>CM038674.1:451724614-452324614 GCA_021605145.1 Aegilops bicornis | reverse complement strand
CTTGCATGAGACCTAAGCATGCACCCAAGGACACATATTTGATTTTTCAACCAATTTATATGCACTGGAGCATGTGCGGGTAGTTCAAATTTGAATTATGCACATAAATGCATTGAAAACTCACTTAATGCATAAAAATGTCCAAACGAACTCAAAAAATCACAAAAATAACACAACACTCCTGTTGTTCTATGTTGACACGAGAAAAAATTTGAAAGCAAGAAGAGGCAATGGATATCGTTTCGTTCCCAAAGTTGGGGCGTTCCCTACCGAAACCATCATGCTTGTTGTGAGAAACTCTAGTTCGTGAGAAGCATATACCCAAACCTTCCCCAAATGGGACAAAAAATTACCACGGCATGTTGATGCCGCTCCATGATAGCATGCCAAGTTTCATGAATTTCACACGAGTTTTGGATTTACTAGAATTTAAAAACTAGGCATCTCAATGTTTTGCCGGCAATCAACGGTGCCACAGTGTTTGAAATTCATTTCCATTTCTTGCATGGGACCTAAGCATGCACCCAAGGACAAAGATTTGATTTTTCAACAAATTGATATGCACTGGAGAATGTGCATGTAGTTCAAATTTGAATTGTGCACATAAATGCATTGAAAACTCACTTAATGAATAAAAATGTCCAAATGAACCTTGAATAATTCCAATTCTTTTATGACACACATACAGTTGCATGATCTCTGCAGATAAAAGGTCTAGCAATTCAAACACCGTCCATGGTCATTGTGGACCCCATTATGTAATTCAAATCAAGACAAAAAATCAAGTAGATCCCACACGCTTTATTATAACCAACCGTGTGAGATGCAAAGACAAAATATCTTGGAGCACCATTGGAGTATAGAATGACACGGCTTACGCGAGAAGGTGCGACGGCTCTGATCCACACCCGCTCTGAATAAGGGACCGTGTCGATGACACTTTGTGCACTAGTTTTTTGGTCAAGCGATTCCAAATTTTCGCTTCCATGAAAATATCTACCTCCCGCCCCTCCCTTTACCAAAAGCCACATTTCCCTGTTTCCGCCTTCCTTTCCAAGTTGAAACCTTCACTCCTTGCTCGCAGCGCCACCACCTCCTCGCCAAGCGACCCTCCGTGCGGTAATCCACACCCGACCCCATCCTCCTCCTCCTTCCACATCCCACATGCCCCGACCGCTGGCCTTGGCGTGACACCTTCCACCCAAATCACCGACCCCTCCACTAAATAAGCGCCAGCCTTAGTCATGGTGCACGCAGTATAGCCAGGACCTCAAGGAGCATTTGTTAGCGGAGAAGAAAATCACGGTCACACGCGCGGATGAGGTCGCGATGGCTGCCATTCGTGCCGACCCCCAGATCTTGGAGGAGCACCTCGCCGTCGAGGCCATTGTTGACGCCTCGGCCACCCGACGCCAGCGATGCTGTTGGCTGCTTTAAACGACGATTCGTGGCATTTTCTCGAGGTCACCGGCGAAGACTACGAGGTGTTTTCTCGGCGTGCGTGCTTACCTCATCTCGAGAGCCGCCAGGTTGGTGTCCTGAGCGGCTCGGGCAACTCCACCACTACAACGAGGGCACCCACGATGCAGAGGCCTCGCCCTCTTCCATGTCCAAGGAGCCAATCGTCATCGATCTCTCCGACAATGAGGAGTAGCTTGTCTTATTAGCTCACTATAAGGACCCATGTTCAGTTTGCTAGCAACTTCCTTTCCTTAACAAATTCTAGTGAATTGTGCTATCTACTTTTACCATGCAATCTTCTGCTATAGTGTATATGTTCTATATGTCGTGCAATGTGGTGTTCAATTAACTGCTTGGTTCAGTTTTGCAAATGTGATGTTCAATTCTTCAGGGTGTAATATTTCCAAGTTGTTAAGCATGCTTGGTTTGGTTAACTGTCTGATCTTCTATTAGGAGTATGTTATATTGTTCAATTGGTGTTTAGTTAACTGGTTGGTTCATTTGTTGTGGCTTGGTTCACTTGTTGTGGTGTTTAGTTAACTGCTTGGTTCAATTTTGCAATGCGATGTTCAATTATTGTGGCTGCATTCTGTTATTGTATACCATGTGAGGAATAAATCGAATTTGGTTGTACTAAATACATGAGAAACAAATACAATTGCTCTATTTCCAAGTTGTTAAGCATGCTTTGTTTGGTTAACTGTCTGATCTTCTATTAGGAGTATGTTATATTGTGCAATGTGGTGCTCAGTTAACGTTTGGTTCATTTGTGTGGTGTTTAGTTAACTGTTTGGTTCAATTCTGCAATGCAATGTTCAATTGCTATGGGTGCATTCTCTTACACTGTGTTTGGATGTCTGTATTGAGACGCTGAATCGGATTTTGTATTCCTGAACTTCCAATTCGGCTGTTTGGTATGCGCGCGGAAACAGCCGACGGAAATTGAACGAATACAGTCCTGAAATCGGTTGCACGCGCCGAGCCCTCCCACGTTTCCGAGCGCTACCCCTCCGATTTGGCTGGAAACACCATCCTCGCAAAAGAAAACGATTCGATCCATCCTTTTCCTCCGCCAACCAGCTCGACCGTGAACGACCACGCGACCTAGAAAAGAGGAGGCGGCTCCGAGTGAAGCCCATCGACGACAGCGCCCAGGTACCTCTCCTCGTCGGCCCTCCTCCTGCTCCTACACCGGCGCATGCAACCCCACCACCATAGCACTTGTTCCCTTTCTCCCATGGCCGCTCCATCTTCTCTGCCGCCCCTCCTCCGTAGCCCATCTCCTCCATGGCTGCCATGGCTGCCATGGCCTAGACCTAGCAGTCCGCCCCCGCTCCTCCTCCTCCTCCTTTGTCCCTGCTCCAGCGTGCACCGTACCCCCTCCTCCTCTGCCTCTGGTTCCTCTACTACTCTGTCGCCCATCTCCTCCTCTGTGGTGTATATTATATTCAGATAAAAACCTTGGCTTGATGCAGTGTGAGTACTGCTATATCCCTTTTATTGTGATGATGATCTGGATGTTATCAATCGGGCAGCTGCAAATTGTTTGCTAGCATCAATTCGAATATGGATTTTTGTTACAAAGACCAACATGATGTAGACCGAGAAGATGTTCTCACACGCTCATGAATGACATTGCTTCAGCAAGATGCCCAAGAGCAGAGACTAAGTTGCTTCAGAAGGATTTTTCTTCAGTTTTATATCAGCAATTGCTGATTTAACTTGTATTTTTTCAGCGGAATAGACGATATGATATGATATTTGTTGATTTTTATAGTCACACATTGGACAAATTTTGATTTGATGCATAAAAAATCACTATGCAGATCCATAGTTTGACATCCAAACATGATATGGTATTGAAACCTCACCGAGATTCCATGGGCCAATTCATGAGCATCCAAACAAGCGAATTCATATTCATGTCCATTACAGTTTCCATGCCGAATTGGTATTGAAACCAATTCAATACGGAGGCCTCCAATACAGACATCCAAACGTAGCGTTATTGTATACCATGTGAGGAATAAATCGAATTTGGCTGCACTTAATACATGAGAAACATATACAAGTGCTATATTTTCTAGTTCTTAATCATGCTTGGTTTGGATAAATGGGTTTTCCATGTGGCTTGAATTAATCTGATGAATCTGCAATGTGCTTATTTTTCATCAACATATTTTACTAATAGCATGCGAACCCTTACTTAACCTGATGACTAACTACCTTATATGTGTTGCGTGGAAACGATGGGAAGCTTGAGGTTTACAAGATGGTACTAACTATTATACCTTGCCTTTTGTATTCCTTTTCCCCATTTCCAATATAGAGAAGATATTTATGCACATCCTTGTTTTCAGGCTTCACCGATGATTACCTCTCAAACCACCTCTGTGGTCAGGAGGCAAGGAAAGTTTTCATACAACACCCACGGTTCAATATTGAAGTGTTCCTGAAGAGGTCGAAGGATGGACGGTCAATCATCAAGCACTGGCCTAAAGTTGCAAAGACCTTAAACATGAATGAAGGTTCAATATTCGCCTTCCGCTTCAGCAGTTTTCCAGATGAGATGCATCTCTCTATGTACCGTCTATGATGCTAATTTCGAAAGGTTTTAGATGTTGCATGTGAAACTTGCTGCTCGTGAAATTGTGTAATGGGGTGGCTGAGTGCTGAAGCTATATCATGTTGTACTACAATGTAATTCAATTATGAAATCCTGCTTCCTTAATATGGAAATGGAATATATTATGTGCTTAATATGAATGTCAATTAGATTAGTAAATGGATTATTAATAATAGGGAAATTAGCCTGCTAATTGGCCAATTAGCTTGCTAATTGGGTTTTCCTATTGCAAACGGTTAATGAGAAAACACCGTGGGCGATGACCTCAAGCAACGCACACAGTTTTTAGGAATAAACCGTGTTGGATCAATGAACAATTACACACGATATTCTCTTGAAAATTGTTCGCAAGTTCGCCACCTTGCATAAGCGTTTTCCTTGGAGTGACTGTGTGGGATGTATATCTGACGTAAACGTTTAGCGTGATCGATCGTGTGGGATGTACTTACGACCGGAAATGATTTACCTTTGTATAATTGTATTTTTTTTAACACTACTGTACGTATTTCTGTATTTGAGTGCTCTCCAGTCGCACATGACCTCATTTTGCCGAGCGCGTGAGCCAGGACGGCATATCCCCGACGGTTTCTGGGTCGTGTGGGAAGGACCCCTATCGCCTACACTCAATTTCATGGCGATGGTTCCAATGCCGCCACGGAAAGGGTTAAAAACCATTTGTTTAGGACCGACGCGTACTAGTGTTATTACATTCCTTAATCCTTAAGAAAGATTGTGAACTGAGTATCTCCTAAATCAAACTTTTAATAGAATTTTCTTTGCTAATTCTCGCTATCTTTTGCATACAAAACTCCATGTTCAATTGCATTTACACCACGATGCATCAGATTAATTCAGACCCTGATACCAACAAATTCACAAGTACTTGTACTAAACAGTGAAGCCATATCTGGCCACCCAATATAGATGAAGCGGTAAACATAATTAATTGGCATAACATGCCTATGTTGGACTTGAATCCTTCAACTCCTTGAGATGTGCTTCACACACTTTCAAACACACCCACATAACACTGACCCTAAAACTTAGCTCTCTCTCTCTCTGTGTGTGTGTGTGTCTTAAACCCTAGGTTTCCCTCGCCCCTTGTCCAGGGTACATGTAGGCGCTGTCAGCCCGAGCATGGGTTTCAATTTCATGTGAAGCGGCCCATCCTCTAAACCAACACATCGAAACAATTATATATGATGCATTCTGCGTCAAATTGGTGCGGAAAACACACACATATACACATGTTTGCTATAGGTCGGTCCAATTCATTGTTCTTGGTTCTGGAGTAACACATACTATGGGAGCTTTTCTCTAATTTTTTGGCTTAATCTAGTTTTTTATTTTTAGTTGGGTTTTCGTTTGTTTATTTCCTTCATTTTTCAATGTGTGAATATTTTTCATATTTGTGAACATTTTAAAATAAGTGAACAATTTTAAAATTTCACAAAATTTATAAAAACAGATACTTTAGAAGTGTGAACTTTTTTATATTTATGACTATTTTTTCATATTTTCACAAAAAATAAAAAGGGGAAGAAAATGAAAGAAAAAAGAATTGGTGGAAACGAAAAAAATCAACCAAAACATACAAAACAGAAAAGGAAAGAAAATTGCAAAGGAAAAGCCAAAGACAAAGAAACCTGACAAATACCTTATAGGAAAACAAGTGAAATGTTAATGGGCCCTGCACGCCGATGTCCTCCATGTGTGATTTGTCGCTATTTGATGCAACAAGCGCTTCGTGTGTGATTTGCCCGTTATTTGATGAAGTGAGCACCAAATAGGGTTTACCTTATAACCTTCTATAATCCTTATGAAAGATTAAGATGTCGTAACTTCTAAATCAAAGTTTTAATTAATTTTTCTTTGCTAATTCTCACCATCTTTTGCATACAAAAGAGTGTACCTCGGATGGTTAGATTTCTTGTGATGGAACCAACCCACCAGGGTTCAAGTCCTACACTTGGCACCAGTGGTCGCATTTTCATGGATTATTTGAGGCCTTCCCGTGACGTGCATTCAGTGGGAGGGGACGTTCCCGTTGACTACAAAAGCGTTTGTGGTGACTTCATCAATCTCAAGATGTAGTGTTGGCTCAGTATCTCGGAGGTGCTCATAGGTGTAGCGTGTGCATATGTTTGTTCATGGGGTTGAGTATATGTGTGTGTATGTTAGCATCAGCATTTGTGTTGTGTTAAAAAAATGCATTTAAACCATGATGCATCACATTAATTCAAACCATGACACTCATAAGTACGGGTACTAAACAGTGAAGCCCAACATAGATGAAGCGATAGCCATAACTAATTGGCATGACATGCTTGTGTTGGACTTGAGTCACTCAACTCCTTGAGATGTACTTCACACACTTTCAAAGACACCCACATAACACTAGACCTAAAACTTAGGTAAATCTCTCTCTCTCTCTCTCTCCAAATGGCTATGTGCATGCCTATTTATAAACTTTTACAAACAGACCTAACCGTGGTGAGCTTTTACTCATGCATGCTTAGATAGCTTCCTTGCACACTAGACTATAGAACTAATGCAAACCTCAACTTTGCTTTTACTTTCTCTTTTTGACTGTTGTTACTGCATGCAGCTATGACACAACTTGATGACAAGTTTTGGGCAAGTTGTACTAACTACTCATGTCTGACATGCATGAATATATAATGTGCATATTTTTAGGATAATGACAAGATTAATTTTAAGATTCTCCACCTTAATCTTATCCTATCTACTCCCTTCGTCCGGGTTTATTAGGCCTCTTAGCATCATAAGCATGTCCCTTTTTATAAGGCCTCGCTTTGGAAAGGTGCATGCATGCAACCATTTCATTGGTTGCATTGAAAGCCATTGTTGTTGGTGCCATGGCTGGGAAATTAATACACTTCATGTGTGATTTTTCATTGGTTGCATGCATGTGAGAGAGTGCATTGAGAGTGGAATTGAATAATTAATGTGAACAAATTATTATGTGTCTTAGTCTAAGAAAAGTTGTCTTTAGGCCTAATAAACCCGGACGGAGGGAGTACATCTTATAATGATGTAGATCTCCTCCATCATGTGACCCACCACGGCTTCCCACCACCACATGTCTAGAAAAAGCATCACATTGTGCTTGTCAACCTCGCATTGACTTTATATATTGATGGAATCACACTACCATTGTAGGATTCACACCTACTATCTGCCGTCATCACACTGATACTTCTTGTGACAATGTTATCAAACCATTGTCCTCAGCATCACGCTGACCTTGCCTAACGATGATTTCACACCACCCCCTTTTCTCTCAAATTAACGCTTCATATGACAATGGTATCACACAACTATCATTTGTGCATCAACCCTAACTACATCACACCACCGAGCGTCTACTCACGTGAACTCACCTCACATCATTTCTTTTAGATCTCTCGTATCCATTCCCTTGAGGAGCTCCCCTCTCACATCATTTGGTTGTCGCAGCACTTTCTTGCTCATAAGAAACTACCAGAAAAACTTTTTCCCTTTTGACTGTTGTTACCGCCATGCAACTATGATATAGCTTGACTAGAAGCTTCGAGCAAGTACTCTTGTCCGACATGCATGTTATAATATGCATTGAGGAATGAGGACCCAATGGCCTCCTCCGGGGTCAATTGCTAACTCCACTAAATAGAACCTTCTTGAAGACGTACTTATCCTCTATCGATTATATATGTCTACATATATGCCCCACAAGCGTCAAGAATTTCACCGCAAAATCATCCACGGAGTCTCCATCAGCCATCTTTATGGTATCAAAGTCGAGTGCAAGGACCAGATCCTTACCTCCCATACACACTCGGCACCCACATGCATGGAGCATCGCACCACCCACAAATTAGATGTGTCTCCTTCCCTACAACATCTAGAAGCGACGTGTCGTCGATCTAATGGGTGATGATCTGATGCTTGTCAAGGTCAACTCCTCCTTGCTCTCATCAACCTCCTTGGACGAGCTATCCCAATCAACAACACCGCCATGCATCGTTTACTCGCATAGTACGCCATCCTCATTGCCCAAACTGTGTAGTTCATCGTTGTTAGTTGCGAGAACGTAATCTTACCCGCTGTTATGTCGCTATCGTCGTTGGGTTTCCTAAGCCATTGGTCACCGTCTTCATAATGACCTAGCTCTGATACCAAATGTTAGTGTTGACTCACTCAACTCCTTAAGATGTGTTCTTCACACACTCTCAACGACACCCACAAATTCTAGCTCTGAAGCTTAGTTGAATTAGTCACCTCCTCCTCATCTCTCTCACTCACACACACACGCACATGCGCGCGCGCACACACACACACATACACACACACGGCTTGCACAAGTACACACGTTGCTTTGTTGATTTGCTGCCTTGCATAGTCAATTCTATTCTTGATGCACTATAAGGTTGCTTGACAAATGATGATGTGCATGCCCGATTATATTCTTTCGCAAACCAACCTTAGCATGATGTGTTGTTTACTCATGAAAACGCATGCCTGGCTAGCATCCTTACATACTAGATTTGTAAAGTCAAACTGAACTCCAACTTTGCTTCTATAACTCGCTTATTGCAACACTTTCTTACTAATAACGACAACTTGCAGTAATACTTCCATTCCATTTTGACTGCTCTTACTGCCATGCAACCATGATTTAGCTAGATTAGAAGCTTTAGGAAGTTTGTACTAGCTATTCCTGTTTAACATGGATGCATATATAATACACATGTAAGACAATGACAAGATTAATTCTAATAACCTAAACTTGTTCATCATCTGTCAATTGACGTGACGTCAACTATTATCTTTCGTTTTCATGACAATGTTGAAATCACCATTCAACAATCCACATAATTTGAGTGATGGAATCGAGCCGGAAGATCTCATCAACCACTCCTTATGAAGGATTGTTGGTGGTCATACATAGACGTGGCCACCCAGGACTTTCCATAGCGAATGATATCACTATGACAATAAGAGAGAACTCTGAGCACATTGGGTTGGAGCTTTGAAGTCGGTAAGAGATCCAAGAAATTATAAGAGCAACTCTACCAGATTCCATAAAGAGATCCCTATTTTATAATTACCAATATGAATGGTAAGGGGAAAACCACTCCAGTAAACTTCCTATAGCACCTTCTATATATCCCTAAAAGATATATAAAATGCATTGTATAGTAGCATTTATATTTACTGCCGGGAGGAGGGGTTAGAAAGCTATCCAAACTAGGGACTCGGTGGCTAGGGAGAAGTTCAGCTCCACCGAGCCCCCTTGTTTAATGGCGAAATAGCTGCAAGAGAGAAGATTTAGCTCCATAGTGCCCATGGTTTATGATGAAGCCTCCCATATTTCCTCGAAGGCCGATTTCCACCACATGTGCGGCCACCATGTTTCCTATTCACCTGCCTCGCTGCCCACGCAAACCTCTCACCTCACTCCCTTTACATCTCGTTATGCTCCTTCCACCCGAGTTGCGTCTGCCTCCGCATGTCGCCGCTTCTAACCTCATCCCGATTCCCCTCCCCGTGCAACCACAGGGTTGACCCTCGCAGGCTTCCTCCTCCCATGCCCCACCTTATTGTAACTTCGACGACATCGCGGCCTGTGCGAAGATGGACGACACCCACCCTGTTGTTGACGCTATGGCGTCGCGCCCCTGTTGTATCATCTCCCATATGATAGCTTGGTCCACCCGCGTCGGCGCAACTTCCTCCTCTTCTATTGGCTACTTCGCCCGTGACTTCGATGAAACCGCAACCTGGGTCAAGTGGGAAGACGCTGTCAAGGTTGTCACAGAGATGGACACCACCAAGGCAGAGTCCAAGAAGGAACTAGAAGTATGTTTCAATTCCTATGTAATTCGATGTAACACCCCGGATGTAACTTTCCATATTTGTAACTCCAACTCTTGCCATTTTCGGCATTGTGATATGATATTCCCTCCGTGGTTGGGCTTTTCTTCATTTTGCTTTTGTCCATGTCATGCATTCCATATCATGTCATCATGTGCATCTCATTTGCATACGTGTTCGTCTCATGATTCCGAGCATTTTTCCCGTTGTCTGCTTTTGCAATCCGGCACTCCTATGTTCCCCGGCGTCCCCTTTTACGTTTTTCCGTGAGCGGGTACTAAACTTTCTCGGAATGGACCGAGCCTTGCCAAGTGGCCTTGGTACACCACCGTTAGACCACCTGTCAAGTTTCGTGCCATTTGGAGGTCGTTTGATACTCCAACGTTTAACCGGGTAACCGCGAAGGCCTCTCTTAAGTTGCAGCCCAACACCCCTTCAAAACAGCCCAATAACCCATCTAAGTCACTTCCATGCTCTCCGTCGTTCGATCACGATCGTGTGGGCGAAAACTACACCTCATTTGGACTCTCCTAGCTGCCTCTATGCCTATTTAAGCAAACCCCATTCCAAATCTGGGTCTAACCCTAGCCTTCCTACTCGCGCCCGGACGAACGCCCGCCGCCCGACATCGCCCGCCCAGCGCCGTGCCACCGGGCAATCGGCCAATCTGCTGCTGGGCCACACAATGGCTGCGGCCCATGAGGGTTCCACGGCCGGCCCGCCGGCCGCAAGACTCGGCCGACCCGGCCGCCTCCCGCTGGAGCCCGAGGCTCCGCTGGCTTGCCCGGGCCGGCCGCACTGCCCCTCAGACTGCCGCCGGCCGCTCGCCACGGCTACGGCCGCCGCCGCCTCGCCTCCGGCCGCTGCCCTGGGCCACGGCCGTCTCCCTCCGGCCGGGCCCGCTTGTTACCTCCTCCGGCGCCGCTGCTTGTCGCCGCCTGATCTGGATCGGGCCGGATCGAGGGTTGACTTTCCCTTCGCCCCCCCTCTATTTCTTCTAAGTGTTAAATTCTGTAATTATTTTCGTGGCAATTTCGTCGTAGCGTATCTTTGCATCTGTAGCTCTATTTTGCGCGTATAATATGTCAAAATGTTCGTCTCGAAGAGTAGATCATTTCATCTCATTGCATCATTTTCATTTGAGCTCATCTTGATGCCCGAAATGCTGTTGGAAGAAGGCTATGTGATGTTAGTTTCAGATTCTTAACAGTACTTGCACTTTTGTTATTTTTGCCATGATAGATGTGTGCACCCTATGAATTTGAGTCCTACATGTGTTTTACAATATGCCATGCCATCTTTCCATGGGTGTATGCCATGTATTTTTGTGATCTCTGTGGTGACTAGCACAAGCATGCAAACTAGGCTTCCTGATGTTGCTGATTTCAGCCCCTGTTCTGCTGATATTTTCTATGCCATGTTAACTTGATGCTACTGAGATATCCATGCATATTTTGAGATACTTCAGTAAGGATGTTTTGGACATATGGTTATGCTCTATCCATCCATGCCTTTGTTTGCAATTATGGAGTGCCATAGCTTGAGTCAATCGAGCTCTACTTTTGCTATAAAATGTTTCCTGGCAGATTGTTTACATGTTATTCAATTTTGCCAAGGCTGTTGTAGTTGATCCGTGTATGATATGATGTTGTTCTTGCCATGTATAGATTCTATGCCATGTCTTCTTGATGGATGTATGCTTAGTTTATCATGCAAGGCTCTGTAGTGAGTGATTTGAGCTCTTAAACATGCCTACTTGTTATCTGTTTTACCATGTCCAGTTTTCTGCCAAGTCTGAAATCTGTAACGAAACTTGCTATATTGACATGGGTGTTACTATATTTTCTGATCCTTTTTGGCTTATGGTCAGTAAGGGACTTTTGTTCTATGCTTTGAGTAGATTCATGCCATGTCTTGTTTTGCTATTATAAGTTCCTGTAGCATGTTGTTTGCTTGCTCTGAACATTGCTTCCTGATGCTGTTTTTGCCATGTTCAGTAATTTCACTAAGTCTGTGAAGCTGATATGTTTTGCTCTTTTGCCATGCTTGTTTGAACCTGTTATGATGTGATTTAGCCGTAGCTCAGTGTTCATATTTTGTCAAGCATCTTGAGTAGTTCACTGCCATATGCTTTGTTGGTACGTTTGGGTGCAGTAGCTCAATTTCTTGTTGCTTGCTAAGTGGCATCATGCTGTTAATGGCAGATTTGTGCCATTCTTGTTTTGCTTGTCATTTGCAAACCGTGCATCCGATTCCGTGATCTTTATATCGCATTTCAACCGAAATCATCTCATCTTTTCCAGCGGCATACTTGGTTTGCCAAGTTGATGCCTGGTTCATCATTTTCCTTCCGGAGCGCTGTGATACGCATTGCATATCACATCTCGCATATCATGTCATGTTTTGCATCATGTTGCTTGTGCATTGCACCGTGATTTATTGTGGTTCCTTTGTTTGTGTTCTTGCTTTGGGTAGAGCCGGAGACGAGTACGTGAACGAGGAACCTGTTGAGAACGCTTACGAGGATCAAGCTTTCGACAACTCGAGAACTTTGCGTGCAAGATGACCATACCCTCGAAATCACTTCTATCTTTGCTATGCTAGTTGCTTGCTCTTTTGCTATGCCTATGCTACGATGCCTACCACTTGCTATATCATGCCACCCATATTGCCATGTCAGCCCCTAACCATCCTTTCCTAGCAAACCGTTGATTGGCTATGTTACCGCTTTGCTCAGCCCCTCTTATAGCGTTGCTAGTTGCAGGTGAAGATGAAGTTTGTTCCTTGTTGGAACATGGAGATGTTGTTCCTTGTTGGAACATGTTTACTTGTTGGGGGTATCACAATATATCTGCTATAATTAATGCATCTATATACTGGGTAAAGGGTGGAAGGCTCGGCCTTATGCCTGGTGTTTTGTTCAACTCTTGCCACCCTAGTTTCCGGCCATACCGGTGTTATGTTCCTTGATTTCGCGTTCCTTACGGTTGGGTGATTTATGGGACCCCTTGACAGTTCGCTTTGAATAAGACTCCTCCAAAGAAGGCCCAACATTGGTTTTACCATTTGCCACCTAAGCCTTTTTTTCCCGGTTTTCGCGAGCCCGAGGGTCATCTTTATTTTAACCCCCGGACCGGTGCTCCTTCGAGTGTCTGGCCCGAACTAGAGCCCTCAGGAAAATACCCCTCAAGGAAACTTGAGGTCTGGTTTAGCTGTACGGATCGCTCATCCGGATGTGCCTCGAGAACGAGATATGTGCAGCTCCTATCGGGATTTGGTTTCAAGACAATCGGGCGGCTTTTGGCCGGGTCTTGTTTTATTGCCGTCGAAATGTCTTGTAGTCCGGGATTCCGAGATCGATCGGGTCTTCCCGGTAGAAGGAATATCCTTCGTTGACCGTGAGAGCTTATAATGGGCTAAGTTGGGACACCTGCAGGTATTATCTTTCGAAAGTCGTGTCTGCCAAGTTATGAGGCGTATGGGAATTTGTTAATGTCCTGGCTAGAAAACCCGAAGTTGACCTTAATTAAAATACACATCAACTGGCAGTGTAACCGTGATGGTCTCTTCTCGGCGAAGTCCGGGAAGTGAACACGGTGTTGGAGTTATGTCTGACGCAAGTAGTTCAGGATCACTTATTGATCGCTACTAGTTTCACGACCGTGCTTTGCTCCTCTTATCGCCTGCTTTTGCGTAATGTAGCCACCATATATGCTAGTCGCTTGTCGCAGCTCCACCTCAAAACTCTGTCCTTCCTATAAGCTTAAATAGTCTTGATCTCGTGGGTGTGAGATTGCTGAGTCCCCGTGACTCACAGATTCTACCAAAACAGTTGCAGGTGCCGTTGATGCCAGTGTAGGTGACACAACCGAGCTCAAGTGGGAGTTCGACGAGGAACGTGGTCGTTACTATGTGTCTTTTCCTGATGATCAGTAGTGGAGCCCAGTTGGGACGATCGGGGATCTGTGTAGCATTTGGGGTATCTTCTTTTATTTTGGTTCCGTAGTCGGACCTTGAGTGTAATCTGAATGATGGATGTTTATTTATGTATTGTGTGAAGTGGCGATTGTAAGCCAACTATGTATCTCCTTCCCTTATGTATTACATGGGTTGTGTGAAGATTACCTCACTTGCGACATTGCTTTCAATGCGGTTATGCCTCTAAGTCGTGCTTCGACACGTGGGAGATATAGCCGCATCGAGGGCGTTACATTCGACCTATGTCAAAGTGTGATGTGAAAGTTTTACTATGTCAAATACAAGTTGAAAGGGCAGTCTGCAGGGTTGTCCGCCCAGCCCTCGCATCGTCTCTCTGAGGCGACCTGAAGGTTCCCAACATAGCGCTCCCTCCCGCCTTTGTCCCTCTTCCCATCTCTCTGTCGCCGCCCAAGGTGCGCCTCGACTTGTGCGTGTGTCACCTATGAAGGTGGCGGCAGAGATCTGGCTACTCCGGCTATCATGGAGGGTCTCGGTCACCGGGGCGGTGGCCCCTGGTGGTGAGCCGAACATGGCCTTCGCCACGAGTCACGCCGGTGTGCGTTGGCTGGCCGTTCTCCCTAGTCGCGCCGGTAGCAAGGGGACGACGAATGTGGGTCACAACACACCAGTCTCCTTGTAGACCTCGTCGACGTCCAATGGAGAAAACGCACCCCACCTTCCCGGATTTGCTCGCTCCCCTCTGTTTTCGGTGGTCGGCAGCCTCCGATTGTTGGCCTTCGTCTGTATAGGATGGAGCTCCTAGTTGTGGGCGGGAACTAGGGAAACCCCTTGGCTGGAATGACGGTCACGTCGAAGTTGACGGCTTTGGAACTGATCCACTCCTTGGAGGCTTCGGTGAGGTTCCCCTCCCCCCTTAACCCGCCCCTGCTTAGTGGTGAAAACCTTGGTCCCCTATTTGGGTGGCGACGATGTTGTGGAGTCGTGTTACTCCCTAGAGGGGTCATCAGAGGATAACAATTGTGGAGGGTGTGCAATGATGGTTTTGCTGGTGGCGAATGGCGGCTCAGATTCAATTCCTACATGTCTCATGGCTGCAAGAGTGGACGGTCCCTGTCGGTGCCGCTGAGGGGTTGCCACCCTCAATTTTGGGCAAGAGGAGATCAGGGCCCTGTCCCCTCTTTGGTTCTAAGTTGTGGCTGAGCCAACGGCGGCGTTGGTGCTTCATCAGAGTTTGGCCCAAACTTGTTGGTCTGCATTTGCCGCTCTTTGGAGGTAGTGGTTTTCCTAGTCCACGTGGGACGTGAAGACATTTGGTTTCAGGTCCTTCAACACCTTAGCTTTCCCTGTGTATCACAGTCTATGGCGAGGCCTCGGTGCGCATGTTTCTTTGAGCTGTTAGGGCATCTTCAACGCTGACCCACAAACGAGACACCGCATCGGTCTGTGGACAGGGACGTCAATCCTCTGACACAGATGTAAGAGCCGGCCATCCAATGCTATTCGCATACATTTCAAACCGGCTTTAAACAAACTAGACAAAATCCACGGAAATCGAATGATTTTCATACAAATTGGACAAATTTCATTGCATTTCGTATTTATTTTCAATGTAAACCGTACTCTAACCTAGTCTGTCTAAATTACCGCCGACGCCCGTTCCCCATGTCCGGCCGGCTATGAGCCCTGAGAAGTGAAGCTCCAGCTCCGCTTCTGCAGCCTGCAAGCGGCTAATCACCCAACGAGGATGAGCCCACAAGGCTTAGCTTCAGCGGGAGGGCAAGAGCGGTGGACTTCCTGGGACACAAGCGTCGTCTCCCTCCCATGCTCTACTCTGCCTCGCTGTCGGCGGCGCCCATGGATATGTCTGCGTCGTCGTCGGTGCGCCATGCCGCAGCCACGGAGCCACCGGCCTCCTCACCACCGTCATCGGGCCCATAAACTTCATCCACCGCCTCGTCGATCCCCCTGTAGGCGGCCTCTAAATCCGCCTGATATTGGCGGTAGAGCCAGCAGTCGTGGCGGATGTCGCAGGGGGCACGGTAGGAGTCAAGCAGAGTCTCCTGCTCACCCACATATCGCGCCAGTGGCGGGTAGCTCATCCGCGCACCGGTGCTCGTCGAGGAGGCAGAGATTGTAGGCCGGCCTGCCGCTCCTGCAGCACCATGTCGGTGTAATGAGCATGGGCCTTGCCCATGGTGATGCCGGCATTGGCCGGTGAAGGATTGTAGGCCTGTTTGGGTTGTGCCTGCCGAACTCCCGCTCCTCCAGCACCATCTCGTGGTAGTGAGCATGGGCCTTGCCCATGGTAATGTCGGCATTGGCCGGTGAAGGATTGTAGGCCTGTTCGAGCTATGCCTACCGAACTCCCCCTCCTCCAGCACCATGTCGGTGTAGTGAGCATGGGCCTTGCCTATGGTGATGCCGGCATTGGCCGGTTCGGGCTGCGCCTGCCGAACTCCCGCTCCTCCAGCACCATGTCGGTGTAGTGAGCATGAACATTGGCCGGTGAAGCCGCCGGCTCATCGTCAGCCTCCTCTGCCATTAGCGCCTCCGCAGCACCGGCCTCCTGCCAGCCACAATGGTGGTGATATCCCCCTTCTTTTCAAACAAGAGGCCGACCTTTGGAGCTCGTGGAGGGCATGGCAGGTGTGGTGTGGAGATAGAAAGGGGGGAGGAGGCAGACAAGAGGTCCTTAATGGTGCGGCAGATGGACAAAGGGGCGGCACTGGTGCAACCAAGTACGTTTAGAACAGTCGTTTGAGACGTGCTTCCCTTCAAACGCGAGTGGCAGCAGTCAGAATCAGGCTCAGGTTGTGCCTTTCCTCTAAAAGAAAATACAAGTTAAAATATTTTATGGGCTGCGCAGCCTTCAAAACATTTTATTGTGCTGTTTTGAACTTTTAGCCGTCTTTGCTATAAAATCAAACGGCCCAAGACATAGCAACTGACCAACAATGATGTCAATCGGGAATAGAATTAGGGTACCGCTGCAATTTATTTTGGTCAAATTTAATTAACAGTTCCACATTCAAAAGACATGATTACCCTACCCAAATCTGAAAAAATAGCAAGAGCACAAGTCAAAGGTAAAAATAGAGAACCAGGCAACAAATCACATATGAATTAAGGCAAGAGGCACATCTGTCGCAAACTAGCTTGGGTATTCAATAACAGCCATGACAAAATATGAAATAGTAAGCTGAAAACAGTTGTGCTACTTCTGGCTTTAAGAACACTGGAACATAGAGCAGATCCAACTTGGAACAAAAAACTCAACATGCCATCCACTAAGATATTCTAAGCAGCAACCTCCTTCTTGAGCTTGGCAAGCTCTTGCCTGATAGCACCACCCCTCTGTTCATATGAAAAATGACAGGGTAAGCAGGTGAAAATAGTCGTGCCCTACACTAATAAACCAGATGGTAGTGAAATGCCTCACCTTAATCTTAGCCAACATGACCTTGAACCTGTCAAAGTCATTCAGCGATGCTCTCCTCTTCTGGACAACAAGCTTCTTACCCCATGAGCTGTTCTCCCATTTGGTTTTCACATCTACAAAATGGCACCGTAAACTCAAATAAGCATCAACAGAACAAATTCCAAATGTTGCAGGTGTCGGCACCACAAGATTAACCATTACCTGCTTCCTCCATGGCCTTGATCAAAGTTGCCTTCTTAGGGATACGCTTGATGTCAATCTTGATGTCGGTCAGCGAAAGACGCTTGAAGTTCATCTGGCACCTGACCATATCAGGAGCATCCACAAGTGCCTGAATGCACCAGAGTAATGGGAAATTCAATACTCAGAGAACCACAACATAACTAAACAGAACTAGAGCAGACTGCTAAACTCTGATTGCAAGAGCACATGATTAGCGGTAACAAACATATTTATAACATTTTTAGAGGTAAACAAAAATAAACCCAAAACCCATTGATCTTGCAAGCAGTGCATTTTACAACCATTATCACGGTAAACAGCACTGTCAGATAACCCCAGGTATTGTTCAATACATCACCTCAGTAATTGCACTAAGCAGAGAAGTTACAACTAATCCTAATAAACTAACAGAACAACTTTTAGGATATGCCACTCGTAGAATTCCATTTGTTGTTTCAACATTTCAAATAAGAAGCTACTAGCTAATAAAACTAACCAGATTCCTACATTTCTTCCACAGAACAACCCATAGCACAAGGTTTCTTACCAACAAACAGAACATGGCTATAGAACTCTAGATCTACTACCCCACAAGAGCGCTTCGGAACTCCAACCAGCAAAACCCGGTACTCACCCGGTTCTGGTCGACGACGTCGACGATGACGACGAGTCGGCCGTAGTCCTTGCCGTAGTTCACCAGGGCCACGCGCCCGATCTCGACGAACCTCTTGAACGGCTGCAAGCAACGCAAAGACACCGAACCTCGTCAAAACACGCGTCGCTGAAAAACCTTACCGGAGCAGCACAGAACCAAAGCGGCCGATCCACGTACCATCTTTGCGGCGGCGGCGTGGGGCGAGACGGCGAGGCGAGGAGACGGGTGGGCGGGGAGAAAGGCAAGAGGAGCTAGGGTTCGGCGGCGAGAGCGGATTATAAAGGCAGCGTGCAAGTCCCGGTGAGCCCGTGGATCGTGACGCGAGCTCTCCTGGCCGTCCGATGCAGGTCAGAGGGGTTTGTGGGGGTTTCCCGGGTTACTGGGCCTTGGAATGAACAGTGGGCCCTATTAGAGTCGTCCTCTAACTCACTCACTACTTTATTGGGCATTTCTAAAAAAATACTTCATTGGGCTTATGTGCAAAGAGTCCAGATTAGGCCTGGCCCATGAAGTAGTAGTCGCCTCGCACACGCGGGTCACAGAGATTCCGCAGTAGTAAAACAGATCAGTCCGGGGTCGTGGCCTCCACTCGGCATCTTCTTCCTCCCCCACATCGCACTTCCCCTGCTTAGATTCCTCCCTCCACCGACCGGCAAGGCCGCTCTCCTGCAGTTCCCTCGCCCAAGGTTGCACCAGAGAAGGCGAAAAACATCACAGTTTGCGAGATCGTGGAGCGGTGAGTGCACATCTTTCGTGTTTAGCAGCTGCGCTGTGAGTTTCGGATCTGTTTCTTTCCCGTAAGGTTAGATCAGCGACGGTTTCTTCTCTTCGCATTTGTTGACTTGGGACGGCAGTCCGTGCGGTTCGTGGAGGTTTGCTCCCATCCATGGTGTCCGGATTCTGTTGAGCGATGGGACAGAGCTCGCTGTTTGCAGAATACCGGGTGCTTTGGCCTAGTGGTTGTAAGATTATTGCCGGATCAGCGGTTCTGAGCGTGGTGGGTTGACGCATTTGTTGATTCCTGCAGGTAGAGAGAGATGGCCGAGACGGTGTTCGCTCCGTGTTTGGAAGGGATGAAGCATGTCAGGTCGGACAGCGGGGTCATGCTCGCCAAGCCCTTCCTTGATGTCTGCAAGCAAATCTTGCCTGTCTTGGGTAACTCCCTCTGCTCCACCTTTTTGTCATGCGCTGTTGGAGTGCTAAACAGCACGAGGCTGGGATCAGTAGCCGAGTTGCTTTAGGCTTTGTTCGGTTACACCCTGCCTGGAGGGGGTTGGAGGGGATTTGACTTACAGGGGAATCAATCCACTTCAATCCCTGTCAAACCCCTTTCAATTCCCTGTCAACCGAACGCAGCCTTACTGAATTTCTGATTACCTACCGTGTTTAGTTCACTAGTAGGCTGCAGCAGTCAACAACCTGAGTAAAATTAATACATAACATTGCCGAAACAAGTTGTTCCCCAGTTTGAGACTAGCATCGTCAGTGGACAATTGTTTGTACTGCTCTTGAGATTTGTAGTTCTAAATAAGTACTTCCTTCGTTCATAAATGTAAGCCTTTTTTTCTGAATCGAATGTCTATAGACACGTTTTAGTGTGTTTGTTCACTCATTTCAGTTCGTATGTAGTACATATTGAAATATCCAAAACATCTTATATTTGTTAACGGAGGGAGTAACAAATAGTTATATCAGGGCCTTTGGCATAGGGAGATGACTTTCTTGGTTTATGCTTTTGCCCTTATTGATTTCACTGGGAGCTTAGTACTGCTGTGACTTATTAGTTGCTGCATCATTGAGCTTTCAAACTTCTTTTTTTATTGCTGGAAAGAGCTTTCAAACTATCATCAACCTTTTATGTAAAGTTGTGTTTTGTGTGTGCTGGGTTGCTCTAAATTGTTTAATGTACATGTAGTCCTCCAAATAACTGATTTGGTACACCTGTCACTTGAGCAGAATTGATTTGTGACCTGTGAGAGAACAAGTTAGGTTTGTCCTGGTCCAGTAAAGCCGTCTTTCTTATTCTCAAAGTTTTCATTGTATGCTGGTAAATCTTAAAGTCGTACAGTACCAGTCTGTGTTGTACTTTTGTAAGTCAAAGCAAGTCCCTAAATGAAAACTTTTGTGTTGGCCCAAACTGCACAGGCCTACATCAAATATCTTATATTCTAACAAGTGTGGCTAACTTTTGTTTTGGTCGAGTCTTAGTGGTATTTCTTAAACAAGAAATTCCTTCAGAGTGTTACTTATTTTCCATTTGTTGTTCTCTGCTTTTGAACACCAGATAAATTTGGTGCTGCTATGGCAATTGTGAAGAGTGATATTGGAGGTAATATCACGGTAAGGATCCTATCTTCAAAAAAATGTGAATGAGAATTTACATTTCATGTTAGTAAGTATTGATGTTGGCATGTTGTTTATGTGATAAAGCATATCTGCCTCAGATTACTATATTTTTTCCTGACCACTGACCTCATTCTCTCCTGTCAGAGGTTGGAGAACAAGTACTCTTCAGACCCGACAAAATATGAGCACTTGTACACCATGGTCCAAGAAGAAGTTGAAAAGAAGACCGCAAAAGGTTCATCAAGCTGCACCAATGGACTTCTATGGCTCACGAGGTCTTCAATTTCTCTTGCGTAATTTGACTCTTGTACTGCAGCTTAATCAAGATTCCCATTGGTGTACTTGTGTTTACTCATATTTTTTGCTTTCAGGGCTATGGACTTCCTTGTTGAACTGTTCCGTAATCTGCTTGACCATCCAGACTGGACTATGAGTCAAGCATGTACTGATTCATACACAAAACTCTGAAGAAATGGCATGGCTGGCTCGCCAGCTCCAGTTTTACGGTATAATATTCCACATTTTGAGTCACATAATCAGCACATGCATGGTGTCATTGTGAACTAAGCAATTATAGTGCTATTCAATAGCTATTGCTGAAGCACTTATTATCAGAGGATGGATTATGTAACTCTGCATTTAGTGTCCAAATAAATATTTCATCATCATAGATGCATAAAGTAAAGGGACCACTAGTGTTATCCAATTGAAGGCACCATAGATGAATAAACCTTGGCTACTCTTTGTATTTAAGTTACTGGCCATGTTTCAACTGAAGGCACTGTGGATGCACAAAACATTGGCTATTCTTTGACTATTTCTACATTAAGCTGCTGGCCATATTTTAACGGAAGGCGCCATAGATGAATAAACAGGGGGTATTTTCTGTTTACTAAGTTGCCAGCCCTTTTTTGTCCATTGAGTGAACAAAATTTAGTCACTGATGAAGTTCTCTTTATCTCCTTTAATACTATTATATGGGAATCGGTGTCTGTTCATCCAGGCCTCCAACATCTGTTTCCAACATTATTATATATTCCATTTTATAAACTGAAATACAATGAAGCCCCTTCTTATCAAACCAACTTAACTACCTCCTAAAATCTCTAATGCATGGCATGTCACAAAGAAAGAAGCTTGACTAGGCGAATTGTGAAGCCAATTGACTAGTCTATTGAAATGGTACTGATGGTGGTTATGTAGGTCTGTCACGATAGTTCAGGGTAAGCGTAGGCGGAACTCGGATTAGCAAACAGACGTAGTCAGCTGATAGCTTTGGCTTAACATGATCGGTCGTACATTTTTATTTGTATCACAAAGCACACAGGTATGTAGCTAGTTTAGTGATCATAGAGAACAATACATCAGTTTCATTATTAACTTAAGAGCTTTGCTTTGTTGGAGTTTTCTGAGAAGTTTTTTGTGTTAGAAAAATGCGACATGAATACTTGACTAGTTTGCCAATTGACTAGTCTGTTGAAATGGTACTTCTGCTATCCTATTGTTAGATTTCCTGACGAAACTGGGGCAACATGGGTGTTATTTATTATCATGTTTATACATATTGGTTACCTTGCTTTCCCTGTGTTTTTTCTTTGATGAATCACTCATATGAGGACATTGCAGGTGGCTATGAAGCTTGCTCCTAACAAAGATAAATTTATGGAGGTAATTAGCGGAACGGGTGACATCAAAGCAGACATTGAGAAATTCTGCACCACCTTTTATCCCTTTCTCAAGGAGAATCATGACTTCCTGGTATGGCCTTCATTCATCTGAAGACGGTATTATTATCTCTGTTGTTTGCCTTTAATGACAATCTTCCACCACGTCTACACTTCTTGCAGGCCAGTGTTGGACTCGATGACATGAAGGCTTCTTGATGCAATACAAATCGACAATCATCACAGAATATCAAGTCTTGCTATTTTCTCAAATTTTATTGTGGCATACTGATCTTCAGAAAATTATAGACGAATAATAAGTCTGTCAAAATGTTTGGGTGTTCATGACCCATAGCTACTTACATACAGAATGAAATGAACAATACAGAATGAAATGTTTGGATGCATGTGATCAAAATTAACTTGTGAAGTCACTTGGTTGTCAGCCAAGTCGGTCATTTTACCTGTTGGTGTAACTGAGGAGAATTCAGAGGATGCAGATATGTGGTGGTCTTGTCATTACGCTTATAACTATTGTACAAGTTGTTGAATTGTAAATGAGAGAACAAGAGACAATCGAATAAAAGATTGAACTGTTGATTCCATTGAATGATTCTTGGTATATATACAAGGGGAACAGACACGATCGGGAGATGCGACTGTTCGTAGAGGTGCAAGGGGAGAGGCGCGACGGTTGGCAATGCAACCGACGTACAGATTACAATAGGAGGATTATCTCTTTAATTAACCTATTAATTTAATCCTAACACTCCCCCTAATTATTCCTTGTCCTTGCAACCGATCATCTCTGGAATCATCCTTGAATTAACTCTTCTCCAATAACCCTGTGGGAAAAATGTGAGAAGTATTGTAGTATGATATGTTGCTAAAACTCCTTCAAACCCAGTGGGAAAAATGTGAGAAGTATTGTAGTATGATATGTTGCTAAAACTCCTTCAAACCCAGTGGGAAAATAAGGAGAAAATGATGCAACATATAATGGTTATTGTCTCTTTTAACTCAATACGAGAAAACCCATAGAGTTCGAGAGGACAATAAATATGTCGATATACTTTCCCAAAAACCCGGTGGGAAAAGCAGAAAGTATGACATATGATCTCATGTTGATATTACCTCATTAAAAACCTTTATGAGAACCTATAAAGTAAACTCATGAAGGGAAAAAGAGTATAATATGATGCATTGAACAGGAACAATTCAGGAAGATACTCCCCCTGATTCTTGCATACTCCGAAGCCGTCACATACCAACTCCATGAACATATTTCTGGAATGTAGATGTTGATAGAGACTTCATGAACAAATCACTCGCATGATTTGACTTGCAAGATATGCAATATATCAACATTGCTTATTACGTACGTAACTTTGTTTGCATCCGGCAACACAAGAGACATTATCGTTGAGATAATGGTTGGTGGATGTAGCCATGAGGTCTCGCTTGAAGACTATTCATGAGGGGGCTACCACACCTAGTAGGAACACTAAGCTTGTCCATGATGATCGACATAGTGGGGATCGATCGATGTATCTAATGATATCTGTGGTTCACATTCTGTGAAACCGAAAACAGGACAAGATGTTTGATGCCTTGGAGATATCGAAAGACATTCTTGAGTACCAACCAATTGCGTTTGGTGGATCCAATGGCATTATGGAACGTTGAGTCCCAATATCTCATTTCCATCATCTCTTGGTTTAAATAGATCTTTTTCTATGTCTAGAGAATGAACTACCATGAGAATTATGGATGGATAAGATTTGTCCACGATGAATTTCTCCAATATATTTTGGATATAGACAACATGGTGTACCATAATGTATGAATGAAGGTGCTCAAGTTGTAGTAACGAGCGGTATTTTGGTTTACCCAAATCCTTCATTTTCAACTCCGTCATTTAGGTGATTAAATGTGTCGTCATTATGAGACACACAAACATGGATAATCATCATTGTAGGAGTAATACTTGTGTATAATGATCTCACTACGTCAGTTGTACCATATGTACCGACAACAATAAGTCGTATGGTGACTTACTGATTTTTACACAATGTATGTTGCATTTTGCATTTCGATTCGGAAGTGAGATTCCATCGGGAATCAATCATATATGTCCGAATCTAGTGATCCACATGGACATGTAATCACTACATCTATCAACTGCAGAGATAGTTAGGTATCTGCGTAAACCCTTGTACTACAATACTTGCTCTTTGTTTCACCACCTTGTTGTTCTCAATTCTGTTTCCAGAAGAAAACTGTTGTAGGTATTGCTTATGAATACCTTTGCATTATTGAGCAAGATCATTTCTACCTAGATTATACCCTTTGCTTGAGTTCAGTCCGAGTGTTGTTCACACTTTGCCATGGCCATGGTCTTTGGATCTGAATCACTTGAAAGGTTTTTTCAATCTAGTTGAGAAATGTATGTAAACAATTGTAGACTTCGGTTATATGTTTCTCGAGAATCTATATATAAATATATAGTTGATGGAACTATCGTTACACATAGTGACTGCTCGTGCTTTCCCACTTCGATTGAGTCGGGTATTCCGATGTCACGGTCAGTTTGTGCACTATGACCTGGCGTGGTGGAGGTTTCCCGTCCACCGGGTGTATACTACCCATCGGTGTCTGTCAACATGAAGTTGACTTGCATTCTTGATTCACGTGGCCTTAATATCCTTGCTTTGCGAGAAGCTGAACTCGATGTACTATTGTCGTACTTCTCCCCCTGTTGCTTTGAACGGGGAGTTGAGTGGTTTTAGTTGGTACCTCCACTCTTTCCGGCATATTTTTCAGGATTGTAGGATTGTATGACACCTTTATATTCAGTAAATGAATTCTGGCAAAAGTTATTTGCAATGTGTTGCAAATCTTCTGAACGCATGGTTCAGATTGTTGAGTACGTGAATTTGAGGCAGAAATGTGTTGAACATTCCACTAATTTCCTGGCATTCTATATGGTACCTGAAATCTCCCCCTAATGCCTGGAAATGTTCCTCATTGAATTAGCATACTGGCCTTGAATAACTCCCCGTGCGAGGGGCTTGAGGTATTGATGGAAGTACAGTTATTCCAGCATATATCCCAACTATATGTTGAGGGGCCAATGATGTATGCCAGGTGGTGATATCGGTATGCAACCGAATTACCGCAGACAGGAAATACTTGGTAGATATCCACATATCAAAGATAGAGGTGAATAATATTATGCAGTTCTGTCATGAGCGTGTAAAACTACATGACTCCAACGTTGTGACGCCCGCGATTCAATCGTACACTAATCATGCACGCAAATGTGTACGATCAAGATCAGGGACTCACGGAAAGATATCACAACACAACTCTAAAAATAAAATAAGTCATACAAGCATCATAATACAAGCCAGGGGCCTCGAGGGCTCGAATACAAGTGCTCGATCATAGACGAGTCGTGGAAGCAACAATATCTCGAAATGGGACATAAGTTAAAACAAGTTGCCATAAGATGGCTAGCACAAAGCGGGATACAGATCGAAGAGGCGCAGTGCCACTGCTGGGATCCTCATAAACTACTCACAGGTGCGTCCGCTGGCTGCACGTTTAGTAGTAGGCACCTCCTAAGAGTAGGAGTGGTAAATCGACGATGGCGTCACAGCTCTGGACTCCGACATCTGGTTGCGACAACCGTAAAGAAAGGAAAGGGGGAAAAGGGGGAGAAAGCAACCGTGAGTACTCATCCAAAGTACTGCAAGTAAGGAGCTACACTATATATGCATGGGTATATGTGTAAAGGGCCATATCGGTGGACCGAATTGCGTAATGCCGTGAATAAGAGGGGATAACTAATCATGTCGAAGACTACGCCTGGGCAGCCTCCGGCCTTGGCAAAGATGTAGAAGAGAGTAGACTGAAGTCCTCCAAGTATCATCGCATAGCATAATCCTACCCGGCGATCCCCTCCTCGTCGCCCTGTTAGAGAGCGATCACCGAGGTTGTATCTGGCACTTGGAAGGGTGTGTTTTATTAAGTATCCGGTTCTAGTTAAGGACAAGGTACAACTCCAAGTCGTCACATATCAAGATCACGCGGCTATTCAATAGATAAACATCACCGCAGGGTGCACCACATAACCCAACACGCCGATCCCATTTGGCGGACACACTTTTACGGGTCATGCCCGGCCGCGAAAGATCAACACGTCGCAGCCCCACCTAGGCCAACTGACAGAGAGGTCAAGACCGTCGGTCTAAACCTAAGCGCCGGGGTCTAGGCCCATCGCCCTTAGCACACCAAGACGTTGCGTAACGCTACCGAAGGCACTCTAGCCTAGCAAAGTGCTCCACCAATCCGGGCGTACCAATTACCGACGTCCACGGCTTCTACTGATACCACGACGTCGAGTGCCCATAAGCTTTGTTCCAGCGTAGTTGGTTAGTGCATATAGACCAAATGGCGGACTCAGATCAAATACCAAGATCTCGTTAAGCGTGTTAAGTATCCGAATGCCGACCAGGGCCAGGCCCACCTCTCTCCTAGGTGGTCTCAACCTGCCACACTACTCCGCCACAGTAAAATATGATCGGGGTCACAGGGAACCCAGGCCCACCTCTACCGGGGATGGAGCCACTGTCCTTTCAGCCCCTCATTAGAATCACTTATGGTACTCAACGAGTTGACCCGACTTTTAGTCACCACATGTGTCATGTATATAAAGTATATAGTATATACCGTGATCACCTCCCTAGTGATCATGGCCCGATAGTATAGCATGGCAGACGGACAAGAATGTGGGGCCACCTTGATGGAACACTAGCATCCTATACTAAGCATTAGGATGGCAGGTAAGGGTAACAACTCTAGCAACAATGACAAAGCTATGCAAGAGAATAGGATTAACCGAAAGCAGTAACATGCTACACTACTCTAATGCAAGCAGTAGAGAGAAGGAATAGGCGATATCTGGTGATCAAGGGGGGGGGGGCTTGCCTGGTTGCTTTGGCAAGAAGAGTTCATCGGGATGTAGTCGATCACATGGGTACCGGCAACAGTCTCGGGGTCTACCGGAAAGAAGTAATGGAGGAACACAATAAATAACGAGCAATAAAAGCATCACAAAGCATAATATGTCTGGCAGTGCTAGAGGTGATTTAACGCAGGATAGGTAATACCGGCGAAGGGAGAAACATATCCCGGAAAGTATCGGTGTTTCAGCGTTTCTATTGTGATGAACCGGAGGAGAAAACTTGCGTATTTGCTATGCTAGGGATGTGTGGCGGACGAACAGACTGCGTATCCGAATTCGTCTTGTCGTTCTGAGCAACTTTCATGTATAAAATATTTTCATCCGAGTTACAGATTATTTTATATGAATTTCCTAAGTTTTTGGAATTTATTCATATTTAGAAATTAAACAGTAAAATACATTTGTCACCTAGTGCTATTGTTACCACAGTGTATGACAGTGGGGCTAGGTTGACCCAGTCAACAATTGACTGGTCAACAAATGAATAGTGTGGGGGGCACTTGTCATCTACTATTAGACTAACTTACCACTAATTTTAATCCTAAGCTATACAAACAAGGGCCAGCCACACACGGTCATTGTTGCATAGCCAAGCCACACACATACATCCCCACACACACACCCAACACACACGCACACTCACCACATAGTACACTCGGCCATGGCGGCCATGGCGATGGCAGCCGCAAAATGAGGTAGCAGTTTGTAGTAGCAACAAAGAATCGAGTAGCCCTAGCGATGGTATAAGCAGCAGCAATGACAACCAGCGGATACTAGCGAGGGAAGCAAGAGCAGCAGCAGCGTGCGGCGGCAGCAATGAGGGATAACGCTACTGGTATGCGCGCGTTGCCAGGCATGGCCGGAGCTTCGAGCACGAGGGGCGAAGCGACCAGGCAAGGAGCACGCACGACGGGCGACGCCACACGCAGCGGGCAGGCACTGGAGGCGCGATCATGGCGTTACGCGACGGCGCGGAGGCATGAACAAAGCGATGACTGTGACAAGCGACGCCGGCAAGAAAGAGGTCGGGCACGAGCGAGCGCACGCAGGGGGACGCGGGTGTGGCGGGGCAGAGGCTCACAGTGTGGCCAGAGGGCTTGAGGACGCCGCAGACGACGGTGAGCTTCGATCGCGGCAAAAACGGCTGACTCACAGGTGAATTCGAGTTCTAGGGAGAGGGCTTTCAGCGAGTTCTCACCGGGAGCACAAGAAAGGCTCGGCGAGGGACCAGGAGCAGCAGAGGGTGCCGGAATCGATCGCAGCGCCCGTGGTGGCGGGAGGTGGAAGAAGGCCTCGATCCGCTCGACCAGCCAGCGTTCAGCTCGATCCGTGGACGTAGTCGAAGTAGCGGACGACGATGAATCGTGGGGACAAAGCCTCAGGTGCCCGGGAGCTCAGTGAGCGCGAGAACGGCGAAGGCCATGGCGGTGGTGGTTCGGCCTAGCGGGGGTAGGGAGGCGGATGGCGACGCGAGGAAGGAAGGGGGATGGAGCTAGGGTTCTGGGGGCGTCGGGCGAAGACCTTATAGGCGGGGGCAGGGGGCGGATGGCCGCCACGGCACCCCTCCCTCCTGTAGCGAGAGGTGGGAGGCAAGTTGGGGGGTTGGCCTGGACTGTTTTGCTAGATGGGCCAAGGGACCCAGTAGATTAGGTTTCTAATTCTTTTACTAGTATTTTTCATTTACTGATCTGTTTATTTACTTAGCTACTGTTTTGTACTTTCTTTTTACATCAAATTACTTTTGTAAATGTAAAACCTTGCCATATAATTACTATGCATTATTTTGCTCTGCCACAAAAAGTTTGGGTTCGAAATAATTTATTAAGTTTGAGTTCATATTTAAATGGGATAAAAGGTGTTGTTGGTCCATTGTTTTAATATCGAGGGGCAATTTCATATTTTGAAAAATGTTAATTCTTTCATGACAAATTGTTAGCGAATATTTGCAACCCACCGAACATTTTGTTTTAGAAATAATAGTTTGACTTTATTTTAAATATGAGTTCGAATCGGGTTGATCAAAGTGAGGTTTAGCAAACGAACTGCGATGACATGGCACCATTAGCAAGGGATTACTGTAGCTTAATTATCCGGGCGTCACAATTCTCCTCCACTACAAGAAATCTCGTCCCGAGATTTTATGAGGTGGAGTAAGGGAAGGGATTGGGTTACGAAAAATCTAACGGATCTTCGCGGTCTTGGTTGCTCTTCTCGAACAGGTCGATCCATTACATTGACGTCTTCTTTACTCTGCTTCCGGTCATCATGATGAAGACGTCATCCTTTGTTCGGGAACTCCATCGTACTTACGAATAGGTAACGGGGTAGCTCGACAACGACAGAATGCTATAAGGGTAATAATCTAGGATTAACCCATGAATGAGCATATGAGTACCTCTCGAGTTAAACAAATAGAACACATCGAGAGTAAAGTACGAAGGTACAATAAGAAACTTTCAAGCAGCCAGGCAATCGTTCAATGCCTAGTCAGAAGGTGAAAGGGTCTCAGGGCAACGTGAATAAGTATTGCGTCTGATACCAGAATAGATTACTAGGAATGTGGCTCGTGAATTACATACGAAGCCAAGCGCGAGGATTAAGTTTGGAAACAGGGTGTACCGGAGAGTCTGGTTTCGATCCTGGGACCTGTTGGTTATGGGCCCACCATGTGGGTTAAAAGTTGGAAGGGTGGTGACATCTTGCACAATCATGTAAGCAAGGCATGTCAGAGGATAGTCTGTCGGTTATGTCGGCCACAACATCGGTACCAAGGGCGAGGGATGAAGAGAACCATTTTCCTGCTCGTTGAACGAGGTGGACCAATAGGTAGAGTTCTCGTCCATCGACGGTTACGGGAAAGTCATCAACAGTAGAAACAGGGTCTCACTGACAGAGTTGTACACCGAGGTGTTTACATAAGTAGTGAATTATTACTGCTTAGATCATATAGATCACAAGAAAGGTTAAACCAAACAACGGAAAGGAAAATATGGTTATCAGATTAAACAGAACAATGGAAAGGAAAATGTGTTTAAACACATATTTTAAGGGTATATCCTTCCCAAGGACAAGTAGAGCATGATATCCATGACAGGATAGAAAGCAGAAAACCATTTAGGTAAGCGGAGAGAAATTTCATGACATTGCCCATACAACGGTGTTTGGATAAATGAGCAGGAAACATTTAGCATTGGGCTTCAAATGTTCTTGTTGAAAATCAGAATATCATAGACATGCTTCAAGATAGCATTGACAGGGTCATCAGGTGAAGATCAGACTTTGGAAATACAAAGGAACCATCAGGAATAACTTGTAGAATAAGTCTTACAATTTCTTCGTGGAAGAATGGATAACCTTGCTGAAAAGGAAACTATAACAATAGGTCCTCCAGCCAGGTGTGCTAGGCATGACATCACCTTACCGGGTCATATAAAGACCAATGTTATAACTCTTGGAAATATGTTCCAACCATCATATCTGACCGAGATTCAGATCTGATTGGTGTCAGGATAACTCAGGCTTAGGATGCCTGAGAAGAAAGGTGCAACACAAATTGTCGAGATGACATTGTAAGATTCTCGGGAAATGAACTATGGAAGCGAGTTCCGAAACAAGATTTCATCATTAAATCAAAGAGAGGGTGAGGAGGTGGCTGATGAACTCAGCGACAATTCATTGAGATTTCCAAAAGATGGATTTCCACAATTATGTGAACAAGGAGATAACATTTGTGAGATCAAATGGTATAATGATGTATGCTCGAGGAAACATACACAATAAAACATTGGTTGAAAGGTGCACCCAAAATATGGCTTAGGTAGCATGATTGAGGGTAGAATAGTGTTTCAATAACCAATGGTCTAAGAATAAACGATCGATCATTAACTTCAAAGCAATAGGGTTGCTAGAAGGGCAGAATCCAAACAGCACCGTTCACCTGTTGGTATCCCGGTTAGAACCAACACGGGGACCAAGGAAGAATGGTGATGTTGAGAAGTATTACTATATCAAGAATTAATAGTTGAGGTAATTCCCTCAACATTCTTAACATAACAGATGGTAATACTCCAAGATAGAATCATAATATAAGTGGGATAGAAAGGAAACTACACAAAACATGAACAAGTTTTGTGTCGGAGGATCTTGGAATGTTGTCGATGTTAATACAAATCATCGAGGGGCAAGGATGGTATTACTCATCCTGAATTCGACACACAACTTGGAAGAAGTCCAATTGTTGACAATGATCATGACAAATTCGTCGAGGGTTTCAAGAAGATGTAACCGATCGGCGACGACATCAAGTCAAAGGAATGATGAAGCAAAAGATTATTGGAACCAAGGGCACGACCCAAACTCGAAATCGATCTTGTTGTTCAAGGCGAAATAATATGACGAGGAAGATCGACGTAAGCTTAGCTCATCATCGAAAGTGGTGCTCCCGGAATAAGGACCAATGTCACGCCCAAGATGCGACCCTATCCTAAAGGAACTCGAAGGTCCCACTAAGGATAGAAGCGCATCTTGAAGACGCTTTTGCAAGGTGGATATCATTACATCAACATTACATAATAGATGGGGATACATACAAGGCATGCAAACGCCCGCAAGAATACATCGATATCATACAAGAGATCAACATTCGACTACGGATGAAACATAAACGAAGCTCAAAGCGACATCCACCACCTAGCCCAGGGCTGCCGACACGGAACCTATCCCACGAGCGAAGAAGCAGAAGAAGAACTCCAAAACAAGTAAACATCGCTCTCACGTCAAGATCATCGCATAACCTGTACCTGCAACTGTTGGTGTAGTAATCTGTGAGCCACGAGGACCCAGCAATCCCATTACCATGGGTAGCAAGACTAGCAAAGCTTAAAGGGGTAAGGAAGGGGTAAAGTGGTGAGGTTGCAGGAGCGGCTAAGCAATGTATGGTGGCTAACTTACGCAAATAAGAGCGAGAAGAGAAGCAAAGCAAGCGGTCACCAATTAGTAATGATCAAGAAGTGATCCTGAACTCCTACTTACGTCAATCATAACCCGAAAACCGTGTTCTCCTCTCGAACAACCCCGAAAAGAGACACTCACGGTTACGCACACGATTGGTGTATTTTAGAAGAGTTTACTTCAAGTTTACTACAACTGGATATTAACAAATTCCCATCTCGCCACATAAATCATGCGGCACGGCTCTCGAAAAGTTTATACCTGCAGGGTGTCCCAACTTAGCCCATGATAAGCTCTCGCGATCAACGAAGGATATTCCTTCTCCGGGAAGACCCGACCCGATCTCGGAATCCGGTTACAAGACATTTCGACAATGGTAAAACAAGACCAGCAAAGCCGCCGATGTGCCGGCTACAAATCTCGATAGGAGTCGACGTACCTCGTTCTCGTGGCACACCGGATAAGTCAAGCTACGAGTAAAACCAGGCCCTCGATTTTCCCGTGGTGGCCCTTGCAGTCTGCTCGGTTGGGACCAACACTCGAAGGAGCACCGGCCCGGGGCTAAAATAAAAGATGACCCTTGGGCTCCGGAAACCCAAGGGAAAAAAAGGGCATAGGTGAGGCAAATGGTAAAACCAATGTTGGGCCTTCTTTGGAAGAGTCTTATTCAAAGCGAAGCTGTCAAGGGGGTCCCATAAATCACCCAACCGCGTTAGGGACGCAAAATCCGGGAACATAATACCGATATGGCGGAAACTAGGGCGGCAAGAGTGGAACAAAACACGAGGCATAAGGCCGAGTCTTCCACCCTTTACCAAGTATATAGATGCATTAATAATATAAGAGATATTGTGATATCCCAACATAAACATAATCCAACATGGAGCAATCTTCATCTTCACCGCAACTAGCAACGCTATAAGAAGAAACGAGCAAAGCGGTAACATAGCCAAGCAACGGTTTGCTAGGAAGGGTGACAAAGGTTAGGGGCTATCATGCAATTTGGGAGGCTTGAGCAGCAAGTGGTAGGTAACGCATGACATAGCGATAGAACGAAGCAACTAGCATATCAATGATAGTAATGAGATCCAAGGTGACGGTGATCTTGCCTGAAATCCCGCTTAGGAAGAAGAACGAGTCCATGAAGAAGACGAGCAGGCGTGGTCGAGCGAATCCTCATAATCATAGCGTTACGGAACTATCAAGAAGAAGCAATACCGGAAAGAAGCAAACAACATGGTAAACAACCATCACATAGACATGGCACAATGCACAACCAAGTATGATGCATGTCCGGTTTAATGAGGCATGGCATGGCAAAGTGCAACAAACAATACTACAAGTTAAGTGGAGCTCAATATGCAACGAGTTGCATATTGACAAAACACCACATTGACATATTTAGTTTAATCTCGTTTAAGCTACCAAACAATATTAAATATTGTTAAACATGGCAAGAGGTGAAGCATAATTAAACTACCTATCTAGGCAAGTTTAAATGAGGACGGAACAACAAACAACAATTCCGGAAAATCCCCATACGCAATTTATGAATTTGGTACTGTTCTGCCCTAAAACATATTTTAATGTTGTTAAACAGGAAAATAAAGTGCACCATGTTAAACTAGGCATTTTTCCACCCCATTTACATATAAAGTTTATTTAAAACGGAGCTACGGTTATTTAGTTATGAAATAAAGCATCTTAACATGGCATTTTGAGCAAATTTAAACAAACAGCAAGTTTAAGCATTTTAACATGGATGAAAGTGGAAAATTATGAAACTAGATGAAAATCTAAGCATTTTACATATTAAAATCATTTTAATCCAATGCACCATTTGTGAGTTATTAAATGCATGATCTAGAGGGACTTTCTGTAAAACTGCAGTTCCCTGGATAATAGAGAAAATCGCAGCGCAGGAAAAAAACAACACGGGGCGAATCTGGCTGGGCCAACAATGCACAGGAGGGGCTGGGGGTGGCCTCACCATGGGCTCTGGCCCAGTCGGTGTTGCGGTTTGGGGAGGCCGGGCTGGATCTGGCGAAAGGGAAAGAGTCTTGGGCCTCGGTCAACGCGAGGGAGGCAGGCCCAGGCAAAGGCGAGCAGAGGCGCGAGGGACTTAAGGGGCGACGAGGGTCAAGGGAGGCGGTCGGATCAAGGCGGGGAGGCGCGGGATGGCGGATCCGGGCGTGAAGATCTCTCGGCTGAGGCGGGGACTTGGCGCTGGCTCGGCGATCTCGCGTGTTCGCCTTGACGAAGGGGGACGGCGCCGTCTTTGGCTTGCTTGGGTTTCAGTGCGAGGAATGAAGGCGGTAGCAGCCGTGCACAGGCTATGGTGGCGCTGGAGGTGACCGGAGGAAGTGGATCCCGGCGGCGAGGTCCTCGGGGCCCATAGGATCTTGGCGCGAATCCATGGTGTTCGACGGCTGCGTCCGGTTCCTGCGATAGGAAGCAGAGGAGGGGAGTTGAGAGACGAGGAAAAGGAGAAGACAGGAGGAAGAGGAGGGCCGGCGGTGCTCATCTACTGCTGCTGCTTGGGTGGCACGCGGGAAGCACGGGAGGAGGGCGATGGGGGTTGGCGTGGAGTGGATCGAGGAGCTGCTCTGGTTGGCCGGGCGAGCGAATCGGGAGGAGGCGATGGGGAGCGCTGGTTGGTGGCTGGAGGAAAACAAGGAGAAGGGATCCCGAGGGGATTTGGTGGAGTGGCGGCGGCGATGAGATGGATGGGACAGCCTGCCTAAAATTTAGGGTTTGCCAAAAATGACTAGAGGTGGAATATATATATGAAAAGGAGGGAAGTTTAGATCTTTCGATCGAAATCCGATGGACAAGAATAAATATGCTAGGGAGTCCCAAATAATAAAACGAAGATGTTTTAGGGATATTTGGGGATGATCTGAATCCAACGGTAATGACAGAACGGGTCGGGTTCGGGGGAGTTTCGGACGCGCGCGCGAGGGGGCTGCGAGCTGGCAAGAGAGGTTAGGTGGTCATGGTCAAGAGGGAAGCGAAAATCCGATTGGTCTTGGAACGGTCAACGAAAGCAAGGGGGAACGCGGCAACTACGAACGGTAACGAGTTTTTATGAAAACATGCAGATGCAATGCGCATGATGCTATGAGATGAGATGCATGACATGAACAAAATGCAAAACGAAAGACAAAAACCCAACCACAGAGGAAATAAAATATCGCATCTTCGGAAAAGGCAAGAGTTGGAGTTACGAATATGGAAAGTTGTATCCGGGGCGTTACAACCAAGTAGCATAGTTAAAAAAATCATCACGATAATGATATAGCCAAACAGGCTACGAATGACGTGATCGGGTACAAACCCATAAGTAAAGAAGATTACTAAAAGTTGTTGAACCGTAGTGCGGACTCGGTTCACTAATTGGTGTTCTTAGTTGACGACAACCCAGAACCCAGGAAAATTGGAATCGGAATAGTTGATGAAGAACCCATTAGAAGTTATGCAGTTCCATGATATTCTCGAGATAGCATAGTGTAATACTCGACGGTAGAGCAGAGTAGAGGATGGACACGTGAAATGATCTGCAGAATACAAGTACTTCATCTGTCTGGGAAACGGAATCAAAGGAGAACAATCATGGTCGGAGCCACGGTTGCAAAGGATCAATTCACAGATACCAGATGATAATATATCAAGGAAATAGTTATTATTTGAAGAAGCTTCCATGATAGGATCTACATCGTGTCCATGGGCATGAACGCAAGGTTCAAGGTCGACTCCCACTTCTTCAATGTATAACCTTCCATTCACTTCTCGCTTTCGATGAAGTTGTAGTGTTGAAATTTTATTTGGCAAAATACCAGAAGAGTATGACTCGTGAAAACTTTCGAGTTCACACATATTAAGGAAGGCATAGGTTCAACCCATCAGGGTATCTTAGAAACATATACCACAAGCTTCAAGAGTACTAACACAAGCTCGAAAATAGAGCATGGTTGACAAAAGGAGAGGATACAATTTACCAAAGGCATTATATACCCAAGGAAAGGCTCACAAGGTTATTCAATATGAAGGACACTGTCAGATAAAATCCAACAAAGGAACCCATGGTCCTCAAGGGATCTGATGTGAGCATCGGTACTCAACCAGAGGAAGAAGAATGCAAGGAGATCTGAATATAGAAACAACTGACTAATTCAAAGCTCAAATGCAAAAAAATTATGATTTCCAAATCAAGGGATCAGAAGCAACGCTCTGATCAAGGGTGGATAAGTTGAGTAGGCTTAGGGGTACAATCGATGGCAATTTGATTGGTCGAGATCCAGCTCATGTTTAAAATGGCGTCTGAGCCGAAAGGATGAATTCTAGGATCTGATTAAGGATTGCAACATTCGCAACATACTGAATCAAGGGACCCAAGATGATAAAGGCAAAGGACATCCATGAATATTGCTAGTCATTTGGAATTAACCAAATGCGGCATAAGCATTTCAAGAGCCATAGGCTAATGAGGATTCTTGAAAGATCAGATAGTATTTCGAAGAATTTTGTGAAACACATGAACAACTGGGGATGAGCGGATACTCGGTAAGAGCGAGGAATTATCCGTAGGGGTATTCAGGTGACAAAGAACTGCAAGGAAGTAGGCACAAAGTATTCTTGGAACAATAGAGAGAATTTTGGTGTACCTTGTAATAACAAGATCAACTGGGGATGAATGTATGAATGACAAATGTAGGTAGTTATCCATGAGGATACACTGATGGTAGGGAATTGTAAAAGCGATGTCACATAGTCTCAAGAGAACATTGTAGGGTGTCTTCGGAATCTTCTGGTGAAACAAGCGGTCGTTCGGACCGAGGGGCTCTCCGGGAGAAAGTATTTACGAGAACCTAGAGTTGTAGTTAGTAAATTCGTTTAACCCGAATAGAAGAGATCAGAGTCCCAGAGTATAGGTCAAGGAATAAAAGACCCTATTACCACCCAATGGCGGCGATAGACACGTAAGACACACTGACCATGTTAGTAAAAAAATTTGCAATGTCTAGACTCGACTTCGCCAAGGAGTTGGAAAGGGGATTCCTCTGAGCGATGGGCTCGATACCAACTTGTGACACCCCCAATTCAATCGTACACTAATCATGCACGCAAATGTGTACGATCAAGATCAGGGACTCACGAGAAAATATCACAACACAACTCTAAAAATAAAATAAGTCATACAAGCATCATAATACAAGCCAGGGGCCTCGAGGGCTCGAATACAAGTGCTTTCGATCATAGGCGAGTCAGCGGAAGCAACAATATCTCGAGTAAAGACATAAGTTCAACAAGTTGCCATAAGATGGCTAGCACAAAGCGGATACTGAGATCGAAAGAGGCGCAGCAACTGCCTGGGATCCTCCTAAACTACTCACAGTGGTAAATCGTCCGTGAGGCACTGCGTAGTAGTAGGCACCTCCGGTGTAGTAGGAGTCGTCGTCGACGGTGGCGTCTGGCTCCTGGACTCCAGCATCTGGTTGCGACAACCAGAAAGAAAGGAAAGGGGGGGAAAGGGGGGAGAAAGCAACCGTGAGTACTCATCCAAAGTACTCGCAAGCAAGGAGCTACACTACATATGCATGGGTATATGTGTAAAGGGCCATATCGATTGGATCGAATCGCAGAATGCCGAATAAGAGGGGATAACTAATCACCGAAGACTACGCTCGCCAGCCTCCGTCTTGCAGCATGTAGAAGAGAGTAGACTGAAGTCCTCCAAGTAGCATCGCATAGCATAATCCTACCCGGCGATCCCCTCCTTGTCGCCCTATTAGAGAGCGATCACCGGGTTCTATCTGGCACTTGAAAGGGTGTGTTTTATTAAGTATCCGGTTCTAGTTGTCATAAGGACAAGGTACAACTCCAAGTCGTCCTGTTAGAAGATCACGGCTATTCGAATAGATAAACTTCCACAGAGGGTGCACCACATAACCCAACACGCCGATCCCATTTGGCAGGACACACTTTTCGGGTCATGCCGGCCGCGGAAGATCAACACGCCGCAGCCCCACCTAGGCCAACAGAGGTCAAGACGCCGGTCTAAACCCTAAGCGCCACGAAGTGCAGGCCCCATCGCCTTAGCACACCAAGACGCTATAACGCAGTCGAAGGCAGACCTAACCTAGCGAGCGTTCAGGTCCAATCCGGCGCGCCCGCTTAGTCGGCCGACGTCCACGAAGGCTTCGGCCGATACCACGACGCCGAAAGTGCCCATAAGCATTCCTGCGTAGTTGGTTAATGCGTATAGACCAAATGGCGGACTCGGATCAAATACCAAGATCTCGTTAAGCGTGTTAAGTATCATGAATGCCGACCAGGCCAGGCCCACCTCTCTCCTAGGTGGTCTCAACCTGCCTGCCGCTTCCGCCACAAAAGTAACGATCGGGGCCGTCAGGAACCTGGGCCCACCTCTAGGGATGGAGCCACCTGTCCTTTCAGCCCCTCATCGTAATCACTTGCGGGTACTCAACGAGTGACCCGACTTTAGTCACCACATGTGTCATGTATATAAAGTATATAGTATATATCCGTGATCACCTCCCTAGTGATCACGGCCCGATAGTATAGCATGGCGAATGCCAAGAATGTAGGGCCACCGATGAAACACTAGCATCCTATACTAAGCATTAGGATAAAGGTAAGGGTAACAAATCAGTAGCAACAATGACAGGCTATGCGTGAATAGGATTAACCGAAAGCAAAGAATATGCTACACTACTCTAATGCAAGCGGTAGAGAGAAGGAATAAGCGATATCTGGTGATCAAGGGGGGCTTGCATGGTTGCTTTGGCAAGAAGGGTTCGTCGGGATGTAGTCGATCACATGGGTACCGGCAGCGGTCTCGGGGTCTACCGGAAAGAAGTAATGGAGGGGAACACAATAAATAACAGAGCAATAAAAGCATCACAAAGCATAACATGGCAATACGCGGTGATTTAACGCAGGGATAGGTAATACCGGCGAAGGGGAGAAACATCCGGGAAAGTATCCCCGGTGTCCGGAGGAGGAAAGTTACGTGTTTGCTATGCTAGGGATGTGTGGCGGACGAACAGACTGCGTATCCGAATTCTTCTTGTCGTTCTGAGCAACTTTCATGTATAAAATATTTTCATCCGAGTTACAGATTATTTTATATAAATTTCCTAAGTTTATTATATATTTTTGGAATTTATTCATATTTAGAAATTAAACAGTAAAATACATTTGTCACCTAGTGCTATTGTAACCACAGTGTATGGCAGGTGGAAATTTGGGTTGACCAGTCCAACAATTGATTGTCAACAAATGAATAGTGTGGGGGGCACTTGTCATCTACTATTAGACTAACTTACCACTAATTTTAATCCTAAGCTATACAAACAAGGGCCGGCCACACACGGCTGTTGCATAGCCGGCCACACACATACATCCCCACACACACACCCAACACACACGCACACTCACCACATAGTACACTCGGCCATGGCCGGCCATGGCCAGTAGCGGCCGCAGCCGGAGGTAGCAGGCTGTAGTAGCAACAAGAACGAGTAAGGCGCTTAGCGATGGTATAAGCACGAGCAAGAAAAGCTGACAACTAGCCGGATACAACAGCAAGAGGAAGCAAGAGCAGCAGAAGCGTGCGGCGGGCAAGAAGCGGGGATAACGCTGGCCGGGCGCGGTGCGCTAATGCATGGCCGAGCTCGAGCACGCAGGGCAGGGCGACTGTGGGCGCAAGGGAGCACGACGGGGCGAGGCCACGAGCAGCGGGCAGGCACGGAGGCCGCGATCATGGCGTTCGCTGACGGGCGCGGAGGCATGAGCAGCAAGATACAACAAGCGACGTCGGCAGCAGCAGGTCGAACGCAGCGGCGCGAAGCGGGGAAGGACGCGGGTGTGGCGGGCAGAGGCTCACGGTGTGGCCAGAGGGCTTGAGGACGCGCGCATGACGACGGTGAGCTTCGACCGCGAACGAAAGCAGCGGCTACGGGCAGGAATTCGAGTACTAGGGAGAGGGCTTTCAGCGAAGTTCTCACCGGGAGCACAAGAAAGGCTCGGCGAGGGACGGGAGCAGCAGAGGGTGCCGGAATCGCTGCGGCGCTGTGGTGGCGGAGGTGGAAGAAGGCCTCGATCCGCTCGACTCAGCGTTCGGCTCGATCCGTGGGCGTGGTCGAAGTAGCGACGGCGATGAATCGTGGGGACAAAGTCTCAAGTGCCGGGAGCTCGGTGGCGAAGCAGCGGCGAAAGGCCATGGCGGTGGTGGTTCGGCCTAGCGGGGGCGGGGAGGCCGATGGCGACGCGAGGAAGGACGGGGGAGGGCGCTAGGGTTCGGGGGGCGTCGGGCGAAGACCTTATAGGCGGGGGCAGGGGGCGGATGGCCGCCACGCATGACCATCGCCGGCGGATGGCCGCCACGGCACCCCTCCCTCCTGTAGCGAGAGGTGGGAGGCAAGTGGGGGGGTTGGCCTGGATTGTTTTGCTAGATGGGCCAAGGGACCCAGTAGATTAGGTTTCTAATTCTTTTACTAGTATTTTTCATTTACTTATCTGTTTATTTACTTAGCTACTGTTTTGTACTTTCTTTTTACATCAAATTACTTTTGTAAATGCAAAACCTTGCCATATAATTACTATGCATTATTTTGCTCTGCCACAAAAAGTTTGGGTTCGAAATAATTTATTAAGTTTGAGTTCATATTTAAATGGGATAAAAGGTGTTGTTGGTCCATTGTTTTAATATCGAGGGGCAATTTCATATTTTGAAAAATGTTAATTCTTTCATGACAAATTGTTAGCGAATATTTGCAACCCAATTTAACATTTTGTTTTAGAAATAATAGTTTGACTTTATTTTAAATATGAGTTCGAATCGGGTTGATCAAAGTGAGGTTTAGCAAACGAACTGCGATGACATGGCACCATTAGGAAGGGATTACTGTAGCTTAATTATCCGGGCATCACAAACGTAAAGTTGGCAAGTTGCAATTCCAAAGTAAAGATAATGCAATGAACTTAACTCTTTGGATAGGATTCTACCAAACCATTTTGAGTCTAGACCTTAGGACAAATTGCTAAACTCAATCCAAGGGCCTTAGAGAAGGCACTCAAGGAGAATTTCGCAATGTTATCCATTCGATTTGCTTGAAATCGATGTCGGGGATAATGAGCCAATGGTTTCATGTGAATAAAGCACACACTTAAGACCATCATGTAGGCATGTCTTTTAGAACCATGGAATACTGAATAGTCTAGTCAATGGATGGGAAGAGCCACTTACCTCAACTTGATGCATTCATGGAGTCTGAGTGGCTCAAATAGAGACTTTAAGGTGTGCAAGCCTTAAAATTAGCTTCTCTGTGTCACTTGTAGTGCACATAAAATCCAAACGGTGTTAGAATTTAGCATCATAATAATCATAAACTATTGGAATTGCCGATAGTTTTGGTTTCAACCCAATGTCTCGATGACCAAGGTGAGTATGCCAAGTTTTTCATGTACAAGACATTGAAAAACTATCTTGGGCGCAACATGTGCTACGGGTTTTGTAGTATGTGTAGTACAATCCGGATGATACATAGAAAATGTGCTTGCCATATCCGTTGCATATGGTAAAGAGAATGTATTTCTCTTTCTTGTCAAAGATAAGTTTCGCTATGGAAACCATTTTGACAAATATCTCTATAGCTTAGTAGGGTACGAGTTAAACTTGGGAAGCAGTGAAGCATCCTGACGTTACTCGAGTACCCACAGGGATAGTAAATATGACCCGAGTTGAGCCAACAAATACCTCATCGCATCTAGCGATTTTAAAATATCTCCTTTCTCTCAATGAGAGTGGAAACATCGGTCTTCCCTGAGTATAGAGTTTGTGGTGCATATGCCCACAAGGCACATTTCATTTTTCATCGGATTGACTCCCGTAGAAATCTATATATAGACATGAAGATTCTCAAGAAAACCACTGTCGGATATATAGAATATATACAAATGAATTTGTATCAAAGTGCTGATACAATATATTGTGATATACAATATATGATGACAACAATAATCATGTTCTTATTAGAACATCATAAGTGGACATAAATAAATAGATCACTAAGGAGACTCAAAGACTAAATGTATAGTCTCCAAACATGTCGGTTGATGCATATTCAACCATCACGCTCTCCATACTCATAGGGTCTCGTGACAGCTTGATGGTGTCAGGTTGAGGGTTTGAAGTGAGTTTCAAACCATTACCCTTGAGGTCCTCTGCATCCCGGTGACGTGGCTTGGATTGCACGCGCTATCCCATGGGATGCAAGACTGATCTTGATGTCCACGACCCGCTTAAGTAAGTTGTGGCCATTGAGGGCAAGTGCCTCAAATTGCTAGACATCGATTACTTATAGGGGAAGCCAGAGATAATTAATTTACAAGAAGTAAACTAAAAACCATCATGGTTTTGTAATAAGGATGCAAAAATTTGACTCAAGTGTATAACTTGAAAATGCTCAACCTCAATTGTGGGAACATAAACACATTGAAGATCATACAGATCTCACAGTAATAGAGATAGTCTACACATGGGCAGTAGATCCAACTCATCACCTTGTGTTTTCCTAATATAATGAGGGAGATGTTATTGTCAAATTTTTACAAGTTTGTTGTGCGGGAGAAATCAATCTCGACCGCTGTGACATGTTCATGAAGAATGTCAATGTGGTAAACACATAGAACATATCATTCCCGGTGAAAAACGGTAATTTATTTATATTACAGATTGCGTAATATAAATACATCTTAATGTTGCAAAATTAATAGATTTCAAGAAGGTGGCTCGAAATCATTAGTGTGAATCTCAAATTGCTAAGGATGACACCTTGAATTTTGCATATGTATTTGCAAGAAATTGAAAATCTCAATTGCAAATAGACGTATTAATCTCGACATGTAGCAAACATGGAGATACATACATTCCGGAATACATCGTACTCAACAGAAATATACTACTATTGTGAATAGTAATGATGTTGTATCAAGTTGCAAGATAATTCAGCAAAGTGAATTAATATTTTGTGAGAGAAAATTAATCTCAATTACAATGAGATTGTTTTGCGAGAGAAGAAAATTCTCAATCGCAAATCAGCAGTATAGAGGTACTGAATTTATCTTTGCAAGAGATAAAAGAAAATCTCAATTGCAAATAATAGATGCAATTAATCTCAACATGTCGACAATACATGGAAATATATTACACCACACATTATTCTGAAATACAAAGTACTCGACAGAATACAGTACTAATGTTTTGCGAGAGAAAATTAATCTCAATCACAATGAGATTATATTGCGAGAAAAACAAAATATTTCTCAATCGCAAATCAACATTGTTGTGTGAGAAAACTTAATCTCAGTCGTAAAACAATGTCATTGTATCGGTAAAGAATATTTTATAGATCAAGCAAATAACAGCCACATATTTCTGGAATTTTTAAAACTCTACAGAAAATGAACTAAATGCAAATCTATACATGGCCTTACAAGTGTTAATCAATAACACTAGTAGTTGGACCAAGCTGCAATAATCTGAAGCAGAATCACCAGAGAAATCAGCTTGGCCTATTCGACAAACATCTGGTGTCTGATGCAAAATAGGGAAGAGATAAAGTTTCCCTTTCTCTTCGTTGGTGTGGTCCTGTGGATACGAATCGATTGATTCTATCGATTGCTTCAGTTCAACACGTAGACCACCACCACATGCATCCGTCTGTGCGTTACGCATCGGTTGCCGGGAACGCGTCGTGCCGCCTCGCCTTCATCGGCGGCCTTCGTCGTCACCGGGACATAGAAGATGCGGATGCAGCGCACCGAGGAGCCTCTGCGGGCTCCGCCGTGAGTCATGGGAGGGAGGGCGTCGCGCCTAGTGGTCGAGGCCGGGCCTCACCTTGTACGGGCACCGAGCCTCGAGGCGCACGCCGCTGCCGGGCAGACCGCTTGTAGCCGGCCTTTTAACGGCGTCGCTGGGCACCGCCTCGCGTCGGGAGGGAGCCGCTGCTGTCGCGCACCGCCGTGGGAGGCCGGTGAGGGCTGCGCCATGGCGAGAGCCGCATCGCGCGCTCGCAGGGAGGCCACGACCAGGGCTGCTTCCGCCATGGGCGGACGAGGGAGCCGCGCCATGCACGAGTCGCCGCTGGTCGGGCAAGCCACGCCGCCGTGGATGGCCATGGTTGTTGGCCGCCGTCACCAACGGCCGGCGCGAGGGGCCTCGCCGGGCGCAACAGTGGCGTGAGGGCCGCCGGGAGAAGAAGCCTTCGGCGCCCGCAACCGCCTCCGTCGCTTTCTTTTCGTTACAGCCTTCGCCGCCAGAGTGCGGCTGGCGCGGATCGGATGGGCGGTTCCGGCCACGGCTTGGCGCGGGCGGCAAGGCCACGGCCGGTCGGGGACCGGCGAGGCCTAGCGCAGCGGGCGCACGCAAGGGCGGCGGGCGCGCGCCACCGCTTGGCGCAGGGGCCCGACGATGGGCGGACGAGCGGAGCGCGGCGGCGACCGCGAGGACCCCGCGCCGGCGACGAGGTCGCGAACGAAGAGGACGAGGCCTAGGCTCCGTCTTCACCACTGAGGGGAGATTCTTCGGCGTCCATTCGCTCGATGGAGAGCAACGTGGCTGATAACGTGTTGAATTATAAATGAGAGAACGAGAGACAATCGAATAAAAGATTGAACTGTCGATTCCAAATGATTCTCGGTATATATATAAGGGGAATAGACACAATCGGGAGATGCGACTATTCGTAGAGGTACAAGGGGAGAGGCGCGACGGTTGGCAATGCAACCGACGTACAGATTACAATGGGAGGATTATCTCTTTAATTAACCTATTAATTTAATCCTAACACAAGTGATGAGGCTAAGATACAAATTAAGAGTATATTTTGTATGCAACTTTTAAAGCAGTGTGAATCAGTAAACATGAAAATTCTAGCCTCTTTCGAGCAAATTAGGCCAACTCTAGCGCGCGACCACATCCTATTCGGGTGCGTCTGTTTGGGGTAAAACAAACGAACTAGATGGCCCAGCGCACGGACGCAAACAGACTTTTGTCCGTTTTCTGTCTGCTTTCGACCCATTCCCAGCCCAAGTTCGGGCCGCTTTTAGGGTGAAACGGACAGTGCGGGCTCCCCTGGCCCGCCCGTCGGTGCACAGGGACCCTTTTTTCTATCCGCCCCCTCCCACCCTCCAGCCGCACCCCCCTCCATTCTTCTCCACTCTTGGTCGGCGTCGCCAGCGCTGCCATTGCAGCTGTGCAGCTCGGACGCGCGCTCGCCCAACCCCCTTCCCCTCGACGCCCCCGAGCTACCCAACCACGACCACCTGATTTGCGCACCCGGCGGCCGGATTTGGAGCAGACCCGGTCGGTCTTGAGCTCGCCCGGCTATGGGAGGTCAGCGCCCGCTCATGGATCTGGCCGGCGCACTGTGTCGGGAAGGCCGCAAGGTCAAGATGCGTAGTGGCTCCGCCTCTAGCCGCTCGGATCTACACTATCGGCGGTCCGCCGACAGATACACGAATGGCCGTCGGCCGGGCTCGATGCTAGCCCAAAAGCTCGTCGGCGCACCGTTGCCACTCATTAAGTGCAACGACTGCCCAAAGAAGGTCGTGCGCCGCGTGTCTACAATGCCGGAACATCCCGGATGGGTGTTCATCAAGTGCTTAAACGATGGGTTATGTGCTACTTTTAGCTTCGGTTGTGCTCTCGGATTTGACTAGTTGTGCTAACTTAAATTTTTATTGTGTAGCATGATGCAAGTTTTGGTATTGGGAAGAAGAGTAATTGATAGAGCGCAATTTAGTAGATGTTCGTGCACTTTTAGCTAGCATAGAGGCTAGAGATGAGACTAGTACACTTGTTGCTAGAATAGAGGCTAGACATGAAACTAGATGTGAGGAAGCAACGTCTACTTCTTTACACTCAAAGAAGAAAGAAGCATGCAAGATCGAGCCTCGTCCACAGATCAACAATGAATGCATCGAGAAGGCACTAATCCAACTTACCGGAGCAGTTGTGGAAGTTGGATATATTCTAAAATGTATACTTGTGGTTCTTGTTTTCTTTGGACTTACTTTCTTAGTCAAAATTTGGTGATGTATTCCCATGTACCAAAACTGAATGATGAAAAAAAGTTAAGGGCTTGCAAATAAAAATGTATGCGGACAAGATGTGGCCGGGATGCGTCCGCACGTTGGGTGCACAGTCACCGGATCCCAGAAACTGCCCGGACACGACCCATTGCCCTACCCAAAGGGACAACATCCGGGCAAAACGGACGTCCGTTGGGGTCGTGCGCTGGAGTTGGCCTTAGGGCAACCGAATTAATTATTGACCTGGTTCGTATGCACGCAATCGCCGCCAGCCTACTCCAAAAAAGCTAGGGGTTCCTTTGTCTCTGCCGTGGTCCACCTTGTCTCTGGTGTCCCTAGGGGCCACGGAGCGCCAGAGACCCTTCTTTGGCGAGAGGGGTATGTTTTTAGATGTTTCTTTTGCTTTTTGTTAGGGTTTGTGTCCTTAGAAAGACAAAACGGCGACGGCCCTTGAATATGAAATAAGGTTCTCTCTGCCTAGCCCCCCTTCCAGTGCATCGTCGGAGGGTGTGTGGAGATGAAATAAGGTTCAATTATGTGTCTAAAATCATCGGAGGGCATGTGGAGCTGTCTTCGGTGAATCTCCCGGTGAATCTCCCGGAATTCGGTCGGTTGTTATCTTTGGTGGACCTACCGTGGATACGATCGGCGTTCGTGTATTTTCACGTTGGATGCGGTGGTCCTCTGAGGGTTTTGCCCAGTTCATGTCTTCAGATTGGATGCTTCCCATCTACACGTCTTTTCGTCGTCGGCAGTTGTTGTTCATCGTTAGCAGTTGTTGTTCTGGTGCGTTGGTCCTCTACTGCCTTAGCACGACAACTACCGACTGTCTATCTACTACAACACCTGGCTCTGACGAGGAAGGAGTTCATCGTCAGCGCGTTGGTCCTCTACTGCCTTAGCATGACAACTACCAACTGTCCATCTACTACAACACCTGGCTCTGACGAGGGAGGAGTTCATCATCGGTAGTTGATGTTCTGGCGCGTTGGTCCTCTACTGCCTTAGCACTACAACTACCGACTGTCTATCTACCACAACACCAAGCACTGACAAGCGAGGAGATGGTGGGGGCTCGCTCGATGCTTTATAGTCGTCGCTAGGTTGTCTTTGGATCTAAATGTAATTTTCAAAAAAAAATAGTGCTTGTTATACTTCAATCACCATGATCGAAGATGAATAGATCCGAAGTTTTCCCGGCAAAAAGAAAAAAAAGATCTACACCGTCTCACTTGTGAGGTCATTTGTTAGCGGCTGTGGCAAAAAATGTTTTCCCAGACAAATTATTCTCTAGCGAGAAGAATAATCCATAGCGTTTGCAATCAATCACTCGTCAAAATACATAGTTGATGTCTACAAAGACACTAGTCATTTGGATATTTACACCTACATTCATAAACTGGAATGCACTGACACGTGCAATGCTAAAGGCTTACATCAACTGTTGAATATGCGCATTGCACATCATTGTGGATACTGTGATGACGAACAAGGAGAATTATTTGCTTCACTTGTGTAAAACACTTCTTGGCTGCACTTTGAGCTTCTTCTGTGGCCGCGTCTGCAGGCATTTGGCACAGATCAGTTAAATGAGCACCAGCATATGAGAAGTAGAGTAGGCCTCACAAAGACAGTCATGGGAACTAACCTTCGGCTTCAGCAACGCTTCGTAGTCTATTCTATTCTTCCATGTGCTCTTCCGTAGCTTGATTGGTCGATTTCCAACATATTTACCTGGTTAGCAGTATATAAGTTTGACTGCAGTACAAGGACAAATTTAGTAAATAAAAGGCCACTAATACAACATATTTACCGTTCATCTCTTTCAGTGCTGCTGCAAGATCCGATGCATTGGCAAAACTAACAAACCCGTAGCCTTTAGTTTTACCCGTAGACTTATCCCGTATAACCTGATGCATCATGTGTTCATAATCAGATCACTACAAATAAAGAGAGATAGAATCGATGTCATGGGTAGAAAAGGCAAGACTCACCTTAGCCATGTTGAAGGATGGATATTTTGAAAAAGTCTTGGTCAGAACATCATCATTCACTTCATTTCCAAGATCACCACAAAACAAACGGAAGTCATCTGTCCACGGGAGGGAAGTGAGAATTGTAAATATGAAAGGTACAGAAATACTCATACAATGGAAAGCAACCAAATGACACAACTACTAATAATCAGTACAAGCAGAAGACGAGACACCTGCACTGACACAGCAAATACAAATCCTAAGTTGCATTTGGAGACATCACAACTACCAATAATAAGCTAATTAACTTTAATTAGTTTATGTATATCAACTTCAAATCAAATACAGTATTAAAATTTATAGCCCTTGGCACCTAGAGGTGATCCTAAGAGATATGGTCAGCAAGGATTAGAGGCGTTAACTGAGATAAAAAGGTGATCTATCTACCCATAGCGGCTAGATTGTGGGTGTTAGGGATGAAGACGCTCTAAGAAACTGATAATTTGATATAATTTCATCCGAACAAACATTTTTTGTCTTGCCAAATACCAACCATGATTAAAGTGAATTATCATGCTTGATTTTATGCTCATTGAAAAATCATAAACAAATGCTGGACACTCTGCCAGAGCTGAGATATATTTAAATATTTTAACTATGTTAGCTTATACAGATTACAAACTGATGGGTGCAATAAGAGCAAGGAAGCTAGTTCTTTATTTTTTTAGCCTTCTCAAATAATTATAACAAATAATCACAGAGAATTGTTCAAAATATGTATAAAGGTTAATTCAAAATATTTATATCACATTTTCCACAATTGTCCATGCAAATAGCAAACTGCAAATGCATCCACAAGATCAATTTAGCCTTTTACGCACAATAGAACAATTTATGTACGCATAGAGATAATAGCAAAATGTTTACTATATCATCAGCAAGCCCACCTAGATCCAATGTGAAAGCATCAACTCTTTAACCTGCCTTTAATAAAAAATGAAACAACAATTTATCTTAGAAGAAAGAACAGCACATAGAACATTAATCTTGTCTGGGAGAGGGAAGGTGCTTTGGCTGTTTGTCAGCTTCATTGCTAAGAGAGACAAGTGACAAAAATATTGCATTACCATGTTTCACATTCTAATATAGATCATAGAAGTGCAACATTTGGTAAAATGCCCTATAAAATACGACTGAGAGCTTACTTTCAGGCCAGTCAGCTAACGTCGGATCCTCCCAGCATTGCCCAGCTGCCTTTCGAGGAACTGCCTTTTTGTTTGCTTCAACTTTCTTGTCTTTGTCATTATCTGCAATAGCAGCCTTCACAGTGGCGAGAGCCTCTGGGCTGATTATCTGCGAGTCTCTCTGGAACAGTTGTTGTGCCTGTATAATAATATCATAATTGGCTACTTATTAGTACTCAATAGGAGACTTGGTACTTACTACCAGTTCAACAATATAAAGGTCATTTTCACTAACCTATCTACGAAACAAGCCTCCAATGTTAATAACATATAACCTCCTAATGCTCGGTTGGAAATAAACTCATCACTTAGCATCCTTGTCTTTGCATAGCTTAAACCATATTCCCTCTATGACTTAATATAAGACGTTTTTTGACACTGACAGTGTCAAAAAAAATCTTATATTAAGTTACGGAGGGAGTATAACCTATCTCGATGCAGCAAACCTCATGGTGCTGATCTAAGGAACACATCGCAACGTGAATTGGCTTCCAATTGAGCATTTACGGTTCCCCTGGGTCTTGCTAGGACAAAACTAAGACCGATAATTCAGCTTATCCATCCATTCTTTGGTCAGGTCACTCACCGTGCAACCAATATGTGGCAGAAAGGTGGATGTATTATCTATTATGATGAGAAGCTAATGGCAGTTCAGCAAACGGAGCTTTGTCAGCATAGCCATTACTCATCAGATCACCCATATGCCCTAAACCCCAATCAAACATGAAGGGATGCTAGCAATGAAGTAAGAAACACTAGTGCAGCTTTGGATGCGTTTTCGAACCTAAAACAACAGAGCGCGACCCAAGCCTCAGAAGCCGCACAGCGGCGTCCAGATCCTCTCCCACCACCGGATCTCCGACCACCTTAGCTCACTACGCCAACAAATTACAGGGAGGATCCGTCCATGGAGCAAATTACAAGGAGGAGCTCTGGAACAGATTACGCGAATGTGGAGTTATTACCTGCTGGACTTGGGGCATGGGGTAGACGGCGTTGTACGCCGGCGCCGGCTGCGCGGGGGCCACCGTCGGCCAGGTAGGGTACTGCGAGGTCTGGAGGTGGAAGGGCCCGGGGAAGTACGACGGGGCCGCCGCCGCGGCGCTAGCAGGGTAGGGGAACTGCGCGGACGCGGAGGCGGGCGAGATGGACTGCGTCGACATAATCTGGGGGCTGGGGTGGAGAGGCCGCCGGACACGAAAGGGCTGGAAGGCTAGATCACGGTGTTCGCCTCAGGGGCGAGAATTCTGATCGTGCGCGGTTGCGGTGATTGAAAGGGCACTCGGGGATTGCCTTGTGGAACCGGAACCAGGGGGGAATGATCAGGAACGCTCTCGAAGCGTCTCTTTTTTTCTGACTATAAAATGCATCCACGGAACTTAAACTGAAAGCTTATTTTAGTTATTGGGCCATACGGCATAATAATCGTTGGTTTACGACCTAATAGATCCCGTATAATCGGGCATCCTCGAAAACAAATTGCCGGATCCTGCAAACTCTGGGTCGTTTCTGCCATATCTACGGGATTTGCCACTTTTTTTGCCGGATCCCTTTTCCTTGGCGCGAAGGCCATTTTCACCCGTTCGTTCCGCTCATTCCACTCGCCCGCCATCGTCGCATCTCCCCTTGGTTCTTGGTGCCCCGGCTGCCTCATGGCGTCCATTAGCTCCGCCGCATATTCCACCAAATTTGGAGGCCGGGGGTGTCCATTTGTGTCCGCGGGCGAGCGGCCACCGTAGGCACCATGGATCCGCCCCGGATCTTGGCGTGCGGCCTTCTAGCCGGTGGATCTGGTTGTTTCGGGCGCCGGTGAGCCTCGGAATTGCTCGAGGGGCAGTCGTGCGTGCCGGAGGAAGGGGTTTTGACCGGTTTTGCTTCAGCCGGAGGGGAAAGAAGAAAGGGGCGGGCGGCTTTGCTTCGGCTGGCTGAGGAGAAGAAAGGGGCGGCCGGCTTTGCTTCGGGGGAAGATATGTTCAATGCCCACTGACTATTTTGATTAGTTTTGACCGGGAGAAATTCATGGTCGGGCATTCTTTTAGATGGATTGAGTTAAATGGTAAATGCGTCGATGATGTCGACAACCTAGTGTTGTGGCATCTCGTGGACAAATGTGAGACGGGCCCGAAGAGAAAGCGTCATGGATCCACGGTTAGTCGGCTATGCATTCCCCGCAACTGAGTTCTCGGTGACAAGATGCCCATGAAGGACTACTTCGCGGAGGTGCCGACATATCCGGCTCACCTATTCTGTAGGCGATACCAATGTGTAGTTCTCTTTTCGTATGCATCGTTGAAGCTTGCGAGCAAAATTGTTGTTTTTTCACTCGACGTAGGAACGCCGTCGGTTTGCTTGGGATTAGTGCATATCAAAAAATATCAGCGGCGATGAGGGTGATTACATATGGTGTTTCCGCTGACTACGCACATGAATATCTTCGCATTGGAGAAGATACCCCCCATCAAATGCATCCGGGTATTTTCGAAGACAATGATCCAGGTTTTTGGCCCGGAGTACCTATGAGCTCCAAAAGAGGAAGACACAAAGAAGCTCATGGCGATGAACGAAGAAAGGGGATGGCCAGGCATGCTAGGTAGTATTGATTGCATGCATTGGAGGTGGAAGAACTGCCCGGTGGCTTGGGCAGGGCAATACACCAACCACAAACGTAAACCCACCATTGTGCTTGAAGTCGTGGCTTCACGTGATTTATGGATTTGGCAATGTTTCTTTGGTTTGTCAGGGTCCCTTAATGATATCAATATCTTGCAGTGATCTCATCTTTTTCCTCAGCTAGCTAGTGGCAAAGCTTTGGCCTGCAACTATACCATCAATGGTCATGACTATACCATTGGGTACTGGCGGACGGTACTTATCCTTCATGATCAACATTTGTGAAGACTGTCGGTGTCAAAACCGGCGGATCTCGGGTAGAGGGTCCCGATCTGTGCGTCTTAGGCTGATGGTAATAGGAAGCAAGGGACACAATGTTTACCCAGGTTCGGGCCCTCTCAATGGAGGTAAAACCCTACTTCCTGCTTGATTAATATTGACGATATGAGTAGTACAAGAGTAGATCTACCACGAGATCGTAGAGGCTAAATCCTAGGAGCTAGCATATGGTGATTATGATTGTAATTGTGATCGGCCTTCTAAGGACCAACCTCTCCGGTTTATATAGACACCGGAGAGGGCTAGGGTTTACATGGAGTCGGTTACAAGGAAGGAAATACAATATCCGGATCGCCAAGTTTGCCTTCCATGCAAAGGAGAGCCCCATCCGGACACGGAACGGAGTCTTGAGTCTTGTATCTTCACGCTTCAATAGTCCGGACGATGTATATAGTCCGGCTGTCCGGATACCCCCTAATCCAGGACTCCCTCAGTAGCCCTCGAACCAGGCTTCAATGACGATGAGTCCGTAGCGTGATCTTGTCTTGACATTGCAAGGCGGGTTCCTTCTCCGAATACTCCAAAGTAACCATCGAACACGAGACCGTGTCCGGATCGCAAAATGATCTTCACATACCACCACTCTGAGAGAACGATATTTCAGCTGACAACTTTTTAGATGACGTGATATGTCATTATGGTCGGACTATTATTCGAACCGTTTTCCCACAACCAGCCTCAGCGCATATTGCGAGGCGGTTTCCTTGACACGTCTTGTCGAAGCAGAGACCGTGTCCCCTTATTATGGGATTCTCATCAATACGGGTATGGATAGTCCAACCGCACTGCTAATCGCGGCGAGTGGGGAGCGAGCGGGTTCCACCAGGCAAGTGGGGACGCGCAAAAGCTTTTGCCGTCTCTATAAAGAGATAAGGTATCTTCCTCTTTACCCACGCCTTCTCCTTCCGCTAGCCCATTCCCCTCTGTTCGAGCCCTAACGCCCAAGCATTCTCCTTTTCCACCGAAGAGAGGTATTCCAAAGATGTCCGGATCCGGAGCAGGAGGCAGATGGATGGCCTCTACCGTCCAGGAGAAGGATATCAAGAAGCTCCGGGAAGCCGGGTATCTGGCCAAGAAGATCGGCCACCGTCTCCCACCGGCGGGACAGGTTGTCCCTACTCCGGAGCCTCACGAGAGAGTCGTGTTCCTTCCCCGTTTTGTCTGCGGGCTCGGGTTTCCCCATCACCCATTTGTTCGTGGAGTCATGTATTACTATGGGATTGACTTTCATGATCTTTCCCCCAACTCTTTCCTCAATATCTCGACGTTCATCGTCGTGGTGCGAAGGCCTTTCTTCGGATTTTGCCTCACTTCCCCTGTGGTGAAGATTTTCAATGTGAAGCCCAAGGTGGTGAGTGGCGAACACGCCGAGTCTTGTGGCGCCATGGTGAGCAAGATGCCCAAGGCCGTTTGGCGAAGGTGCCTTCAACGACTTCATTCAAGGAGTGGCGGCAGCAAATGGTTCTATATCACCGAACCACGCGGCAAAAAGTGGGCTGCAGCTCTGAGTTCAGATCCGAAGCCCCACTGCGGGTCACGTCTGGCCCAAGAAGGTCCTTAATCGATCCTCGTCCAGATGAGCTGCCATCGCTGCTCGCCAGCGTTCAGAGCGTGGTCGACAAGGACGTCAAACTCGTTGCTAGCGCCGAGCCTGCACTTTGTGGGAGTTCGACCCAACCGAGCACCAAACCGTTCGGGAGCTCTATGATTCCTCCCACAAGGATATCTGGAAGGTGCTCTTTAAGTCCGACAAATCGTGGCCGGGCTCCGCCGAGGACCGTGGGTATCAATTATCCCATTCTGCAAGCTAGGTAAGTTACAGCCACGCTCTGTCCATCCATGCTTAAGTTGGCATGTCCTGAGGTAGACATTTTCATCGTGTTTCATCGTGACCCCAGGGATGGATAAAGAAGGTGGAGCGGATACATTGTCCGCCTCACGCCGGAGGAACCGGCCGGACCTCTTCTGACGAAGATGCTGGTCCCCGCGCCTTACGAGGCACCAAAGAAAGAGGCCTCCAAGAAGGTCAAAAAGACCCGGAGTGGCCTCCGTCGCGCGAGACTTCGGACGCAAAATCCTAAGACTTCAGCGACGCTCCTTCTTTCGAAGACAAAGAGGAGGAAGCAGAGGAGGACGAGCCTTACTCTGAAGGTGGGAAGAAGAGGCCGGCTTACCCTGTTGGGGAACGTTGCAGAAAATTAAAATTTTTCCTACGGTTTCACCAAGATCCATCTATGAGTTCGTCTAGCAACGAGTCATGGGAGAGTGATTTCATCTACATACCACTTGTAGATCACGTGCGGAAGCATTCAATGGAACGGGGATGATGGAGTCGTACTCGCCGTGATTCAGATCACCGATGACCTAGTGCGAGCGGACAGCACCTCCGCGTTCAACACACGCACGGGCGGATGGCGTCTCCTCCTTCTTGATCCAGCAAGGGGAAGGAGAGGTTGATGATGATCCAGAAGACGACGGGCGTGGTGGTGGATGCGTGAGAACTCCGGCAGGCTTCGCTAAGCAACTACGGGAGGAGGAGGAGGTGTTGCAGGGGAGGAGGGGCGCCTAGGCTTGTGGGTGCGGCGCCCCTCCTCCCTCCCTTTATATAGGTGCAAGAGAGAGGGGAGGCGCCTTGCCCCTTCCTCCAAGGAAGGAGTGCGGCCAAGTGGGGGGGAGTCCATCCTCCCAAGGCACCTCGGAGGTGCCTTCCCTCTTTGGACTCTCCCTCTCCCTTTATCTCTAGGCGCATGGGCCTCTTGGGGCTGGTGCCATTGGCCCATATAGGCCAAGCGCACCCCTACAGCCCATGTGGCCCCCGGGCTGGTGGACCCTGGTGGACCCCTCGGACCCCTTCGGTACTCCGGTACAATACCGATAATGCAGAAACCTTTCCGGTGACCAAAATAAGACTTCCCATATATAAATCTTTACCTCCGGACCATTCCAGAACTCCTCGTGGCGTCCGGGATCTCATCCGGGACTCGAACAACATTCAGTTTGCTGCATACTCATATTCATACAACCCTAAGCGTCCACCGAACCTTAAGTGTGTGGACCCTACGGGTTCGGGAGACATCTTGAACATGACCGAGATGGCTCTCGGGCAATAACCAACAGCAGGATCTGGATACCCATGTTGGCTCCCACATGGTCCTCGATGATTTCATCGGATGAACCCGCGATGTCGAGGATTCAAACAACCCGTATACAATTCCCTTTGTCAATCGGTATTTTACTTGCCCGAGATTCGATCGTCGGTATCCCAATACCTCGTTCAATCTAGATTCACCAAACGAAAGTCACTTTACTCGTACCATAATGCATGATCCCATGACCAAACACTTGGTCACCTTGAGCTCATTATGATGATGCACTACCGAGTGGGCCCAGTGATACCTCTCCGTCATACGGAGTGACAAATCCCAGTCTCGATCCGTGTCAACCCAATAGACACTTTTGGAGATACCTGTAATGCACCTTTATAGTCACCCGATTACGTTGTGACGTTTGGTACACCCAAAGCACTCCCTACGGTATCCGGGAGTTACACGATCTCATGGTCTAAGGAAGAGATACTTGACATTGTAAAAGCTCTAGCAAAAGCGAACTACACGATCTTGTGCTATGCTTAGGATTGGGTCTTGTCCATCACATCATTCTCCTAATGATATGATCCGTTATCAACGACATCCAATGTCCATAGTCGAGGAAACCATGACTATCTGTTGATCAACGAGCTAGTCAACTAGAGGCTCACTAGGGACATATTGTGGTCTATGTATTCACACGTGTATTACGATTTCCGGATAATACAATTATAGCATGAATAAAAGACAATTATCATGAACAGGGAAATATAATAATACTTCTATTATTGCCTCTAGGGCATATTTCCATGATCTCCCACTTGCACTAGAGTCAATAATCTAGTTACATTGTGATGAATCGAACACCCATAGAGTTACGGTGTTGATCATGTTTTGCCCGCTGAAGAGGTTTAGTCAGCGGATCTGCGACATTCGAGATCCGTATGCACTTTACAAATTTCTATGTATCCATCTTGAACATTTTCACGGATGGAGTTGAGCGGCGCTGATGTGTACGATCTTCTTGTGAAACACAGGCTCCTTGGAAAGTGCTATAGCTCCGGTGTTGTCACGAGAAGAGTTTAATCGGCCCCACGCATTGGGTATGACTCCTAGGTCGGTGATGAACTCCTTCACCCAAATTGCTTCATCGCTGCCTCCGAGGCTGCCATGTACTCCGCTTCACATGTAGATCCCGCCACGACGCTCTGCTTGCGGCTGCACTAGCTTCTTGCTCCACCATTCAACATATACACGTATCCGGTTTGTGACTTTGAGTCATTCAGACCGTGGTCGAAGCTAGCATCGACGTAACCCTTACGATGAGCTCTTCGTCACCTCCATAAACGAAACATGTCCTTTGTCCTTTTTAGGTACTTCAGGATATTCTTGATCATTGTCCAGTGTTCCTTGCGGGATTACTTTGGTACCTTCCTACCAAACTTACGGCAAGGTTTACATCAGGTCTGGTACACTGACATGGCATACATAATAGATCCTATGGCTGAGGCATAGGGGATGATACTCATCTCTTCTTTATCTTTTTGCCGTGGTCGGGCATTGAGCTGAGCTCAATTTCACACCTTGCAAAACAGGCAAGAACCCTTTCTTGGACTGATCCATTTTGAACTTCTTCAAAATCTTATCAAGGTATGTGCTTTGTGAAAGACCTATGAGGCGTCTCGATCTATCCCTATAGATTTTGATGCCTAATATGTAAGCAGCTTCTCTAAGGTCCTTCATTGAAAAACTCTTATTCAAGTAGGCCTTAATGCTGTCCAAGAGTTCTATATCATTTCCCATCAAAAGTATGTCATCTACATATAATATGAGAAATGCTCTGAGCTCCCACTCACTTTCTTGTAAACGCAGGCTTCTTCATAAGTGCTCAAGATAAACCCAAACGCTTTGATCATCTTATCAAAGCGAATGTTCCAACTCCGAGATGCTTGCACCAGCCCATAAATGGATCATTTGGAGCTTGCATACCTTGTTAGCATTCTTAGGATCGACAAAACCTTAGGCTGCATCATATCTGACTCTTCCTTAAGGTAACCGATTAAGGAATGCCGTTTTGACGTCCATCTGCCATATCTCATAATCATAGTATCACGGCAATTGCTAACATGATTCGGACGGACTTAAGCTTCGCTACGGAGAGAAAGTCTCATCGTAGTCAATCCCTTGAACTTGCCGAGTAACCCTTAGCGACAAGTCGAGCTTTATAGATGGTAACATTACCATCGCGTCCGTCTTCTTCTTAAAGATCCATTTGTTTTCTATCGTCGCCGATCATCGGGCAAGTCTGTCAAAGTCCATACTTTGTTTTCATACATGGATCCTATCTCGGATTGCATGGCTTCAAGCCATTTGTTGGAATCTGGGCCGGCCATCGCTTCATCATAGTTCGAAGGTTCACCGTTGTCTAACAACATGATTTCCAGGATGTGATTGCCGTACCACTGCAGTGCGGAACGTGTCCTAGTGGACCTCTGAAGTTCGGTAGCAACTTGATCCGAAGTACCTTGATCATCATCATTAATTTCCTCTCCGATCGGTGTAGGCACCACAGGAACATTTTCCTGAGCTGCACTACTTTCCGGTTCAAGAGGTAGTACTTCATCGAGTTCTACTTTCCTCCCACTTACTCCTTTCGAGAGAAACTCTTTCCGAAAGGATCCTTTCTTGGCAACAAAGATCTTGCCTTCGGATCTAAGGTAGAAGGTATACCCAATGGTTTCCTTAGGGTATCCTATGAAGACGCATTTTTCCGACTTGGGTTCGAGCTTTTCAGGTTGAAGTTTCTTGACATAAGCATCGCATCCCCAAACTTTTAGAAACGACATCTTAGGTTTCTTCCCAAACCATAATTCATACGGTGTCGTCTCAACGGATTTAGGCGGTGCCCTATTTAAAGTGAATGTAGCTGTCTCTAGTGCGTATCCCCAAAATGATAGCGGTAAATCAAGAAAGAGACATCATAGATCGCACCATATCCAATAGAGTGCGATTACGACGTTCGGACACACCGTTACGCTGAGGTGTTCCAGGCGGCGTGAGTTGTGAAACGATTCCACATTTCCTTAAGTGTGTACCAAATTCGTGACTTCAATATTCTCCTCCACGATCCGATCGTAAGAATTTTATCTTTCGGTCACGTTGATTCTCTACTTCATTCTGAAATTCCTTGAACTTTTCAAAGGTCTCAGACTTGTGTTTCATCAAGTAGACATACCCATATCTACTTAAGTCGTCTGTGAGAGTGAGAACATAACGATATCCTCCGCGAGCCTGAACGCTCATTGGACCGCACACATCGGTATGTATGATTTCCAATAAGTTGGTTGCTCGCTCCATTGTTGGGAGAACGGAGTCTTGGTCATTTGCCCATAAGGCATGGTTCGCATGTGTCAAATGATTCATAATCGAGAGACTCTAAAAGTCCATCGGCATGGAGCTTCTTCATGCGCTTGACACCAATGTGACCAAGGCGGCGATGCCACAAGTCTGTGGGACTATTGTTATCAACTTTACATATTTTGGTATTCACACTATGAATATGTGTAACATTACGTTCGAGATTCATTAAGAATAAACCATTGACCATAGGAGCATGACCATAAAACATTTCTCTCATATAAATAGAACAACCATTATTCTCGGATTTAAATGAGTAGCCATCTCGTATTAAACGAGATCCTGATACAATGTTCATGCTCAAACTTGGCACTAAATAACAATTATTGAGGTTTAAAACTAATCTCGTAGGTAAATGTAGAGGTAGCGATGTCGACGGCGATCACATCGACCTTGGAACCATTCCCAACGCGCGCATCGTCACCTCGCCCTTCGCCGATCTCCGTTTATTCCGCAGCTCTGCTTTGTGAGTTACATATATGAGCAACGGCACCGGTATCAAATACCTGTGAGTTACTCACAGTCTTGGTAAGGTACACATCAATTACATGTATATCAAATATACCTTTAGGGTTGCCGGCCTTCTTATGCGCTAAGTATTTGGGGCAGTTCCGCTTCCGGTGACCCTTCCCTTTGCAATAAAAGCACCAGTCTCGGGCTTGGGTCCATTGCTGACTTCTTCTCGCAACCGGCTTACCAGCGCCGACAACATCCTTGTCGTCCTTCTTGAAGTTCTTCTTACCCTTGCCCTTCTTGAACTTAGTGGTTTAATTGACCATCAACACTTGATGTTCCTTCTTGATTTCTACCTCTGCTGACTTCAGCATTGAAAATACTTCAGGAATAGTTTTCACCATCCCCTGCATATTGTACTTCATCACAAAGCTCTTGTAGCTCGGTGGGAGCGACCAAGGATTCTGTCAATGACCGGCGTCGTCCGGGAGGTTGATGTCCATTTGGGACAAAGCGTTGTGCAACCCGGATATTTTGAGTATGTGCTCCTTGACAGAACTATTTTCCTCCATCTTACAAGCTGTAGAACTTGTCGGAGACCTCATATCTCTCGACCGGGCATGAGCTTGGAAAACTAGTTTCAGCTCCTCGAACATCTCATATGCTCCGTGTCGCTCAAAAGCGCTTTTGGAGCCCCGGTTCTAAGCTGTAAAAGCATGCCGCCTTGAACGAGGGAGTAATCATCGGCCGCAGACCGCCAAGCGTTCATAACGTCTTGGTTCTGGGATGGGTGCATCACCTAGCGGTGCTTCTAGGACATATTGTTTCTTGGCAGCTATGAGGATGATCCTCGGGTTAGGACCCGATCCGAATAGTTGCTGCCATCATCTTTCAACTTGGTTTTCTAAGGAGCGTTGAAGTTCATGGTGACATGAGCGTTGGCCATTTGATCTACAAGACATTTTGCAAAGATTTTAGACTATTATTTATGATAATAAAGTTCATCTAATCAAATTATTTAATGAACTCCCACTCAGATTTGACATCCCTCTAGTCATCTAAGTGTTACATGATCCGAGTCGACTAGGCCGTGTCCGATCATCACGTGAGGCGGTACTAGTCATCGTCGGTGAACATCTCCATGTTGATCGTATCTTCCATACGACTCATGTTCGACCTTTTCGGTCTCTCGTGTTCGAGGCCGTATGCGTACATGCTAGGCTCGTCAAGTTAACCTAAGTGTTTTGCATGTGTAAAACTGTCTTACACCCGTTGTATGTGAACGTAAGGATCTATCACACCCGATCATCACGTGGTGCTTCAAATCACGAACTTTAGCAGCGGTGCAGATTAGGAGAACACTTTCTTGAAATTGTTATGAGGATCATCTTATTTACTACCGTCGTTCTAAGTAAACAAGATACACAAGCATAATAAACATCACATGCAATTATATAGTAGTGACATGATATGGCCAATACCATATAGCTCCTTTGATCTCCATCTTGGGGCTCCATGATCATCCTGTCATCGGCATGACACCATGATCTCCATCATCATGATCTCCATCATCATGATCTCCATCATCGTGTCTTCATGAAGTTGTCACGCCAACGACTACTTCTACTTCTATGGCTAACGCGTTTAGCAATAAAGTAAAGTAATTTACATGGCGTTCTTCAATGACACGCAGGTCATACAAAAATAAAGACAACTCCTATGGCTCCTGCCGGTTGTCATACTCATCGACATGCAAGTCGTGATTCCTATTACAAGAACATGATCTCATACATCACATATATCATTCATCATTCATCACAACTTTGGCCATATCATATCACAAAACACTTATGCAAAAACAAGTTAGGCGTCCTCTAATTGTTCTTGCAAGTTTTACGTGGCTGCAATAGGGTTCTAGCAAGAACGTTTTCTTACCTACGTGAAAGCCACAGCGTGATTTGTCAACTTCTATTTACCCTTCATAAGGACCCTTTTCATCGAATCCGCTCCAACTAAAGTGGGAGAGACAGACACCGCTAGCCACCTTATGCAACTAGTGCATGTCGATCGGTGGAACGGTCTCACGTAAGTGTACGTGTAAGCTTCGGTCCGGGCGCTTCATCCCACAATACCGCTGAAGCAAGATAAGACTAGTAGCGGCAAGAAAGTTGACAACATCACGCCTAACAACAAATTCTGTTCTACTCGTGCAATAGAGAACTATGCATAGACCTAGCTCGATACCCTTTGTTGGGGACCGTTGCGAGAAAATTAAAATTTTTCCTACGGTTTCACCAAGATCCATCTATGAGTTCGATCTAGCAACGAGTCATGGGAGAGTGATTTCATCTACATACCACTTGTAGATCGCGTGCGGAAGCGTTCAATGGAGCAGGGGATGATGGAGTCGTACCGCCGTGATTGAGATCACCGATGACCTAGTGCGAACGGACAGCACCTCCGCGTTCAACACACGCGTCGGAGGCGGATGGCGTCTCCTCCTTCTTGATCCAGCAAGGGGAAGGAGAGGTTGATGATGATGATCGGCTGACGCGGCGTGGTGGTGGATGCAGCAGAACTCGGCGGGGCTTCGCTAAGCAACTACGGGAGGAGGAGGAGGTGTTGCAGGGAGGAGGAGGCGCCTAGGCTTATGGGTGCGGCTGCCTCTCCCTCCCTCCCTTTATATAGGTGCAAGAGAGAGGGGGCGCAGCCTTGCCCTTCCTCCAAGGAAGGGGTGCGGCCAAGGGGAGGAGTCCATCCTCCCCAAGGCACCTCGGAGGTGCCTTCCGCTCTTGGACTCTCCTCTCCTTTATCTCTAGGCGCATGGGCCTCTTGGGGCTGGTGCCCTTGGCCCATATAGGCCAAGGCGCACCTTTACAGCCCATGTGGCCCCAGGCTGGTGGACCCACAGTGGACCCCAGGACCCCTTCGGTACTCAGGTACAATACCGATAATGCCGAAACCTTTCCGGTGACCAAAATAAGACTTCCCATATATAAATCTTTACCTCAGGACCATTAGGAACTCCTCGTGGACGTCAGAGATCTCATCCGGGACTCGAACAACATTCGGTTTGCTGCATACTCATATTCATACAACCCTAAGCGTCACCGAACCTTAAGTGTGTAGACCCTACGGGTTCGGAGACATGCGAGACATGACCGAGATGGCTCTCGGGCAATAACCAACAGCGGATCTGGATACCCATGTTGGCTCCCACATGGTCCTCGATGATTTCATCGGATGAACCACGATGTCGAGGATTCAAACAACCCCGTATACAATTCCCTTTGTCAATCGGTATTTTACTTGCCGAGATTCGATCGTCGGTATCCCAATACCTCGTTCAATCTCGATTCGCAAGCAGAATCACTTTACTCGTACCATAATGCATGATCCCATGACCAAACACTTGGTCACCTTGAGCTCATTATGATGATGCACTACCGAGTGGGCCCAGTGATACCTCTCCGTCATACGGAGTGAAAAATCGATGTCGATCCGTGTCAACCCAAGACACTTTCGGAGATACTGTAATGCACCTTTATAGTCACCCGATTCACGTTGTGACGTTTGGTACACCCAAAGCACTCCTACGGTATCCGGAGTTACACGATCTCATGGTCTAAGGAAGAGATACTTGACATTGTAAAAGCTCTAGCAAAGCGAACTACATGATCTTGTGCTATGCTTAGGATTGGGTCTTGTCCATCACATCATTCTCCTAATGATGTGATCCCGCTATCAACGACATCCAATGTCCATAGTCAGAAACCATGACTATCTCGTTGATCAACGATCTAGTCAACTAGAGGCTCACTAGGGACATATTGTGGTCTATGTATTCACACGTGTATTACGATTTCCGGATAATACAATTATAGCATGAATAAAAGACAATTATCATGAACAGGGAAATATAATAATACTTTTATTATTGCCTCTAGGGCATATTTCCAACATACCCGTCCCTGGAGGCCGAATCGCCCAAGAGGGGGAGAGGTTCCCACCCAGAGGCATCCGCCACGGCTGCCGATAACAGCCCGGAGTGGGATCCCAGGGCCCAGCCCCTGGAAAAATCGTAAGTATCCAAAATCGAACGCACATATGCATCGAGGTCGTTTTGGGTATGATAGTTTTAAGCGTCGCCATATCTCGTACAGCCCGGCGAGGTCTCGTGCCGGACAGTCCTCATCGAAGGATTCACTGAGCTCAGATGCTGTGGCGAGCGAGGCGCCTCCGGAGGCTCCTTCCCCGAAGTCCAGGCGCGACACCGAGGTGTCGTCTCAAAGAGACCCGGACCAGGAGAGGCATGGCTCTAGAGCCGGGCACATGGGGGCGGTGGCCCCACGGCGTGTCGACGATGGGGGCGATCTCGGGTTCGGACCATAGCCGGATAAGGTCCTGGAGACCTCTAAGGCTCCAGGATCGGGCGAGCAGCCACCTTCAACGGAGGGAGGCTTGCCTACTCTGCCGGCAACCTCTGTCCATGCAGAGCTGCCGGGCGGTCTATCGACAGCGTTAAAGAACGCATCTATCATTGATGAACATCGGACCCTCATGGTTGCGGTGGTTAAAAAGATTCAGTCTGCCGAAAGCGGGCTGAATGAGTCCTGCCTTGGCCTTATAAAGGCTTTTGAGGTATGTTTTCTAAGAAACCTTTGAGAAATCATCATAATATGAGTAGTAGCCTCGATACAGCTTGTCCGTGAAAGAGAGGCGGGGCGGGGGATCAAATCCTCATTTTCATTGGGAACCTTTGTTAATGACATATACCCTTTGTGTGAAAGCAGGCGTCTGCGGAGAAGACGACCGCTCATAATGCGTAAGTGTCCGAATTGAAGCAGAGCCTGGAACGGGCCGAGGAGGAACTTGGTCGTGTGAAGAAGCAATTAGAGGATAAGCAAGGTATGTTGAAACATTGTCTTGCATTAGGCACGAATGAGTAATTGTGCCCTCTTGAAAAGTATTTGTGTTGTATGCCCTAGGAGCGAGTGCGAATATGAGGCCTTGAAGAAGGATGTGGCTGATGCCAACGAGAAGGCTGCCGTGAGCAGGCGCCGTGAAAACACGAGGCAAGGGTCATCACACACGGCGGGGAGCTCAGGGAGGCTGTGAAGAAAGCGAGGGCTTGGGCGAGTCTAGTAGGGAAAGAATCTGAACTCGCCCAAGCTCTCCAAGCATGGAAGATGCTCGGGAAGAAGCCCGAGGTGCTGTATGGGACATTCAGAGGCCCGTAAAGTTATGATCGGTAAGGCCTGTTGTATTCCTGGCCATTTTTACATGATAGTGGGGAGAACTCTAAGCGGCAAGCTGAATTCTTGTTCTTACAGGGGCATTTGTGGATCTGCCTCGCAGCATATCAGATGCCGCCCAATTCTACCGAGGAGAAGAAGTCTGCGGAGAGGAACTTCTGGTCGCAGTATTTGGCGCCGAACTATCCGGTGCCTTCTATCGATCAGCTGAAGCAGCTGGTCGAACTGCACTGACCGAACTAGCCATGAAGGACTTGGTTGTCGGCTATGGCCCATGAGCCAATTCCAAGCGATTACTTCGGACTCAAGAAGCGGATTGTGGGCGCCTGTCCTCGGCTTGATGCTATCAAGCGACCAGTCTGTATAGAAGGTGCGGGCATGGCGTTCGCCCGTGCAAAAGTGCATTGGGGGAAGCTTGACGCGGAGAAAGTGATGATCGAGGGGCGCGAGCACCGCAAGCCCGAGCTGTACTATGAAGGTGTACTGAAGGGGGCCCGCCTTATGGCGGATAAGTGTACCAAAGATATTATATTTCCCTGAGGGCATTCGTGCCGTTCTTTGTAATATGGGATAATGGCACTTTTATTACATATTGCCTATTTTGTTTGAACATATGTTCTTCTGCATTTGTTTATTGTATGTAAATCCACGAGACTTGGCCGTCAAACCGCCCCCACGAAAAAAATACGGGGGTGTTCGGGACATATCTGAACACTCTTTATTCCATGGTTGGGTCCTTTTAAGGAGGTGTTCCTCACCGCAAACCAAGCAATCAGACTATAGGGCTTTACTACTCTCACTTAGCCATAGGAATTCGAGTATGGTCGGCGCAGCCCCTAGTGTTCGGAAGGCCGAACTAGGGGCTCTATTGGCGCCTGATCGGAAGACCGATCCATCGCACTCTGCATTTATAATGGCGTTATGCGGAATAAATCTTTAAGGATTTTACAACCTCTCGAACAGCTGACCAGCTCTCGCTGCATCATGACAGTCAGTTTTCAGCTTTCTCTACTGAGGTGCTCGTCCGGCAGAACCGGGACACAATCGCAGTAGTTCTCCCAACGCTACCTTAGCCGATGGAACAGAACGTAAGGTACCAAAACATGGGAGCCGGGCAAACCCAACCAATGACCCAAGACATGATTCGGAGCTGATGCATATAGTGCTATAAGTTCGGGGTGCCGAGCGACCGAAAAGGTGGTCGAACTTTATTGCCGTACTGTGAAGCCCCGGCATAATTGGGCGTGTCTGGCGTGGCTGCCATTTTTGGCAAAGAGGCGTCGATGATAAACGACGGCCGGTAAGTGTTATTTGAATCTACTCATTGTAGTAGGATGATATGTCTATGCATGTGAGTACGATTTATGATTATGAAAAGAGGTGTTTTTAGCCGGAACTGTGATGGCCGGGACCGAGGGGCTTTGAGTGGATCTGAAGTGAATCTGGACTGCCTTCTTTGTGGGGGTTCACATGCATGTTCCTGCCCTTTGTGTGTCCGGGTCGATTCCATGTTGCCAATCCTCTTTTGCGTCAAAGTTAGTTTGCAAAGGCGGATGCCTGGAGACAGCTGAACATCCTCTTGCGGTTGATCCGAGGGTTCCTGATCGGACCCTGGTTAACCCAGCCGTTATGCCGTGAAGTAGCGCGGACTCCTCAGTGGGTGTCCGATAGTTGGCTGTCATATCAAAATTTTGATAGGTATGCACGACTCGCTGCTCCGGCAGCTGTATGGTTTCCGCTCTAAGGCGGGTTGACCTTGCCTATAAGTGTGATTATATCACATGGTGTTGGCCTAATGGTTTACCACGTGAAATCTAGTCAACGTGGTTCATCCAGTTAGCATCTGATGAAATTACCGTATGAGGGGAAGGTGCCGAAGAATTATTCTTTGGCATGGCATTTTTTGGTGATCCGAAAGCAACCGTTAGAGTGGTGGGCCAATAAACTTGGCCTTTGCACCTGGCATCTTTTAGAAGATGTTATTTGTGGTTTCATACCCGTGGGGGCTTTATGTGTCGTGGAGCCCCGGGACTACTAGGTCTAGGGGTACGGCAATCGAATTGCTGTGCTTGGTGTGATCGGCCGTACTTTTGTGCTCTGGGGGGTCTCTTGACTAGACGCTTCCCCTCATTGTTTCCGGCACACGACTGGCCGCTTTGTTTTGAGGATCCGGCATTCTCTATTGGTATGCTTTTCCGTCCTTCTAGGAGTACCATGAATTTCACATGGTTGATCGAGTATGTGGCTCGGGCCAGATAGGCTTGAGCTGTTCTTTGTCAGATTGACCGGATGGGAGTTCTTGGACTTGGCACCAGCTTCCCTGACTTGACGTTTATGACCATTGCGCCGAGGCTTGAGGATGCCTCTTCGTGTATCCTTCTTATTGTCTTGGACCGTAGTGATGTGTTGACGTCGGGGTGTGTACCTTGGGTTCTCCTGCTTAGGTTGAGGTAGCTAGTTATGTCGTGTGTGCCCTTTGTCGGGGCGGTCGAGTCCATATTTTTCGGTGGCCAGGATCTTGGTCCACCTATCCACGAGCACATCTTGGCCAGCTTTAAGCTGCTCTTGCTTCCTTTGCAGGCTCCTTGCCGTGGCCATGAGATGTCGCTTGAAGCGAACTTGTTCCACAAGATCTTCAGACACGCCGAATTCGTCATTGCCGAGGATTACCTCGTCCTCGGAGGGGGGGTGTATAGTTGTCCCTCTCCAAGTATCCCACCGTGGCCAGTCCGGCCAGCTTGAAGGTAGGCTGATCAGGGTCGTATTCATCTTTAGCGCCATTCGGATTGTTTTCGTCTCCTGGTCCGATATTGCTGTGGCGGGGCTTGGAGCGGCGCCGACAACGCCCATGCTTTGTTTTTCTCCCCGAGGGGTTATCCTCGGTTGCCTCATCGCCATTGGCTTCCTTCGGGATGTCCACCATATATATATATATCGTATGAGGAGGTGGTTGCACACCGCCCTGTGAGCGGTGGTTCATGTTCCTCTCCTGCATCGTCGTCCATACCGTCGATGTCCTCGGAGTCGAAGTCAAGCACGTCGTTTAGATCATCGACCGTGGCAATGAAGTGGGTGGTGGGTGGGCGGCGAATTCCTTCCGTCGCTTTGCTTCCCTTTCGAGCGGGACATAGTCCGGCCAAGAGCCTCGACAAAGAGAGACTTCAATGAGTTCAGCATGTCGCCAAAGGGCGAGTCTTTGGAAGATATCCGCACGGTGAACTCCGTCCAAGGAGCCCAACTTTAGCTCGGCTGGCCCGAGAGTGCGATTGGAACCAACAACAGGATACCCGGTCTGGGGTCCGGAATCACGAGGCTTCCACAGAGGTGAGACTGTGTTCGGCTCCACCGCCGATGAGTGTCTGACTGCGGGCGGGGTCCATCCCTCCGTCCTTAGGCAACGCAGCCTGCTCCGGTTGGTGGGCTCTCTGCAGGGGGTGATATCTCGAGCATTCTCCGGCAGTGTCCGAGCCGTGCTCATCGTGACTGTCCGGTGCTCTGGCGCAGTTAAATCCGTCGAAGATCAAGTCTCCGCGAATGTCGGCTGTGTAAATCAAGTTTCGAACCTGGCACGGTGGCGAGGGCATGGCCGTCGATTCGCTCCAGATGGCTGCTTAATTGCCGCAGCGGCGACGCCCGAACATGAAGATCTGTCCGGGGAGAAAAGTCTCACCCTGGACCGTGTTGTTGACGATTGAAGGCGCCATCAAGCTTTGCAGCGACGACTCAGAGGAACTCCCAATGAAAGCACCAATGTCGGTGTCAAAACCGGCGGATCTCGGGTAGGGGGTCCCGATCTGTGCGTCTTAGGCTGATGGTAACAGGAAGCAAGGGACACAATGTTTACCCGAGTTCGGGCCCTCTCGATGGAGGTAAAACCCTACTTCACTGCTTGATTAATATTGACGATATGAGTAGTACAAGAGTAGATCTACCACGAGATCGTAGAGGCTAAACCCTAGGAGCTAGCCTATGATGATTATGATTGTAATTGTGATCGGCCTTCTAAGGACCAACCTCTCCGGTTTATATAGACACGGGAGAGGGCTAGGGTTTACATGGAATCGGTTACAAGGAAGGAAATACAATATCCGGATCGCCAAGCTTGCCTTCCACGCAAAAGAGAGTCCCATCTGGACACGGAACGGAGTCTTGAGTCTTGTATCTTCACGCTTCAATAGTCCGGACGATGTATATAGTCCGGCTGTCCGGATACCCCCTAATCCAGGACTCCCTCAAAGACCATCAGTGACCCCAAAACCAAGAAACACAAAAGATTATATGAAGCACAAGAAGCTTGCTGAAAGGATATTGAGAGGGCATTTGGTGTGTTGCAATCTCGGCCATTGTTCGAGGTTTCGCTCGCTTTTGGGATAAGAAATCCTTCGGAAACATCATGACTGCTTGTGTAATTTTACACAACATGATCATTGAGGATGAGAGGTATTTGGACTTAGAGTTTTATTATGACAATGTTGGTAGTCGCGCGGTATTTGTGTTAGGCGTTGGGATTCCGGAAGAGAAAGGGTGAAGTAGTGTAGTAGCAAAAAATATTCTCCTTAGTTAAGAACCAAGATTTATTGAACCAATAGGAGACAACACACAAACAAGATAAATGGTACATGCACACACACAAAGTAAATGCTTGCACCCAACACATGCAAGAGGATTGCCAATCCCCTTGTTCTCTCCAATTGCAAGGATTAAATCTGATAGAGGTAGATATACAAAAGAAAATAAAATAAAAGTAAAAGTAAAAAACAACGAGCAAATTAAGGGTTTTAGTAAATATGGAAAATGGATCCAAGGGCCATAGGTTCACTAGAGGCATCTCTATCATTAGCATAGCAATGGTGGGTAAACAAATTATTATTGGGCAATTGATAGAATAGCACATAGTTATGATGATTCTTCATGGCATGATCAATACATAGGCATTACGTTTGTGATAAGTAGACCGTTAAACTTACTGACACCTACTACTATTACTCCACTCCTTAACTGCTATCCATCACGTATCTTAAGGTATTAAGTTCAAAACGAACATAGTAATGCTTAGAGATGATGACATAATGTAGACAAAGCAAGATCTCTACTCCATAAAAAAATTGAGTTAGTGATGATGGTGTGCCTACCATCCATCGTTTTTGACCATCAGATCTTTATCCGACACATGGGAGTCCTACTCCATCCATCCCTAGTTCCCCACCGCATCCAACCGAAATAGCTAAGGCATTCGATCCTTCTCAAAAAGGGGAGAAAAAAATGGAACCGAAGACAAGCAGGTGTGCATGCCTGCCGTCGAGCCCGATGTCACGGCGCTCCCAACATCTCTCCTCTCCCGACTCCTCTCTGTCGCATGAGCCCCACCTCCACCTCCAACTCGCCATCCCTCTCCTCCTCATTGTATCTTACACCGTACCCCGTCTCTCCCAACGGGACACCGACATCGTCCGTCCCCAAGTCCGCGAAACCTCTTTTGCCCCCTTCTTAGATGCACCAAACCCTCCGCCCACCACCTTCCTTCCTCCCCTACCCCATCTTCTCCGACGCTGACGTCAGCAAGGATGCCACTAGTGTTGCCCCCCCTGCGCCCCCAATTCCACGATGCCTCTCACGCAGCAGCCCGCTACACACTTGCTCCCCACCGACGCGCTCCACGTCTGACCAATTCAAGCGAGCTGCTCCCCGAGGATTGGACTTCATCTTAGAGATGGCTGATCTGGTGAGATGGTGATGACCCACAACTATAGGTGATCAATCGTAGTCCTTTCGGTAAGTAAGAGTGTGACACCCCCGATTCGACCGTACACTAATAATACACGCAAATGTGTACGATCAAGATCAGGGACTCACGAGAAGATATCACAACACAATACTGGACACAAATTCAAATAATAGAAGCTTTATATTGCAAGCCAGGGGCCTCGAGGGCTCGAATACATAGCTCGATACACAAGCGTCAACAATATCTGAGTACAGACATAAGTTAAACAAGACTGCCTTAAGAAGGCAAGCACAAAAGCAACAATGATCGAAGAGGCGAGGCCTCCTGCCTGGGACCTCCTAACTACTCCTGGTCGTCGTCGGTCTCGATGTAGCTTGATGAGTCGTTAGGGTGGCATCCGCTCGGGATCCACCAACTGGTTGCAACAACCGGAAAGAAGAAAGAAGGGGAAAAGGGTAGCAAAGCAACCGTGAGTACTCATTCAAAATACTACAAGCATCGGATCTATACTAAGTATGCATTGGTATCAAATGGAAGGGTCGTATCTGTGGACTGAACTGCAGAATGCCAGAAGAGAGGGGAAAGCCTAGCCTATCAAAGACTAGCATCTTCAAGTAGCTGCAAGCATCTTGCAGCATGTAGAATAGTAAAGAATAGCAGTTTATAATTAACAAGCATGTTGTTGTTGGGGAACGTAGCATGCAATTTCAAAAAAATTCCTACGATCACGCAAGATCTATCTAGGAGATGCATAGTGATAACCCACAAGTATAGGGGATCGCAACAGTTTTCGAGGGTAGAGTACTCAACCCAAATTTATTGATTCGACACAAGGGGAGCCAAAGAATATTATCAAGTATTAGCAGTTGAGTTGTCAATTCAACCACACGTGGATAACTTAATATTTGCAGCAAAGTATTTAGTAGCAAAGTAGTATGGAAGTAACAATAACGGTGGCAAAAGTAACAGTAGCAGTTTTGTAATAGTTGTAACAGTGGCAATGGTAAAGTAACTAAGTGAAGAACAATATGTGAAAAGTTCGTAGGAAATGGATCAGTGATGGATAATTATGTCGGATGTGATTATTCATGCAACAGTTATAACATAGGGTGACACAGAACTAGCTCCAATTCATCAATGTAATGTAGGCATGTATTCTGAATATAGTCATACGTGCTTATGGAAAATAACTTGCATGACATCTTTTGTCCTACCCTCCCATGGCAGCGGGGTCCTATTGGAAACTAAGGGATATAAAGGCCTCCTTTTAATAGAGTACCGGACCAAAGCATTAACACATAGTGAATACATGAACTTCTCAAACTACGGTCATCACCGGGAGTGGTCCCGATTATTGTCACTTCGGGGTTGCCGGATCATAACACATAGTAGGTGACTAATGACTTGCGAGATAGGATCAAGAACTCATATATATTCATGAAAACATAATAGGTTCAGATCTGAAATCATGGCACTCGGGCCCTAGTGACAAGCATTAAGCATAGCAAAGTCATAGCAACATCAATCTCGTAACATAATGGATACTAGGGATCAAACCCTAACAAAACTAACTCGATTACATGATAAATCTCATCCAACCCATCACCGTCCGGCAAGCCAGTGATGGAATTACTCACGCATAGCGGTGAGCATCATGAAATTGGTGATGAAGGAAGGTTGATGATGACGACAATGACGGATTCCCTCTCCGGAGCCCGAAGCGGACTCGAGATCAGCCCTCAGGGGAGATTAGGGCTTGGCGGCGGCTCCGGATCGTAAAATGCGACAAATCCTTCTCTCTGATTTTTCTCCCCGAACGTGAATATATAGAGTTGGAGTTGAGGTCGGTGGAGCACCAGGGGGCCCACGAGGCAGGGGGCGCGCCCAGGGGGGTAGGCGCGCCCCCCACCCTCGTGGACAGGGTGTGGGCCCCCTGGCCTTGATTCTTTCGCCAGTATTTTTATCAATTTCAAAAAATATTCTCTATGAAGTTTCAGGTCATTCCGAGAACTTTTATTTCTGCACAAAAATAACACCATGGCAATTCTCTGAAAACAACGTCGATGCAGGTTAGTACCGTTCAAATCATGCAACTTAGAGTCCAAAACAAGGGCAAAAGTGTTTGGAAAGTAGATATGATGGAGACGTATCAACTCCCCCAAGCTTAAACCTTTGCTTGTCCTCAAGCAATTCAGTTGACAAACTGAAAGTGATAAAGAAAAACTTTTACAAACTCTGTTTGCTTTTGTTGTTGCAAATATGTAAAGCCAGCATTCAAGTTTTCAAAGAAAGATCATGACTAACCACATTTGCAATAACTCTTAGGTCTCATGTTTACTCATAACAATAGCATAATCAACTAGCGAGCAATAATAATAAATCTCGGATGACAACACTTTCTTAAAACAATCATGATATAATATAACAAGATGGTATCTCGCTAGCCCTTTCTGAGACCGCAAAACATAAATGCAAAGCACCTTTAAAGATCAAGGACTGACTAGACATTGTAATTCATGGTAAAGAGATCCAATCATAGTCATACCCAATATAAATTAATAGTAATGAATGCAAATGACAATCGAGCTCTCCATTAGTGCTTTTAATAAGAGGGTGATGACTCAACATAAAAGTAAATAGATAGGCCCTTCGCAGGAGAAGCGAGGATTTGTAGAGGTGCGAGAGCTCGATTTTGAAATAGAGATAAATAATATTTTGAGCGGCATACTTTCATTGTCAACATAACAACCAAGAGATCTCGATATCTTCCATGCTACACACATTATAGGTGGTTCCCAAACAGAATGGTAAAGTTTATACTCCCCCTACCACCAACGAACATCAATCCATGGCTTATCCGAAACAACGGGTGCGTCCAACTAACAACAGTCCTGGGGGAGTCTTGTTTGCAATTATTTTGATATGATTTGCTTAGAGCATGGGACTGGGCATCCCGGTGACCAGCCATTTTCTCGTGAATGAGGAGCGGAGTCCACTCCTCTTGAGAATAACCCACCTAGCATGGAAGATCTGAGACAACCCTAGTTGATACATGAGCTATTCGAGCATACAAAACATAATTTCATTTGAAGGCTTAGAGTTTGGCACATACAAATTTACTTGGAATGGCGGTAGATACCGCATATAGGAAGGTATGGTGGACTCATATGGAATAACTTTGGGGTTCATGGAAGTGGATGCACAAGCGATATTCCCGCTTAGTACAAGTGAAGGCTAGAAAAAAGGAAGCGACCAACTAGAGAGCGACAACAGTCATGAACATGCATTAAAATTAATGAACATAGAGTGCAAGCATGAGTAGGATATAATCCACCATGAACCTAAATATCATGGAGGCAATGTTGATTTTGTTTCAACTACATGCGTGAACATGTGCCAAGTCAAGCCACTTGAATCATTCAAAGGAGGATACCACCCTATCATACCACACCACAACCATTTTAATAGCATGTTGGCGCATAAGGTAAACCATTATAAACTCCTAGCTAATTAAGCATGGCATAAGAAACTATAATCTCTAATTGTCATTGCAAACATGTTTCATTCATAATAAAATTTGAATCAGGAACGATGAACTAATCATATTTACAAAAACAAGAGAGGTCGAGTTCATACCAGCTCCTCTCATCTCAATTAGTCCATCATATATCGTCATTATTGCCTTTCACTTGCACGACCGGATAATAATAATAGTGCATGTGCATTTGGACTAAGCTGGAATCCGCAAGCATTTAATACAAAGCAGAAGACAAGGTAATATGGGCTCTTGGTTAAATCAACAATAATGCATGTAAGAGCCACTTCAACATTTTCATCATGGTCTTCTCCTCTCGACCCCCAAACAAAAGAAAAGAAATAAAAATATTTACACGGGAAAGCTCCCAACAAGCAAAACAAGAACGAGAAATCTTTTTGGGTTTTCTTTTAACTATTACTACTACAGGCATGGGAAGTAAACTAACTAAAATCTACAACTAATTTTTTTGGTTTTCTTAAGGTTTATCAAACACACAAGAAGAAAGCAAGAAAAAGAAAATAAACTAGCATGGATAGTACAATGAAAAAGTATGAGCACCGACAACTAGAATGAGTGTGTGAACATGAATGTAATGTCGGTGAGAAATACATACTCCCCCAAAGTAGTTTTGTGAGTGGAGCTTTGAGCAAGGAGATCGAAAATCGCAGCAAGATGAGCTAGAGCTCGTTCTGGAGCTGGTTGGTGATTTTTTTGGGAGGAAGGAGTGTGTGGTTGCTGAAATAAGTGGAGGGGGGCCACCAGGGGCCCACGAGGCAGGGCGCGCCTGGCCCTCGTGGCAGTCTTGGCTCCCGATGTGTTCTCAGTGCCAAATATTCTCAAATATTCTAGAAAAAATCATATTTCATTTTCGGGGCATTTGGAGAACTTTTATTTTCGGGGTATTTTTATTGCATGGATAATTGAAAATGCACGAGAAAATACTATTTTTTCTTTATTTAATCTAAATAACAGAAAGTAGAAGGAGGGTACAGAGAGTTGTGCTTTCTAACTTCATCTATCTCATGCTCATCAAAAGGAATCCACTAACAAGGTAGACCAAGTCTTGTTAACAAACTCATTCCGAATAACATGAAACCGGAGAAATTTCGAATAACACTAAGTTACCTCAACGGGGATATGCACATCCCAACAATAAGAATATCATATCTCTTCTTGACAGTAGGAATAGAAAATTCAAAACCTCCAATAGTAACCGTTGGAATTTTTCCAATAGAGTTTATAATGTGGACTTGAGGTTGTTTCCTCGGAAAGTGTGCCGTATGCTCATTACCATTAACATGAAAAGTGACATTGCCTTTGTTGCAATCAATAACAGCCCCTGCAGTATTCAAAAAGGGTCTACCAAGGATAATCGACATACTATCGTCATCGGGAATATCAAGGATAACAAAGTCCGTTAAAATAGTAACATTTGCAACCACAACAGGCACATCCTCACAAATACCGACAGGTATAGCGGTTGATTTATCGGCCATTTGCAAAGATATATCAGTAGGTGTCAACTTATTCAAATCAAGTCTACGATATAAAGAGAGAGGCATAACACTAACACCGGTTCCAAGATCACATAAAAGCAGTTTTAGCATAGTTTCTTTTAATGGAGCATGGTATAGTTGGTACTCCGGGATCTCCTAGTTTCTTAGGTATTCCACCTTTAAAAGTATAATTAGCAAGCATGGTGGAAATTTCAGCTTCTGGTATCTTTCTCTTATTTGTAACAATTTCTTTCATATACTTAGCATAAGGATTCATTTTAAGCATATCAGTCAAACGCATACATAAAAGATAGGTCTAATCATTTCAAATAAAGCGCTCAAAATCCTCATCATCCTTTTTCTTGGATGGTTTAGGAGGAAAAGACATGGGTTTACGAACCCATGGTTCTCTTTCTTTACCGTGCTTCCTAGCAACGAAGTCTCTCTTATCATAACGTTGATTCTTTGATTGTGGGTTATCAAGATCAACAACAGGTTCAATTTCTACATCATTGTTATTGCTAGGTTGAGCATCAACATGAACATCATCATTAATACTATCACTAGGTTCATGTTCATCACCAGATTGTTTCTCAGCATCAGAAATAGAGATATCATTGGGATTCTCAGGTGTGTCAGCAACAGGTTCACTAGAAGCATGCAAAGTCCTATCATTTTTTTCTTATTTTTAGAAGGACTAGGTGCATCAACATTAGTTCTCTGATAATCCTGCTCAATTCTCTTAGGGTGGCCCTCAGGATACAAAGGTTCCTGAGTCATTTCACCCCCTCTAGTCATAACCCTAACAGCATTATCATTTTTCATATTATTTAATTCATTGAGCAAATCATTTTGAGCTTTAAGCACTTGTTCTACTTGAGTGGTAACCATAGAAGCATGTTTGCTAATAAGTTTAAGTTCACCTTTAACTCTAGACATATAATCACTCAAGTGTTCAATCATATAAGCGTTGCACTTCAATTTTCTACCAACATAAGCATTCAAGTTTTCTTGTTTAGCCATAAAATCATCGAACTCATCTAAGCACTGGCTAGAAAACTTAGTAGATGGGATTTCAGCTTTATCATATCTATAGAGAGAATTTACCTTTACTACCTGTGTCGGGTTATCAAGACCATGTATTTTCTCAACATGCGGCAAATTAAGACCATGTATTTCTTCTATAGGAGGTAAATTCTTAACATCTTTAGCTTTAATACATTTTTCTTTCATAGATTTCTTTGCCTCTTGCATATCTTCAGGACTGAGAAATAGAATACCCCTTTTCTTCGGAGTTGGTTTAGGGGTTGGTTCGGAAGTGTCCAATTATTTTATTAGTCAACATATTATTCAATAGCAATTCAGCTTGATCAGCAGTTCTTTCCACGAAAACACAGCCAAGACAACTATCCATGTGGTCTCTAGAAGCATCTGTTAGTCCATTATAAAAGATATCAAGTATTTCATTTTTCTTGAGAGGATGATCAGGCAAAGCATTAAGTAATTGGAGAAGCCTCCCCCAAGCTTGTGGGAGACTCTCTTCTTCAATTTGCACAAATTATATATTTCCCTTAAGGCAACTTGCTTCTTATGAGCGGGGAATTTAGCAGAGAAGTAGTAAATCATATCACGGGGACTACTTTACACAACCGGGATCAAGAGAATTAAACCATGTTTAGCATCACCCTTTAATGAGAATGGAAATAATTTAAGGATATAGTAGTAGCGAGTTTTCTCATCATTAGTGAATAGGGTGGCTATATCATTTAATTTAGTAAGATGTGCCTAGCAGTTTCAGATTCATAGCCATAAAAGGATCAGATTCAACCATATCTCAGGATCAACAGAGAAATCACAATCCTTATCGGAAATACAGATAGGTGAAATAGCAAAAGCAGGGTCATATTTCATTCTAGCATTCAAAGATTTTTCTTTCAACTTGGCTAATATTTTTTAAGATCATTCCTATCATTGCAAGCAAGAAAGTCTCTAGCAGTTTCTTCATCCATAACATAACCATCGGGCTGTAACAGTAATTCATATCTAGGGGAGAATCTTCATCATCACTTTCATCAATATTATCGGTTTCAATAATTTCATTCTCTCTAGCCCTAGCAAGTTGTTCTTCAAGAAATTCACCTAGTGGCACAGTATTATCAAGCATAGAAGTAGTTTCATCATAAGTATATGCATAGCAGAAGTGGCATCATCAATAACATGCGACATATCAGAATTAATAGCAGAAGCAGGTTTAGGCGTTGCAAGTTTACTCAAAACAGGAGGAGAATCAAGTGCAGAGCTAGATGGCAGTTCCTTACCTCCCCTCCTAGTTGAGGAATAAATCTTGGTTTTCTCGTCTTTCAAGTTCCTCATAGTGATCAGCAGATATAACTCCCAAGTGACTCAAAGAATAGAGCTATGCTCCCCGAACAACGGCCTTGAGAAAATAGTCTTGATAACCCACAAGTATAGGGGATCGCATAGCAGTTTTCGAGGGTAGAGTATTCAACCCAAATTTATTGATTCGACACAAGGGGAGCCAAAGAATATTCTCAAGTATTAGCAGTTGAGTTGTCAATTCAACCACACAGATAACTTATCTTCAACAAAGTATTTAGTAGCAAAGTAGTATGAAAGTAACGGTAACGGTGGCAAAAGTAACAGTAGCAGTTTTGTAATAGTTGTAACAGTGGCAAAGGTAAAGTAACTAAGCGAAGAACAATATGTGAAAAGCTCGTAGGCAATGGATCAGTGATGGATAATTATGTCGGATGTGATTATTCATGCAACAATTATAACATAGGGTGACCTGAGCTAGCTCCAATTCATCAATGTAATGTAGGCATGTATTCGAATATAGTCATACGTGCTTATGGAAAAGAACTTGCATGACATCTTTTGTCCTACCCTCCGTGGTAGCGGGATCCTATTGAAACTAAGGGATATTAAGGCCTCCTTTTAATAGAGTACCGAACCAAAGCATTAACACATAGTGAATACATGAACTCCTCAAACTACGGTCATCACCGGGAGTGGTCCCGATTATTGTCACTTCGGGGTTGCCGGATCATAACACATAGTAGGTGATTCATGACTTGCAAGACAGGATCAAGAATTCACATATATTCATGAAAACATAATAGGTTCAGATCTGAAATCATGGCACTCGGGCCCTAGTGACAAGCATTAAGCATAGCAAAGTCATAGCAACATCAATCTCATAGCAAAGTCATAGCAACATCAATCTCATAGCAAAGTCATAGCAACATCAATCTCAGAATAGCATAGCAAAGTCCTAGCAACATCAATCTCAGAACATAATGGATACTAGGGATCAAACCCTAACAAAACTAACTCGATTACATGATAAATCCCATCCAACCCATCACCGTCCAGCAAGCCTACGATGGAATTACTCACGCCTGACGGTGAGCATCATGAAATTGGTGATGGAGGAAGGTTGATATGGCGACGGCTGACGGATTCCCCTCTCCGAGCCCGAGCGGACTCGAGATCAGCCCTTCCGAGAGAGATTAGGGCTTGCCGTGACTCTGTATCGTAAAGCGCAATGAATCCTTCTCTTTGTTTTTCTCCCCGAGCGTGAATATATAGAGTTGGAGTTGAGGTCGATTGGAGCACCGGGGGCCCCACAAAGGCGGGGCGCCCCCACCATCGTGGGACGGTGTGGGCCCCTGGCCTTGATTCTTCGCCAGATTTTTTATTAATTCCAAAAATATTCTCCATGAAGTTTCAGGTCATTCCGAGAACTTTTATTTCTGCACAAAAATAACACCATGGCAATTCTGCTGAAAACAACGTCAGACCGGGTTAGTTCCATTCAAATCATGCAAGTTAGAGTCCAAAACAAGGGCAAAACTGTTTGGAAAAGTAGATACGATGGAGACATATCACATAGCAACGAGACGGGGAGAGTGTGTCCACGTACCCTCATAGACCGAAAGCGGAAGCATTAGGTTAACGCGGTTGATGTAGTCGAACGTCTTCATGATCCAAACGATCCAAGTACCGAACGTAGGGCACCTCCGTATTCAGCATACGTTCAGCTCGATGACGTCCCTCGAACTCTTGATCCAGTAGAGGGTGGAGGGTGAGTTCTGCCAGCACGACCGCATGGTGATGGTGATGGTGATGTGATCTGTGCAGGGCTTTGCCTAAGCACTATGACGCTATGACCAGAGGAGTAAATTATGGAGGAGGTCACCGCACACGGCTAAGAGAAATCTTGATGTGCCTTTGGGGTGCCCCCCGCCCATGTATATAAGGGGGGAGAGAGGCCGGCGACTAGGAGGGGCGCGCCATGGGGGGAGTTCTACTTGGACTCCTAGTCCAAGTAGGATTCGCCCCCTTTCCATTCTCCACCGGAAGGAAAAGGAAGGAGAGGGAGAGGGAAAGGGAAGGCGCTGCCCCTCCTCCTTGTCCTATTCAGACTCCCCTAGGAGGGGTGTGGCAGCCACCCATGGGCTTCCCTCTCTCTCCCTTAGGCCCATGTTGGCCCAACACTTCCCCGGGGGGTTACGGTAACCCCTCGGTACTGCGGAAAAATACCCTGAATCACTCGGAACCATTTCGATGTCCGAATACAACCTTCCAATATATGAATCTTTACCTCTCGAGCATTTCGAGACTCCTCGTCATGTCCGGGATCTCATAAGGAACTCTAAACAACCATCGGTCACCGAAACACACAACTCATAATACAAATCGTCATCGAACGTTAAGCGTGCGGACCCTACGGATTCGAGAACTATGTAGACATGACCGAGACACATCTTGATCAATAACCAATAAGCGGAACTGGATGCTCATATTGGCTCCTACATACTCTACGAAGATCTTTATCGGTCAAACCGCATAACAACGTACGCCATTCCCTTTGTCATCGGTATGTTACTTGCCCGAGATTCGATCGTCGGTATCCTCATACCTAGTTCAATCTCGTTACTGACAAGTCTATTTACTCGTTTTGTAATGCATCATCCCGTAACTAACTCATTTAGTCACATTGGTTGCAAGGCTTATAGTGATGTGCATTACCGAGAGGGCCCAGAGATACCTCTCCGTCGGAGTGACAAATCCTAATCTTGATCTATACCAACCCAACAAACACCTTGGAGACACCTGTAGTGCATCTTTATAATCACCCGATTACGTTGTGACGTATGATAGCACACAAGGTGTTCCTCCGGTATTCGGGAGTTGCATAATCTCATAGTCAGAGGAACATGTATATGTCATGAAGAAAGCAATAGCAATAAAACTGCATGATCATAATGCTAAGCTAATGGATGGGTCTTGTCCATCACATCATTCTCTAATGATGTGATCCCGTTCATCAAATGACAACACATGTCGATGGTCAGGAAACTTAACCATCTTTGATTAACGAGCTAGTCGAGTAGAGGCATACTAGGGACACTCTATTTTGTCTATGTATTCACACATGTACTAAGTTTCCAGTTAATACAATTCTAGCATGAATAATAAACATTTATCATGATATAAGGAAATATAAATAACAACTTTATTATTGCCTCTAGGGCATATTTCCTTCAGTCTCCCACTTGCACTAGAGTCAATAATGCAGATTACATAGTAATGATTCTAACACCCATGGAGTCTTGGTGCTGATCTTGTTTTGCTCGTGGAAGAGGCTGAAGGAAATATGCCCTAGAGGCAATAATAAAGTTATAATTTATTTCATCATATCATGATAAATGTTTATTATTCATGCTAGAATTGTATTAACCGGAAACATGATACATGTATGAATACATAGAAAAACATAGTGTCACTAGTATGCCTCTACTTGACTAATGCCGATCAAAGCTGGTTGAGTTTCCTAGACATAGACATGAGTTCTCATTTGATTAACGGGATCACATAATTAGGAGAATGATGTGATTGACTTAACCCATTTCATTAGCTTAGCACTTGATCGTTTAGTTTACTGCTATTGCTTTCTCCATGACTTATACATGTTCCTATGACTATGAGATTATGCAACTCCTATCACCGGAGGAACACTTTGTGTGCTACCAAACGTCACAACGAATCGGGTGATTATAAAGGTGCTCTGTGTCTCCGATGGTGTTCATTGAGTTGGCATAGATCGAGAATAGGATTTGTCACTCTGATTGTCGGAGAGGTATCTCTGGGCCCTCTCGGTAATGCACATCACTATGGTTTTATACAGACTTTTGGAGAAGCTTGTATTTACAAGAAAGTGAGTGGGAGCTCTGTAGCATTTCTAATATTATATGTGGATGACATATTGTTGATTGGAAATGATATAGAATTTCCGGATAGCATAAAAGGATACTTGAATAAGAGTTTTTCAATGAAAGACCTCGGTGAAGCTGCTTATATATTGGGCATCAAGATCTATAGAGATAGATCAAGGCAGCTTAATTGGACTTTCACAAAGCACATACCTTGATAAAGTTTTGAAAAGGTTCAAAATGGATCAAGCAAAGAAAGGGTTCTTGCACGTGTTACAAGGTGCGAGAAGTTAAGTCAGGACTCAATGCCCGACCAACTGCAGAAGATAGAGAGAAATGAAAAGTGTTCCCTATGCTTCCAGCCATAGGCTCTATCATGTATGCAATGTTGTGTACGGACCTGATGTGTGCCTTGCTATTAGTTCACAGGGAGGTACCAAAGTAATCTAGGAGTGGATCCTTTGGGCGATGGTCAAGAACATCCTGAAATACTTGAAAAGGACTAAGGATATGTTTCTCGTTTATGGAGGTGACAAAGAGCTCGTCATAAGTGGTTACGTCGATGCAAGCTTTGACACTGATCCGGACGATTCTAAATCGCAAACCGGATACGTGTTTATATTAAACGGTGGAGCTGTCAGTTGGTGCAGTTCTAAACAAAGCGTCGTGGCGGGATCTACATGTGAAGCGGAGTACATAGCTGCTTCGGAAGTAGCAAATGAAGGATTCTGGATGAAGGAGTTCATATCCGATCTAGGTGTCATACCTAGTGCATCGGGTCCAATGAAAATCTTTTGTGACAATCTTGGTGCAATTGCCTTGGCAAAGGAATCCAGATTTCACAAGAGAACCAAGAACATCAAGAGACGCTTCAATTCCATCCGGGATCAAGTCTGTGGGAGACATAGAGATTTGCATGATACATACGCAGATCTGAATGTTGCAGACCAGATTGACTAAGCCTCTTCCATGAGCAAAACATGATCGGCACCAAGACTCCATGGGTGTTAGAATCATTCTTGTGTAATCTAGATTATTGACTCTAGTGCAAGTGGGAGACTGAAGGAAATATGCCCTAGAGGCAATAATAAAGTTATAATTTATTTCCTCATATCATGATAAATGTTTATTATTCATGCTAGAATTGTATTAACCGGAAATATAATACATGTGTGAATACATAGACAAACATAGTGTCACTAGTATGCCTCTACTTGACTAGCTCGTTGATCAAAGATGGTTGAGTTTCCTAGCCATATACATGAGTTGTCATTTGATTAATGGGATCACATCATTAGGAGAATGATGTGATTGACTTGACCCATTTCGTTAGCTTAGCACTTGATCGTTTAATTTACTGCTATTGCTTTCTCCATGACTTATACATGTTCCTTTGACTATGAGATTATGCAACTCCGAATCTGGGAGGAACACTTTGTGTGCTACCAAACATCACAACATAACTGGGTGATTATAAAGGTGCTCTACAGGTGTCTCCGATGGTGTTCGTTGAGTTTGCATAGATCGAGAATAGGATTTTTCACTCCGATTATCGGAGAGGTATCTCTGGGCCCTCTCGGTAATGCACATCACTATAAGTCTTGCAAGCAATGTGAATAATGAGTTAGTTACGGGATGATGCACTCTGGAGCGAGTAAAGAGACTTGCTTGAATTTAGATTGAGCTAGGTATTGAGATGCAAGCGATCGAATCTCGGGCAAGTAACATACCGATGACAAAGGAACAAATATATGTTGTCATGCGGTTTGACCGATAAAGATCTTCAGAGAATATGTAGGAACCAATATAAGCATCCGAGGTTCCGATATTGGTTATTGACTAGAGGCGTGTCTCGGGTCATGTCTACATAGTTCTCGAACCCGTAGGGTCCGCAACGCTTAAAGTTACGTGACGACCCGACATTATGAGTTTTGTGTTTTGATGTACGAAGGTAGTTCCTGAGTCTGGATATGATCACGGACATGACGAGGAGTCTCAAAATGGTCGAGATGTAAATATCGATATATTGGAAGCCTATATTTGGACATCGGAATGGTTCCGAGTGAAATCGGGATTTTACCGGAGATCGGGAGGTTCTGGAACCCCCGTAATTGTATGGGCCTTAATGGGCCATAGTGGAGAGAGAGAAAGGAGGCCAAGGCAGGCCGCGCGCCCCCTCCCCCTCTGTTCCGAATTGGACTAGGAGGGGGGCGCCCCGCCTTTCCTTCCTCCCTCTCTCCCCCTTCCTTCTCTCCTAGCCCAACTAGGGAAGGGAATCCTACTCTGGTGGGAGTAGGACTCCTCTGGCGCTACTGCTAGGGCCGGCTGGCCTCCCCCTTGCTCCTTTATATATGGGGGCAGGGGGCACTCCAAGACACACAAGTTGATCATTGATCTCTCTTAGCCGTGTGCGGTGCCCCCCTCCACTATAATCCACCTCGGTCATATCGTAGCGGTGCTTAGGCGAAGCCCTGCATCGGTAACATTATCAACACCGTCACCACGCCGTCGTGCTTACAAAACTCTTCCCCGAAGCTCTACTGGATCGTGAGTTCGCGGGACATCACCGAAACTGAGCGTGTCTTTGAGCAGCGGAGGTGCCATACGTTCGTCTGAGATGATCGGTCGATCGTGTAGACGTACGATTATATCAACTGGGTTGTAATAACGCTGCCGCTTACGGTCTACGAGGGTACGTGGACGACACTCTCCCCTCTCATTGCTATGCATCACCATGATCTTGCGTGTGCGTAGGAATTTTTTTGAAATTACTACGTTCCCCAACAGAGGCTTAGTCAACGGGTCTGCAGCATTCAGATCCGTATATATTTTACAAATCTCTATGTCTCCTTACTTGACTTGATCGCGGATGGAATTGAAGAGTCTCTTGATGTGTTTGGTTCTCTTGTGAAGTCTGGATTCCTTCGCCAAGGCTATTGCTCAAGTATTGTCACAAAAGATTTTCATTGGACCCGATGCACTAGGTATTACACCTAGATCGTATATGAACTCCTTCACCCAGACTCCTTCATTTGCTACTTCCGAAGCAGCTATGTACTTTGCTTCACACGTAGATCCCGCCACGACGCTCTGCTTGGAACCGCACCAACTGACTGCTCCACCATTCAATATGAATACGTATCAGGTTTGTGACTTAGAGTCATCCGGATCAGTGTCAAAGCTTGCATCGACGTAACCATTTACGACAAGCTCTTTGTCACCTCCATAAACGAGAAACATATCCTTAGTCCTTTTCGGGTATTTCAGGATGTTCTTGACCACCGGCCCAAAGTGATCCACTCTGGATTACTTTGGTACCCCCACAACTAAACTTATAGCAAGGCACACATCAGTGCAGTACACAACATTGCATACATGATAGAACCTATGTCTGAGGCATTGGGAATGACTATCAAATTCTCTCTATCTTCTGTAGTGGTCGGGCATTGAGTCTGACTCAACTTCACACCTTGTAACACAAGCAAGAACCCTTTCTTTGACCGATCCATTTTGAACTTCTTCAAAACTTTATCAAGGTATGTGCTTTGTGAAAGTCCAATTAAGCGTCTTGATCTATCTCTATAGATCTTGATGCCCAATATATAAGCAGCTTCACCAAGGTCTTTCATTGAAAAATTCTTATTCAAGTATCCTTTTATGCTATACAGAAATTCTATATCATTTCCAATTAATAATATGTCATCCACATATAATATCAGAAATGCTACAGAGCTCCCACTCACTTTCTTGTAAATACGAGGCTTCTCCAAAAGTACGTATAAAACCATATGCTTTGATCATACTATCAAAGCGTATATTCAACTCGAGATGCTTGCACCATTCCATAAATGGATCATTTGGAGCTTGCACACTTTGTTAGCACCTTTAGGATCGACAAAACCTTATGGTTGCATCATATATAACTCTTCTTTAAGAAATCCATTAAGGAATGCAGTTTTGACATCCATTTGCTAAATTTCATAATCATAAAATGCGGCAATTGCTAACATGATTCGGACAGACTTAAGCATCTCTACGGGTGAGAAGGTCTCATCGTAGTCAACTCCATGAACTTGTCGAAAACCTTTTGCAACAAGTCGAGCTTTGTAGACAAGATAACATTATAAATGCGTTAGTCTTCTTCTTGAAGATCCATTTATTCTCTATGGCTTGCCGATCATGGGAAAAGTCAACCAAAGTCCACACTTTGTTCTCATACATTGATCCCATCTCAGATTTCATGGCCTCAAGCCATTCCGCTTGAATCTGGGCTCATCATTGCTTCCTCATAGTTCGTAGGTTCATCATGGTCTAGTAACATGACTTCTAGAACAGGATTACCGTACCACTACAGTGCGGAGCATTACTACGGTTGACCTACGAGGTTCGGTAGTAACTTGATCTGAAGTTTCATGATTATCATCATTAACTTCCTCACTAGTTGGTGTAGGAATCCTTTGGAACTGATTTACGTGATGAACTACTTTCCAATTTGGGAGAAGGTACAATTACCTCATCAAGTTCTACTTTCCACCCACTCACTTCTTTCGAGAGAAACTCCTTCTCTAGAAAGGATCCATTCTTAGCAACGAATATCTTGCCTTTGGATCTGTGGATAGAAGATGTACCCAATAGTCTCCTTTGGGTATCCTATGAAGACACATTTCTCCAATTTGGGTTCGAGCTTATCGAGGTTGAAGCTTTTTCACATAAGCACGCAACCCCAAACTTTAAGAAACAACATCTTAGGTTTCTTGCCAAACCATAGTTCATATGGTGTATGCGTCTCCAGCAGTTTAGATGGTGCCCTATTTAGCGTGAATGCAGCCGTCTCTAAAGCATAACCCCAAAGCGATAGTGGTAAATCGGTAAGAGACATTATAGATCGTGACCGTATCTAATCAAATGCTGACTCTGACGTTCGGACACACCATTATCTTTGTGGTGTTCCGGTGGCGTGAGTTGCGAAACTATTCCACATTGTTTCAAATGAAGACCAAACTCATAACTCAAATATTCACCTCCACGATCGGATCGTAGAAACTTTATTTTCTTGTTACGATGATTTTCCACTTCACTCTGAAATTCTTTGAACTTTTCAAATGTTTCAGACTTATGTTTCAGTAAGTAGATATACCCATATCTGCTCAAATCATCTGTGAAGGTTAGAAAATAACGATACCCGCCGCGAGCCTGAACACTCATCGGACCGCATACATCAGTATGTATTATTTCCATTAAGCCAGTTGCTCGCTCCATTGTTCCGGAGACCGGAGTCTTAGTCATCTTGCCCATGAGGCATGGTTCGCAAGCATCAAATGATTCATAATCAAGTCATTCCAAAAGCCCATTGGCATGGAGTTTCTTCATGCGCTTTACACCAATATGACCTAAACGGCAGTGCCACAAATAAGTTGCACTATCATTATTAACTTTGCATCTTTTGGTTTCAATATTACGAATATGTGTATCACTATTATCGAGATTCAACAAAAATATACCACTCATCAAGGGTGCATGACCATAAAAGATATTACTCATATAAATAGAACAACCATTATTCTCTGATTTAAATGAATAACCGTCTCGCATCAAAAAAGATCCAGATATAATGTTCATGCTCAACGCTGGCACCAAATAACAATTATTCAGGTCTAAAACTAATCCCGAAGAAGGTAGATGTAGAGGTAAGCGTCTTAGAAGCTGGCGTCACATCGACTTTGGAACCATTTCCCACGCACATCTTCACCTCGTCCTTAGCCAATCTTCCTTTAATCCGTAGCCCCTTGTTTGAGTTGCAAATATGAGCAATGTAACCAGATTATCAAATACCGAGCGCTAGTATGAGCATTAGTAAGGTACACATCAATAACATGTATATCAAATATACCTTTCACTTTGCCATCCTTATTATCCGCCAAATACTTGGGGCAGTTCCGCTTCCAGTGACCAGTCCCTTTGCGGTAGAAGCACTCAGTTTCAGGCTTAGGTCCAGACTTGGGCTTCTTCCCTTGAGAAACAACTTGCTTGCCGTTCTTCTTGAAGTTCCCCTTCTTCCCTTTGCACTTTTTCTTGAAACTAGTGGTCTTATTGACCATCAACACTTGATGCTCCTTCTTGATTTCTACCTCCATGGCCTTTAGCATTGCAAAGAGCTCGGGAATTGTCTTTTTCCATCCCTTGCATATTATAGTTCATCATGAAGCCTTTATAGCTTGGTGGCGTTGATTGAAGAACTCTCATCAATGACACTATCATTAGGAAGATTAACTCCCAATCGAGTCAAGTGGTTATGATACCCGGACATTTTGAGTATATGTTCCTTTGTGAAGTATTCTCCTCCATCTTGCAACTATAGAACTTGTTGGAGACTTCATATATCTCAACTCGGGCATTTGCTTGAAATATTAACTTCAACTCCTGGAACATCTCATATGCTCCATGACGTTCAAAACGTATTTGAAGTCCCGATTCTAAGCCGTAAAGCATGGCACCTAATCGAACTATCGAGTAGTCATCGCCTTTGCTCGCCAGAGACGTTCATAACGTCCGGAGTTGCTCCTGCAGTGGGTCTTGCACTTAGCGGTGCTTCCAGGACGTAATTCTTCTATGCAGTAATGCAGATAATCCTCAAGTTATGGACCCAGTCCGCGTAGTTGCTACCATCATCTTTCAACTTAGCTTTCTCTAGGAATGCATTAAAATTCAAGGGAACGGTAGCACGGGCCATTGATCTACAACAACATAGATATGCAAAACTATCGGTACTAAGTTCATGATAAATTAAAGTTCAATTAAGCATATTACTTAAGAACTCCCACTTCGATAGACATCCCTCTAGTCATCTAAATGATCACGTGGTCCATATCAACTAAACCATGTCGGATCATCACGTGAGATGGAGTAGTTTTCAATGGTGAACATCACTATGTTGATCATATCTACTATATGATTCATGTTCGACCTTTCGGTCTCAGTGTTCCGAGGCCATATCTGCATATTCTAGGCTCGTCAAGTTTAACCCGAGTATTCTTGACGTGCAAAACTGGCTTGCACCCGTTGTATGTGAATGTACAGCTTATCACACCCGATCATCACGTGGTGTCTCGGCACGATGAACTATAGCAACGGTGCATACTCAGGGAGAACACTTATACCTTGAAATTTAGCGAGGGATCATCTTATAATGCTACCGTCGTACTATGCAAAATTAGATGCATAAAAGATAAACATCACATGCAATCAAAATATGTGACATGATATGGCCATCATCATCTTGTGCCTTTGATCTCCATCTCCAAAGCACTGTCATGATCTCCATCATCACCGGCTTGACACCTTGATCTCCATCGTAGCATCGTTGTCGTCTCGCCAACTATTGCTTCTATGACTATCGCTACTGCTTAGTGAAAAAGTAAATCAATTACATGGTGATTGCTTTTCATACAATAAAGCGACAACCATAAGGCTCCTGCCAGTTGCCGATAACTTCTAAAAAACATGATCATCTCATACAACAATTTATATCTCATCACGTCTTGACCGTATCACATCACAACATGCCCTGCAAAAACAAGTTAGACGTCCTCTACTTTGTTGTTGCAAGTTTTATGTGGCTTTTACGGGCTTCTAGCAAGAACCGTTCTTACCTACTCATAAGAACCAGAACGATTTTTCATCAAGTGTGTTGTTTTAACCTTCAACAAGGACCGGCCGTAGTCAAACTCGATTCAACTAAAGTTGGAGAAAGCAGACACACTTGACCACACAATATGCGAAGCACGTCAGAGAACCAGTCTCATGAACGCGGTCATGTAATGTTGGTCCGGGCCGCTTCATCCAACAATACCGCCTAATCAAAGTAAGACGTTGGTGGTAAGCAGTACGACTATCGTCACCCACAACTCTTTGTGTTCTACTCGTGCATATCATCTACGCATAGACCTGGCTCGGATGCCATTGTTGGGGAACGTAGCATGCAATTTCAAAAAATTTCCTATGATCACGCAAGATCTATCTAGAAGATTCATAGCAACGAGACGGGGAGAGTGTGTCCACGTACCCTCGTAGACCGAAAGCGAAAGTGTTATGTTAACGCGGTTGATGTAGTCGAACGTCTTCACGATCCAACCGATCCAAGTACTGAACTTACGGTACCTCCGTATTCAGCACACGTTCAGCTCGATGACGTCCCTTGAACTCTTGATCCAGTAGAGGGTCGAGGGAGAGTTCCGCCAGCACGACCGTATGGTGCCGGTGATGGTGATGTGATCCGCGTAGGGCTTCGCCTAAGCATTCGACGCTATGACCGGAGGAGTAAACTGTGGAGGGGGGCACCGCACACGGCTAAGAGAAATCTTGATGTGCCTTTGGGGTGCCCCCGCCGACGTATATAAAGGGGGGAGGAGAGAGGCCAGCGGCCAGGAGGGGCACCCCATGGGGAGAGTCCTACCTGGACTCCTATGTCAAGTAGGATTCGCCCCCCCCCCTTTTCCTTTCTCCACCAGAGGGTAAAGGAAGTAGAGGGAGAGGGAAAGGGAAGGGGGCGCCGCCCCCTCCTCCTTGTCCTATTCAGACTCCCTAGGAGGAGGGCGCGCAGCCACCCCCGCGGGCCTCCCTCTCTCTCTCCCTTAGGCCCATGTTGGTTGAACACTTCCCCGGGGGGTTTCGGTAACCCCTCGGTACTCCGGAAAAATACCCGAATCACTCGGAACCATTCTGATGTCCGAATACAACCTTCCAATATATGAATCTTTACCTCTCGACCATTTTGAGACTCCTTGTCATGTCCGTGATCTCATCCGTGACTCCGAACAAACATCGGTCACCAAAACACACAACTCATAACACAAATCGTCATCGAGCATTAAGCGTGCGGACCCTATGGGTTCGAGAACTATGTAGACATGACCGAGACACATCTCCGGTCAATAACCAACAGAGTAACACTCGGATGCTCATATTGGCTCCTACATATTCTATGAAGATCTTTATCGGTCAAACCGCATAACAACATACGTCATTCCCTGCCGGAGATTCGATCATCGGTATCCTCATACCTAGTTCAATCTCGTTCTGGGAAGAATCTCTTTACTAGATTACGTAATGCATCATCCCGTAACTAACTCATTTAGTCACATTGCTTGCAAGGCTTATAGTGATGTGCATTACCGAGAGGGCCCAGAGATACCTCTCCGATACACGGAGTGACAAATCCTAATCTTGATCTATGCCAACACAACAAACACCTTCGGAGACACCTGTAGAGCATCTTTATAATCACCTAGTTATGTTGTGATGTTTGATAGCACACAAGGTGTTCCTTGATAACCCACAAGTATAGGGGAGCAACAGTTTTCGAGGGTAGAGTATTCAACCCAAATTTATTGATTCGACACAAGGGGAGCCAAAGAATATTCTCAAGTATTAGCGGTTGAGTTGTCAATTCAACCACACCGATAACTTAGTATCTGTAGCAAAGTGTTTAGTAGCAAAAGTAATATGATAGTAGTTGTAACGGTAACAAAAGTAATGAAGCAAAAGTAATATTTTTGGTGTTTTGTAGTGATTGTAACAGTAGCAACGGAAAAGTAAATAAGCGAACAACAATATGTGAAAAGCTCGTAGGCATTGGATCGGTGACGGATAATTATGTTGGATGCGGTTCATCATGTAACAGTCATAACATAGGGTGACACAGAACTAGCTCCAATTCATCAATGTAATGTAGGCATGTATTCCGAATATAGTCATACGTGCTTATGGAAAAGAACTTGCATGACATCCTTTGTCCTACCCTACCGTGGGGCCGGGGTCCTAATGAAACAAAGGGATATTAAGGCCTCCTTTAATAGAGAACCGGAACAAAGCATTAGCACATAGTGAATACATGAACTCCTCAAACTATGGTCATCACCGGAGTGGTCCCGATTATTGTCACTTGAGGGGTTGCGGATCATAACACATAGTAGGTGACTATAGACTTGCAAGATAGGATCAAGAACACACATATATTCATGAAAACACAATAGGTTCAGATCTGAAATCATGGCACTCAGGCCCTAGTGACAAGCATTAAGCATAGCAAAGTCATAGCAACATCAATCTCGGAACATAGTGGATACTAGGGATCAAACCCTAACAAAACTAACTCGATTACATGATAGATCTCATCCAACCCATCACAAATCCAAGCAAGCCTACGATGGAATTACTCACGCACGGTGGTGAGCATCATGAAATTGGTGATGGAGGATGGTTGATGATGACGACGGTGACGAATCCCCCTCTCCGGAGCCCCGAACGGACTCCAGATCAGCCCTCCCGAGAGGTTTTAGGGCTTGGCGGCGGCTCCGTATCATGAAACGCGATGATTTCTTCTCTTTGATTTTTTTTCTCTCCGAAAGCAAATATATAGAGTTGGAGTTGGTGTCGGAGGAGCTCCAGGGGGCCCACGAGGTAGGGGGGTGCGCCCCCACCCTTGTGGACAGGGTGTGGGCCCCCTGGTCTTCATCTTTGGCAAGGATTTTTTATTATTTCTGAAAAGATGTTTCGTGGACAGGTCATTCCGAGAACTTTTGTTTCTACACATAAATAACACCATGGAAAGTCTACTGAAAACAACGTCAGTCCGGGTTAGTTCCATTCAAATCATGCAAGTTAGAGTCCAAAACAAGGGCAAAAGTGTTTGGAAAAGTAGATATGACGGAGACGTATCAGCTCCCCCAAGCTTAAACCTTTGCTTGTCCTCAAGCAATTCAGTTGATAAACTGAAAGTGATAAAGAAAAACTTTTACAAACTCTGTTTGCTCTTGTTGTTGTAAATATGTAAAGCTTGACATTCAAGTTTTCAGCAAAGATCATGACTAACCACATTTGCAATAACTCTTAGGTCTCATGTTTACTCATATCAATAGCATAATCAACTAGCGAGCAATAATAATAAATCTCGGATGACAACACTTTCTTAAAACAATCATGATATAATATAACAAGATGGTATCTCGCTAGCCCTTTCTGAGACCGCAAAACATAAATGCAAAGCACCTTTAAAGATCAAGGACTGACTAGACATTGTAATTCATGGTAAAAGAGATCCAATCATAGTCATACCCAATATAAATTAATAGTAATGAATGCAAATGACAACTGAGCTCTCCAGCTAGTGCTTTTAATAAGAGGGTGATGACTCAACATAAAAGTAAATAGATAGGCCCTTCGCAGAGGGAAGAAGGGATTTGTAGAGGTGCCAGAGCTCATTTTTTTAAATAGAGATAAATAATATTTTGAGCGGTATACTTTCATTGTCAAAATAACAACTAAGAGATGGTGATATCTTCCATGCTACACACATTATAGGCGGTTCCCAAACAGAATGGTAAAGTTTATACTCCCCCTCCACCAACAAGCATCAATCCATGACTTGCTCGAAACAACGAGTGTCTCCAACTAGCAACAGTCCTAGGGGGAGTTTTGTTTCCAATTATTTTGATTTAGTTTGCATAAAGCATGGGACTGGGCATCCCGGTGACCAACCATTTTCTCGTGAATGAGGAGCGGAGTCCACTCCTATTGAGAATAACCCGCCTAACATGGAAGATAAGGGCAGCCCTAGTTGATACATGAGCTATTCGAGCATACAAAACAGAATGTTTATTTGAAGGTTTAGAGTTTGGCACATACAAATTTACTTGGAACGCGGTAGATACCGTATAGGAAGGTATAGTGGACTCATATGGAATAACTTTGGGGTTTAAGATTGGATGCACAAGCAGTATTCCGCTTAGTACAAGTGAAGGCTAGCAAAAGACTGGAAGCGACCAACTAGAGAGAGTTTACAACAGTCATGAACATGCATTAAAATTAATAAACATTGGATGCAAGCATGAGTAGGATATAATCCACCATGAACATAAATATCGTGGAAGGCTATGTTGATTTGTTTCAACTACATGTGTGAACATGTGCCAAGTCGAGTCACTTAAATAAATAAAATGAGAATACCACCCCGCAAAACCACAACACAACCAATTTAATATCAAGTTGGCACCCAAGGTAAACCATTATAACTCATAGCTAATCAAGCATGGCATAAGCAACTATGATCTCTAATTGTCATTGCAAACATGTTTATTCATAATAGGCTGAATCAGGAGCGATGAACTCATCATATTTACAAAAACAAGAGAGGTCGAGTTCATACCAGATTTTCTCATCTCACCACCCATCATATATCATCATAATTGCCTTTCACTTGCACGGCCGAACGGAGTGAATAATAATAAGAGTGCACATGCATTGGACTAAGTCGGAATCATGAGCATTCAATAAATAGGAGAAGACAAGGCAATATGGGCTCTTGGTTAAATCAACAATAATGCATATAAGAGCCACTTCAAAATTTAATCATGGTCTTCTCCTATCGAATTTCAAAGAAAAGAAAAGAAATAAAAACTATTTAGACAGAAAGCTCCCAACAAGCAAAAGAAGAACGGGAAATCTTTTGGGTTTTCTTTTAATTATTACTACTACAAAGCAAGAAAAGTAAACTACTACTATTTTTGGGTTTTCTTAAAGTTTGACAAACACACAAGAAGAAAGCAAGAAAAGAAAATAAACTAGCATGGATATTACAGTTGAAAAGTATGAGCACCGACATCTAGCAATGAGTGTGTGTAAACATAAATGTAATGTCGGTGGGAAATACGTGATACTCCCCAAGCTTAGGCTTTTGGCCTAAGTTTGTTCATTGCCGTGGATAGCTGGCGGATATCCGTGAGGTAGGTGTAGCTGGGTCAGATCGCGATGAAGAGGAGTCTCGACTTCACTGGGCAGCCACCTCCGGATCCCAAGAGTAATCGACCATCATGGAGGCTCAAATTGTGGCTCGGCCCGGGCTGGTGTAGGGTTCCAGTGAAGAGGCTTGAACGGCCTACCGAATCGAGATACGGACCTTCAGATAGATTAAACAAGCAAGGAGCAGGCAAGGTAATAGTCTCTGTGGTGATGTTTATTAAAGTACAATTTATATTTAAGCTCCTTCCCTATTCTTAATAATAAAGTCATGCGCCAAAGATACTCTTATAATCTAAATAAGCACTAGGCAGCAATTTTTCTTCTTTCTCATAAAGCCTAATAGGTATGTTAAAATGTGCAGCTAGGCGTGAAGCATAAATACCTCCAAAGATGGGGCCCTTAGTACGGTTCAAACTTAACCGTTTAGCAATAATTCCGCCCATACTAACAATGTTATCGCGGAATAAACATTGGAACAAAATGATAATATCAGGAACACTAAGGTTTCCACAGTTTCCGCGACCAATCAAGCAACGACTAGCAAATATGGCAAAGTAGCATAAAACAGGAAAATGTATGCTAGTGATTCTTGCATCGGAAACCTTCCTGGTTTCTCCCACAGTGATGGTGTCAATAAATTCTTCCACATCTTTACGATGTGGTTCATCTAAGGTACCCTCAAAGGGTATTTTGCAAACCTTGCAAAATTCAGCTAATGGCATCTTCTCAACAACATCATATAAATGAAACTCTCATCAAGGAGGTGATTCCTTAGGAAAATAGTAGAAGTTTTGCACGATAGTATTAGTGAGTAAGTGATACTGATGACGTTGGTCGCTGGAGGAAATCGGTGAGGCCAGCATTCTCACCAATGAATAGAAATCATCATAAATCCCGCTGCTCTCAAGAAATTATCGAAGGCCATTCACACGGCCAGGACCTCTGCACGAGGCAAATTATATTTGGGCCTCTGTAGCTTCTTCATTTTGCTTTTCCTTCGAGCTTGACTCGATGAGCCCCTCAAAAGTCTCTTCATCATTTTCTTAAATATTCTGAAATTTTGAGTAACTTCAAACAAAAAGTGAACCAAGCTCATCTTAATTGATAGCAACTACTCCTTCAAGTGCCTAGAGGTTATATCATGCATTAGAACTACTTGGAACCATATAAATTTGACATGCAAGCTCAAGAACATGGTCACCTATGCAACACAAATTTGCAATGAATAAAGCACAAGAACAAAAACTAATTGGACCAATGGAGGAGTCACATACCAAGGAACAATCTCCCCAAGTAGTTTTGTGAGAGGTGCTTTGAGCAAGGAGATCAAAAATCGCAGCAAAGTGAGCTAGAACTCGTGCTTGAGCTAGATATTCGTGTTTGTGGGAGGAAGAAGAACTGTATGGGTGCAGGGATAAGTGGAGGAGGGCCACCATGGGCCCACGTGGCAGGGGCGCGCCCTGGGGGGTAGGGCGCGCCCTCCACCCTCGTGCCTGTGTGGTTGACCCCCGGTGTGTTCTCAGTTCCATAAATCCTCAAATATTCTAGAAAAAATCATATTTCATTTTCAGGGCATTTGGAGAACTTCTATTTTCGGGGTATTTTTATATTGCACAGATAAATCAGAAAACAGACAGAAAAATACTATTTTTACTTTATTTCAACTAAATAATGTAAAGTAGAGAGAGGGCATGAAGGTTGTGCCTTCTAGTTTCATCCATCTCATGCTCATCAAAAGGAATCCACTAACAAGGTTGATCAAGTCTTGTTAACAAACTCATTCCAATAACATGGAACGGAGAAATTTGAATAACACTATGTTACCTCAACGGGATATGCTCATCCCCAATAATAAGAATATCATATTTCTTCTTCACAAGAGGGAAGAGGAAATTCAAAACCTCCAAATATAATCGATGGAATTTTTCCAATAGAGTTGATACTATGAACTTGAGGTTGTTTCCTCGGAAAGTGTACCGTGTGCTCATTACCATTAACATGAAAAGTGACATTGCCTTTGTTGCAATCAATAACAGCCTCGCAGTATTCAAAAAGGTCTTCCAAGAATAATAGACATGCTATCGCCCTCGGGAATATCAAGAATAGCAAAGTCCGTTAAAATAGTAACGCTTTGCAACCACAACAAAAGTAACATCCTCACAAATACCGTGTATAGCAGTTCATTTATCAGCCATTTGCAAAAGATATTTCAGTAGGTTCAACTTATTCAAGTCAAGTCTACGATATAAAGAGAGAAGCATAACACTAACACCGCTCCAAGATCACATAAAGCGGTTTTAACATAGTTTCTTTTAATGGAGCATGGTATAGTAGGTACTCCTGGATCTCCAAGTTTCTTTGGTATTCCACCCATAAAAAGTATAATTAGCAAGCATGGTGGAAATTTCAGCTTCCGCATCTTTCTCTTATTTGTGACAATATCTTTCATATACTTAGCATAAGGATTCATTTTGAGCATATCACCAATCGTGACACGCAAAAAGATAGGCTTAATCATTTCAGCAAAGCGCTCAAAATCCTCATCATCCTTTTTCTTGGATGGTTTGGGAGGAAAAGGCATGGGTTTCAGAACCCGTGGTTGTCTTTCTTTACCATGTTTCCTAGCAACAAAGTCTCTCTTATCATAACGTTGATTCTTTGATTGTGGGTTATCAAGATCAACAAAGCAGTTCAACTTCTACATCATTGTCATTACTAGGTTGAGCATCATCATGAACATCATTATTAACATTTTCACTAGGTTCATGTTCATTACCGATTGTGTTTCCCAAAGCATCGCATATAGAGATATCATTTGGATTATCCAGTGGTTCAAAGCAATAGGTTCACTAGAAGTTTGCAAAGTCCTATCATTTTTCTTTTCTTCCTTTTAGAAGAACTAGGTGCATCAATATTATTTCTCCGAGAATCTTGCTCAATTCTCTTAGGGTGGCCTTCAGGATACAAAGGTTCCCGAGTCATTCTATCCAGTTCTAGTAGCCACTCTAACAAAGATAATCATTTTTCTTACTATTCATTTCATTGAGCAAATCATTTTGAGCCTTAAGTACTTGTTCTACTTGAGTGGTAACCATAGAGGCATGTTTGCTAACGAGTTTAAGTTCACCTCTAACATTAGCCATATAATCACCCAAGTATTTAATCATATAAGCATTGTTTTAATTGTCTACCAAAATTATCAAATTGTTGACAAATTGTTCTTCTTGTTTGACAATAAAATTATCAAACTCATCTAAGCATTGTCTAGCAGACTTATAGTGAGGAATATCACCTTCATCAAATCTATAGAGAGAATTTACCTTTACTACCTGTGTCGGGTTATCAAGACCAGGAGGTTTTTCAATAGGTAATGGATTAAGATCATATGTTTCTTCAACAAGCGATAAATTAAGACCATGTATTTCTTCAATAGGAGGTAAATTCTTAACATCTTCAGCTTTAATACCTTTTTCTTTCATAGATTTCATTGCCTCTTGCATATTTTCATGACTGAGAAATCGAACACCTCTCTTTTTCGGAGTTGGTTTAGGAATAGGCTTAGTAATTGGAGCAGGAGCTGGCTTAGAAAGTGCCCAATTATTTTCATTTGTCAACATATTATTCAATAGAATTTCAGCTTCATCCGTGTTCTTTCCCCCGAAAATGTAACTAGCACAACTATCCGTGTAATCTCTGGAAGCATCGGTTAGTCCATTATAAAAGATATCAAGTATTTCATTTTTTCTTAAGAGGATGATCAGCAAAGCATTATATCTTGAGAAGCCTCCCCAAGCTTGTGGGAGACTCTCTTCTTCAATTTGCACAAAGTTGTATATTTCCTTTAAAGCAGCTTGTTTCTTATGAGCAGGGAAATATTTAGCAGAAGTAATAAATCATATCCTCGGGACTACGCACACAACCAGTGATCAAGAGAATTAAACCATATCTTAGCATCACCCTTCAATGAGAACGGAAATATATTAAGAATATAAAAGTAGTAGATCTCTCATCATTAGTGAACAGGGTGGCTATATCATTTAATTTAGTAAGATGTGCCACAACAGTTTGCATTCATAGCCATGAAAAGGATCATATTCAACCAAAGTAATTATATCAGATCAACAGAGAATTCATAATCCTTATCGGCAAATACGTATAGGTGAAGTAGCAAAAGTGGTCAGGGCCTCATTCTATCTTTTAAGAGATTGCTTATTCCATTCAACTAATAACATCTTGAGCTCATATCTATCTTTGCAAGCTAAAATAGCTGCGTAAGCTTCCATATCAAAAAAACATAACCCTCGTGAATAACAGCAAGTCTTCATCATCAATTTCATCAATATAATCAGTTTAATAATTTCTTTCTCTCTAGCCCTAGCAATTTGTTCATCAAGAAATTCACTAAGGGCATGAGTATCAAGCATAGAAGTAGTTTCATCATAAGTATCATGCATAGCGTATGGCATCATCAATAATATGCCATATATCGTAATCTAATAGCGTAAGGTGTTTAGGTGTCGCAAGCTTACTCAAAATGTAAGGTGAATCAAGTGCAGAGCTAGATGGCGCTTCCTTACCTCCCCTCGTAGTTGAGGGATAAATTGTTGTCTTAGCTGCCTTTCAAGTTCTTCATAGTGACCAGCAGATATAAATCCCAAGTGACTCAAAGAATAGAGCTATGCTCTCAAGAACGGGCGCCGTAAAATAGTCTTGATAACCCACAAGTATAGGGATCGCAATGGCCGAGGGTAGAGTATTCAACCCAAATTTATTGATTCGACACAAGGGGAGCCAAAGAATATTCTCAAGTATGCCAGAAAATAGTCTTGATAACCCACAAGTATAGGGGATCGCAACAGTTTTCGAGGGTAGAGTATTCAACCCAAATTTATTGATTCGACACAAGGGGAGCCAAAGAATATTCTCAAGTATTAGCAATTGAGTTGTCAATTCAACCACACCGGATAACTTAGTATCTCGCAGCAAAGTGTTTAGTAGCAAAGTAATATGATAGTAGTTGTAATAGTAACAAAAGTAATGAAGCAAAAGTAATATTTTGGTGTTTTGTAGTGAATGTCACAAAGAGTAACCTAAAAGTAAATAAGCCAAGAACAATATGTGAAAAGCTCAGAGGCATTGGATCGGTGATGGATAATTATGTCGGATGCGGTTCATTACGTAAATACTATAACATAGGGTGACATGTAACTAGCTCCAATTCAACAATGTAATTTAGGCATGTATTCAATATAGTCATACATGCTTATGGAAAAGAACTTGCATGACATTTTTGTCCTACCCTCCCGTGGCAGCGGGGTCCTAATGGAAACAAAGGGATATTAAGGCCTCCTTTTAATAGAGAATCGTAACAAAGCATTAGCACATAGTGAATACATGAACTCCTCAAACTATGGTCATCACCGGGAGTGGTCCCGGTTATTGTCACCAAGGGTTGCCGGATCATAACACATAGTAGGTGACTATAGACATGCAAGATAGGATCAAGAACACACATATATTCATGAAAACATAATAGGTTCAGATCTAAAATCATGGCACTCGGCCCTAGTGACAAGCATTAAGCATAGCAAAGTCATAGCAACATCAATCTCGTAACATAGTGGATACTAGGATCAAACCCTAACAAAACTAACTCGACACATGATAGATCTCATCCAACCCATCACCATCCAAAGCAAGTTTCACGATGGAAATACTCATGCACGGCGGTGAGCATCATGAAAGTGGTGATGGAGGATGGTTGATGATGACGACGACGATGAATCCTCTCTCCTGGAGCCCCGAACGGACTCCAGATCAGCCCTTCCAAGAGGTTTTAGGGCTTGGCGGCGTTCAGATCGTGAAAACGTGATGATTTCTTCTCCTTGATTTTTCTCTCCGAAAGCAAATATATAGAGTTGGAGTTGGCGCCGGAGGAGCTCAGGGGCCCACGAGGTAGGGGCACGCCCTAGGGGAGGGCGCACTTCACCCTCGTGGACAGGGTGTGGGCCCCTGGTCTTCTTTGGCAAGGATTTTTATTATTTCTGAAAAGACATTCCGTGGAGTTTCTGTGTTATTCCGAGAACTTTTGTTTCTACACATAAACAACACCATGGAAAGTCTCGCTAAAACATCGTCATCTCAAGTTAGTTCCATGCAAATCATGCAAGTTAGAGTCCAAAACAAGGGCAAAAGTGTTTGGAAAAGTAGATACAACGGAGACGATCATTCCTCCCAGATTCGGGAGTTGCATAATCTCATAGTTAGAGGAACATGTATAAGTCATGAAGAAAGCAATAACAATAAAACTAAACGATCATAATGCTAAGCTAACGGATGGGTCTTGTCCATCACATCATTCTCTAATGATGTGATCCTGCTCATCAAATGACAACACATGTCTATGGTCGAAACTTAACCATCTTTGATTAACGAGCTAGTAAAGTATAGGCATACTAGGGGCACTCGCTTTGTCTATGTATTCACACATGTACTAAGTTTCCGGTTAATACAATTCTAGCATGAATAATAAAATTTATCATGATATAAGGAAATATAAATAACAACTTTATTATTGCCTCTAGGGCATATTTCCTTCAGTTTTAGCATTAATGCCCAGAGATCCTTCCTCGACTCCCTGCGAGAAAGCATATCTCGAAGCCACATATCCATCACATATCTCAAGTATCCATTTCTAGTTATAATAGATCAGTGATACAAGTCCGAACATCCATTATCGTGGGACACGGTATTCAATATTTAACTTCCCCGCAGTGTGCACCACATTACCCAACACGCTTGATTACTCCGGCAACACACTTTTCTCGATTCAATGCCCGCCTCGGAAGATCAACACGCCACAGCCCTACCTAGGCTCAACAGAGAGGTCCCCGCCGGTCTACATCCTAAGCGCCCGGGTCTTGGGCCCATCGCCCGCTGCACCTGTGTCATTGCGCAGGTGGTGAATACCAGCGCCACCTCGGATGGTCGACGTGATCCGACCGTGCCGCAATGCTGAACTGGATGTATGACAAAGCTTCTGCTAATACTGCGACGCTGAGGCCCATAACTATTCCCGAGTGGTGGTTAGTGCGTAAAGGCCAGAGGCCAACTCAGAACAAATACCTAGACCTGTTAGTGCATTGGGGGCTCGCGGAGACGAGCAGAGACTCACGATAATGTGACCCTGTCGCCCCGTCTCGTGGACTTACGGCAAGGGCCCAGAATGCCCGGCCATGCCACGTAATTATCTTGCGGGTGCTCTCTGGGCCCGCCCGACTTTCACAAAGGTCTCAAGTAGAGTCAAGGTAACCGTGTGTCCAAACATCAAGGGGGAAACCCCGAGGAATCACCCTCGGTGGATTCCACTCGATGTAATCATCAAGGTGAACGTAGGAGGAATCACCCTCGAGGTTCATGATACGTCTCCGACGTATCTATAATTTTTGATTGTTCCATGCTATTATATTATCTGTTTTGGATGTTTTACATGCATTAATATGCTATTTTATATGATTTTTGGGACTAACCTATTAACCTAGAGCCTAGTGCCAGTTTCTGTTTTTTCCTTGTTTTAAATTTCATAGAAGAGGAATACCAAACGAAGTCCAAACGGAATAAAACTTTCGCGATGATTTTTTTGGACCAGAAGACACCTAGCAGACTTTGAGTGCAAGTCAGAAGACCCATGAGGCAGCCACAGGGTTGGAGGGCACTCCTAGGGGGGTAGGGTACGCCCCCCGACCTTGTGGGCCCCTCGGTGACCCCCTGACCTAGATCTTCCTCCTATATATATATATTCTAAAATATCCCAAAAACTTCCAGGGGAGCCACGAAACCACTTTTCCACCGCCGCAACCTTCTGTACCCATGAGATCCCATCTAGGGGCCTTTTCTGGCATCCTGCCAGAGGGGGGTTCGATCACGAAGGGCTTCTACATCAACAACATTGCCTCTCCGATGAAGCATGAGTAGTTTACCGCAGCCCTACGGGTCCATAGCTAGTAGCTAGATGTCTTCTTCTCTCTCTTTGATTCTCAATAAAAAGTTATCCTTGATGTTCTTGGAGATCTATTGGATGTAACACTCTTTTGCGGCGTGTTTGCCGAGATCCGATGAATTGTGGATTTATGATCAGCTTATCTATGAATATTATTTGAATCTTCTCTGAATTCTTATATGCATGATTTGATATCTTTGCAAGTCTCTCGCGAACTATCAATTTGGTTTGGTCAACTAGATTGGTTTTTCTTGCAATGGGAGAAGTGCTTAGCTTTGGGTTCAATCTTGCGGTGCTCGATCCTAGTGACAGAAGGGGAACCGACACGTATTGTATTGTTGCCATCGAGGATAACAAGATGGGGTTTTCATCATATTTCTTGAGTTTATCCCGTGACATCATGTCATCTTACTTAATGCGTTACTCTGTTCTTATGAACTTAATACTCTAGATGCATGTTGGATATCGGTCGATGTGTGGAGTAATAGTAGTAGATGCAGAATCGTTTCGGTCTACTTGACACGGACGTGATGCCTATATTCATGATCATTGCCTTAGATATCGTCATAAGTTTGCGCTTTTCTATCAATTGCTTGGCAGTAATTTGTTCACCCACCGTAATATTTTCTATCTTGAGAGAAGCCTCTAATGAAACCTATGGCCCCCGGTCTATTTTCCATCATATATGTATCTGATCTACAATCTTAGTTTCCTATTTACTTTCTTTGCAATATTTTACTTTCCGTTCCATAAGTCAAAAATACCAAAAATATTACTTTACCGTTTATCCATCTATATCATATCTCACGTTGCAAATAACCGTGAATGGATTGACAACCCCTTTATCGCGTTGGGTGCAAGTTGGTGTTTGTTTGTGCAGGTATTCGGTGGCTTGCGCGTTGTCTCCTACTGGATTGATACCTTGGTTCTCAAAAGCTGAGGGAAATACTTACTCTACTTTGCTGCATCACCCTTTCCTCTTCAAGTAAAAAACCAACGCAAGCTCAAGAGGTAGCAGGAAGAATTTCTGGCGCCATTGCCGGGAGATCTACGCCAAGCCAAGACATACCAAATACCCATCATAAACTCTCATCCCTCGCATTACACTATTCGCCATTCGCCTCTCGTTTTTGTATCCCCCACTTCTGATTTTTGAAAAGATTCGCCTTTTATTCGCCCCTCTTTCATTCGTCTTCTTCGTTTGCTTTTCGTATGCTCGCGTGTTGGATTTCTTGCCTTGTCTCCATGACTCCTCCAAAAAGGGTTGACCCTCACCTTAGGAGGTTGGACAAAATCGAAAATAATGTTAGAAGCTTCATGTCTTTGCAATTTGAGCATAAAAATTTCTTTAGAAACGAGCTAAAGGAGCAGAAAAGTTTTATGGAATACATGAATAAAGAGCTTGACGATATGTCTAAGGAATTTTATGGTTTGGGATCTCAGTTTGCGCGTCTTGAAAATTTGGTGGGACAAATTTCTGATAAACAAGCTACTTTAGTAAACAAAATGGCCGCCAAACCAGAGGCTGAAAATAATGATGAAGATCTTAAAGTGATTAATGTGACTCCTATTGGATCTTCATTTTCCAATGTAAATCTTGATAAAGATGGGATTAGAGATGAGAGTCAACTTTAGTTAGAAGGCGTCCCAATGATTTGGAGTTTTTAGATCTTGATGCAAAATTGATAAAAGTGGGATTGGAGAGGTCAAAACTTTAGGTAGCAATGAACCCACTCTTTCGGATTTCAAAGAATTTAATTATGATAATTCTTCTTTAATAGATTGTATTTCCTTGTTCGAATCCATGTTGAATTCTCCTCATGCTTATAATCAAAACAAAGCTTTTACTAAACATATCGTTGATGCTATGGTGTAATCTTTCAAAGAAAAGCTTGAATTGGAAGTTTCTATTCCTAGAAAACTTTATGATGAGTGGGAACCTACTATTAAGATTAAGATTAAAGATTATGAGTTTTATGCTTTGTGTGATTTGGGTGCTAGTGTTTCCACGATTCCGAAAACTTTATGTGGTGTTTTAGGTTTCCGTGAATTTGATGATTGTTTAAATTTTCATCTTGCGCATTCCACTATTAAGAAACCTATGGTAAGGATTAATGATGTTCTTATTGTTGCAAATAGGAATTATGTGCCCGTGAGATTTCATTGTTCTTGATATAGATTGCAATCCTACATGTCCTATTATTCTTGGTAGACCTGTCCTTAGAACGATTGGTGCAATTATTGATATGAAATAAGGAAACATTAGATTTCAACATGGTACACTTCCCTAGAAAGAAAATTAAATTGCTTTATAAATCTATTATGAGAGCCACTTATGGATTGCATGCCAAAGATGATAACACTTAGATCTATTCGTGTTTCATGCCTAGCTAAGGGCGTTAAACAATAGCGCTTGTTGGGAGGCAACCCAATTTTATTTTTTGTTTTTGCTTTTTGGTTCCTGTTTTGAAATAAATATTTCATATAGCCTCTGGTTATATGTGGTTTTGTGTTTTAATTAGTGTTTGTGCCAAGTAAGACCTTTGGGATAACTTACGGTGATAGTTGATTTGATCTTGCTGAAAAACAGAAACTTTTGCGCTCACGAAAATAATTTTCATAATTCATGGAAGCGTGATTTTAAGTTGATTATTTTTGCAGAAGATTAATAAACAAATTTATCATGACTTCCTAATTTCTAAGGATTTTTGGAGTTACAGAAGTATTCGAAATATCCAGATTACTATAGATTGTTCTGTTTTTGACAGATTCTGTTTTTTGCATGTTGTTTGCTTATTTTGATGCATATATGGCTAGTATCGGGGGGTATGAACCATTGAAAAGTTAGAATACAGTAGATATTATACCAATATAAATAAAGAATGAGTTCACAACAATACCAAAAGTGGTGATTTATTTTCTTATACTAACGGAGCTTACGAGATTTTCTATTGAAGTTTTGTGTTGTGAAGTTTTCAAGTTTTGGGTAAGGATTTGATGGACTATGGAATAAGGAGTGGCAATAGCCTAAGCTTGGGGACGCCCAAGGCACCCCAAGGTAAAATTCAAGGACTACCAAAATCCTAAGCTTGGGGATGCCCCGGAAGGCATCCCCTCTTTCGTCTTCGTCTATCGGTAACTTTACTTGAGGCTATATTTTTATTCACCACATGATATGTGTTTTGCTTGGAGTGTCTTGTATGATTTGAGTCTTTGCTTTTCAGTTTGCCACAATCATCCTTGCTGTACACACCTTTTGGGAAATACAAGCATGAATCGTTATTTATTAGAATACTCTATGTGCTTCACTTATATCTTTTGAGCTAGGCAATTTTGCTCTAGTGCTTCACTTATATCTTTTTAGAGCACGGCAGTGGTTTTGTTTTATAGAAATTGATGAACTGTCGTACTTCACTTATATTATTTTGAGAGTCTTTAAAAACAGCATGGTAATTTGCTTTGGTTATAAATTGAGTCCCAATACGATAGACATCCAAGAGAGATATACTAAAAACTTTCATATAAAGTGCATTGAATACTATGAGAAGTTTGATTCCTTATGATTGTTTTGAGATATGAAGATGGTGATATTAGAGTCATGCTAGTGAGTAGTTGTGAATTTGAGAAATAATTGTGTTAAGGTTTGTGAGTCCCGTAGCATGCACGTATGGTGAACCGTCATGTAACGAAGTTGGAGCATGAGATATTTTTTGATTGTCGTCCTTATGAGTGGCGGTCGGGGACGAGCGATGGTCTCGTGTAGTACTTTGTTTCGATGACTGATAGCTTTTTGCAATAAGTATGTGAGTTCTTTATGACTAATGTTGAGTCCATAGATTATACGCACTCTCACCTTTCCGCCATTGCTAGCCTCTCTTGTACCGCGCAACTTTCGCCGGTACCATAAACCCACCATATACCTTTCTCAAAACAGCCACCGTACCTACCTATTATGGCATTTCCATAGCCATTCCGAGATATATTGCCATGCAACTTTCCACTGTTCCGTTTATTTTGACACGCATCATCATTGTCATATTGCTTTGCATGATCATGTAGTTGACATCGTATTTGTGGCAAAGCCACCGTTCGTCATTTTTTATACATGTCACTCTTGATTCATTGCACATCCAAGAACCATCACGGAGGCATTCACATAGAGTCATATTTTTGTTCTAGTATCGAGTTGTAATTTTCTAGTTGTAAGTAAATAGAAGTGTGATGATCTTCATTATTAGAGCATTGTCCCATGTGAGGAAAAAAAAGAGAAAGGCCAAAAAAAAAGGAGGCCCAAAAAAAGAAAAAAATGAGAGAAAAAGAGATAATGGACAATGTTACTATCCTTTTTCCACACTTGTGCTTCAAAGTAGCACCATGATCTTCATGATAGAGAGTCTCCTATATTGTCATTTTCATATACTAGTGGGAATTTTTCATTATAGAACTTGGCTTGTATATTCCAACGATGGGCTTCCTCAAAATGCCCTAGCTCTTCATGAGAAAGCAAGTTGGATGCACACCCACTTAGTTCTCTTTTTGAGCTTTCATAAACTTATAGCTCTAGTGCATCCATTGCATGGAAATCCCTACCACTCACATTGGTATCTATTGATGGGCATCTCCATAGCCCGCTGATAAGCCTAGTTGATTTAAGACTATCTCCTTCTTTGTCTTCTCCACAACCACCATCTATTCCACCTATAGTGCTATGTCCATGGCTCACGCTTATGTATTGCGTGAAAGTTGAAAAAGTTTGAGAACATCAAAAGTATGAAACAATTGCTTGGCTTGTCATCGGGGTTGTGCATGATTTTTGTGATGAAGATGGAGCATAGCCATATGATTTTGTAGGGATACGCTTTCTTTGGCCATGTTATTTTGAGAAGACATAATTATTTTGTTAGTATGCTTGAAGTATTACTGTTTTTATGTCAATATTAAACTTTTGTTTTGAATCTTACAGATCTGAACATTCATGCCACAATAAAGAGAATTACATGGATAAATATGTTAGGTGGCATTCCACATCAAAAATTTTGTTTTTATCATTTACCTACTCGAGGACGAACAGGAATTAAGATTGGGGATGCTTGATACGTCTCCGATGTATCTATTATTTTTTATTGTTCCATGATATTATATTATTTGTTTTGGATATTTTATATGCATTAATATGTTATTTTATATGATTTTTGGGACTAACCTATTAACCTAGAGCCCAATGCCAGTTTCTGTTTTTCCTTGTTTTAGAGTTTCACAGAAAAGGAATACCAAATGGAGTCCAAACGGAATAAAACTTTTGCAATGATTTTTCTTGGACCAGAAGACACCCAGGAGACTTGGAGTGCAAGTCAGAAGAGCCACGAGGCGGGCACAAGGGTGGAGGGTGCGCCCAGGGGGGTAGGGCGCGCCCCCCGACCTTGTGGGCCCCTCGGTGACCCCTTGACCTAGATCTTCCTCCTATATATTCTCGGATATCCCAAAAACTTTCAGGGGAGCCACGAAACCACTTTTCCACCGCTGCAACCATTTGTACCCGTGAGATCCCATCTAGGGGCCTTTTCCGGCATTCTGCCGGAGGGGGATTCGATCATGAAGGGCTTCTACATCAACACCATTGCCTCTCCGATGAAGCATGAGTAGTTTACCACATCCCTACGGGTCCATAGCTAGTAGCTAGATGGCTTCTTCTCTCTCTTTGATTCTCAATACAAAGTTCTCCTCGATGTTCTTGGAGATCTATTCGATGTAATACTCTTTTAAGGTGTGTTTGCCGAGATCCGATGAATTGTGGATTTATGATCAACTTATCTATGAATATTATTTGAATATTATTTGAATTCTTATATGCATGATTTGATATCTTTGCAAGTCTCTTCAAACTATCAATTTGGTTTGGCCAATTAGATTGGTTTTTCTTGCAATGGGAGAAGTGCTTAGCTTTGGGTTCAGTCTTGCGGTGCTCGATCCTAGTGATAGAAGGGGAACCGCCACGTATTGTATTGTTGCCATCGAGGATAACAAGATGGGGTTTTCATCATATTGCTTGAGTTTATCCTGCTACATCATGTCATCTTACTTAATGTGTTACTTTGTTCTTATGAACTTAATACTCTAGATGCATGCTGGATAGCGGTCGATGTGTGGAGTAATAGTAGTAGACGCAGAATTGTTTCGGTCTACTTGACACGGATGTGATTCCTATATTCATGATCATTGCCTTAGATATCGTCATAACTTTGCGCTTTTTTATCAATTGCTCGGCAGTAATGTGTTCACCCACCGTAATGTTTTCTATCTTGAGAGAAGCCTCTAATGAAACCTATGGCCCCCAGGTCTAATTTCCATCATATAAGTTTTCGATCTACAATGTTAGTTTCCTATTTACTTTCTTTGCAATGTTTTACTTTCTGTTCCATAAACCAAAAATACCCAAAATATTACTTTACCGTTTATCCATCTATATCTGGTATCACGCTGCAAATAACCATGAAGGGATTGACAACCCCTTTATTGCGTTGGGTGCAAGTTGGTGTTTGTTTCTGCAGGTATTCGGTGGCTTGCGCGTTGTCTCCTACCGGATTGATACCTTGGTTCTCAAAAGCTGAGGGAAATACTTACTCTACTTTGATGCATCACCCTTTTCTCTTCAAGGGAAAGACTAGCGCAAGCTCAAGAGGTAGCAGTTCACACTTGAGGGGCTGCACGATAGAGTCATATCGGGAGTGGCGAAGGAGGAGTCACCCTCGATGACCACGACCGAATAGCTACACTACAGAGTTATCATCAGGAGTGCGTTGTGAGATATCACCCTCGACACTCGATAGTAACTATGCAGAGTCGTACAACTAAGGGGGGCAAAGTGTTGTGTCGGTCTCTGGTCGTCGATCATGTTGATCGAGTCGATGATGATGAAGCAGGGGCAACAAGGACAAGGTGGGGGTCACCGATGGATCACCAACCAACCTATACTAAGCAGTTTAGGATAAGCAGGTAGGTAATAATAACAGGTACAAAAGCAAGCTACGCATCATAATAGGAGCAATCAATTACAGTAGCAAAATCTAATGCAAGCAAGAGAGAGAATGAAATGAGTGATATCGGGATGATAAAAGGGGGGCTTGCCTGGAAGCTCCGTTGAGAGGGAAGAAGGGTCATCGTTGACGTAGTTAATCACAGTGGCATCAGCAGCGGTCTCGGGGTCTACCAGAGAGAAGAGGGGGAAGAAACAATAAATACAGAGCAACAAGTGCAATACTATGCATGACAAGACAATAAGCAGTGCTAGGGGTGTTCTAACGCAGAGCTAGGTAATCTCGGCGAAGGGGGAAAACAACCGGGAAGGTATTCCCGGTGTTAGGTATTTTCGGACAGACGAAACAGGGGAGGAAGGTTCCACATTCCCTATGCTAAGGGCATGTGGCAGACGAATGGAGTGCTTATTCGTATTTGTCTCGTCTTTCTGAGCAATTTTCATGTATAAAGTATTTTCATCCGAGTTACGGATTAATTTATATGATTTTTCAAAGTTTTAATCAATTACTAGAATTATCATATTTAAATTAATTCAAAAACAGGATTAATGCATCAGCATGACATCATCATGATGTCAGTAGTCAACCGAGTTGACCAGTGTCAACCCTGACGTGTGGGGCCGCTCTGCCATAGACTAGTAACTAATTAACAGTTTTAATTAACTAATCAGTTAATTAGCAGGATTAATTAAGTTAATTAATTAATCACTATTTTAACTATTATTATTTTTAATTCTTTTTTATCTTATCCACGGGCTGGGCCTCCGTGTCATACTCACAGTGTCCTCTCCTGGGGTTAAAAGCGCTGCTGGAGCGCGTGGCAAAGGACGGTAAAAGGCACATGACCGATGAAGGGGGACAGCGATGGTAGCGGGCGGTCGGCACGGCCTGCAAGGCCACCGGGCGAGAGGGAGGGGGCGGCCAACATGCAGCAGTGCATAGCAAAGAGGGAAGAGGGCAGCGCACCGACGGGGCAGCGGGCGGCAACGGCCTTCGCAGTAGCACGACAAGGAGCAAGGGCGCACGGCCGACGCGTGATGGGGATGCGTGATTGTGGCCAGGCTCATGAGCGAGCCCCAGACATGGCATGGCGGATGTACGCACGACTCACGACGTCCGACATGGAGGGAGAGGGGAAGGGGAGGGCTCACGGCCCTGCAGAAGGTGGCACGCGTGCTCGGGAGGCGCCAGAGCTCGGGACAAGAAGTGGTCGACGATGGAACGACGACGGCGTGCAGGAGGTGGCAGGCGCACGACGGCTTGGCGAGGCAGAGGACTCGGGCGGCGACGCGCGAGGGCAAAGGAGGGGCGGGGAGGAGGTGGTGACGGGGCGGGGCGGCGCTGGGACGCCAAGGCCGGGGGTCGGGGGCCATTGGCCTCGATCCTGGATAGGGAGGGAGAGGAAGGAGAGATCGGGGGAGAGTGGGGGGGATTGCATGGGGAGTGGGGGTAGCGGTTTAGGTCACAGGAGTGGGAGGGGATAAGGAGGCGACGGGTGAGCCTGGTGGGCCGGCCAGCTCGGCGGCTAGCTGGGCCGAGGCCCAGTGGGGGTGGGGGGTTCAGTCCCCTTTTTATTAATTCAAATTTCCTCTTTTATTTAAAAGCAAAGATAGAGAAATGATTATTTAGGGTAACCAAAAGAGCTGAGAAAAATCTGGGACTTAGCCTATTAAATAGTTTGCATATTTAGGCAGTGCCACCAAAAGTTTTGAGGCGAGAGGAATCCATTTGCATTTTTCACTAATAAAATAACACTTTAAAATGCTGAAATTGCATTGTAATAATTGCTACAGTCCATCTTAGCTCTTAGGTGATGTTGCTTTCCTTAATAATTAAATGTTATGGAATTTTGGCTAAATGATGAACTATTTGGCAACAACTTTGGTGCAACTCCATATCTCACTTGCAAATTGAATTTCATTTCAAAGTGGAATTTCAAATGATATCAAGCACTATTGAGCAAAACGTTCAACTTTAATCACAATGGATTACTATAGCATGACACTGGGGGTGTTACAAAGAGTGTCGAACCCAACGAGGAGTAGTAAGAAATGATAAGCGGTTTTCAGCAAGGTATTCTCTGCAAGTGTTGAAAGTAACAGTGACAGATAGTTTTGTAGCAAGGTAATTTGTAACAAGTAACAAGTAGCAATAATAACAAAGGTGCAGCAAGGTGGCCCGATCCTTTTTATAGCAAAGGACAAGCCTGAAAGTTCTCTTATATAAAGCAAAGCATTCTCGAGGACACATGGGAATTATCATCTAGTCACGTTCATCGTGTGTAGTTGATTCACGTTCGTTAGTTTGATAATTTGATGCGTGGGTGGACCGGTGCTTGGGTGTTGTTCTTACTTGAACAAGCAACCCACTTATGATTGCCCCCTCGTGCAAGCATCCACAACTACGAAATAAGAATTAAGATAAATCTACTCATAACATGAAACATATGGATCCAAATCAGCCCCTTACAAAATAACACGTAAACTAGGGTTTAAGCTTATGCCACTCGAGCAACCCATCATCCACTCATTAATCCATTATGCCTTCCCTTAGGCCCAGGTATGGTGAAGTGTCATGTACTCGACGTTCACATGGCACCACTAAAGCAAGCAACAACATACATATTATCAAAATATCGAACAAATACCAACATCACATGATTACTTATAACAAGACTTCTCCCATGTCCTCAAGAACAAAAGTAACTACTCACAAATCATATTCATGTTCAAGATTATAGGGATATTGAATATGCTTAAGGATTTGAACATTTAATCTTCCACAAATAAACCAACTAGCATCAACTACAAGATGTAATCAACACTACTAGCAACCCACAGGTACCAATCTAAGATTTTGGGACAAAGATTGAATACAAGAGATGAACTAGGGTTTGAGATGAGATGTTGCTGCTGAAGATTTTGATGAATATTGGTCCTCCCACGATGAGAGGATCGTTGGTAATATCGATGGCTTCAATTTCTCCCTCCTGGAGGGAAGTATCCCCTACGAAATCGCTCTACCGCAGAGCAAAAGTGCTCTTACCCAGGTTCCGCCTCAAGACGGCGGCGCTTCGTCCCGAAAGTCTTTGCTACCTCTTGAGCATGCGTTGGTTTTCCCTTGAAGAGGAAAGGGTGATGCAGCAAAGTAGCGTAAGTATTTCCCTTAGTTTTTAAGAACCAAGGTATCAATCCAGTAGGAGGCCACACGCAAGTCCCTCGTACCTACACAAGCAAATAAGAACCTTGCAACCAATGCGATAAAGGGGTTGTCGATCCCTTCACGACCACTTGCAAAAGTGAGATTTGATAGAGATTATAAGATAATATTTTTGGTATTTTTATGATAAAGATTGAAAGTAAAGACTGCAAAATAAACAGCGAAAGAAATAACTAGTTGACTGGAGATTAATATGATGGAAAATAGACCCGGGGCCATAGGTTTCACTAGTGGCTTCTCTCAAGATAGCATAAGTATTACGGTGGGTGAACAAATTACTGTCGAGCAATTGATAGAATAGTGCATAGTTATGAGAATATCTAGGCATGATCATGTATATAGGCATCACGTCCGCGACAAGTAGACCGAAACGATTCTGCATCTACTACTATTACTCCACACATCGACCGCTATCCAAAGATGCATCTAGAGTATTAAGTTCATAAGAATGAGTAACGCATTAGGCAAGATGACATGATGTAGAGGGATAAACTCAAGCAATATGATATAAACCCCATCTTTTATCCTCGATGGCAACAATACAATATGTGTTGTTTCCCCTTCTATCACTGGGATCGAGCACCGCATGATTGAACCCAAAGCTAAGCACTTCTCCCATTGCAAGAAAGATCAATCTAGTAGGCCAAACCAAACTGATAATTCGAAGAGACTTGCAAAGATAACAAATCATACATAAAATAATTCAGAGGAGATTCAAATATTATTCATAGATAATCTTGATCATAAACCCACAATTCATCGGATCTCGACAAACACACCGCAAAAGAGTTACATCGAATAGATCTCCAAGAAGATCGAGGAGAACTTTGTATTGAGATCCACAGAGAGAAGAAGCCATCTAGCTAATAACTATGGACCCAAGGTCTGAGGTAAACTACTCACACATTATCGGAGAGGCTATGGTGTTGATGTTGAAGCCTTCCGTGAATGATTTCCCCTCCGGCGGAGCGCCAGAAAAGACCCCAAGATGGGTTCTCACGGGTACAGAAGGTTGCGGCGGTGGAAATAAGGTTTCTGGTGCTCGTGGATGTTTTCGGGGTATATGAGTATATATAGGAGGAAGAAGTAGGTCGGTGGAGCTGCGAGGGGCGCATGAGGGTGGGGGCGCGCCCAGGGGGCGGGCGCGCCTCCCTGCCTCGTGGCCTCCTCGCTTCTTTATTGACGTCCATTCCAAGTCCTCTGGATCACGTTTGTTCCAAAAATCACTCTCCCGAAGGTTTCATTCCGTTTGGATTCCGTTTGCTATTCGTTTTGTGCGAAACACTGAAATAGGCAAAAAAACAGCAATTTGCACTGGGCCTTGGGTTAGTAGGTTAGTCCCAAAAATAATATAAAAGTGTACAATAAAGCCCGTTAAACGTCAAAACAGATAATATAATATCATGGAACAATAAAAAATTATAGATACGTTGGAGACGTATCAAGCATCCCCAAGCTTAATTCCTGCTCGTCCTCGAGTAGGTATATGATAAAAACAGAATTTTTGATGTGGAATGCTACCTAGCATATTCTTCAATGTAATTTTCTTTATTGTGGCATGAATGTTCAGATCCGAAAGATTCAAGATAAAAGTTTAATATTGACATAAAAATAATAATACTTCAAGCATACTAACTAAGCTATCATGTCTTCCCAAAATAACATGGCCAAAGAAAGTTCATCCCTACAAAATCATATAGTTTGGTCATGCTCCATTTACATCACACAAGAATTCCCTCATCATGCACAACCCCGATGACAAGCCAAGCAATTGTTTCATACTTTAGTAATCTCAAACTTTTTCAACTTTCACGCAATACATGAGCGTGAGCCATGGATATAGCACTATGGGTGGAATAGAATATAATGATGGGGGTTATGTGGAGAAGACAAAAAATGAGAAAGTCTCACATTGACGCGGTTAATCAACGAGCTAGGGAGATGCCCATCAATTGATGTCAACGCAAGGAGTAGGGATTTCCATGCAACAGATGCACTAGAGCTATAAATGTATGAAAGCTCAACAAAAGAAACTAAGTGGGTGTGCATCCAACTTGCTTGCTCACAAAGACCTAGGGCATTTGAGGAAGCCCATTGTTGGAATATACAAGCCAAGTTCTATAATGAAAAATTCCCACTAGTATATGAAAATGACAAAACAAGAGACTCTCTATCATAAAGATCATGGTGCTACTTTGAAGCACAAGTGTGGAAAAAGGATAGTAGCATTGTCCCTTTTATTTCTTTTTGGCCTTTTTTTGGACAATGCTCTATTAATGATGATCATCACACTTCTATTTATTTACAACTCAATGATTACAACTCGATGCTAGAACAAAATATGACTCTATATGAATGCCTCCGGCGGTGTACCGGGATGGGCAATGAATCAAGAGTGACATGTAGGAAATAATATGCATGCATGGTGGCTTTGCCACAAATACGATGTCAACTACATGATCATGCAAGGCAATATGACAATGATGAAGCGCGTCATAATAAACGGAACGGTGGAAAGTTGCATGGCAATATATCTCGGAATGGCTATGGAAATGCCATAATAGGTAGGTATGGTGGCTGTTTTGAGGAAGATATAAGGAGGTTTATGTGTGATAGAGCGTATCGTATCATGGGGTTTGGATGCACCGTGAAGTTTGCACCAACTCTCAAGGTGAGAAAGGGCAATGCACGGCATCAAGAGGCTAGCAATGATGGAAAGGTGAGAGTGCGATAATCCATGGACTCAACATTAGTCATAAATAACTCACATACTTATTGCAAAAAATCTACAAGTCATCAAAACCAAGCACTACGCCAAGCATGCTCCTAGGGGGATAGATTGGTAGGAAAAGACCATCGCCGTCCCCGACCGCCACTCATAAGGAAGACAATCAAAAACACCTCATGTTTCAAAATTGTTACACAATATTTACCATACGTGCATGCTACGGACTTGCAAACTTCAACACAAGTATTTCTCAAATTCATAACTACTCAACTAGCACAACTTTAATATCACTATCTCCATATCTCAAAACAATCATGAAGTATCAAACTTCTCTTAGTATTCAATGCACTTATATGAAAGTTTTTATTATATCCATCTTGGATGCCTATCATATCCGGACTAATTTTATAGCCAAAGCAAATTACCATGCTGTTCTAAAAGACTCTCAAAATAATATAAGTGAAGCATGAGAGATCAGTAATTTCTAGAAAATAAAACCACCACCGTACTCTAAAAGATATAAGTGAAGCACTAGAGCAAAATTATTTAGCTCAAAAGATATAAGTGAAGCACATAGAGTATTCTAATAAATTCCGATTCATGTGTATCTGTCCCAAAAGGTGTGTACAGAAATGATGATTGTGGTGAAATAAAAAGAAAAGACTCAAATCATACAAGACGCTCCAAGAAAAACACATATCATGTGGTGAATAAAAATATAGCATCAAGTAAAGTTACCGATGGACGAAGACAAAAGAGGGGATGCCTTCCGGAGCATCCCCAAGCTTAGGCTTTTGGTTGTCCTTGGATTTTACCTTGGGGTGCCTTGGGCATAACAAGCTTAGGCTCTTGCCACTCCTTGTTCCATAATCCATCAAATCTTTACCCAAAAACTTAAAAACTTCACAACACAAAACTCAACAGAAAATCTCATGAGCTCCATTAGCGAAATAAAACAAACTACCACTTTAAGGTACTGTAATGAACTCTTTATTTAGTTTTATTGATGTTAAATCTAATGTATTCCAACTTCTCTATGGTTCATAACCTCCGATACTATCCATAGATTCATCAAAATAAGCAAACAACACACGAAAAACAGAATCTGTCAAAAACAGAACAGTCTGTAGTGATCTGTATCTAACGCAAACTTCTGCAACAATTGATCTACTGCAATTTGAATAAGTATTTTATGACGTCCTGGTGATTTTATTGATCAACTACCAAAATAGGACGACCTAGATAATTTTTTTTATTGATCTACTGCAATTTGAATAAGTATTTTATGACGTCCTGGTGATTTTTAACAATTGTATTCGTGAGCAGAAAGTTTCTGACTTTTTCAGCAAGATCAAATAACTATCATCCAAGAAGATCCTATAGGTTTTACTTGGCACAAACACTAATTAAAACATAAAACCACATCCAACCAGAGGCTAGATCAAATATTTATTGAATAACAGCAAGGAAAAATATTGGGTTGTCTCCCAACAAGCGCTTTTCTTTAAAGCCTTTTAGCTAGGCATTGATGATTTTAATGATGCTCACATGAAAGACAAGAATTGAAGCACAAAGAGAGCATCATAAAACATGTGACAAACACACTTAAGTCTAACATAATTCCTATGCATAGGCATTTTATAAGCAAACAAATTATCAAGGCAAGCAAAAACTATCATAAGCAAGGAAGAAGAAAGAAACAATAGCAATCTCAACATAATGAGAGGTAATTTTGTAACATGAAAATTTCTACAACCATATTTTCCTCTCTCATAATAATTACATGTGGGATCATATTCAAATTCAACAATATAGCTCTCACTTAAAATTTTCTCTACATGATCCACATGCATGCAAAGTTGACACTCTTCCAAAATATTGGGAATATCATTAACTAAAGTCGTGACCTCTCCAAACCCACTTTTATCAAAAAATTCATAAGATTGAACATACTCCAAATATGTGGGATCTAAAGTTGACACTCTTCCAAACCCACTATCAATATTATTTCAAACACTATTATCAATCTCATATTCATCATGGAGCTTAAATAAATTTTCAATATCATAAGAAGAATCACCCCAATCATGATCATTACAACAAGTAGTAGACATAACAAAACTAGCATCCCCAAGCTTAGGGTTTTGCATATTATTAGCACAACTGAAATCAAGAGAATGTATAGTAAAATTATTGCAATCATGCTTTTTATTCAAAGATCTATCGTGAATCACTTCATAAAGCACTTCATCACAATTTTCAGATTCACGGATTTCAAGCAAAACCTTATAAAGATAATCTAGTGCACCCAAATCACTAGGAATTGGTTCATCATAATTGGATATCTTAAAAAGATTGGCAAGCGGATGAGGATCCATAGATCTTAGGTTCTCTGTTTAGCAATAAATACACAACTATTCCAACCAAACGAGCAAACGAGCCAAGTAAGACATCAAGGCAAACAAAAAGACGAACAGAAGAAGGGCGAAGAAAAGGCAAAGGTGAAGTGGGGGAGAGGAAAATGATAGGCAAATGGCAAATAATGTAATGCGAGGGATAAGAGTTTGTGATGGGTACTTGTATGTCTTGACTTGTGAGTAAATCTCCCAACGGGTGCTATAAATCCTTCTTGCTACCTCTTGAGCATGCGTTGATTTTCCTTGAAGAAGAAAGGGTGATGCAGCAAAGTAGCGTAAGTATTTCCCTCAGTTTTTGAGAACCAAGGTATCAATCCAAAGGAGGCCACACGCAAGTCCCTCGTACCTACACAAACAAATAAGAACCTTGCAACCAACGCGATAAAGGGGTTGTCAATCCCTTCACAACCACTTGCAAAAGTGAGATCTGATAGAGATGATAAGATAATATTTTTGGTATTTTTATGATAAAGATTGAAAGTAAAGATTGCAAAATAAACGGCGAAAGAAATAGCTAGTTGACTGTAGATTAATATGACGGAAAATAGACCCCGGTGCCATAGGTTTCACTAGTGGCTTCTCTCAAGATAGCGTAAATATTACGGCGGGTGAACAAATTCATCGTCGAGCAATTGATAGAATAGTGCATAGTTATGAGAATATCTAGGCATGATCATGTATATAGGAATCACGTCTGCGATAAGTAGACCAAACGATTCTGCATCTACTACTATTACTCCACACGCCGATCGGCTGTCCAAAGATGCATCTAGAGTATTAAGTTCATAAGAATAGAGTAACGCATTAGGCAAGATGACATGATGTAGAGGGATAAACTCAAGCAATATGATATAAACCCCATCTTTTATCCTCGATGGCAACAATACAATATGTATCTTTTCCCTTCTCACATCGGGATCGAGCACCGCATGATTGAACCCAAAGCTAAGCACTTCTCCCATTGTAAGAAAGATCAATCTAGTAGGCCAAACCAAACTGATAATTCGAAGAGACTTGCAAAGATAACAAATCATACATAAAAGAATTCAGAGGAGATTCAAATATTGTTCATAAACCCACAATTCATCGGATCTCGACAAAGACACCGCAAAAGGAGTTACATCGAATAGATCTCCAAGAAGATCGAGGAGAACTTTGTATTGAGATCCAAAGAGAGAGAAGAAGCCGTCTAGCTAATAACTATGGACCCGAAGGTCTGAGGTAAACTACTCACACATCATCGGAGAGGCTATGGTGTTGATGTAGAAGCCCTCCGTGATCGATTCCCCCTCGTGAGCGGAAAAAGGCCCCAAGATGGGATCTCACTGCATGTAAGGTTGCGGCGGTGGAAATAGGGTTTCGTGGTGCTCCTGGATGTTTTCAGGGTATATGAGTATATATAGGAGGAAGAAGTAGGTCGGTGGAGCTGCGAGGGGCCCACGAGGGTGGGGGGCATGCCCAGGGGGGCAGGCGCGCCTCCCTGCCTCGTGGCCTCCTCGCTTCTTTCTTGACATCCACTCCAAGTCCTCTAGATCATGTTTGTTCCAAAAATCACTCTCCCTTTGATATTCCTTTTGTGCGAAACACTGAAATAGGCAAAAAACAGCAATTTGCACTGGGCCTTGGGTTAGTAGGTTAGTCCCAAAAATAATATAGAAGTGTATAATAAAGCCCATTAAACATCCAAAACAGATAATATAATAGCATGGAACAATCAAAAATTATAGATACGTTGAAGACGTATCAGTCTTATCCTTATCTTTTCTAGGGCAAAACCCCTCATATACTAGAAGATGGGCACCGGAGGCCAGCTGTGGGCCCCACAAGGCATTAGGGCGCGCCTTGTTGCCTTGTGGGCAACTGGTGGCCCCTCTTGTAACTCTTTGCTCCAGTATTATTTATATATTCAATAAAAAATCTTCATGAAGTTTTAGGTCATTTGGAGCTCTATAGAATAGGTATCTCTGTTGTTGCTTTTTCAGGTCCAGAATTCCAGCTGCCGGTAATCTCCCTCTCCATGTAAATCTTGCAAATTAAGAGACAAAATTCATTAGAATTTCATCGTAAAGTGGAATAATGACCAAAAACAATATAAATAACCGTAGGGAAACATGATGCAAAATGGACGTATCAACTCCCCCAAGCTTAGACCTCGCTTGTCCACAAGCGAAATCCAAACTCGATAATCATGACCACATGTTTAGAGAGAGAGAGGTGTCGATAAAAAAAATACAGACATGATAGCATCATGATCAATAACATAACAACAAACAATTATCATATAGCTTCTCATAAACAAGTAACAATTCATCCACAACTTTAAAGTACGAAGTATAAACTTTCTTGAAAACAAACAAACTATGTTCTCACCATCGAAACAATCACAATTCATTATATTTCCAGGAATAGTCTATGTAAGAGCTTTTGTTTTAGCAAGTCCACATACTCAACCATCATTTAGTCTTCTATGATTGCTAACAGTCAATGCATATTTTTGGGAGCAAACGTTTCCATCGTATACACATAGGAAGATAGGGGCTTATTGTTTTCGCCTCCCAACTTGGTTACCTCAAGGATAATGTCAACAATAATAACTCATGATCACCTACATCCAACTGGATATATGTATCTAGATCTTTCCCCACAACATGATGCTTGCCAACTAGAGAATAAATAGAGCGGGATAGGGATGAACATTATTGACTCTTGCATAAAAATAAATATAGTCAGCTAAAAAAAAGTAAAGATAAATATAGAAAAGTGAAAGATAGTCCCTTCGCAGAGGGAAGCAGAGGTTGTCATGCGCTTTTTTTGGATGTGCAAGCTCTTAATATAAAGGAACGCCACTTTATATTGCCCCTTATGATAGCAACCTTTATTATGCAGTCCGTCGCTTTTATTTCTTTGCCATCGCAAGATCATACAAAGCTTATTTTTCCCTTACAATAAAAGAGCATACATATTTAGGAGAAATTTTTATTGCTTTATGCACTAACGAAAACTTACTTGAAGAATCTTATTCAATCCATTGGTAGATATGGTGGACTCTCATGGAAAGAAATTGGGTTTACGGGTTTTGGATGCACAAGTAGTATCTCTACTTAGTGCGGATTTTGGCTAGCAAGAAGGTTCGAAAACAAGCACCACATGTTAGAGGATCCATGACAATATAACTTATACGTGAATGTAAACAAACATAACTGCTTACGTTATCTTCCTTGTCCAACATCAATTATTTGACCATGCGGAAAATATTTGATGGGGTCCCACAATCATAATTCCAAGGTAGTATATTTATATGTCAATCTCCTCTCCATTTAATAATTTTACACGAATTGCATCCATGACCAATACTATGTTTTTTAATTTCCAATAATTCTAATCAACCATACTCTTTCTATGTGAAGTTTGTTGGGGAACGTAGCATGCAATTTCAAACAATTTCCTATGATCATGCAAGATCTATCTAGGAGATGCATAGAAACGAGAGGGGAGAATGTGTCCACATACCCTCGTAGATCGAAAGTGGAAGCGTTATGTTAACGCGGTCGATGTAGTCAAACGTCTTCATGATCCAACCGATCCAAGTACCAAACGTACGGCACCTCCGTGTTCAGTACACGTTCAGCTCGATGATGTCCCTCGAACACTTGATCCAGTAGAGGGTCGAGGAAGAGTTCCGTCAGCACGACCGCGTGGTGACGGTGATGTTGATGTGATCTGCGCAGGGCTTCGCCTAAGCACCACGACACTATGACTAGAGGAGTAAACTGTGGAGGGGGGCACCGCACATGGCTAAGAGAAATCTTGACGTGTCTTTGGGGTGCCCCCCGCCCCCGTATATAAAGGAGAAGGGGAGGAGGCCGGCGGCCAGGAGGGGCGCGCCAAGGGGAGATTCCTACTTGGACTCCTAGTCCAAGTAGGATTCGCCCCCCCCCCCACCCCTTTTCCTTTCTCCACCGAACGGAAAATGAAGGAGAGGGAGAGGGAAAGGCGCGCCTCCTCCTTGTCCTATTCAAACTCCCTACGAGGGGGCACGCCACCCCAGCGGGATTCCCTATCTCTCCCTTAGGCCCATGTTGGCCCAACACTTCCCCGGGGGGTTCCGGTAACCCCTCGGTACTCCGGAGAAATACCCGAATCACTCGGAACCATTCCGATGTCTGAATACAACCTTCCAATATATGAATCTTTACCTCTCGACCATTTCGAGACTCCTCGTCATGTCCGTGATCTCATCCGGGACTCCAAAAAAACTTCGGTCACCAAAACACACAACTCATAATACAAATCGTCATCGAATGCTAAGCGTGCGGACCCTACGGGTTCGAGAACTATGTAGACATGACCGAGACACATCTTCGGTCAATAACCAATAGCGGAACCTGGATGCTCATATTGGCTCCTACATATCCTACGAAGATCTTTATCGGTCAAACCGCATAATAACATACGTCATTCCCTTTGTCATCGGTATGTTACTTGCCCGAGATTCGATCATCGGTATCATCATCCCAAGTTCAATCTCATCACCGGCAAATCTCTTTACTCGTTCCGTAACGAATCATCCCGCAACTAACTCATTAGTCACATTGCTTGCAAGGCTTATAGTGATGTGCATTACCGAGAGGGCCCAGTGATACCTCTCCAATACACAGAGTGACAAATCCTAATCTTGATCTATGCCAACTCAACAAACACATTCGGAGACACCTGTAGAGTATCTTTATAATCACCCAGTTACGTTGTGACGCTTGATAGCACACAAGGTGTTCCTCCGGTATTCGTGGAGTTGCATAATCTCATAGTCAGAAGAATATGTATAGTCATGATGAAAGCAATAGCAATAAAACTTAACGATCATTATGCTAAGCTAACGAACGGGTCTTGTCCATCACATCATTCTCTAATGATGTGATCCCATTCATCAAATGACAACACATGTCCATGGTTAGGAAACATAACCATCTTTGATTAACGAGCTAGTCAAGTAGAGGCATACTAGGGCCACTTTGTTTTGTCTATGTATTCACACATGTACTAAGTTTCCATTTAATACAATTCTAGCATGAATAATAAACATTTATCATGATATAAGGAAATATAAAGAACAACTTTATTATTGCCTCTAGGGCATATTTCCTTCAGTCTCCCACTTGCACTAGAGTCAGTAATCTAGTTCACATCACCATGTGATTCAACACCAATAGTTCATATCACCATGTGATTAACACCCATAGTTCACATCGCCATGTGACCAACACCCAAAGGGTTTACTAGAGTCAATAATCTAGTTCACATCGCCATGTGATTAACACCCAAAGAGTACTAACGTGTGATCATGTTTTGCTTGTGAGAGAAGTTTAGTCAACGGGTCTGCCACATTCAGATCCGTATGTGTTTTGCAAGTTTCGATGTCTACAATGCTCTGCATGGAGCTACTCTAGATAATTGCTCCCACTTTCAATACGTATCCAGATTGAGACTTAGAGTCATCCAAACCGGTGTTAAATCTTGCATCGACGTAACTCTTTATGATGAACTCTTTGTCACCTCCATAACCGAGAAATATTTCCTTAGTCCTCTAAGGATAATTTTGACCGCTGTCCAGTGATCTACTCCTGGATCACTATTGTACCCCTTTTCCAAACTCATGGCAAGGTACACAATACATCTGGTATACAACATGACATACTTTATAGAACCTATGGCTGAGGCATAGGGAATGCCATTCATTCTCTCTCTATCTTCTGTTGTGGTCGGGTTTTGAGTGTTACTCAACTTCATACCTTACAACACAGGCAAGAACTCCTTCTTTGACTGATCCATTTTGAACTCGCTCAAAATCTTATCAAGGTATGTACTCATCGAAAGTCTTATCAAGCGTCTTTATCTATCTTTATAGATCTTGATGCCCAATATGTAAGTAGCTTCACCGAGGTCTTTCTTTGAAAAACTCCTTTCAAACACTCCTTTATGCTTCCAAAAAATTCTACATCATTTCCGATCAACAATATGTCATTCACATATACTTATCAGAAAGGTTGTAGTGCTCCCACTCACTTTCTTGTAAATACAGGCTTCACGCACAAGTCTGTATAAAACTATATGCTTTGATCAACTAATCAAAGCGTATATTCCAACTCGGAGATGCTTGCACCAGTCCATAAATGGATCGCTGCAGCTTGCATACCTTGTTAGCACCTTTAGGATCGACAAAACCTTCTGGTTGCATAATATACAACTCTTCTTAGAGATATCCATTTAAGGAATGCAGTTTTGACATCCATTTGCCATATTTCATAAAATGTGCCAATTGCTAACATGATTCGGACGGACTTAAGTATCGCTACGGTTGAGAAATTCTCGTCGCAGTCAACCCCTTGAACTACTCGAAAACCTTTCGCGAGAAGTCAAGCTTTGTAGACAATAACATTACCATCAGTGTCAGTCTTCTTCTTGAAGATCCATTTATTCTCTATGGCTTGCCGATCATCGGGAAAGTCAACCAAAGTCCACACTTTGTTCTCATACATGGATCCCATCTCAGATTTCATGGCCTCAAGCAATTTTATGGAATCTGGGCTCATCATCGCTTCCTCATAGTTCAGAGGTTCGCCATGGTTTAGTAACATGACTTCCAGAACAGGATTACCGTACCACTCTGGTGCGGACTATACTCTGGTTGACCTACGAGGTTCGGTAGTAATTTGAGTTGAAGTTTCATGATCATCATCATTAACTTTCTCACTAATTGGTGTAGGCATCACTGGAACTAATTTCTGTGATGAACCATTTTCCAATTCGAGAGAAGGTACGAATACCTCATCAAGTTCTACTTTCCTCCCACTCACTTCCGAGAGAAACACATTCTCTAGAAAGGATCCATTCTTAGCAACAAATGTGTTGCCTTCGGATCTGTGATATAAGGTGTACCCAACAGTTTCTTTTGGGTATCCTGTGAAGACACACTTCTCCGATTTGGGTTCGAGCTTATCAGGTTGAAGCTTTATACATCAGCATCGCAGCGCCAAATTTTAAGAAACGGCAGCTTAGGTTTCTTGCCAAACCATAGTTCATATGGTGTCGTCTCAACGGATTTAGATGGTGCCCTATTTAACGTGAATACAGTTGTCTCTAATGCATAACCCCAAAATGATAGTGGTAAATTGGTAAGAGACATCATAGATCACACCATATATAATAAAGTACAGTTACGACGTTCAAACACACCATTACGTTGTGGTGTTCCAGGTGGCGTGAGTTGTGAAACTATTCCACATTGTTTTAAATGAAGGCCAAACTCGTAACTCAAATATTCGCCTCTGTGATCACATCATAGAAACTTTATTTTCTTGTTACGATGATTCTCCACTTCACTCTGAAATTCTTTGAACTTTTCAAATGTTTCAGACTTGTGTTTCATTAAGTAGATATACTCATATCTGCTCAAATCATCTGTGAAGGTCAGAAAATAACGATACCCGCCGCGAGCCTCAACACTCATCGGACCGCATACAGCGGTATGTATTATTTCCAGTAAGTCATTGGCTCGCTCCATTGTTCCGGAGAACAGAGTTTTAGTCATCTTGCCCATGAGGCATGGTTCACTTGCATCAAGTGATTCATAATCAAGTGATTCCAAAAACCCTTCAGCACGGAGTTTCTTCATGCGCTTTACACCAATATGACCTAAACGGCAATTACCACAAACATGTTGTACTATCATTATTAACTTTACATCTTTTGGCATCAATATTATCAATATGTGTATCACTGCGATCGAGATTCAGTAAACCATTTACATTGGATGTAAGACCATAGAAGGTTTTATTCATGTAAACAGAAAAACAATTATTCTCTGATTTTAAATGAATAACTGTATCGCAATAAACATGATCCAATCATATTCATGCTCAACGCAAACACCGAATAACATTTATTTAGGTCCAATACTAATCCCGAAGGTAGAGGGAGTATGCAATGGTGATCTTAACAACCTTGGAATCACTTCCAACACACATCGTCACCTCGCCCTTAACTAGCCTCTCGCTCATTTTGAAACTCCTATTTCAAGTTACTAATCTTAGCAACTGAACCGGTATCAAATATCCTGGGGTTACTATGAACACTAGTAAAGTACACATCAATAACATGTATATCAAATATACCTTTGTTCACTTTGCCATCCTTCTTATCTGCCAAGTATTTGGGATAGTTTCGCTTCCAGTGACCATTCCTTTTGCAGTAGAAGCACTCAGTTTCAGGCTTAGGTTTAGCTTTGGGTTTCTTCACGGGAGTGGCAACTTGCTTGTCATTCTTTCTTGAAGTTCCGTTTCTTTTCCTTTGCCCCTTCTCTTGAAACTAGTGATCTTGTTAACCATCAACACTTGATGCTATTTCTTGATTTCTACCTTCGCCGATTTTAGCATCGCCAAGAGCTCGTAATCATTTTCGTCATCCCTTGCATATTATAGTTCATCACGAAGTTCCAAAGAATTTGGTGATAGTGACTAGAGAACTCACAATCACTATCTTATCTCGGAAGATTAACTCCCACTTGATTCAAGCGATTGTAGTACTCAGACATTCTGAGCACATGCTCACTGGTTGAGCTATTCTCCTCCATCTTGTAGGCAAAGTACTTGTTAGAGGTCTCATACCTCTCAACACGGGCATGAGTCTGAAATACCAATTTCAACTTTTGGAACATCTCATATGCTCCATGGTGTTCAAAACACTTTTGAAGTCCCAGTTCTAAGCCATAAAGCATGGAGCACTAAACTATCAAGTAGTCATCATACCGAGCTTGCCAAACATTCATAACGCTCAGACCGCTTCCTGCAATAGGTCCTTCACCTAGCGGTGCATCAAGGACATAATTCTTCAGGCAAAGCAATGAGGACAATCCTCAGATCACGGACCCAGTCCGCATCATTGCTACTATCATCTTTCAACTTATTTTTCTCTAGGAACATATTAAAAATAAAACAGGGGAGCTATACACGAGCTATTGATCTAGAACAAAGATATGCGAAAACTATTTGGACTAAATTCATGGTAAATTAAGTTCAATTAATCATATTACTGAAGATCTCCCACTTAAATAGACATCCCTCAAGTCATCTAAATGATCACGTGATCCAAATCAACTAAACCATGTCCGATCATCACGTGAGATGGAGTAGTTTTCAATGGTGAACATCTCTACGTTCATATCTACTATATGATTCACATTCGACCTTTTGGTCTCACTGTTCTGAGGCCATATCTGCATATGCTAGGCTCGTCAAGTTTAACCCGAGTATTCTGCACGTGCAAAACTGTCTTGCACCTGTTGTATGTGAACGTAGATCTTATCACACCCGATCATCACGTGGTGTCTCGGCACGACGAACTGTAGCAATGGTGCATACTCAGGGAGAACACTTATACCTTGAAATATTAGTGAGGGGTCATCTTATAATGCTACCATCGTACTAAGAAAAATAAGATGCATAAAAGATAAACATCACATGCAATCAAAATATGTGACATGATATAGCCATCATCATCTTGTGCCTTTGATCTCCATCTCCAAAGCACCGTCATGATGTCCATCGTCACCGGCTTGACACCTTGATCTCCATCGTAGCGTCGTTGTCATCTCGCCAACTATTGCTTCTACAATTATCGCTACCGCATAGTGATAAAGTAAAGCAATTACATGGCGATTGCATTTCATACAATAAAAAGCGACAACCATGAGGCTCCTACCAGTTGCCGATAACTTATACAAAACATGATCATATCATACAATAACTTATATCACATCATGTCTTGACCATATCACATCACAACATGCCCTGCAAAAACAAGTTAGACGTCCTCTACTTTGTTGTTGCAAGTTTTACGTGGCTGCTACGGGCTTCTAGCAAGAACCGTTCTTACCTACGCATCAAAACCACAACGATTTTTCGTCAAGTGTGCTGTTTTAACCTTCAACAAGGACCGCCGTAGTCAAACTCGATTCAACTAAAGTTGGAGAAATAGACACCGCCACCACCGTAGCGAAGCACGTCAGAGAACCGGTCTCATGAACACGGTCATGTAATGTCGGTCCCGCTTCATCCAACAATACCGCCAATCCAAGTAAGACGTTGGTGCTAAGCAGTATGACTATTATCGCTCACAACTCTTTGTGTTCTATCGTGCACATCATCTACGCATAAACCTGGCTCTGATACCACTGTTGGGGAATGGACCATGCAATTTCAAAAAAATTCCTACGATCACGCAAGATCTATCTAGGAGATGCATAGCAACCAGAGGGGAGAGTGTGTCCACGTACCCTCGTAGACCGAAAGCGGAAGCGTTATGTTAACGCGGTTGATATAGTCAAACGTCTTCACAATCCAACCGATCCAAGTACCGAATGTACGACACCTCCGTGTTCAGCACACGTTCAGCTCGAGGACGTCCCTCAAACTCTTGATCCAAAGAGATGGTCGAGGGAGATTTCCGTCAATACAACGACGTGGTGACGATGATGGTGATGTGATCTGTGCAGGGCTTCGCCTAAGCACTAGGACGCTATGACCGGAGGACTAAACTGTGGAGGGGGCACCGCACACGGTTAAGAGAAATATTGGTGTGTCTTTGGGGTGCCCCACGCCCCCGTATATAAAGGAGAGGGGGAGGAGGCCGGCGGCCAGGAGGGGCGCACCAAGGGGGGAGTCCTACTTGGACTCCTAGTCCAAGTAGGATTCCCCCCCCCCCTTTTTCCTTTCTCCACCGATGGGAAAAGGAAAGAGTGGGAGAGGGAAAGGGAAGGGGGCGCCACCCCCTCCTCCTTGTCCTATTCGGACTCCCTAGTAGGGGGCACGCGGCCACTCCCCGTGGGCTTCCCTCTCTCTCCCTTAGGCCCATGTTGGCCCAACACTTCCCCGGGGGGTTCCGGTAACCCCTCGGTACTCCAGAAAATTACCCGAATCACTCAGAACCATTCCGATGTCCGAATACAACCTTCCAATATATGGATCTTTACCTCTCGACCATTTCGAGACTCCTCGTCATGTCCGTCATCTCATCCGGGACTCCTAACAAACTTCGTCACCAGAACACACAATTCATAATACAAATCGTCATCGAACGGGTTCGAGAACTATGTAGACATGATCGAGACACATCTCCGTTCAATAGCCAATAGCGGAACCTGGATGATCATATTCGCCCCTACATATCCTACGAAGATCTTTATCGGTCAAACCGCATAACAACATACGTCATTCCCTTTGTCATTGGTATGTTACTTGCCTGAGATTCGATCGTCGGTACCATCATACCTAGTTCAATCTCGTTACCGGCAAGTCTCTTTACTCGTTCCGTAATGCATCATCCCGCAACTAACTCATTAGTCACATTGCTTGCAAGGCTTATAGTGATGTGCATTACCGAGAGGGCCCAGAGATACCTCTTCGATACACAGAGTGACAAATCCTAATCTTGATCTATGCCAACTCAACAAACACCTTCGGAGACACCTGTAGAGCATCTTTATAATCACCTAGTTACGTTGTGACGTTTGATAGCACACAAGGTGTTCCTCCGGTATTCGGTAGTTGCATAATCTCATAGTCAGAGCAATATGTATAGTCATGTAGAAAGCAATAGCAATAAAACTTAACGATCATTATGCTAAGCTAACGGATGGGACTTTTCCATCACATCATTCTCTAAAGATGTGATCCCGCTCATCAAATGAGAACACATGTCTATGGTTAGGACCATAACCATCTTTGATTAACGAGCTAGTCAAGTAGAGGCATACTAGGGACACTGCTTTTGTCTATGTATTCACACATGTACTAAGTTTCCGCTTAATACAATTCTAGCATGAATAATAAACATTTATCATGATATAAGGAAATATAAATAACAATTTTATTATTGCCTCTAGGGCATATTTCCTTCAAAGTTATTATTCCCCATGGGATTAGCTTATGATCTTTTATTTCTTTTTATTATTGAGACTAAAACAAGAAAGTAAATAAACAAAGCTCAAACTACTCTTTATTATATAACTCTCACACTTGATTACATATATAGGACACAAAGCAAGCACTCGAAGCAAAAACTATACTAAACTTTTATTCTTCTAAATCACGAAATAACTAAGGATCAAATTAAGATAAGTAATGATGGTAAAAAGTGATGGTGATACAATACCGGGGCACCTCCCCCAAGCTTGGAATAGGCAAATGGTGGTGCTCATACCCATGTACTCAAGTGTCTTTCATTAGTGATGATGAAGATGAGGTGGTAGGCTTGTCCTTCATCTTCAATAAGTATTCCAAATTGATATTGATCTTCTGAAGAGCGTGATATTGCTCTTCCAACACAGTAATCTCATAGTAAGCAATGTATTTTGAGCAAAAATTTCTTCAAAGATCTTTAATGCATCAATTTCAGATGGGGAGAGGTTATGATAAAGGGGATGCAGGTTGTTTCCCTTTTCTGTAGTCTCTCCTGAGGGCATGGATGGATCTCCCGCTTCCTGAATTTGGCTTCCCGCAACCACTTCATCTCTCTCCTCCTTGCCGGTGTCCTCTTCTCTTGACGACCACTCATAGTAGACCTTGCTAAAAGGACGTTTGCCCAGCGAGGGTTGCACAATCCGGTGCTTGCTACAGATCCTTTGGGGAGCCACGGGGATCTAGATCTGTCAGAAAAACAGCCCAAAATAAGAACAGAGGAGAAACTTGCGATGTAGTAGTCAAAACATACGAGAGTATATATGAAGAATTTTTATCTTGCAAAACAAGTATTCTGGAAGAAAACGGAGTCGGGAAGGCACATGAGGGGCCCACAAGGCAATCCGGTGCCCGGGGGTAGGGCACGCCTTATTGCCTTGTGACCTCCTCGTGGGTCCCCTCGGCTGGTTCTTATTTTTGTATTTTTTCTAATATTCCAAAACAGAAAGAAATATTTTTATGGAATTTCTGGAGTCGGTTTACTTAGCGTATCTACCTACTCCTTTTCAGGGTTCTGGAGTGTTCCAGAAGGTCTCTCTTATGTGTTCCTCTGGTGTCATAGTTGAGACATAATGCTTAATTTTTTGCCCATTAACCACTCTCGGATTAGTGCCTTCGGCATTGTTGATCTTTGATAGCTCCGGGGCGATAAACCTCTTTGATGATATAACGTCCTTCCCATTTGGAGAGAAGTTTCCCTCCAAAAAATCTGAAACGAGAATTGTATGATAGAACATGTTCACCAACTTTAAATTCCCGTTTTTGGATTCTTTTGTCATGTCATCTTTTAACTTTTTTAAACAACTTGGCATTTTCATAAGCCACTACAACAAAAAAACCCCTATAACAATGAATGGCTTGCAATGAAAAATAAGATGTGTTGCGTGTAGGCCCAATGATCCCACCTCTCAACGCTTTTCCTATTTGACCTCCCCATGTCTTGAGAGAGGGAGCCTCAGAGATTCCCTCCCCCTCCCCCTCTTTGACTTCCCGAAATTTCTACCGTGAGAAGCCCTAAAACAATCCCTCGATCCGTAAGCTGTGGCAGCGCCTTCCCCTCTGAATTTCCGCCTAGCTCCGGATCTCTTCCCTATTTTCTTGTGTCGCCTCTTTTCTGATCTATTTGGCGTCAATCATCATCCTCACCAATACTAATCCATCTGGTTGACCCTCGTTGGATTGGAATTTGGATCAATCATGTAGGAGCAGGGTTGGTGGATCCTCTATGGACAGCAAAAGCCTACGAGATCCGCAGCCACACCGACATCATCTTCTGGCACGGGCAACAAGGTATGTACAAGTCGAATGATTTAGAAGTAGAAATTTGTAGTACCTGCTCCTAACTCGGTTCCTTAATTACTTTCGATTTCGTAGTATGCCTTTCTGAATTTCACACGTGTTTTCAAGGATCTTATTAGGCCACGAGGCCTATGGCTAAGTTCCTCAAATTCTCACTGGCGATGAGTATGTGAAGGCGGCGAATGTATAGTACTCAGATTAACAAACACGAATACTCTATGAACTTGGGTTGTGCTGCATGCAGGGTGGTGGAGAGTTTGTAGAAGCACCTAGAGGGGTTCACGGTGGGGGAGACAGTGGCGCCAACGTTGATAGTGTAGTGCGACTCGTGCAACAATTCAGCGTTGGAGTGGAACAATGTGTGCTCTCCGCTACCATTCATCGTCACCTCGGGATGCACTGCAATGGCACCACTCGGTCCAGGGAAGCCATGGGCGTTGCTGCATGTCTTCCTCGACGTGTTTGAGGAGCACCATGGGTTTGTGTTTCTTGTATTTCGCTGATTTATGTCTATTTTTTAACAGAACTTAGCCATATTCCTACTGAGAGACGATCAAGATGCGAAGGTACACGGATATTTCTAGGTGTAGTTCAGCTATTAGTTGTGCACATATTTGTTTAACCAAGGAGGAATAGTTAGATACCTATACAAGTACTATGAGAATCAAGACGACAAACCAGCGGGATGTTTTATTTCTTACATCGTCCATCTCATTTAGAAATCTACTAGAAACTCACTACACAGTCTTCAACTTTGCATTAAACGCCACTGATTACCATTGAAATGGTAGATTTACAATTACGACCGCAGTCTTATACTTGAAATACTGAACCACCTCCCCTAAGAAAATGTATTTGTTTGTCAAATATATTAGCAATAGTAATGAGCATGAAATTCTCAGTATTCCAGATTGACTTAGAAAGTTCATGTTAAAAAATAACCATTTAGGTTGGAGACCTTTGTATGAGTAATGATGGTCTTAATCGCAAAATAGAATAAAATAAATGAGTAATAATGTTCTCGCCAATCGGCACCGATCTCTTGCATGATTGTAATCGCAAAACTTAATATTCACTTCTCTTGTCCACCTGTGGTATTAGCTTATGGATGTCACAGTTTGTTTAGAGCATATTTGATTTCATGTATACATATGTTTGAAAAACTGGTTAGTTATGTTCTAAGTTACAAATACATATAAGAATCTGCAGGTTACAAAAACTTATTTGTTCACGACATCCGTGTCAATATTATTGGCACTAAACCTCTAGTACCAAGCTAGATTCCTATGAGGTTATTTGTAATTGTAGGTTCTATATTGAATCAACGTTTCTTCACCAGTTCAAATTAAATGTGAAATTGGATTATTAATAGAAATCCTGATTTTTTTTATTATATAACGTATGCATTTATCTTTTTTTCCACCTTATTTGTACAGGAAAACAGTTCCCGAAATACTGTAGGGCACTAACACATTTCATTCGATGACAACCTAATGATAGATAGTAGCACGTCTTATAGTAGATGGTAAGATTTTTAGCCTATGAACATATAATATATTTGGCTCTAGCTTTTGAAATTCTTCCTTTTTTTTGTCTTTCATGTACCATACTATGCTGTAACTGAAACTTATGATATTTGGACAAACTGATATAATGCGTGCACATACTGCCCATTCAGTTTCATAGAGTATTTTGACCCTACTATTTGTTTTGGACATCTTCATATTACATGTCGGGCTTTCTTGACTACTGCTTTTCGAGCATAGTGCATCTAAAAATGGATAAGAGTCAACGCATCTTTGTTTCCTAGATTTTGGAATATCGATTATTTTTCTCCTTAATGGTTTCTTATGTTTACAACTCAACAAACAACATAGCTTTATATTTTAATAGGTTAAAGATGTCTAACGATCAAGCTATCTTCTATAGTTTTATGTTAGTTTTTCCTTTTCCAATAATCAAAAGCATCTAGTCTTTGTAGTTGTAACCTGGAGCATTTGAAAGGAAAGAGACCACAAAATATTTTGGAATATTGAGCCATCATTTAAGCTGGAAAACTTGATTTGAGTGAGATTTTTCCTTATGATACATAGAGCCAAGTCCGACCTAGGGCCAGCTATATGCTGTAAATTCAGTAAAGTAACTAATCATTTTTGCTTTTGTTCTTTGCCTAGGTCCTCCTTTGGCTTACCACCCTTCTCATCATTCATTCTTTATTGGTTATATGGTGTTGGATGTTAGGGTGGCAGCCTTTGTTGGACTAGCTATGCAATGTTGTAATTTGTGAGCCTTTAAATATATGTGTCAAGAGGATTTCCTATTGTCTTACGATTCAAAATAAAATAGAACATAACACAATGCAGATTGTATCAGGTCATTCAAATGCTGATGGTTTAGAACATGCCGCTTAATAAATGTAGCTGGGTTAATTATCGCATCGCCTTCACCGTTTTAAGTTGCTCCTCCAAATTTTACCGTTCTATTAATCTGATTTTATCTAATGTAAGTTACTTATCTTATTTCTTTGTTGTTGTAGATTGCCAAGACAAACAGATATGCACGGCTCAGATGTTGATTGCAAGGTCGAGAATGAAGCTACTTCTAGATAGGTCCACAAGTTGTTTTGGATTTCTTTACAATAACTGTGGTGTTTCACAAGTTGTTGCATTACAAGTAGATTGCCAACATTATGTTTTACAATAACTGAGATGTTGATAGCAAGGCCGAGAATTGGGCTGTCGGTAGTAGATAGTTTCACATCTTATAATCTTTGGATCGTGTTCTTTGTAATGCAACAGCCAATTTAATAAGTGAAATGTTCTATTCATTATATTGTGGTTCTTATATATGCTTTATCGCCATTTATCTTATATATCTAGATGACAATATACGAAATTCCAATTACTTTTATGAAGGAATGCTTCTAGGCATTGTATTGACTGTTCATTTCCATTTGAAAATCGTATTGTGCAGGGTAGACACCAACGCATATGAAGTGTTGTTGGGCTCTAAATTTATATGTTGCTATTTTGCAACACTTATTTACGTCATTTACCAACGCATCTGTATACGTTGTTGTAGACCCTTTCAACGCCACCAATGGCAACGCATAATAATCCGTTGGTGTAGACCTTAGCAACGATTATATGGACATACAACAACGCATCGATGCATTGCTGATGGGGGTTTCTTGTTGTAGTGAGCTTGGGTTCTCCGCTCATCCTGAGAGCTAATGTCAAATAACCTCTTTTCACCGGCAAGTTGGAGTCATAATAAGGTTCTTTAATTGCCCAATAAGCTTTATATTCCAACTCAACAGGTAAATGACATGCTTTTCCATAGACCATTTTATATGGAGACATACCCATAGGGTTTTTATAAGCAGTTCTATAAGCCCATAATGCATCATCAAGTTTATTAGACCAATTCTTTCTATATCTATTAACGGTCTTTTGAAAAAAAACAATTTTATTTCTCTGTTACTTAATTCAACTTGACCACTAGATTGAGGGTGATAAGGTGATGCAATTCTATGGTTGACATCATATTTAGCAAGAAGTTTACCGAATGCACCATGAATAAAATGTGAACCACCATCAATCATCAAATATATAGGGACTCCAAACCACGGGAAAATAACTTCTTTAAGCATTTTAATAAAGGTGTTATGATCAACACTACTAGTTGGAATTGAAGGAAATATGCCCTAGAGGTAATAATAAAGTTGTTATTTTATATTTCCTTATTCATGATAAAGGTTTATTATTCATGCTAGAATTGTATTGATCGGAAACCTAAATACATGTGTGAATACAGAAACAAATACCGTGTCCCTAGTAAGCCTCTACTAGACTAGATCGTTGATCAAAGATGGTTAAGGTTTCCTAACCATAGAAATGTGTTGTCATTTGATAACGGGATCACATCATTAGGAGAATGATGTGATGGACAAGATCCATCCGTTAGATTAGCATAATGATCGTTCAGTTTATTGCTATTGCTTTCTTCATGTCAAATACATATTCCTTCGACTATGAGATTGTGCAACTCCCGGATACCGGAGGAATACCTTGTGTGCTATGAAACGTCAAAACATAACCGGGTGATCATAAAGATGCTCTACAGGTATCTCCAAAGGTGTTTGTTGAGTTGGCATAGATCAAGATTAGAATTTGTCACTCCGAGTATCGGAGAGGTATCTCTGGGCCCTCTCGATAATACACATCATAAGAAGCCTTGCAAGCAAAGTGACTAATGAGTTAGTTACATGATGATGTATTACGGAATGAGTAAAGAGACTTGCCGGTAACGAGATTGAACTAGGTATAAAGATACCGATGATCGAATCTCGGGAGCGTAACATACCGCTGGACAAAGGGAATTACGTATGTTGTCATAACAGTTCGACCGATAAAGATCTTCGTAGAATATGTAGGAGCCAATATGGGCATCCAGGTTCCGCTATTGGTTATTGACCAGAGAGGTGTCTCGGTCATGTCTACATAGTTCTCGAACCCGTAGGGTCCGCACGCTTAACGTTCATTGACGATATAGTGTTATATGAGTTATATGTTTTGGTGACCGAATATTGTTCGAAGTCCCGGATGAGATCACAGACATGATGAGGAGTCTCAAAATGGTCGAGAGGTAAAGATTGATATATAGTATGATGGTATTTGGACACCAGAAGTGTTTGCGGACGTACCGGGAAGGAATCGGCTCACCGGAAGGGGTTCCGGGCACCCCCCGAAAGATATGGGCCTTATGGGCCAAAGGAGGGGACAGACCAGCCCACAAGGGGGCTGGTGCGTCCCTCCCATGGCTGCCGGCCCTAAGGGAAGGAAAGGGGAGGGATGGCCCCTCCCGCCTTTCCCTCCTCAGGGGAGAAAGGAAAGGGGGGGGGGCACCTCCTCCTCCCTTCCTCCCGCGCTCCAAATAAGGAAAGGGGGGCGCGGCTTGGGAGAGACCCCTAGTAGGATTCCTCCTACTTGGGCGCCCCCCTTGGCTGCTCCTCCCTCCCTCCCACCTATATATATGTGGGAGGGGGGCGCCTAGCACACAACAGACAACATTGTCTTAGCCGTGTGCGGCGCCCCCGTCCATCGTTTACACCCCCGATCATATTTTCATAGTGCTTAGGCGAAGCCCTGCGGAGATAGCTTCGCAATCACCGTCACCGCGCCGTTGTGCTACCGGAACTCATATACTACCTCACCGTCTTGTTGTATCAAGACGGCGGAGGACGTCACCGAGTTGAACGTGTGCAGAACGCGTAGGTGTCGTACGCTCGGTACTTGATCGCTTGGAGCACGAAGAAGTCCGACTACATCAACCGTGTTGTTAAACGCTACAACTTACGGTCTACAAGGATATGTAGACACACTCTCCCCTCTCGTTGCTATGCATCTCCATGGATAGATCTTGCATGTGCATAGAATTTTTTTGTTTTCCATGCAACGTTTTCCAACAGTGGTATCAGGGGAAGGTTTATGCGTAGAAGATATGCACGAGTATAACACAAAGAGTTGTGGGTGGTGATAGCCATACTGCTTACCACCAATGTCTTATTCTGATTCGGCGGTATTGTGGGATGAAGCGGCCCGGACCAACCTTACATGTCCACGCACATGAGACCAGTTCCACCGACTGACATGCAACTAGTTTGCATAAAATGTGGCTGGCGGGTGTCTGTTTCTCCTACTTTAGTTGAATCGAATTTGACTACGGCCGGCCCTTGAAGAAGGCTAAAACAACAAACTTGATGAATCGCCGTTGTGGTTTTTGCATAGTTAAGAACTATTCTTGCTAGAAGCCCGTAGCAGCCACGTAAAACTTGCAACAACAAAGTAGAGGACGTCTAACTTGTTTTTGCAGGGTATGTTGTGATGTGATATGGTCAAGATATGATGTGATGTATGTTGATGTATGAGATGATCATCTTTTGTAATATCGACAACCGACAGGAGCCTTAGGTTTGTCTCTTTATTGTATGAAATGCAAGCGCCATGTAATTTCTTTACTTTATTGCTATGCGTTAGCAATATCTGTAGAAGCAATGGTTGGCAAGACGACCCCGACGCTACAATGGGGATCATGGTGTCGAGCCGGTGAGGATGGAGATCATGACGATGCTTTGGAGATGGAGATCAAAAGCACAAGATGATGATGGCCATATCATGTCACATATTTTGATTGCATGTGATGTTTATCTTTTATGCATCTTATTTTGCTTAGAACGGCGGTAGCATTATAAGATGATCCCTTCACTTACTTTCAAGATAAAAGTGTTCTCCTTGAGTATGCACCATTGCTACAGTTAAATGGTTTGAGACACCACGTGATGATCAGGTGTGATTGACTCTACGCTCACATACAACGGGTGTAAGACAGTTTTGCACATGCGGAATACTTGGGTTAAACTTGACGAGCCTAGCATGTACAGACATGGTCTTGGAACACTAGAGACCAAAAGGTCGAACATGAGTCATATAGTAGATATGATCAACATGGAGATGTTCACCGTTGATGACTAACCCATCTCACGTGATGATCGGACATGGGTTAGTTGATTTGGATCATGTATCACTTAGATAAACTTGAGGGATGTTTATTTAAGTGGGAGTTCATTAGTAATTTGATTAATTGAACTTAAATTTATCATGAAATTAGTCTTAATAGTTTTGCATATCTATGTTGTATATCAATAGGTTGCGATTTAGCTCCCCTATTTTTGATATTTTCCTAGAGAAAACTAAGTTGAAAGAGGATACTAGCAATAATGTTGTAGCGACCCGACCTGAGATGGTCAAGTCTCTGTGCTTCTGTGTCATCCCTGGATCGGTAATGCTGACACACACAGTACTCGAAGGATTTATAACAGAGTAGCAATCACACACTTATTACATCGAATGTCTCAAAAGAGAACTTATTACAATAATATGGTGAAGGCCATCTAATGCGATAACAAATGAAGGCTTGGAAGATAAAGTGAGTCCATCAACTCCAGCGGCATAATCGAGCTGCTGCAACGACCTACAATCCTTACTCCTCGTCTGAAAAGTCTGCAACATAATACGTTGCAGCCCGAGAACAGGTCAGCACATGGAATATCTTTGGCAATGTAACACATAGGGTAATGAAAGAATAAGCTATACTACATGCATATGTGGCTGGTGGAAAGCTCTATGGTTACAGCTTTTGAAAAGCCAATTTTTCCCTACATCAAAGGAATACATTTAATTTAACTATCATGGTGGTTGAAACATCATTGAGAAGGTACCCCCAACTCAGATGATCCCAATTAAGGTAATTAACAACCCAGCAAATTTAGTTAAGAGTGTTGAGATACATGTGAATACTCAAGTACTAGATACTCGAGAATCGTCCATAACCGGGGACACGGCTAACCATGATTAGTTTGTACACTCTGCAGAGGTTTGCGCACTTTTCCCCACAAGACTCGATCGCCTCCGTAGGTTTCTCGCCTTGCATGGTGTTTGAGAGACGGATGACCGAGACACGATCTTTCGTAAACATTAACTCTCTACTCCGGATAGATCATACCAAACCTATAAAACCCACTACCTGCTGATCTACCTCTTCGAGAGCTTCACGTAACTTACTCAACTATGCTAGAGCCCATAATAGCTTGTGGCTGCACACGGAAGTTTCTAGCATGAATAATCTCAGTTTTGAGCCTGGGTGGCGGTCCATAGGAAGATCACACGGGTACCCGGGATTTCAAAAAATGCAGACAACACTGGGTTCCCCAGGTGCCTCAATCCACCCAGATGTGTATTTAAGTTGCCACCTTAAAGTAAACCATTAATTAATAATCTCACATCTGTCGTGAATATCTCTCAAACCCCAAACCACGTCTACGAGCATAACATGGCAGTATAAGCATAACGTAGAAGTAACTCCCAAGGGTTTGAAAGTAACAGGGCAATAGGTTCCTACCTCATCATCTACTTCCCAACCCACAAATTAATGACATCCTAATCATGCAATATTTGAGGGTTGAAACTAATGCATAAAAAAAACTGGGTAGGAAAAGATATGATCAAGTGTTACTTGCCTTGCTGACGATCCGTGAATCCTAGAGACTCGTAGTAACACGCTTCGCACTCCGGGAATTCTATCGCAAGCAAACAACGCATACATAAGTAAACAAGCAAAGATGCACAAACAAAACTTCAACTGAAGAGGTTGACCGGAGAGTTCAACTTAAGAACTCCGGTTTGCAAAAAGAATCAAACCAAATGGAACAACGAAACTCAAACGGCGAGAAAAAACAAGGTCCGTTTACTAATCTGAACTAGGGTCAAATTTTATAGTGATAAAAACTGGTTTAAGTTGATTATTCGGAAAGAGGGTTTCGATACGAAACTCCAGGCGCTTGAATCGCCTGATTCCGATAAACGAGCGAAAAGATAAACAGGTTTGAAAATTGGATCGTAAATCGCGATCGTAATAACCGCGGAATAATTCCAATAAAAGAAAAGCGACGAATCGTTAAGCGAGCGAACGCTCATAATGTAACTTAAACATTGAACGCGTTCGTTAAAACGAACGGATGAACGGATGTTCGTGAAATAAATAAACCGACGAAAATAAACCGATCTATATAAAAAAACGATCTAGGGTTTTATTAAAAACCAAGGGTTTTCAAAAAGAATAATAAACTGGCGGCGGGGGTCGGGTACCTCCGAGGCGCGTAATGAAGCGGGCGGCTCATGGTCCGGGCGAGGGGCGGGTCGGCGAGGGCGGCGGCAATGGCTGAGGGCGGCGACGCTGGCTCCGGGCGGCTCGGCTCAAGGGCGGTGGTATTTAAAGGGGCGGCGGTGGCTTGGGGAAGGGGTGGGGCGGCGACTTGGGAAGGGGTCGCCGGGTGGAGTCCGGCTCGGACTCCCCTCGGCGTCCGTGCCTCGGCGCTGGAGGGAGGCGGCGGCGTGGGCCGGGCTCTACTGGGCCCTTGGCCCGATCGGGTCCGCTTGCTTTTTTTAAAACATTCCGTCGAAAGAAAAATTCCTATAAAAATAAATAAAAATCTAAAAATTCCAAAATAAGTTTTCTCCTTCTAAATAGAATATTTAGAACTAGATGAACTTTTCTTGGCCCCTAAAATGCAAATTTTTAAAGCGTGCAAATTTTTCTAGGGCAATTAAAATCCCAAATAAAATCAAATAAAATCCCAAAAATGATTTTAACATTTTTCCTCCGTTATTTCAATTATTTTAAAGAAGTCATACTATCTCCCCTCATTTATTTATTTAAATTGGAATAATCTTCCGAAGAGAAAATAATTAAAATCCAATATCCTCGTCTTTCATTATTTGACAAAATTCAAATATGAAAATTGAAAATCCCCAACTCTCTCCGAGGGTCCTTGAGTTTCTTAGGATTTTCGAGGATGGTAAACGAGAATGCAAATAAAATATGATATGCAAGAATGACCTATGTATAACATGCCAAATTGAAAATTTGGGATGTTACAAACCTACCCTTAAGATGAATCTAGCCCTCGAGATTCGGGTTAACTAGAAAATAGGTGCGGATGGTCGATACGAATAGCCTCTTCTCGCTCCCTGGTGGCTTCGTCCTCGGTGTGGGGGCTCCACTGAACTTTGCAAAACTTGATCACCTTGTTGCGAGTGACTCTGCTATTAAACTCGAGAATCTTTACTGGCTTCTCCTCATAAGTGAGGTTGTTATCCAATTGTATCGCCTCCAGGGGCACTGTATCCTTTAGTGGTATGTCGGCCATCTCAGCGTGGCACTTCTTCAGTTGTGACACGTGAAACACGTCATGCACTCCTGATAATCATTCAGGTAACTCCAGCTTGTAGGCAACTTCTCCCATCCGTTCCAAAATACGGTACGGTCCTACAAATCTTGGGGCTAACTTTCCCTTTACTCCAAAACGTTTCACTCCCCTCAGGGGTGATACTCGCAGATATACTCTGTCTCCAATTTCATAGGTTACTTCCTTTCGTTTAGAATCTGCGTAACTCTTATATCTAGACCGAGCAATCTTTAGTCCGTCTCTCGATCGGTTTAACCTTCTCCTCGTAGTCTTTGATCAAATCTGGTCCAAACAAGCGGCGGTCTCCAACCTCATCCCACATCAATGGTGTTCTACATCTGCGTCCATACAGAGTTTGAGCGGTGCCATATTCAAAGCGGCTCGGTAGCTGTTGTTGTATGAGAATTCTGCGTCTGACAAATTGTCATCCCAACTAGATCCATAATCTAGCGCATGTGCTCTCAACATGTCCTCCAAAATCTGATTGACTCTCTCTGCATCCGTCTGCATGGGTGGAGCAGCGGTACTAAACTCCAATCTGGTACCCAAAGTCCGGTGTAGTTGATGCCAAAACTTTGAAGTAAACTGTGTTCCTCTATCCGTCACGATACTCCTCGAAACTCCGTGCAAACATACTATCCTGGTCATATATAGCTTGGCCAACTTTGCACTTGTATAAGTTGTTTTCACTGGGATGAAATGAGCTACTTTGGTCAAACGATCCACTACTACCCATATTGAATCATATCCTGCTTTGGTTACGGGTAATCCTGTGATAAAATCCATGCCAAGCTTGTCCCACTTCCATTCGGGTATTGGCATAGGCTGCTTGATCCTGCCGGCTTTTGATGCTCTGCCTTCACTCTCGACATACATCGCAAACGGCTACATACCCGCAATATCCTTCTTCATACCAGCCCACGTAAACGTTCCTTCAAGTCCAAGTACATCTTGGTGTTTCCGGGTGAATCGAGTATGGTGAGTCATGGGCCTCTTGAAGTATTAACTTCACGATCTCCGAATTGTTGGGCACATAAATCCGATCCTCAAACCACAAGGTATCATGCTCATCCTCGCGAAAACCTTTGGCTTTTCCTTTGCCCATCTGTTCTTTTATCTCAGCAATCTCTTTATCCTCCTTACGAGCGTCTCGAATCTTGTCTAACAAGGTCGACTGAACCTCCATTGTTGCAAGAAAACCTCTTGGAACAATCTCCAACTGAAGTTCCATAACATCTTCTGCTAACTCCTTTGGCAGTCCTCTACCTTCAAGGATATTGGCATGACTCTTCCGACTCAAAGCGTCTACTACGACGTTGGCTTTTCCTGGATGATAGTGTAGCTTCATGTCGTAATCTTTTATAAGTTCCAGCCATCTCTCCTGCATCGAGGTTTAACTCCTTCTGTGTGAAAATGTACTTTAAACTCTTATGATCCGTGTACACATCACAACGGTTTCCCATGAGATAATGTCTCCAGGTCTTTAACACATGTACTACGGCTGCTAACTCCAAATCATGCGTGGCATAGTTCAACTCATGAGGCTTCAGTTGTCGTGAGGCATACGAGACAACTTTTCCCTCCTGCATAAGAACACATCCAATTCCCAAGCGAGAGGCATCACAATACACTTGAAACTCCTTATGTATATCGGCAATGTCAAGACTTTGGGGCTGTAGTCAACCGTTTCTTCAACTCTTGGAAGCTTGTCTCACAATCCTTTGTCCATTTGAACTTGGTATCCTTCTTTAGCAATTCTGTCATTGGTTTAGCAATCTTGGAAAAATTCTCAATGAATCTCCGATAATATCCTGCCAGTCCAAGGAAACTGTGAATCTCGCTGTTGAAGTGGGTGCCAACCATTCGATGATCGACTGAATTTTCTTTGGGATCTCTTGCTATACCTTCTCCCGATATAACATGCCCAAGAAATCCAACTTCCTTTAACCAAAATTCGCACTTGCTGAATTTGGCGTATAACTGGTGTTCCCTGAGTTTCTCAAGAACCAAACGTAGGTGTTCTGCGTGCTCCTCTTCGTTCTTCGAGTAAACCGTAATGTCATCGATAAACACCACAACAAACTTGTCCAAATATTCCATGAACACTTTGTTCATCATACTCATGAAATAGGCAGGGGCGTTAGTCAGTCCAAACAACATGACCATATACTCGTATAATCCATATCGTGTGGTGAATGTTGTCTTGGGTATATCCTTCTCTCAGATCTTCAACTGATGGTATCCTGATCGTAGATCAATCTTAGAAAACACCTTAGCTCCTTGCAACTGATCAAATAGATCATTAATCATCGGTAAGGGATACTTGTTCTTTATCGTTACTTCATTGAGAGCTCGGTAATCAACAACCATCATTAGGGATTTATCCTTCTTCTCCACCAAAAGTACTGGAGCTCCCCAAGGTGATGAACTTCTACGAATGTAACCTTTCTCCAACAGCTCCTTGATCTGCTTCTTAATTTCCTCCAGATCATTTGCGGGCATCCGATAGGGTCTCTTTGCTATTGGCCATGTACCTGGTATTAGTTCTATCAAAAACTCGATGTCTCGATCCGGTGGCATGCCTGGTAACTCTTCCAGAAAAACATCTGGATAATCCTTCACTACAGGTACTTCTTCTTGTACAACTCCCATGAGGGTATTCACTTGGCTCCTCCTAGGCACATGCCTAGATACATACTTAATCCTTTTTCCCTCTGGGGTGGTGAGATAGATTAACTTGCTAGCACAGTCGATACTTCCTCCAAACTTCGACATCCAATCCATACCTAATATCACATCCAATCCTTGCGACTCCAAGTTAATTAGGTCAGACGGAAAAACATGTGTTCCAATGATTAGGGTAACTGGGTGCACCATCTGCTAGCCATATACTCTGCTCAAAGTAGCTCACTAAAGAGGGGTCCTAAGGTGCAGGTTGGTAACTTAAACTTATCCACAAATCCCTTGATATGTATGAATGCGATGCACCAAGATGTCGAAAAGAACAATAGCGGTTAATGGTGAACCAAAAACTTACCTATTACCGCATCGGCTGCTCTTCAACTTCCTCCACGTTAACGTGGTTCACTTGTCCTTTGTTGAATGGATTGGGCTTCTTCCCAGCGCTCCCATTTCCGTTTCCATTCTTTCCATCGGGGCAGTCATTGGCATAGTGCCCTGTCTTCCCGCACTTAAAGCAAATAACTTGGCTCAGGTCTCTCTTAGCGGGTGTAGCTAGGTTAGAGTGATTCTGATTATTGTTGGTTGCATTTCCATTCCCATTCTTCGCACCATTATGCGTTCCTCCTCCAGTATGGTTATGTCCTCCATGGTTATGAACTAGTCCTCCCGAGTTCGGGGTTAGGCGAGGTTTCTGGTGAGCTCTGAGTTATACTTCCCTTGTCCATACTTCCTCTTACGACTCTCAATTTGCTGCTGCTTTCCTTCAATCATTAGGGCCTTATCTACCAACTCCTGGTAGTTGTTGAAAGTTGCCACCATCAGCTGCATACTCATCTCATCATTCAGTCCTTCCATAAACTTCTCTTGCTACGCTGCATCCGTGGCCACATCATCAGGGGCATAGCGTGATAACTTGCTAAACTCGTCCACGTACTGGGCCACAGTACGGTTCCCCTGGCGTAAATTGCGGAACTCACGCTTCTTTATCTGCATGGCTCCAGTTGAAACATGGGCCGTGCGAAAAGCTTGTTGGAACTGGTCCCAAGTGACATTGGCTATAGGAAAAGTAGCCGTGTAATTCTCCCACCATGCGGCTGCTGGTCCATCCAATTGATGTGCGGCAAAGCGCACTCTCTCAGCATCCGTGCATCCTGCGGTGGTTAACTCGCTTCCAATACGGCGTAACCAGTCATACGCAACTATTGGCTCAATGCTCTTGGAAAACACCGGCGGTTGTAACCTCGTAAACGGGCTAAATTGTCCCTTTGGTGGCGGGTTGTTGTTGTTGTTGTTGTTGTTGGCATTGCCACGGTTACGAACTAGCAATTGCATCAAGGCATTACTGCTGTTGGATCAACCGAGTGAGCTCGGTGGGAAAGCAAAACCGGGTCACGTCCTCGAGGCATCTGAGGGTTTAGAGGGGAGAGATTAGAAAGAGAAAGAGGTCTAGTGAGAAAACACTACCCATATGCACATGAGGCAAAACACACATTCATTCAATCAAGCAAGCAAGGGCATACAAAATGATCTATGACTATCGTGACACGTGCTCAACTACTACTAGTTACATGGGGAAAATACTACTAATATTTGGTGGTCATCTAGAAATTTTAATCGGTGGAAGACTCCATGATGTACGCTCGGCTTCGTCTTCATAGTCATCATCACTTGGATCCGAGTCGGTGTAAATCGATGATGATGTAGTTGTCCGGACAAGCGGGATCTTCTTCCTCTTCTTGCTCTTCTTCCTTGGGTGCTGGTCCTCCCATGAAAACTCCAATCTTCTTGACTAGGTCGTCGTTCTTCTCGGTAGTATCTTGATTTCTTCCTCATATCCATCAGCGTGTAGACTTGAGTTCTTCCTCCAATTCGATGATCTTAGTTTTCGCCTTCTTCAAATCCGGCATGTCTGCGCAAGACATCCGGTTCTCATGACGTCGAATGTCTGGTTGAGCTCCCGGATGTAAGCTGCAATGGATCTATCCTTCTTGGTGCTAATTACTTCCCATTGCTCGTCTCGGCGCCCATATATTTGGTATATGGTGTCTTCAAGTTCCTTGTTGTAGACTTCTCCGATGCGTCCCATGGTAATGTGAGCTGCCATACTCTTTCCCAAACTCCATGTTGGTGCATTGAAAACACATACTATGGGCTCCGTGCTTGGTGCAAACGTCCTTAGGGAACTAGGGCTTGAATCTTCCAAAGCATTCTTCTTACGGTAAGGTGGCGTTATGCGTCCCGGTGAAGCTTGATATTCCAATATTCAGGTACCTAGTGACTTCCTTGGTGACGTCCGAAAGGTGTGTCTTCATCCGGTTGGGCAAACTTGTACTTCATCTCCGTCATCCTAAAGAGTGGAAAAATGGAGAGAGGTCAGAAATGAGTAGAGAGGAGTGACCTATGGTTTATCTTAGTGGTCGTGTCCCACACTCAGCGTGTGCTCTGATACCATCTTGTAGCGACCCGACCTTAGATGGTCAAGTCTATGTGCTTCTGTGTCATCCCTGGATCGGTAATGCTGACACACACAATACTCGAAGGATTTATAACAGAGTAGTAATCACACACTTATTACATCGAATGTCTCAAAAGAGAACTTATTACAATAATATGGTTGAAGGCCATCTAATGCGATAACAGCGGAAGGCTTGGAAGATAAAGTGAGTCCATCAACTCCAACGGCATAACTGAGCTGCACGGCAACGACCTACAATCCTTACTCCTTGTGCGAAAAGTCTACAACATAATACGTTGCAGCCGAGAACGGGTCAGCACATGGAATATCTTGGCAATGTAACACATAGGGTAATGAAAGAATAAGCTATACTACATGCATATGTGGCTGGTGGAAAGCTCTATGGTTACAGTTTTGCGAAAAGCCAAATTTTCCCTACATCAAAGGAATAAATTTAATTTAACTATCATGGTGGTTGAAACATCATTGAGAAGGTACCCCCAACTCAGATGATCCCAATTAAGGTAATTAACAACCCAGCAAATTTAGTTAAGAGTGTTGAGATACATGTGAATACTTAAGTACTAGATACTCAGAATGCGTCCATAACCGGGGACACGGCTAACCATGATTAGTTTGTACACTCTGCAGAGGTTTGCACTTTTCCCCACAAGACTCGATCGGCTCCGTAGGTTTCTCGCCTTGCATGGTGTTTGAGAGGCGGATGACCGAGACACGATCTTTCGAAACATTAACTCTCTACTCGGATAGATCATACCAAACCTATAAAACCCACTACCTGTGATCTACCTCTTGAGAGCTTCACGTAACTTACTCAACTATGCTAGAGCCCATAATAGCTTGTGGCTGCACACGGAAGTTTCTAGCATGAATAATCTCAGTTCCCTTTGAGCCTGGTGGCGGTCCATAGGAAGATCACACGGGTACCCGGGATTTCAAAAAAAGCAGACAACCTTTGGGTTCCCCAGGTGCCTCAATCCACCCAGATGTGTATTTAAGTTGCCGCCTTAAAGTAAACCATTAATTAATAATCTCACATCTGTCGTGAATATCTCTCAAACCCCAAACCACGTCTACGAGCATAACATGGCAGTATAAGCATAACGTAGAAGTAACCCCCAAGGGTTTGAAAGTAACAGGGCAATAGGTTCCTACCTCATCATCTACTTCCCAACCCACAAATTAATGACATCCTAATCATGCAATATTTGAGGGTTGAAACTAATGCATAAAAACTGGGTAGGAAAAGATATGATCAAGTGTTACTTGCCTTGCTGACGAGCCGTGAATCCTAGAGACTCGTAGTAACACGCTTCGCACTCCGGGAATTCTATCGGAAGCAAACAACGTATACATAAGTAAACAAGCAAAGATGCACAAACGAAACTTCAACTGAAGAGGTTGACCGGAGAGTTCAACTTAAGAACTCCGGTTTGCAAAAAGAATCAAACCAAATGGAACAACGAAACTCAAACGGCGAGAAAAACAAGGTCCATTTACTAATCTGAACTAGGGTCAAATTTTATAGGGATAAAAACTGGTTTAAGTTGATTATTCGGAAAGAGGGTTTCGACATTTAAACTCCAGGCGCTTGAATCGCCTGATTCCGATAAACGAGCGAAAAGATAAACATGTTTGAAAATTGGATCAGAAATCGCGATCAAAATAACCGCGGAATAATTCCAATAAAAGAAAAGCGACGAACTATTAAACGAACGAACGTTCGTTAACAGAACTTAAACATTGAACGCGTTCGTTAAAACGAACGGATGAACGGATGTTCGTGAAATAAATAAACCGACGAAAATAAACCGATCTATATAAAAACGATCTAGGGTTTTATTAAAAACCAAGGGTTTTTAAAAACATAATAAACCGCGGCGGCGGGTCGGGTACTCCGCAGGCGCTGCTCGGCGAGCGGGCGGGTCCGCGAGGGGCGGGTCGGCGAGGGGCGGCGGCGACGGCGAAAGGCGGCGGGCGACGCATGGGAGGGCGGCGTAACGCGCTGGGCTCCGGCAGCTGGGCGGCTCGGTTCCCAAGGGCGGGTGGTGGTGGCGGGTGGTGGCGGCGGTATTTAAAGGCGGGCGGTGGCTTGGCGAAGGCGGGCGGCGACTTGGGAAGGGTCGCCGGGGTGGAGTCCGGCTCGGACTCCCTCGGCGTCTGCCTCGACTGCATGGAGGGAGGCGGCGGCGCTCGTGGGCCGGCTTTGGCCTGGGCCCTTGGCCCGGTCGCTGGTCCGCTTGCTTTTTTAACATTCATGAAAGAAAAATTCCTAGAAAAATAAATAAAAATCTAAAAATTCCAAAATAAGTTTTCTCCTTCTAAATAGAATATTTAGAACTAGATGAACTTTTCTTGGCCCCTAAAATGCAAATTCTTAAAGCGTGCAAATTTTTCTAGGGCAATTAAAATCCCAAATAAAATCAAATAAAATCCCAAAAATGATTTTAACATTTTTCCTCCGTTATTTGAATTATTTTGGAGAAGTCATATTATCTCCCCTCATTTATTTATTTAAATTGGAATAATCTTCCGAAGAGAAAATAATTAAAATCCAATATCCTCGTCTTTCATTATTTGACAAAATTCAAATATGAAAATTGAAAAATCCCCAACTCTCTCCGAGGGTCCTTGAGTTGCTTAGGATTTTCGAGGATGGTAAACGAGAATGCAAATAAAATATGATATGCAAGAATGACCTATGTATAACATGCCAAATTGAAAATTTGGGATGTTACAAATACGAACTAGGTTCGTGATCTGAGGATTATCCTCATTGCTGCACAGAAGAATTATGTCCTTGATGTACCGCTAGGTGACAGACCTCTTGCAGGAGCAGATGCAGACGTTATGAAAGTTTGGCAAGCTCGATATGATGACTACTTAATAGTTTAGTGCGCCATGCTTTACGGCTTAGAACCGGGACTCCAAAAACATTTTGAACGCCACAGAGCATATGAGATGTTCCAAGAGCTGAAATTAGTATTTTAGACTCATGCTTGTGTCGAGAGGTATGAGACCTCTACTTTTCCTACAAGATGGAGGAGAATAGCTCAGCCAGTGAGCATGTGCTCAGAATGTCTGAGTACTACAATCACTTGAACCAAGCGGGAGTTAATGTTCCAGATAAGATAGTGATTGGCAGAGTTCTCTAGTCACTATCACCAAGCTACTAGAACTTCATGATGAACTATAATATGAAAGGGATGACGAAAATGATTTCCGAGCTCTTCGCGATGCTGAAATCGGCGAAGGTAGAAATCAAGAAAAAGCATCAAGTGTTGATGGTTAAAAAAGACCACTAGTTTCAAGAAAAAGGGCAAGGGAGAGAAAGGGAACTTCGAGAAGAATGGCAAGTAAGTTGCCACTCTCGAGAAGAAGCCCAAAGATGGACCCAAGCCTGAAATTGAGTGCTTCTACTGCAAAGCAAGTGGTCACTGCAAGCGGAACTGCCCCAAAAACTTGGCGGATAAGAAGGATGGCAAACTGGACAAAGGTATATATGATGTACAGGTTATTGATGTGTACCTTACTAGTGTTCTTAGTAGCCCCTGGGTATTGATACCGGTTCAGTTGCTAAGAAACTCAAAACAGGAGTTTCAGAATGAACAGAGACTAGTTAAGGGTGAGGTAACGATGTGTGTTGGAAGTGATTCCAAGGTTGATACAGTCACCATCGCACACTCCCTCTACCTTCGGGATTAGTGTTGAACATAAATAAATGTTATTTGGTGTTTGCGTTGAGCATGAATATGATTAGATCATTTTTATTGCAATAGGTTATTCATTTAAGTCAGAGAATACATGTTGTTCTGTTTACATGAATAAAACCTTCTATGGTCATACACCCAATGTGAATGGTTTACTGAATCTCGATCGTAGTGATACACATATTCATAATATTGATGCCAAAAGATGCAAAGTTGATAATGATAGTGCAACATGTTTGTGGCACCGCCGTTTAGGTAATATTGGTGTAAAGTGAATGAAGAAACTCCTTGTGGATGGACTTTTGGAATCACTTGATTATGAATCATTTGATACTTGCGAACCATGCCTCATGGGCAAGATGACTAAAACTCCATTCTCCAGAACAATGGAGCGAGCTAATGACTTATTGGAAATAATGCATACCGATGTATGCGGTCCAATGAGTATTGAAGCACGCGGTTGGTATCGTTATTTTCTGACCTTCACAAATGATTTGAGTAGATATGGGTATACCTACTTGATGAAACATAAGTCTGAGACATATGAAAAGTTCAAAGAATTTCAGAGTGAAATAGATAATCATAGTAACAAGAAAATTAAGTTTCTACGATCCGATCACAGAGGCAAATATTTGTGTTACGAGTTTGGCCTTCATTTAAAACAATGTGGAATTGTTTCACAACTAACGCCACCTGGAACACCACAGCGTAATGGTGTGTCCGAACATCGTAACTGTACTTTATTGGATATGGTGCGATCTATGATGTCTCTTTACGATTTACCACTATCATTTTGGGGTTATGCATTAGAGACAGCCGCATTCACGTTAAATAGGGCACCGTCTAAATCCATTGGGACGACACCGTATGAACTGTGGTTTGGCAAGAAACCTAAGCTGTCGTTTCTTAAAGTTTGGGGTTGCACTTATGTCAAAAGGCTTCAGCCTGATAAGCTCGAACCCAAATCGGAGAAGTGTGTCTTCATAGGATACCCTAAGGAAATAGTTGGGTACACCTTCTACCACAGATCCGAAGGCAAGATCTTTGTTGCTAAGAATGGATCTTTTCTAGAGAAGGAGTTTCTCTCTACAGAACTGAGTGGGAGGAAAGTATAACTTGATGAGGTAATTGTACCTTCTCTCAAATTGAAAAGTAGCGCATCCGAGAAATCCGTTCTCGTGATGCCTACACCAACTAGAGAGGAAGCTAATGATGATGATCATGAAAATTCAGATCAAGTTACTACTGGACATCTTAGGTCGAACAGAGCACATTCTGCACTAGAGTGGTATGGTAATCCTGTCCTGGAAGTCATGTTCCTAGACCATGGCGAACATAGTAATTATGAAGAAACTATGATGAGCCCAGATTCCGATAAATGGCTCGAGGCCATGTAATCTGAGATAGGATCCATGTATAGAACAAAGTGTGGACTTTGGTGGACTTTCCCGATGATCGGCAAGCCAGTGAGAATAAATGGATCTTCAAGAAGAAGACTGACGCTGATGGTAATGTTACTATCTACAAAGCTTGACTTGTTGCAAAAAGGTTTTCGACAAGTTCAAGGGGTTGACTACGATGAGACTTTCTCACCCCTAGCGATGCTTAAGTCTGTCTGAATCATGGTAGCAATTGCCGCATTTTATGAAACCTGGCAAATGGTCATGAAAACTGCATTCCTTAATGGATTTCTCAAAGAAGAGTTGTATATGATGCAACCAGAAGATTTTTGTCGATCCTAAAAGTTCTAACAAAGCGTGCAAGCTCCAGCGATCCATCTATGGACTGGTGCAAGCATCTCGGAGTTGGAATATACGCTTTGATGAAGTGATCAAAGCATATGGTTTTATACAGACTTACGGTGAAGCCTGTATTTACAAGAAAGTAAGTGGAAGCTTTGTAGCATTTTTGATATTATATGTGGATGACATACTGTTGATTGGAAATGACATAGAATTTCTGGATAGCATAAGACGATTCTTGAATAACAATTTTTCAATAAAATACCTCGGTGAAGCTACTTACATATTGAGCATCACGATCTATGGGGATAGATCGAGACGCTTAATAGGACTTTCACAAAGCACACACCTTGGCAAAGTTTTTGAAGAAGTTCAAAATGGACCAGTCAAAGAAAGAGTTCTTGCCTGTGTTGCAAGGTGTGAAGTTGAGTAAGACCCAAAACTCGACTACTGCAGAAGATAGAGAGAGAATGAAAGTCATTCCCTATGCCTCAGCCATAGGTTCTATAAAGTATGCCATGTTGTGTACCAGAGCTATTGTGTACCTTGCCATGAGTTTGGCAAGGGGGTAAAATAGTGATCCAGGAGTAGATCACTGGACAACGGTCAAAATTATCCTTAGTTACCTAAGAGGACTAAGGAAATATTTCTTGGTTATGGAGGTGGTAAAGAGTTCGTCGTAAAGAGTTACGTCGATGCAAGCTTTGATACCGATTTGGATGACTCTGAGTTTCAATCTAGATACATATTGAAAGTGGGAGAAATTAGCTGGAGTAGCTCCATGCAGAGCATTGTAGACATAGAAATTTGCAAAATACATACGTATCTGAATGTGATAGACCCGTTGACTAAACTTCTCTCACAAGAATATTATGATCACATCTTAGTACTCTTTGGGTGTTAATCACATGGTGATGTGAACTTGATTATTGACTCTATTAAACTCTTTGGGTGTTGGTCACATGGCGATGTAAACTATGGGTGTTAATCACATGGCGATGTGAACTAGATTATTGACTCTAGTGCAAGTGGGAGACTGAAGGAAATATGCCCTAGAGGCAATAATAAAGTTCTTATTTTATATTTCCTTATTCATGATAAAGGTTTATTATTCATGCTAGAATTATATTGATCGGAAACCTAAATACATGTGTGAATACATAAACAAATACCGTGTCCCTAGTAAGCCTCTACTAGACTAGCTCGTTAATCAAAGATGGTTAAGGTTTTCTAACAATAGACATGTGTTGTCATTTGATAACGGGATCACATCATTAGGAGAATGACGTGATGGACAAGACCCATCCGTTAGCTTAGCATAATGATCATTCTGTTTGTTTCTATTTCTTTCTTCATGTCAAATACATATTCCTTCAACTATGAGATTATGCAACTCCCGGATACCGGAGGAATACCTTGTTTGCTATCAAACATCACAACATAACTGAGTGATCATAAAGATGCTCTATAGGTATCTCCAAAGGTGTTTGTTGAGTTGGCATAGTTCGAGATTAGAATTTGTCACTCTGAGTATCGGATAGGTATCTCTGGGCCCTCTCGGTAATACACATCATAAGAAGCCTTGCAAGCAAAGTGAGTAATGAGTTAGTTACAAGATGATTTATTACGGAATGAGTAAAGAGACTTGCCGGTAACGAGATTGAAATAGGTATGAAGATACCGACGATTGAATCTCGGGCAAGTAACATACCTATGGACAAAGGGAATTACGTAAGTTCTCATAGCGGTTCGACCGATAAAGATCTTCATAGAATATGTAGGAGCCAATATGGGCATCTAGGTTCCGTAGAGATAGCTTCACCATCACCATCACTACGCCGTCGTGCTGCCGGAACTCATCTACTACCTCGCCGTCTTGCTGGATCAGGAAGGCAGAGGACGTCACCAAGCGGAACGTGAGCAGAGCGCGGAGGTGCCGTACGTTCGGTACTTGATCGGTTGGAGCGTGAAGAAGTTCGACTACATCAACCGCGTTGTTAAACGCTTCCACTTACGGTCTACGAGGGTACGTAGACACACTCTCCCATCTTGTTGCTATGCATCTCCATGGACAGATCTTGCATGTGCGTAGATTATATTTTTTTCCATGCAACGTTTTCCAACAGGAATAGGTTCTACCCACTTAGTAATGTAATCAACAACAAGTAAAATATGAGTATATCCATTACAGGAAGGTAAATGTCCCATATAATCAAAACCCCAAACATCAAATGGTTCAATAACAAGTGAATAGTTCATAGGTGATACGTCTCCAACGTATCTATAATTTTTCTTGTTCCATGCTGTTGTATTATCATTCTTGGATGTTTTACAATCATTTTATAGCAACTTTATATCATTTTTTGGGACTGACCTATTGAAAAAGTGCCCAGTGGCAGTTGTTGTTTTTTGCTTGCTTTTTACTTCGCACAAAATCAATACCAAACGGAGTCCAAACGCAGTGAAACTTTTTGGAGATTTTTTGTGGACTAGAAGACACCTGTTGGGCCAAAGAAGTACCCGAGGGGGGCTCCGAGGGGAGCACAACCCACCTGGGCGCGCTTGGGGGCCCAGGTGCGCCCTGGTGGGTTGTGTCCACCTCGGCGGCCTCCTGCACTGCCTCTTTGATCTATAACTACCCCGAAAATCCAAAAACCCTAGGGGAGTTGACGAAACAGAATTCCAGTCATCGCAAGTTCCAGAACCACCAGATCCAATCTAGACACCATCACGAAGGGGTTCATCATCCTCATTGGTGCCTCTCCGATGATGCGTGAGTAGTTCATTGTAGACCTTCGGGTCCGTAGTTAGTAGCTAGATGGCTTCCTCTCTCTCTTTTGATTCTCAATACAATGGTCTCTTGGAGATCTATTTGATGTAACTCTTTTTTGTGGTGTGTTTGTTGGGATCCGATGAAGTTTGAGTTTATGATCAGATCTATTTTATCCATGAAAGTTATTTGAGTCCTCTTTTGATCCCTTATATGCATGATTACTTATAGCCTCGTATTTCTTCTTCGAATCTTTGGTTTAGTTAGGCCGACTAGATCGATTTTTCTTGCCATGGGAAGAGGTGCTTTGTGATGGGTTCGGTCGTGCGGTGTTCTTTCCCAGTGACAGAAGGGGCAGCAAGACACGTATTGATCGTTGCCATTAAGGATAACAAGATGGGGTCTATTCCTACATAAAAACATCTTGTCAACATCATGTCATCGTTCTTATTGCATTACTCCGTCTCTCCATGAACTTAATACACTAGATGCATGCTGGATAGCGATCGATGTGTGGAGTAATAGTAGTAGATGTAGGCAGGAGTTGGTCTACTAATCTTGGACGTGATGCCTATATAATAATCATTTCCTGGATATCGTTATAATTATTTGAAATTCTATCAATTGCCCAACAGTAATTTATTTACCCATCGTATGCTATTTTTCTCGAGAGAAGCCACTAGTAAAATCTACGCCCCCCGGGTCTATCCTTCATCATATTTGCTTTCCGATCTATTGTTTGCCACTTTTATTTTGAGATCTATTATTCCAAAAACCCAAAAATACCTTGCTGCACTTTTTCTTTATTTATTTTATTTTGTTTTATTGCGACATCTATTTATCCAAAATCATACAAATCAATCTATCTTTTACCCGGGAGGGATTGACAACCCCTCTTATGCGTTGGGTTGCAAGTATTTGTTCTTTGTGTGCAGGTACCGTTTACATAGTGTTGCTTGGTTCTCCTACTAGTTCGATAACCTTGGTTTCATCACTGAGGGAAATACCTACCGTAGCTGTGCTGCATCATCCTTCCTCTTTGGGGAAATACCGGCATAGTTCAAGCGACATCAATAGGCATTTCCTAACGTCTACTAATATTACCAATTCTTTGACATTCATCACAAGAAAGGGCAAACTTAGATGCATCTTTGAAGAAAGTAGGCCCGTAGAAACCAGACTGTAATACCTTATGTGCACTTCTTTCTCCAACGTGGTGCCCTTCATATGCCTCGGAATGACATTTCCATAGGATTTCTTGTTGTTCATGCTCAGGCACACAACATCTAATAACACCATTTACTCCTTTATATAAATGTGGATCATCCCAAAAGTAATGTCTTAATTCAAAGAAGAACTTTTTCTTTTGTTGGTATGTGAAACCAGGCGGTATATATTTAGCAACAATATAATTAGCATAGTCTGCATACCAAGGAGTATTACGGGAAGCATTTATAATAGCTAATTGCTCACCGGGAAAACTATCATCAATAGGTAGTTGGTCATCAAGAATATTTTCCATCCTAGACAAGTTATCTGCTATAGGATTCTTAGCTCCCTTTCTATCAATAATATGCAAGTCAAATTCTTGAAGTAAAAGAACCCACCTCATTAGTCTAGGTTTATCATCTTTCTTTTCCATAAGGTATTTAATAGCAGCATGATTAGTGTGAGTTGTAACTTTAGAATCAACAATATAAGGTCTGAATTTATCACAAGCAAACACAACTGCTAAAAATTCTTTCTCAGTAGTAGCATAATTTCTTTGAGCATTGTTTGGAGTCTTACTAGCATAATGAATAACGTTCAATTTTTTTATCAACTCTTTGACCTAGAACAACACCAATAGCATACACCACTGCAGGATGCTGCTAACGCGACACTACGATCAGAGACTCTTTGACGAAACTGTGCGCGATGCATTAATCGCAAACGGTGATGTAAAAAACCGTCAAAAAAGATGCAAAACATTTGCGATGGCAGATACATCAAACATGATTCAGATTTTAGTTGCGTGTGCGATGCTGGGCATACGGTTGATCCATATGAACTGTCTGTGATTAGACAGAACAACTGAAACGGGCAGCCATATCAATGTGTGTGCGATATACGGCATACAATTCGCTCCAATGAACTATTTGCTATTAGGGAAAGCAATAGAAACGGTCAACCAGGTCAAGGTGTGTGTGATATACGGCATACAGTTCACTCGAATGAACTATTTTCGATTAGGGAAGAGAACAGAAACGGTTCAACTTAACAAGATGTGTGGATACGCGACAAACATGTCTGTAATCGGAAATGTGTGGGAAGACCGATAATAACACAGATGATTCCTGTTAACAAGAGGTATGTGTTGTGAGAAAACGATTGCTTCTATACAATTGTCAGTGATTGATGAAATCATCACCGATGGGTTCCATTGTTTAGTCCGTGTGCGATGCGATTTGCTCTGTTCGCACAACATCTACGCTCTGCCTATACAGCATCATCATATATACTTAAAAATACAGCATTGCAAAACCAAATTAAGCATACAATTACCCAAGTGACTACACACATAACATTTCCACACACCCAAGTAAGCAATTACATGCATACTAAACTAGGAGAAACGAGCATCTAATCATCTACTTCTTGTTGTGACGACGCTTCCCATTGCTCTGCTTCCGGTTGGATCCCTGGTTGTTTTGGGGAAGGAGGCACTTCCTCATGTCAACGATCTGCCTGTACATCTCATAGCTCGTGTACGCCTCCTAGGCCGCGTACACGACATGAACTTTGTCGAGTTTCTCCAGCCAGGCCGAGTGCCAGGCACACTTGTCCTTGTTTGCAGGAATCCTTCATGTCTCTGTAGTAGGGATCGATGATGGCCTCGGCGAGGTGAACTAGTGAGTCCTTCTCATGCTCATTGTTGCCGCAGATCTTGTATTGGCCCTGGATGTCAACAAGATTCTGGCAGGCGATGCTCGAATTCTTGAGCACCATTACATCATTGGTGATGTCCACCATAGCGAACATGTAGTGGGGGCTGTTGACAAACCTGGTGAAACGCTTGCAAGGCCTTGTGGCCAGGCAGTAGTGGTAGACGAGGACGTGATCGCGCACGCACATCTAGGCGATGGCGACCTTGGGACGAGACCCGGCACGAGCGCTGGTGTACTCGAGGTCGAACCCGACCACCTTGTACTTATCCTCAGCAAGCAACAACTCCATGATGTGGATGGAGTGCTCCACCCAGACCGGGTTGTTGGTGTACACCACCGAGAGCTCCGTGAACCTTCTGTGGGTGTCCACCACAGCATGCATGGTGAACTACTGCTCGTCGTCAGCAGCCGCTCGGAGTGCCATTGGAGCCGCGCAGGATACCCTCTAAGAATTTGTCGTGGTGGGTGTGCTTCTTGCAATGGTGGGGCGCGACCAAATGGTTGAAGAGACACAAGGGTTAAATGGCCACTGTAATAAATGGGGGCCGGCCGGCCTGTAATCGTCACATCTTGTCACCGCGTTCATAGCGGAGGATTCCAGTGCACGCTTGACAACACCGCACCGCACGCATTTCGTTTGACCACACGTGGGATCGAAGAGGCGCCAAATGTATCATCGATGAGCCTGTTCCCGTGCTACCGTGTGGTTTACCACGCAAACTTCCCGCCCGACTAGTTTGGCCATGCGTCGGCTAGAAGAGGGAGAAATCATGGGCGTTTACTGGCAAAAAGCTTTGTAAAAACGAAGTGTGTGGAATGACTTCGGTCATAAGTTTAGCCGTGGGTGATGAGGTAAAATTTACACAGAAGGGTGATGATGGACACTCGAGTGCGATAATTAATTCTGCGCTCTATAGGGCACACGGTTGAAGAAACCAACTGTGTGCAATAATGTCGAAGATCGCAGTCGAGTTAGCTATACATATCGTGTGCTATGAGATCAACAAGCACTACAAGTAAATACACTTTCGTGATGATACGTGTTTGTCACAGTAGGTCACCTTTTCTGTCATGCATGTACATCCATGACGATTTTATGATAGAATCAAGATAGTCATACCTGTGCTATCGTAAAAGTGTTCCATGACATTACCAAAATTATCATCACAGAAGTGTCCACTTTCATGACAATAAATCACGCATCATAGAAGTGTTTTCATCAAGGGTGACCGACACGTGGCACCCACCGAAACGGGTCACCGTTAAGCTATCGGGTTCCGGTTTGGATCCGATAACCAGTTAACAGCCCGAACCAATGGGGGTTTTCCACATGTAAAATTCTCAATGGCCAGAGGAACCATGTGTCGGCTCACCGTTGGGACAGATGCCATCTACTCATTGGACCGAAGGCGCCTATGATACATCGACACGTGGCACTGCCCAACAGAGGCCCATTCTAGTGAAAAGGCTGGCCCATTTGACTTGGTCAAAAGGTAGCGGGCCGGCTCAGGGAAAGCGTGTTAATGGCTTGTTCGCATATAGCCCATTTACAGCCCGCTAACTCACGGCCCATCACGGCCTACCAGAATTTGGCCCAGTAGCGTCTTCTGGGCCGTCCAATATGATTCCAGCCCGTTGTAACTTCCGGCCAATGTATGGCCCATGACGTCTTTCAGCCCATAGGAGGCCCTTTGTAACTCTGGGCCCATTAAAGGCCCGAGATGAAACTGGCCCATAATGAACAGTGTATCGCTTTATACCCATTAACGGCCCATTATTCCGTCGGCCGTTTCCAACCTGTGTTAACTTTCGGCCTTCTAAGGGCCCATTTATTCTTGGGCTCATTTCTAGAATTCGGTTAGTTACGGTCTATTACTGGCCTGTTCCGCTTGTGGGCCAAATTCAGCTCGTGGTTACAGTCGGCCCGTTTGTGGCCCGTTAACCTGTTGGGCTATTTTCATAGCGTCATAAAATACGTTCTATTAACGGCTCGTTATGGTCGGGCCATAAACAGACGATTTCCACTCTAGCCCGTTTACGGCCCATTTTGCGGACCGTTATTGGTCCACGAATAGTACGGACCATGTTTGGCGAAATGATTATACGGCTCGTAGAAGGCCCATTGATTAGATGGCCCGTAGAAGGCCCATGGATCATACGGCCCGTAGAAGGCCCATGCATCATACGGCCCATAGAAGGCCCATGGATCCTATAACCCATAGAAGGCCCATGGATCCTACGGCCCGTAGGAAGCCCATGGACACTACAACAGGTAGCAGGACCATGGTTACAACAGTCCGTGTGTTGCCATGGTTATTGTGGCCTAGTTATAAAAAATAGGTTATTGTGGCCACTAGAAAAACATGGAAAAGGAACTGTAGTGACTACAAGCAAACAAATAAACAAGACAATAAATAAGCAAGCAACTAACGCTAGGCTATTACGACTATTACACATATTACATCCACTGGGCATCAAAGTTCGCCACCCACTAGTACAGCGAGATGCTAAACAAACGTTTTTAACCCCTTTCCGCGACGGCCTTTGGAACCGTGTCCAAGTGAGTGCCGGCGATAGGGGGGTCCTTCCCACACGACCCAGAAACCATCGGGGATATGCCCTCCTGGCACACACGCTCGGCAAAATGAGGTCGTGTGCGACCGGCGAGCACTCAAATACAGAAATACGTACAATAGTGCTAAAAATACAATTATACAGGCGAAATCATTTTCGGTCGTAAGTACATCCCACATAGTCAGCCAGCGCTAAACGTTTCCGTTCGTATATACATCCCACATAGTCGCTCCAAGGAAATGTTTCTGTTCGCAAGTACATCACACACAATTTTCCCGTTTAAATCGTTCGTGATAGCGTTTCCATTGCACACGGTATTAACAATTTTATCGTTTGCGTTATTGAATTTATCACACACGGTGCCTAGAAGAAACTGTGTGTCAAGGGCTGTCCATCACACACAGTTTTTATGTGGTAAACGTTTGCGCCAGGTGGCCTAACGCAAATAGTTCTCAAGAGGATGTCGTGTGTGATTGTTCATTAATCTAACATGTTTTATTCCTAAAAACTGTGCGCTTTATTGAATGCATCGCACATGGTGTTTTCTCAATAACCTCTTGCAATAGAAAATCCCAATTAGCAGGCTAATTATCCGATTATTCATAATCCATTTATTAATCTAATTGACATTTCATATTAAGCACACAATATATTTCATTTTCATAATTGAAATACATTAGAGTACAACATCATATAGCTTCAGCACTCAGCTACCCCATTACACAACTACATCAGGACCAAGTTTCACATACAACATCTATAACCTTTCGAAATTAGCATCAAAGACGGTACATAGGCAGATGTATCTCGTCTGGAAAACTGTTGAAGCAGAAGGCGATTATTGAGCCTTCATTGATGTTGAAGGTCTTTGTAACTTTAGGCCAGTGCCTGTGGATGATTGACCGTCCATCCTTCGTCCTCTTTAGGAACACTTCAATATTGAACCGTGGGTGTTGTATGAATACCTTCCTCGCCTCCTGACCATACAGGTGGTTTGAGAGGTAATCATCGTGAACTGCTTTGGAAAGGCCTGAAAACAAGGATGTGCATAAATATCTTCTCTATATTGGAATTGGGGCAAAAGAATAAAAAAGGCAAGGTATAATAGTTAGTACCATCTTGTAGTGAACTGATGTCTTCTTCATTGTGCAGACAAAGATCTTGTTGTTTCTTGTCGCTAATTTCTTTATCCTAACAATCTTTCTGAGTTTCTTGACTTGACTGATATTCATGGACAACTCATTTCCCCATATGCAAAAAGGGTCGAACAGTGGGTCAAAACCTCTAACAGCAGGACCTACATGTGCAAGACCAAATTGTAAAAAACCGAAATATTAGAATGTTGCAATTGCACAATAATGTGCTATTAGACAACGGACCATGCACGTGCTAACCTCGATTGTAAACCTCAGTGCTTCCCATTGTTTCCCTGCAACACATATAAGGTAGTTAGTGATCAGGTTAAGTAAGGGTTCGCATGCTATCAGAAAAATATGTTGATGAAAAATAAGCACATTGCAGATTCATCAGATTAATTCAAGCCACATGGAAAACCCATTTATCCAAACCAAGCATGATTAAGAACTAGGAGATAGCATATGGTGGGTAAACAAATTACTATTGTGCAATTGACAGAACCTCAAATAATTATGATGATATCCAGGCAATGATCATTATATAGGCATCACGTCCAATATTAGTAGACCAACTCCTGCCTGCATCTACTACTATTACTCCACACATCGACTGCTATCCAGCATGCATCTAGTGTATTAAGTTCATGAAGAAACAGAGTAATGCAATAAGAATGATGACATGATGTAGACAAGATCTATTCATGTAGGAATAGACCCCATCTCGTTATCCTTAATAGAAACGATCAATATGTGTCTTGCTGCTCCTTCTGTCACTAGGAAAGAACACCGCACGATCGAACCCATCACAAAGCACCTCTTCCCATGGCAAGAAAAATTGATCTAGTCGGCCTAAATAAACCAAATATTCGAAGAAGAAATACGAGGCTATAAGTAATCATGCATATAAGAGATCAAAACTCAAATAACTTTCATGGATAAAATAGATCTGATCATAAACTCAAAGTTCATCGGATCCCAACAAACACACTGCAAAAGAGTTATATCAAATAGATCTCCAAGAGACCATTGTATTGAGAATCAAAAAGAGAGAAGAAGCCATCTAGCTACTGCCCACGGACCCGTAGGTCTACAATGAACTACTCACGCATCATTGGAGAGGCACCAATGAGGATGACGAACCCCTCCGTGATGGTGTCCAGATTGGATCTCGTGGTTTTGGAACTTGCAGCGGCTGGAATTGTGTTTCGTCGACTCCCCTAGGGTTTCTGGATTTTTGGGGTATTTATAGAGCAAAGAGGCGGTGCAGGAGGCCGCCGAGGTGGGCACAACCCACCAGGGCACGCCTGGGCCCCCAGGCGCGCCCAGGTGGGTTGTGCCCCCTCGGGGCACCCCTTTGGTACTTCTTTGGCCCATCTTGTATCTTCTGGTCCAGAAAAAATCTCCAAAAAGTTTCGCTGCGTTTGGACTCTGTTTGGTATTGATTTTTTGTGAAGTAAAAAACAAGCAAAAAGTAGGAACTGGCACTGGGCACTATTTCAATAGGTTAGTCCCAAAAATTGATATAAAGTTGCTATAAAATGATTGTAAAACATCCAAGAATGATAATATTACAGCATGGAACAATAAAAAATTATAGATACATTGGAGACGTATAACTGCCCCTCTTGTACTCATAGAGTGGTTGGCACTTAGACCACTCTCAACCATCCTTTGGCACTTGAAGATTTCCTGCTCCACTGCTTCAAGCCCGACCTTCTCGCTCCCCTCCTTGTTCGGTCCTTGAATAACCCGGATGTGAAGCACCCCCTCACGCAGCTCCATGGTTTGAGGGTGCTTCATCACCTCCGGAAGGTAGAGATTGATGACCATCTCGAAGAACTTGTCCTTGGACGAACTTGATAAAGACATGATGATCTAGATCTGCCAGAAAAATAGCCCGAAACAAGAACAGGGGAGAAACTCGCGACACGGAGGTCAAAACAATGAAACATATATATAATGATTTTTCCTTGCAGGACAAACCTTTGGGAAGAATACGGAGTCGGGAAGTTCCACGAGGGCCCCACAAGCTTGGGTGGCGCGCCCCAGAGGCGAGGGGGGCTACCTGAGCTTGTGGCCTCCCCGTGCACTTTCCTGACTATTTCTTATTTTCCTGATTCTTATATATTCTTAAACGAACAAAAAATATTTTTATGGAATTTTTGGAGTCGGTTTACTTACCGTATCACATACCTATTCCTTTTTCAGGATTCTGGAGTGCTCCAGAAGGTTTCATTTAGATATTCCTCTGGAGTAATTTCTTGAATAATATTGGTTTCAATGTTAATGGGGGTACCTGCAATATAATGTTTAACTCTTTTCCCATTAATGACCATCGGACTTGTTCCTTCATCGTTGTTGATCTTGATGGCTCCAGAGCGATAAAATTCTTCGACTACATAAGGACCTTCCCATTTGGAGAGAAGTTTACCTGCGAAAGATCTAAAATGAGAATTGTACAACATAACTTTATCACCTACATTAAATTCTCGCTTTTGAATTCTTTTGTCAGGCCATCTTTTAACACTTTCTTTAAATAACTTAGCATTCTCGTAAGCTTGTGTTCTCCACTCATCCAGAGAGCTAATATCAAATAATGTCTTTTCACCGGCAAGTTTGAAATCATAATTAAGTTCTTTAATTTTTCCCATTAAGCCTTATGTTCTAACTCAAGAGGTAAATGACATGATTTTCCATAGACCATTTTATATGGGGACATACCCATTGGGTTTCCTTAGCAAAATTAAGGATTGTCCACCTTGCTGCCCCTTGCTACTTTTGTTACTTGTTACCAACTATGTTGCTATCAAACTATCTATCAAAATTATCTTACAACACTTGCAGATAATACCTTGCTGAAAACCGCCTATCAATTCCTTCTGCTCCTCATTTGGTTCGACGCTCTTACTTATCTAAAGGGATACGATTGATCCCCTATACTTGTGGGTTACCAGACCTCCACATCACGATTAGGGAAACAATATCACGAAACCAACCTTCAAGGCCAATCTCATCAATCTGCACCTGAACCGATCTACATATCTCATATTCAATCACCGAATCTATCACTACACAGCATAGGCTCTGATTCAACTATTGTAACATGCGGTACGCTATGCTTGCGCAAAATATAAAAAATTCTATCGCGCACCCAAGAAAATGCTGCTAGAAATAGATTATGGGATCAGATTTACCACCATACGCACAGTCACCACAATGGAAGTAGAGTTGGTAATGCATGTAGTCGATTATAAGAGTTGTCTCGTCCTCGTGTAGCCGATCTCCCGCGAACAGCTCCTCACGGATCCCTCAGACGACTCTTTGCGGTTCCCTCGAACGGTTTGTCCTAGCACCACAAATGCGATGCCTCCAAGGTATCCACACGTACGAGGAGCAGCATTGGGCGGTGGACTGCTAGGTTCGTTCGCTCGATATGGAGGCATGGGGAGTCGCATCAACTGTGAAGGGAGGAAAGGTCAAGCCTAAGTGGTGCGCCCACTCTCCTTTATATGTGCCTCCGAGGCGGGCTCAACACTTGAGGCCCACTAGGAGTCTACACTCATTTTACACTCGGATATAATCCGAATGGGCTGTTGCCCCTTAAGTGTGCTACCCTATAGGTTCACATACACATGGACACGACCCAAGTCGTTGGTAGCGGCTCCTAGCAGAACGTGCCAACTCTGGTGCGTGCGTAAAGTCATTTGACAAACCTCGACAGTGTGTCATATGCAACATTCCTTTTGCCTCACAATACATGTTCTCGAGCTCAAGGCGAGTACATGTCACCCTTGTGGTAGCTCGACCTCACTTCTCGAAACCATGATACAGATTCCCGAACCGGGTTAACACTTAACCCAAGTCGCATGGCCATACTTTGCGAATCTGATCACCCAAGAGAGCCCAGAGGATATCTCTCCTTACCGAAAGGGCAAATCCCATCTTGGACAACCATGTCTCGCGACATGTGTCACGACTCAGCCGTAAGCTACCTTTTATAACTACTCAGTTATGGTGTAGCATTTGATAGACCCTAAGTGAGTCGATCCTCATCCCGAGATCATGCGAGGACCTCGGGTCTAGGACATGGCATATACATCTTAATTGAGACTAATGATGACAATATCTTGTTGTGTCTCAAAGTGGGTCTGTCCGACTCGGTGATCTCCATCCCTGAGCCCATACTATCGGTTTAGCAACTTTATGCCCATGACTTATGAGACATAGTCATCAACCAAATCGTATACTAGTCAAAGGCTATGTGTCCACATAACTTTATTAACCAAGGACAATTAGAAAAATCGTCATTCAACATACATTTCACAAACAAGTCAAATACTCATTGTACATATAACTGATGATGCTCAAGGACAATATGATAGACTCATGGATACATAGGGAAATATCATCATCACATGATTGCCTCTAGGGCATATCTCCAACACCGACTTGTTACTGCGTCGCTCGTAGCTAATTCCTAACAGGAATTGGCTACGGGTGACACATAGTTGTCGCGAAGACATAGGGCATCCTACCCTGAAATCAGCCCTAGATTGGGCCGGCCCAGCATGCGAGATGCCACAAGCCTAAAAAACACTGACTTTTTCACTATTTTTCTTTCACAGTTTTTGTTTTCGCTTTTTGCTTCCTTTTTTTACTTTATTTATATTTCAACATCTCACAAAAAACTTTAGATAAAATTTAATTTTTTTAATCATGCATTTTAAAAATGTTAAATGTGTATAAAAAAAGTTTCTGAGCTATGCGAAAAATGTATATAAATAATGTACATGAGAAATATACTTTGTGTATTGGAAAAAAGGTATAGAAATAAGAAACTGTAAGTCTTAAAAATTTTTAATCATATATTTGAAAAATGTTAAATATGTATATAAAAATATACAACATGTATAGAAAAAGAATACGTTAAAAATATATGTTTAAAATGTTAATCATGTATTTCCAAAATGTTAAATAGGTATATAAAAAACGTTCTTGTTGTATAAGAAAAGTACAATGTTTATGGAAAATATAGAAATAAAAAAAATGTTTTAGAAAATATTAATCATGTATTTTCAAAATATTGAACATGTATTTGAAAAATGCTTCTGATGTATGTAAAAATGTACAACATGTATGAAAAAGGTAGACATCAAAACAACACAAGCTTTTAAAAATGTTAATGATGTATTTGAGTTTTTCTAAACATGTATATAAGAAAAGTCTTGATGCATTCTAAAAAAGAAACCGATAAAGAAACAATGAAAAACAAAAGAAGAAAAAGAAAATAAAAACCCAGTAAGAACCATGAAGAAACAAAAAAAAAACAGGTGAAAAAACTAGGAAAAGAAAAAACAATGAAAACTGTAATAAATAAAGAAAACCGAAAGGGAAACATCCAATAGCAACCGACAAAGAAAATGAAAAGGAAAGTGGAGAAAAACAAGTACGAAAAAAGTAACATATAAAAAAGAAAAGAAAGAAAACCATCAAAAAACAAAGGAAACCGAAGTATAGGAAAAAAGGAAAAACATAAAAAAAACTGATGAAGAAAAAAAAACCAAAAAAAAAGTAAATAAGGAATAAGCCATGAAAAGTGCCCCAAAAGTAGAAACCGTATAAAATATAAATCACGCAGAACAAGTGCCCCAAATAGTGGAAACCGGACAAAAAGAAAAAATACACAGAGAAAAAAAAAATAGAAGAAGCTACAGTGTTAAGCCTTTTTTTTAGGGAAAGCTACAGTGTTAAGCCGGTGCCGTGCTTCAGGCACGGGAAGACATAGCCGCCCAAAATAGGGGAGCTGCTAGACACACTTATGAAGCCGTTGGCTGGGCCGGCCCAATGGTGTGCAATGTAGCGCAGTGATGCGATTTACCGAAAAAAGGGAGCGCGCCCTAGACAGTTTCAAACTCTGGACATCTAGTTAGTGAGGAAGAGTACCTAACCAGTGTATATCTCATAAAAGTTCCACAAAAATCAGGAATGTGCAAGGTTAAGAACTATATACAACATAATCCTGTAATTTTTTTAATTTTTCCTAAATTCATTGAAAATTGTCAATAATTTTCGAAAAAACGAGTATTGTTTAAAAATCAAACAATATTTTGAACAATTCAAAAACATTTCAACATTTTTGAAACCATGGACATTTTTGATCATTTTTTTCGAAATCTCAATCATTTTTTAAAAACCCGAACATTTATTGAATTTTGAGAAAAAATTGATAATAGGATTTTTTTTATTAAATTTGAACAATTTTACAAAAGCACAAACATTGTCTAGAATTCTCGATCAATTTTCGTGAATGTGAACACTTTTTGAATTTGTGAGAAATGATAAAATGGGAACTTTTTTATAAAATTCTGAACAGTTTTGCAAAACATAAACTTTTTGAAATTTGCAACCGTTTATTAAATTTATTAACAAAAAATGTAAGCGCGATGATTTTTTGAATATGTGAAAAAGAAAATTAAAAAACATGATTTTTTTTAAATCGTGAACAACTTAAAAAACAAGATTTTTTTTGAAATCCTGAACATTTTAGGAATTTTTATAAATCCCATTTTTTTAAACAACAAAACATTCGTGGAAAAATGAAAATGAACCTGAAAGAAAATAAATAAATAAAGAAAACACCAAAATGAAAATGAAAGAAAACAAAAAAGGGATTTTTTAGACCCAAAAAAGAAAAGGAAAAAAAAGAACATCAGAAAGGAAACCGGTAAAAGAAAGGAAAAAGGCGGGTAGTTGCTGCACCACCTACAGAAATGGGCAGGCCCAAATGCGTCACTCTGCCGCTCGCCCTTTGCGAAGTGCTGGCAGATTGCCGCAATAAGCGGCAAATAGGGAATCAAGGGGTACATCTTGCGGGAGCTCTACAAGGGTCACTTTAGTGGGTTGAAAGTGCGCCACTTGACGCGGTCTCAGCCGCCGCCAGGTGTCGCATGCTGGGTGCTCCCTTATTTCTTTTTTATTTTCCTGTACGTGTTTTCAGGTTTTATTTGGTTTTTTCCAGGTTTTTTTAGCTTTCGGGTTTTTGCCCTGGTTTCCCTACTATTTGGAGGGAAAATTATGATTTTTGTGTGCGAAAACATGATTGTTTTCTTGTTCTTCCACGAAGGCACAAATTTGCTTTTGCAAGGGGCATAGTTGTGCCACTCAGAAATAAAATAACACGTTTTTTATGCCGCAAGAGGCACATATTTGCTTCCGTGAGTGCCTCTCAGAAAAGGTAAAAAGTAAAAACAAAAACATGCTTCCAACTTAATTTTTTCCTCCTTTTTTTCGGGAAAAAGGTTCATCAAAACCTATTAACATGGGATCTAATTTTGAAAGGAAATCCAACAGCAAAAATGGTTCAGGATTCGGACACATGGTTTGAAAGATAAAGTATTTTGAATATACGAATCTACGGAAAAAAAACTCTAAGATCGCGACAAATGATCCACATATAGTACTCCACTTGTCAAATCATGAGAATATGAGAGTGATGTTGGCAGAGGATACCTTTTAATTAGTGATATCGGCAAATAGTTATCTCATGACACGTTCGATGTGCTCTACGCATTAGCCGGGCCTGGGTCCCTTAAAAGAATGAGTTGGGCCTGTGCTACCGCTACTCACAGACGGAGATGCTACAAAATTTCTGAGCCGCCCACTCTCCCTCCATTTTGCACCGGCCACATGCACCCAGGTGTCCCAGGCAGGCAGGATCAATACCCTCGCTGTTTGCCTCCTAGGAAACTTCTCGTGCCCTCTAGCGACGGGGAGTTCGTAGGATTAGGCTAAATCTGGTGAGCGTGATTTAGATCCCGCTTTCATCCACGCGATTCTTCGATTCCAAATCCCTATTCCCCAACTCGCAGCAATCCCTCCGATTCCAGATCCCTCTACCCCAACTCCCAGCACTCTCAGGCGCACTCTGTCTCCAATCTCCAGCCGTGGTCCAGGGTGATTTGGTGTGGATTCAGCAGTGGGGTGTCGCCAGCAGTGTGTGAGGATGAGCACGGAGTCCAATCCCGCTCCATGCCTAGCGGTGGTGGCAACGAATCTGATGGGTGGCGAGGGCACTGGAGCGGGTGGTGCCCCATTTGAAGCAGAAGATGTTGTGGCAGAGATGATGAAGAAGCTAAATCTCACACCTGAAGAGGCCACAACGGTCATTCTTGAGGACGAAAATGAAGAATATTTGGTGAGCCTGGATTGGGCATTAATTGGCAAGGTATTGTCTCCTAATATCCTTCATATTTAGACTATTGTGTCTTCGTTGAGACTGGCTTGGGGAAATCCGAGAGGTTTGTCAGTAAAACCAGTGGGGGATAACACTTCTATTGCGGAATTTGCAAGCAAGGAGGATATGGGTAGAGTTTTAGCATGGGGGCCATGGACTGTAGGTAAGCATGCAGTCTTGTTCGATCTCTTTGACCCAAAGCTAAAGCCCCCTGATGTTACCTATGACAAAATCACTATTTGGGCCCGTATCAAAAACCCCTGATTTGAGTTAATGAACAAGTTTGGGGGGGAGGGTCACTGGGTGCTAAGTTAGAAAAGTGGAGAAGGTTGATGTTGACAATGAAGGACGAGCAAGTGGCGATTGTTTGCGAGTTCGTGTTACAGTTAAGGTCGGAACCGTTGTTGAGATGGGTTACTGCATATTCAAAGAAACACATGTATTTTGATACAGATGAAGTTCAGTATGAGAGGCTCCTTCACTACTATTTCTCTTGCGGCATTATTGGTCATTCTTCTCCGGAATGTCCGAAACTAGGTACAAGAGACAAAGATGGTAACCTTACAATGCTGATAGGATGTGTGTGAAATATGATAGAAAGAAAGCCTTTTTGTCCCCAAAATCAGGGCATAGCTCACAATCCAGTGGAAAAAGCTCTCTTTTTGGGGAAGGTAATAATGATGCTCAAAGACCTCAAAATGAGAAATCGGGGGAGGAGGAGGCAAATGTGAAAAAGCTACAGAATGATGTTACCTCCCCAATGAAGACGGATGAACAAAATTTCAAACAAAAAGGCAAAACAATTTTTAGTGAGGTCAACAAGGAGCTATTCCTAGTGCAGCATAGCAGTACTTAGATGATTGGAAAAAAGAGGAAGCAAGTGAAGGTATACAGACCCAAGAGCCAGGTTCTGAACTCTCAGGGAAAAATGAGACAGGGGACGGATGGTTTAACCCTCACACTTGGAGAACAGAACACTAGTACAAGGTGCCCACCTTCAGTTACTTTACCAATTGGAGATGAGGCCCTATCAGAATCCGAAAAGGGAGCTCAACAACTTATTATTAAGATCGGCGGATCAGGCGGAGGTTGCAGGGATGCAGCCCCACCATATGCAATGAGGCTCTTGTGTTGGAACTGTCACGGTCTGGGGACGGACGCGACAGTGGGTGAGCTAAAATGGCTCATTAGTAAATATCATCCCTCCCTCCTCTTCCTATCTAAGACGAAGACGAGGGATTCAAGAGCTCAGAATTTCATGTGGTCTCTGGGATATTCAAGTGCTTTTGCAGTCAGCTGTGAGGGTTTGAGTGGCAGGCTTGCTCTCTTTTGGTCATCAACTATCTCGGTGTCATTAAAAGCATATTCGAAGCAATTGATCGATATTATAGCCAAGGCAGAAGTTGGTGCTAGCTGGCGAACAACCCTGGTATATGGAGAACCAAGGAAGGAATTGAGGCACATCCTTCGGGACAGACTTCGCTTCCTGAAAGCTCAGTGGAAGGGACTGTGGATATGCACTGGAGACTTCAACGAATCTTTGCATGGTGATAAACACACGTGGAATAGAGACGAACACCATATAGCCTTGTTCAGAGAATGCCTAGATGATTGTGGGTTCATGGACATGGGGTATACTGGCCCTAAATTTAGATGGTCCAACCGACAGAATGCTGAGATGAATACAAGGGTTAGACTGGACCGAGCAGTAGCGAATGGTGATTTTCTTCAGAAGTTTGATAATTGCACTGTTGAGAACATCATCACTACTTCGTCTGACCACTTTGCGATTTTGATAAGAATGGCGAAGAGTACCGATCGAACAGTCATAAATCCAGTGCAACACTCTTTTAGATTTAAAGCAGCATTTATGAGCGCACCTGATTACGATCATATGATAGGTGATAATTGGAAAAATCTCAAGAGTGACACTCCATCCTTATGTAACATACGGTTTGCTCTTAACAAGTTATCTACCTCTATTCAGAAATGGAGCAAGGTTTCCTTCGGCTCAGTTAAGAAAGAAATCAGAATGTTGGAAAAGCATCTTGCTACCATAAGAAAGAATATTTCAGCCTCAAACAACTCACATGAAGAGAAGAAAATTAAACTGCGGTTGTGTGAACTCTTTGAAAGAGAAGAAATCATGGCCCGACAACGGTCAAGGGTGGATTGGCTACGGGGAGGGGATCGCAACACATCTTTCTTCCATGCACGGGCATCGGCCAGAAGAAGAACAAATAGAATAAAATTCTTGAATAAAGCCGATGGGTCAATATGTAAAGATCATGAAGGGATCAAAAGTATGGTCTATGAATTCTATGCAAACTTATTTATTTCTGAACCTTCTGATTCATTATATGCAACCCTTGAAGCAATCCCAAGAACGGTTAATGACAAAGTTAATGAAGCTTTGTGCCGAGAATATACAAATGATGAAATCAAGGCTGCACTTTTCTAGATGGGCCCTACTAAGGCTCCAAGACCTGATGGCTTCCCTGCCTTGTTTTATCAGAGACACTGGGAGCTTTAAATTGGATGATGTATGTGCAGCGGTGAAGGGTTTTCTATTGCGATCAGATATTCTAGATGGCTTCTGTGACTCGGTAGTTATTTAAATCCCCAAAGTGAACTGTCCTGATGTGCTATCTGATTTTCGGCCTATAAGTTTGTTCAATGTTATTTATAAAGTTGCTTCAAAAGTTATAGCTAATCGCTTGAAACCTTTTTTTTTGCCAAAAATAACTTCTGAACAACAGAGCGCCTTTGTCAGGGAGACTAATTACTGATAATATCCTCATGGCTTATGAATGTCTCCATACAATTAGAAAGCAAAAGGTAAAACACCCTTTCTTTGCTCTCAAAATTGATATGACAAAGGCATATGATAGAGTAGAGTGGAAATACCTCAAGGGTGTGTTGCTGAAACTGGGATTTAATGCTAGATGGATGGAGACGGTAATGAGATGCATAACTTCTGTGAAATATGCAGTCAAAGTCAACGGTAATTTTACCGAACCTTTTAAACCTACTAGAGGTATTAGGCAAGGGGATCCAATTAGCCCCTACCTATTTTAACTATGTGTTGAAGGCTTATCTTGTTTGTTGCAACAAAAAGAAGCGTCAGGGGACTTGAAAGGAATTCGCAATGGTAGGTTTGGTCCTCCTATCTCCCATCCCATTTTTGCTAATGATAGTGTGTTCTTTATTAAGGCAGATGACAAGAGTTTCGAGGCCCTAAAATCAACACTACATACGTATTGCAATGGGTCTGGACAGAAAATCAATTTTCAGAAACTGTCTATATTTTTTGGTACACATTGTGATGAACAGGTAAAGGAAAGAGTGGAAAGGAAAATTGGAGTCCAAGATGACACATTACAAGCTACTTATCTCGGCATGCTGACCTGGGTAGGACGTTCACCAACTAATTGTTTCAATTTTCTCACCGGTCGGATATTGAAAAGACTTAATAGCTGGAGTGATAGGCCATTATCAAGGGCTGGGAAAGAAATCCTATTAAAATCGGTTGCACAAGCAATTCCACATATGTAATGAGTTGTTTTCTGCTTCCCATTAGCGTTCGGGAAAAGATAAGAAGATCAATTGCAAACTTCTGGTGGGGCATAGAAGGTGGCAGAAGGAAACTACATTGGAGATCATGGAAATGGTTGTCCTCACCAAAGTTCCTAGGAGGCATGGGATTCAGGGCCATCTCAATTTTCAATCAAGCCATGCTGGGTAAACAATGTTGGCATCTTTTAACCGAGCCCAACTCTTTATGTGCCCGAGTGTTAAAGGGTAGGTATTATCCTGATGGGGATTTTTGGACTGCGGAGTGCCCGAGGTCTTCATCTTACACATGGCGTAGTCTGATGTATGGGAAGCGATTGATGCAAAAAGGCCTGCAATGGAGAGTAGGAGATGGCAAACAAATACATATATACAGGGACAGTTGGATTCCAGATGTGATTCTCGGAACTCTTCAAGCAACGAGTGAAAACCAATTAGTGAGTTCCTTGATTACCGAGGGGGGTCAACAATGGAATGAGGCGGCCATCAGAAATAGATTCACAGAAGACACAGTGGAGAAAATGCTGAGCATTCCTTTAAGTACAGAAGGTTGTACAAACTTTGCCTCATGGGCCCACACAAAGAATGACGTCTATACTGTGAGATCAGCCTATAATCTAGCTAGAACGATGAATTGCCTCATGGGCCCACACTAAATGGTGAAGGTTCAACTTCCGAATAGAAACCATTGGAGAAAATGTGGAAGAAATTGTGGGCAATTCAGTGTGCTAATAAAATGAAAGTAGTTTTATGGAGGCTGGCACATGATTGTCTCCCTATAGGCTATCAACTTCAAGTAAGATCCATACCTACAAGCTATCATTGTTACTTTTGCAATAGGGAGGAAACTGTTGAACACAGTTTTTTGCATTGTCACTATGTTAAAGAAAGCTGGAAAGAACTCAAAAGGGATTATGGAATTTGCTTGAACATGGAAAGCTTTACCCATATTAGGCAATGGATATTAACATGGATAATAAATGCTACTGATTTTCATCATTGCTTTTGCCGTGGCAATTTGGCATATTTGGGAGAATAGAAATGCTCATTGTAATGATGAGGCCTTAATTCACCCACTTCGTGTTGTGGGAAAAATCAAAGCCTATATCGAGTTCATCAATTTGCATCTTTTCAGTTCGACCAATTCCAATAGGCGCGAGACCTTGAAGTCTAGCCAAAATTGGTCTCCGCCGCCGGAAGGATCGATGCTTATCAACGTGGATGCAACAATCTTTCCTCAGTCTACAAGAGCTGGATTCGTCATTCGTGACCATCGGGGGATGGTGCAGGCGACAAGTAGAGGCTACTTTGCTCGAATCCAAAATCTTGAAGTTGCAGAAGCCATGGCACTTCGTCAAGCTTTATTTCTTACTGGAGAGAGAGGTATGCAGAAAATCATGTGGCTTCTGACTGTTTGTCGCTGATCAACAAAATCAAAGAACCAAATTTGGACAAATCCCCTACGGGAGCAATAGTCCACGATATCAAAAACTGGGCTACAAAGTTTATGCCTTATAGTTTTATCCATGTTTATCGATCATGTAATTTGGCAGCTCAGACTCTTGCCAGGTCGGCAGAGGATGATGATAGATCATGTTGGTTTAATGAGACCCCTGATGTTATCAGGACCATTATCTGTAATGAACAAGCTTATGTGTAAATAAAAGGCTGCTGCCAATTACCTCAAAAAAAAGGGCAGGCAGAATCAATAGAGTTTCTAGTAAAAATACAAAAGGAGGACAGGATCAATGCAGCGAGGCATCGACTACGCGATACCGAGACGGTCTTTAACTTGTCCCCAACACATGCCGGTGCCGGCTGGCGGCCCCTCGCCGTGGGGGGCAGCCAGAGCCAGGCATGTCCGTACGAGGCGCCGGAGCCCACGCACCCCCACGTGGGGCCTCGGGAATAGCCCCGGGCATGCGCCGACAACAGAGAGGACCGCGTCCCCCACGCGTTTCTGTAGCCTCTCTGGTCGACTGGGTCAAACACGCAAGCAGTCAAACGCGGCAGTGAGAAATGAGGCGAGCTGGCGAGCCGAGAAGACAGCTTCCGTGCGCCGCGCAGAGCCCCGGGCCGGACCGCGCCGCGCAGCGAGCCCCGCGCGGACATGTGGATGTGGGCGTGCATGCACATTGTTCGGTCTTTTCATGGTCCATTCCTACCCTCTCGGGCAAGTAAAATGATGGTCTTTTTTCTAGAATTTAATCAGAAGTCCACCGAAAATGATAGTAGTGCCGAACTTTCAATAAAACAGTATATCTCGAGAAACATTTGTACTGCTACGTACTCTACTCAGTAGAGCTCCAACGGCAAGATCAATCGGTTTCGGCGGATGCTCTCGCATTGCATCAGAGACGAGACGACGCTCACTTCTTCCGGCACACCTAACGTAAGAGCAACTTCAACGCAGATCCGTTGGGTCATCACGGATAAAAATGCTGGCCCAACACATCGATTTATTTTTAAAACGCGTCCGCTTCGCGTTTGCACAGACCTATTTGCAGGCTAAATTTGCGGCTGAAATGCGTGGACGTAAAGCGGACTCGCGGCGCGTTCTCTCAGTGTCCGCTGCATCCCACCTGACGGCCGCCAACTACCGCAGCCGTCTTTATTAATGACGACCGCCCACCATGGGCCCACGCGTCCGCAACGGCGGTCGGCCTTTTCTAAATCGAGCGTGTGATAGGGGCCGTTCTCATTCGCTTCCAGACGCCCCGTCCCCATCTCGCCACCACTGTGCTCTCCCGTCGGTGACAAAGCCTAGCAAACCCTACCGACCGCAAAATGGGCCTCTTCTCTGGCAAGGGGAAGGACAAGGCCCCCGCCGACCCTTCCCGCACGCTCCCCCTCCTCCGCCGTCATCTTCCTGCCGGCCGAGGTAGCGCATCGCCGTCCCAGTGTACCAGGCGAAGTGGCACTGGGAGCACCGCGTCCCCTTCCCCTACCCTGGCATGACGCAACCACACGACTGGCACTTGATCCTGAGAGGATCCCAGTGCCGGCGGCGCTGCGGAAGGCGCGGGCACACGCGGAGGAGGTGCGGTGCCGGAGATAGCTGCTGACACCGGAGCAGCACCGCGACCCGGCGTACGCGTTCGACTCGCCTGCATGGCAGCAGTGGTTCGCCTTCGAGCACGAGGAGGCCAAGAGGCGCGGCGTCCGCGACGTGCGCCATGGCTCCCCGCCGCCGCCCCTCGGCGTGCGCGGTGAGGTCCACGAGGAGGAGGCCGCCGCCCCTCGGCGTGCGCGGTGAGGTCCACGAGGAGGAGGCCGCCTACCAGGCGGCACTGGCCGCTGTCCTCCGTGAAGGCGAGGAAGAGGAGCGGCGCAAGGAGGAGGAGGAGGAGGCGAACCAGGCGCGCTTGGCAGAGGCCATGGCGCTCTCCGCGACCGCCTCGTGCTGCCGTTGAGGCCGTCGTCCCCCCTGAAGGCCGAGCCGGAGCCGGAGCTAGAGCCGACCCCAATCGAGCGCTACTCATGGACCGGGCAAGAGCGCGAATGGGTCAACGCGCCACCGGTCTGGTATCGGTTGACACCGACACAGGAGCAAGCCTACCTCGAGCAGAGGCTGGCCGAGGAGCGCTGCGAGGGCGAGTACCCCGAGATGCTCGAGCGCGACGCGAAGGAGGAGCAGCGAGGCAGAGGAGGAGGCGCACATTGCCGGCGCTGGGCCAGACCAGCTGGCGGCCGACGACGTCGCTATAGCCTAGTCGACGGCGTTCTCTTGGGCTGGCTCGGCGCCGACGCTCATCGACCTCACCGGCCTTGACGATGACGACCAGAATGCCTAGGGCAGCGCGCCTCCTCGTAGTTTTAGTTTTATTTATGTTTTAGTTAGTGTTAGTAGACTCGTGGACCCTCGCCGGCCTTTATGGCAGTCATTAATGTTTTTACTTTTTTTCAAAATGTTTGCGTTTTGTTTTTTTAGCGCGACCTAAAAATGAGTCAAGCCAGCGTTGAGGTGAGTGTATGCGTGTGTATATAAGCGCTTGCATCTGTACTATGTTAAAAAAGATTTAACATAGATGTCTGCCAGACCTGATTCAAACGGATAAAAGCATCGTCCGCTTGGGTCGGTGTTGCGCTAAGCCATCAGCTGAGGCAAATTTAACAAATTTGACCTATAGATGAAATCAAATCACAGAATGAACTGTCCGTGAAACTATTTCACGCGGCTGACCCGTGGCGGCTAGCTCTCGGTAGCTGCACTAGTGCAACGCAGGAGCTAAGCGACTAATCTGCAACGCCAGAGCTAGGCGCTACACTTTATAGTGTGGCGCCTAGCTCTCGGCATACTGACTTAGTAATTTTCTGAACACACGGATGCGACGCTGGCCGTGTAGCGCCTATCTCTGAGGCGTTGCACAGTGTATTGTGACGCCTTCGTATCGGGCGTCACATAAAAGGTCAGCCGCGTGAAATAGTTTCACGGATAATTCATTTTATGATTTGATTTTGTTTATAGGTCAAATATGTCTCAGCTGATGCATACATCTACGGATCTACCCGCACAAAAGCTGCTAGATGCATCGATCGTTACCTGCTACTGCTAGCAGCAGCCAGGGCCGTTTTCTGTTCAACACGTCAGCACTGCAAGCCTAGGGTCCATAATAGAGGAGCCGTGTAATTAATAATACTAACTCAGGTGATGAACGATTAGCTCTCTTCTGCACCGTTAGACCTTCCCGTAGTGGGTATCATATAGTGTCCTTGACATCGTTATCCTTTGTTGATGTTCATTGTTTTAGAAATAGCTTATTACTCATGTTTCATTTTTCTTAAAAAGAAATACCCTCGGCCTCTGCATCAGAGTGATGCATGCGGTCAAGCTTATCACTCATGTTGAATGGTTCTTTTTATTGATGTTCAAACCAATAACATTTGGCTGGTGTATGTACATTTTAAAATGGGCAGAGCTAGGCGCCGGTGCATCGGCCCAATACTTTGGGCCGGTCCAGCCCCAGCCGTCCGATGCAGCGAGCGAGAGCCATCCGATCTGCCCTTTCGTTTCATCCCCTTCCCCTCGTGTCGTCTTTCTCCCGAGAACAAAGCGAAAGGCGGCGCCGCCGTCGACCGCCCTGCTCCCGACCATGGGCCAGCGCCCTCTGTCGTTGTTGGTCTGCCTTGCAACCTCGCCATCGCCATTCGCCATTCGCGTCCCTAGCCATGGCCATCCCGTCTTGCATCTCTGGCCGCCATGACCATGGACGCTGCTCGTGACGGCGTTCTAACACCGGCCGGGCCGGTGCACAACACGTGGCCCCATGGTTGCACCATCGGGTTGCGCTGCGCCCCCCACCCCCCCCCCCCCCCCGTCGTCCTCGCCGAGATCGCTCGACGCGTGGGTGGCTTCCGTCATTGCCTCCCTTGTCGTCATCTGCTGGACTCCTTGCTCCACCACACCCACTATAAACCATCGCAGCAAAGCGAAAAAGCGGATGTAGCTTTTGGCGATGCAGTTCTTGACTCGCAGCGGCTGACCGTCGTAAATCTCGACACCGCTTCCACCTTTCCTAGGAAGCGGTTCCGGCATCGCATCACATGGTTGCAGCTCCGCTAGTAGCCGGTTCCAGCAAAAGAAAAACATCCGCTGAGTCGTGGCACCATGAGCTCGCCATGAAGGATGTACCAAAATACCTCACCGGTAGTAGCAAAAAAAGGACGACGGATGCAGCAAAAATGTCATCGCCGCCGTCGCGGGTTAAGCCGAGACATGAATGGTTGAAGCTTTTTTCATTGTCGGATGTAGCTTTTTTCATCAACAGTTGCAACTTTCGTCGTCATCCATAACTTTCGTCGTCTGTTGTTGAAACTTTTTCGTCGCCGGTTGAAGCTTTTATGATGCGGAGCATCCGACGATCATCCCCATGTACACTCGAGCCTACGTCATTGGACCTAAGGTGAATTCGCTCCTTTCCGAATCTTCCCTTTCCGCATGTAAGACATGGATGCTACTTCAAGCGCGGACCTTGTGCATACTCAGGTACACCCGAGGAGACCATGGAGAGCCCAAGGACCAAGGCCAAGCGTCTTGTGAGCGAAGGAAGGAGAAGGAAGAAGAGCCCGGCTGCTACGGTGACGGACATCCGCCCTTGCCCCGAAATCCGGCATCGGCTATCCAGAGAACACCGAAAAGGATCAGCGAGTCTTGGACATCCCAAGCACCATGCCCGGACATCCGGCTCTTCCTGAAGCCCCGGACATCCGGCCCCTTCGCCCGGAAATCCGGCCCCTCCATCACCGAACGCATCTGGAAGACCCAGGCCAGCCCGGACATCCGGCCTCCCAGCCCGGACATCCGGCCTCCTAGCCCGGACATCCGGCCCGTCCCGAAGCCCTAGACATCCGGCCCGTCGCCCGGACATCCGGCCACACCTGCGCGTAGTGTAACGGGCCACCGGCCCATGTACCCCTTCACTTCATCCCCAACTTGTACTACGACTATATATACTCCTCCACCTCCTCCTAGTTAGGGTTAGCGTTGATTTAGCTCAAGTTAGAGATAGAGCTTCGCTCATCCATCGGATCTCCTCCTCGTGAGAGACCGCGGCCTCTTCGGAGAAGATCCTCTCGGATTCAAGACCCCCTCGGGGGAAGATCCTGTGGATTCAAGCCCTCCTCATGGAGAAGAACGGTTCCTTTGTATCCTCTATCTTTGTTGATTTTGGATCTCGTGTATCTCTTTGTGTTCTTTGATCTAGCATTTGTGTGACCGATTCCTTGTTGGTTGAGTGTTTTCCCTCGTTCCTCCCCGTGATTTCCTCGTGTTCTTCCGCTCGTTCTTCGTGTCTCCGTAGGATCCACTCCAAACGTGAAAGATCGATGCTATAGGGTTCCACCCTACATCATCTTGGTATCATGAGCCACGTTGATCACGTTTTTGGAGCCCCTACCCCGTGTTTTCTAGCTTGATTTTGTTGATTTCATCCTAAATCCGAAAATCCCCACCAAAAATAGCCCCAGTTTTTTTGTGATTTGTTAGTTTTGATGATGTTTTGTTGATTTTGATCCATGGATTTGCTTGGTTTCGAGTGGATATAGCATTTCCCCAAGTTTCCCCACTTTCCATCCACGAAATCTCTCCAATTTTGACCTTGAAATCATCAATTTCCGCCCCCAATTCGAAAATTTCCGCCCCAAACGAGATCTGGATTCGTCGGGCCGGACATCCGGGCCTCAGGCCGCACATCCGGGCCATCTGGACGGACATCCGGGCCCCAAGCCGGACATCCGGCTCTGGGCGCCAAATCTGCTCGGTTACGGGCCAGACACCCCGAAATCCGGGCTCCACCGGACATCCGACCCCTGGGATTTCAGATTTTCCCGTTTCACCGTTTTGTCCATAACTAATTCATCCGGAGTCCGATTTTGACGTTCTTTAGCTCGCTTTGAAGCTATTGACATCCCCCATCCCACAAAAATACCAACAACATCATTTGACTCCATCAAATTTTTGAAAATTTGGCAAGTTTGACTAGGCCTTCCACCATATCATCCGCATAGCCACCACTGACTTCCGCAACCTAACCCAGTTTGTTCCCCATAGCATTAGTGGTTGCTTGAGTAGTGATTCGAGTCTCCTAAGGTGTTTCGGCTACTTAGGGACGATTGCTTCTTCATCAACCACCACCACCACTTCCACATAGGCGTGCCCACCATACACTTCCGCCACCCTCAACTTAACCCAATAGTTGTTTGAGCTTGTTTGAGTTGTGGCTTGTGTCTCCTAAGGTGTTTCGCTACTTAGGGACGGCAACTTCAACTCCGACACGTGTATAGCCCATCATTCCACTTCCGCATTGCCAAGTGCAAACCACCACCGCATTCCCGCTACCACCATTTTGACATTTGACGTTTGAGATTTTGAGTTATCGGTTTTTCCGTTTCCTAAGGTGTTTCAGCTACTTAGGGACGAGTCTCCATCATCTTGGTATCTACATCAAGAACACCGCTACTCATCATCGCCGGACGGTAACCTCCATATCATCTTGGTATCGTGGTATCCCTCCATTGTATATTTCCCTTGCCATTGCATTGTTAACCCCTAGCCTTACTTTTGCGTTACTGGCCTATCGAGACTAGCCATTTGAGTATTGTAAATAGCGTTACTTGTGCACATTAGTGGTCATACTTCCCATAGCATATATACCATATCATTGTGGTGCACATATTGGTATCATATCTTGTGTCACAAGTTTGTTTCCGCATATACACAATTGCTATCTTGGTTTGTGCATTGTGCAAAGTGGCCATACAAAAAAGAAGAATAAATAAAGCTTTTAAGCAAAAGAAAGAGAGCAAACAAGCTTGTAAGCAAGTGCCATAGCATCATACCACATTGCATATAAGATTGTCATATCCGATCATCTTGGATCATCTTGAGAGAAACACCGGGAACCATACATACATAGCATACTTGGGATAGAAGTTTATCCATTTTGCATCTTATAGGTTGTGCACAAGTGTCGTATCCGCCTATTGAGCAATCGTGCTAGCGTCTCTCTTGAGTTGTGCAACATGGGCGTTTTAAATGGATTCCACATTTTGTGCTCATTCCTTGGTTGCACGACCCCATTTATCTATCCGTGTGTGTGTTTCCGTGTGCCATTCTTTGCTATTGGTCCATTTGTTTCACTTGCGAATTTGTGAATCTCTTTCAACATTATTGACTCTTGCTAACATTTTGCATTAAATTTTTGTGCCACTATCCTCACCGAGCTCCTCCATAAGCTTTACTTGTGTAGGTGTGAGAACCGACAAGGATTGGTACCAATAGTGCTATTTCATTGTCCGCATTTGAGTGAACTTGATTCATTGTCAACATCGGTCAAGGTACATTGGTATAAGTTCTTCTCTTTCTCCCACTCATATTTGCTCGAGTCTTGTGATGGATAGGCAAGGCATTTCCTCTTCGGTCCTCGACAACAACGACGGCGTGAACAACTACATCACCAAAGCGTCTATCTTCGATCTACAATGACAAGTGCAAGGCACACAATCAAGATTGCGAGAGCGCATCGAGAACATCTCCATCGACATTCATCACTCCGAAGCAAGGAGAAGGGACTACATCGACAAGAAGCTTGCCGCACATAAAGAGGAGCAAGATGCAAGGATGGAGGAGATTAGAGCCTTGATCAAGTCTACTTCCCTTCTTCATCTTCAAGGCGGCGACATTCAAGCCACAAGTCTTGAGCGGAAGCAGCGCAAGTGCAAATCGTCCTCGTCCACATCTACATGGCGACCACCATCACGTTCGTGATCAACATCGTCATGAAGGGCAAGTCACCTCCAAGCATCATGTGCACGCGGCTGACGGCCGAACGCCAAGGAGCTCAAGCACGACAACGACATCATCATCATGAAGATGCTCCTGGCGCAAATGCACAAGTCCCAACAAGCCCTACTTCACGCCAAGTCGAAGCTTCATAAGCACAAGAGAAGACCGCGAGGCGAGCACCACCAAGGCGGCGCTTCGACTACAACAACCACTTGGCATCTTCGCCAAGTGCAATCAAGACATCTTCGCCTTTGGACGACGGCATCTTCGCCTACTTCCCACGTGTACGCCTACATCGACTTCATCAAGTCCAAGGCGACCACCCTCTGAGCAAGGGCTACACTTCCATCTTCGAAGCCCCTCAAGGAAGATGGCCGAGCATGGGAAACTCCCTTCGGTCATGGAGACGAGCTATGAGGTGCCACATCATATGGGCCTCCAACACCAAGGCGGTGACAAGGCGGTCGAGCAAGGGCCATCCCCTTCGACCACGGGCGACGAGCGTGAACCTCTTCAACAACATGAAGACGACACCCACATTGGACTCATACTGAGTCAAGCTACGCGACCAGCGCATGGAGACATTTGCACCTACATCTCTCCGGCACCCACATATGTCGAGATGCCCCAATTGCCATGTGAGGAGAGCCACCACCCCATGAGTGACATGAGTGACTCCACCATATGTGACATTGAGAGCATTTCCTATGAGAGGATGAGTGTGACCACCACTAGCCCCACACATGAGAGCATGCCACACATCCTATGTGAGGTTGACTGCCATTTGAGTGACTCCACCCACCATACGAGTGAGAGCATCCTTGAGGGAGTGAGTGAGCCACAACACTTAGTGAGTGAGGTAGTTAACACGGCACATGAGGCCACTATGATTTCTAACGACTTAACCTCTACTCCTAGTGTGTTTTCTTCTTTGGTGCTAGGTCTCCTACATGACGACATGCCTATCCTCGATTTGAGTCCATCCCTACATTGGAGACGACGATGGCCATGGTGGACGATGTTGCACCCCCCACATGGTTCCATCAAGACGAAGATGACAACGAATGGATCTTCAACACCTCACCTACAACTCATGAGCGACCTTCCAAAGGTAACATAGGTGATGGTGCTTCTCTTGTCCCACTAGTGGACTCTCTTACCATCGATTGCTCCCATGATGTTGCCCCACCTATTAGCATGCTTCATGCTAGTGAAACTTCTTCATGCCTCGACTTACCTATTTATGATGAATATGATGATGAGCATGTTGAGTTGCCTAGTTGTGATGCTATGCTCCATAGGACATCTTGTGAAAATTCTATTGGTCACTTCATGTTTGACAATCCATTGAACTTGTCATATGCTATGAGTGAGATCTCCCATATTGCCTCATTTCAATATCAACATAGTAACTATGCATGCCCCATTAAAATAAATCCCATTTGCACTTATGGCATAGATGACAAGATGATGGTCATAGGCTTTTGCTTCTCTTGTGATGATATTGCCATGCTTCCTTTACATGATTTGCGCAATTCGTCTACTATTCCATGCCATGATCACATTGTTCCAAATATGCATTGTTTTGGATGTTGTCAATATTGTCCATGTGATGTTTCCATTAATGCTCATGAGGAGACCCCCATAGTTTCCTCATACATATTAGGAGATCTTGATGCATTTCATACTTTGCATGATTCCCATGATTGTGTACACCATATGCATTCCATGAACAACAATGCTCTAGACATTTCTCATGATGCATTACACAATTTGAGTCTCCATTATGCGATACATCATAACAAACCTCTCATGATGGATGACATGTTTCTATATCACGCTTCTCATTTATTTGAGCATTGGATATTTTGTGCTAACAAACACACGCACGTATGCATCATGATGGATGATGCGTACATCTACCACACACACACAATTTTTCCTTTGTCTTTGTTTTGTGTAGGTACTCATGTATACTCGTCAACTTCTCAATCCCAAGAGTTGACGAAACGAGCTCTTGAGAGCAACGATGCTTTGGGATCCCGTGGACTATCCTTACCACCGTTCCCTTCGCGCAAGGACTACGCACATCTCTTCTACTTGGCTCTCACACGGCTATGGGCCATTTACCACTTGTCACCTTATGCTCATTTTCCCGTGTTCACTTTGCATGTTATGCTTGCTCCTATGCCTTTGCCATGCAATTGTGACCCTTGCTTGCATCTACACATGTTTCATCATTATGCCACTTCTATGCGTATTTGCATGCTTGGTGGAGATCCTTGTTACTATTGCCATGTTTATCATGTGCCCCATGCTATTGATGCTTGTTGTGTTTGGAGAGTCATGATGCCCCATTGCTATTTACACATGGCCTCTCGCCAATACATTCATGCCATTCTACTCATATCTTGCTTTCATGCTTGTGCTATGTCATGTGCATTATTCATGCCCACTATTTGCACACACGACATGCTTGTCATGATTCCTTCTAGTACGTTGCATCTTCGCACTACTAGCTTGCTTGACTTGATCTCTATGATTGATTGCTTTGATGCATCACCCATGTTCCATTACTCGCTTTCTTGGGTTGATGACATATATGTTCATGCCTCTCACATGATATATCTTGATCCTTGTCACTTGTCTCCAATAGTTGCCTCTATGCTTAATGATCTTGGAGACTTGGACACTTCACTTGTGATGCATGCTTGGTTGATTGAGCATATTGTATTTGGTTGTTCTCGCATCATACGCCTCCATACTATGAAATGCTCCCTTGTCCTTTCTTATGATAAGAATGATAAGAACACTTGTTGGGTATCTTACCACTCGAATGATAGGTCTTGCATTTGCATTAACCTCATTTGTTTTTCCAAGTGTTTGTCATGTTCTTTCATTTTGAAGGATTCACAAGGCGGTACCATCGCGAGACATATTGGTTATGTGAAGGCGTACATGATGTGCGACACCAACATTCTTGAGAAACTACTAAAGGTGAACTCCTTCCATTTGAGCCCTCGTCACATATGCATATTGGATGGGCCATACTTTCATTGTTGTTTCCTTCTTCTTGTCTACATGATGCATATATTCGATGGAGGACCGACATTGGAGATGGACCCTATGGACCTTCAAGTTGAGGAGTGCCACGACATCGAGCTATGGTACAACACCTCCCATGACAAATTTGCACCCTATGCATGGATTGACACACATTATGATTGTCTTGTTGCACCTATTCCCATGTCATCCATGATATATGAGCTTGTGCATTTTCTTAGCAAATTTGTTGTGATCTTTCTTGATGGCATATTCATACATCGTGATCATATTGCCTACCATCAATTGCATGATAACTTAATCATATTGAGCATCCATTGCCATATTCATGCTATTGATAAACCGTCTCACTATGACATCATTTTGCACCATCGTTGCATTGATCATATTTACAACACATTTGTGTTTACAATGAATGCTTTACATCTCATTCCATATTATCTTGCTAAGCTTCATGTGCTTTGTCATGAACAATCTTGCCTCACGGACTCATTCTTACATGATGGACACTTTGTGTGCGCTAACCATTGTATTTTTGAGTGTCGTTTGTGTTTGCTCTCTTTGCATGTCTACCATCCCGACGACATCTTCAAGTACTTGGATTGCGCCATGACTTCCACTCCGTCCAATTACAAGTTCGTCCCACGACAACCGCTTTCCATGGTGATGAGGATTTCGATCCGAGGTCGGATCTTTCCCAAGGGAGGGAGATGATGCGAGCATCCGACGATCATCCCCATGTACACTCGAGCATACGCCATTGGACCTAAGGTGAATTCGCCTTTCTGAATCTTCCCTTTCCGCATGTAAGACATGGATGCAACTGCCGCGGACCTTGTGCATACTCAGGTACACCCGAGGAGACCATGGAGAGCCCAAGGACCAAGGCCAAGCGTCTTGTGAAGCGAAGGAAGGAGAAGGAAGAAGAGGTACTTTCTGACGGCGGACATCCGGCCCCAGCCCGGACATCCGGCCCTTGCCCCGGAAATCCGGCATCGGCTATCCAGAGAACACCAAAAAGGACCGGTGCAGCCTGGACATCCGGCACCATGCCCCAGACATCCGGCTCTTCCTGAAGCCCCGGACATCCGACCCCTTCACCCGAAAATCCGGCCCCTCCATCACCGAACGCATCTGGAAGACCCAGGCCAGCCCGGACATCCAGCCTCCCAGCCCGGACATCCGGCCCGTCCCGAAGCCCCGGACATCCGGCCCGTCGCCCGGACATCCGGCCACACCTGCGCGTAGTGTAACGGGCCACCAGCCCATGTAACCCTTCACTTCATCCCCAACTTGTACTACGACTATATATAGTCCTCCACCTCCTCCTAGTTAGGGTTAGCGTTGATTTAGCTCAAGTTAGAGATAGAGCTTCGCTCATCCATCGGATCTCCTCCTCGTGAGAGACCGCGGCCTCTTCGGAGAAGATCCTCTCGGATTCAAGACCCCCTCGGGGGAAGATCCCCTTGTGGATTCAAGCCCTCCTCGCGGAGAAGAACGGTTCCTTTGTATCCTCTACCTTTGTTGATTTTGGATCTCGTGTATCTCTTTGTGTTCTTTGATCTAGCATTTGTGTGACCGATTCCTTGTTGGTTGAGTGTTTTCCCTCGTTCCTCCCCGTGATTTCCTCCTGTTCTTCCGCTCGTTCTTCGTGTCTCCCGTAGGATCCACTCCAAACGTGAAAGATTGATGCTATAGGGTTCCACCCTACATCATTTTATCATCGTCGGTTGAAGCTTCCGTGTTTGCGCAGTGCCAACACCCAAAAAAATTGTTTGCCTTCGATTGAAGCTTTGGGTGACGCTGGTTGTATCATTTTTTGTTGCCGGTTCCAGCACACCAGATAGCTAGTTCCAGCAGACCACATGGCCGGTAAAAGCATCACCATGTGCTAGTTCTAGCGCGGGTGCTCTGTAGCGACCTGACCCAACATCGGTCAAGTCTCTGTGTCTGTACCATCCCAAGATCATGCTGGTACTCACAGTACATCGATAAAGTAATCAAAGTTCAATCACACCTGAATTTTATTACACGATTCTCATATAGAGTCTTTATTACAAGGGAATAAATTCGGCTCAAGGCCAACTCATGAGAAAGTAAACTACTAATGCTGCGGAAGGCCGAGGTAAAGCGAGTCCATCCGACTCCAAAGGGCAATCGCCAAGCGTGAGCGTAGCCTCACTCTGATCGAATATATCTACGCAACATAATACGTTGCAGCCATGTAGGTCAGCTTTTGGAATAAGTGGCAAGTCATGAAGAATAACAATAATAAAGTTACTACCTCTATATGCATTTTTGGCTGTGGAGCTCTAAGTTTCATCATTTTGCGAAAAGCCAATTTTATCCTACTACAGTGGACTTATTTGCAAATTACTACAAATTGTTGGTAGTTATTGAGATGGTTCCGCCAACCAAAATCTCGTTCCCAAATTATTAAGTCATAAACCCTCAAATTAATTCATTAGTTTTAGTGTTGAGATATCCGAATACTTCCAAGTTCCAGAGGCTCAAATGTCCGTGAATCAGGGACACGGCTAATCGATTAGGTTATAACTCTGCAGAGGTTTGCGACTTTCCCGCAAGAATCATTCCCTCCATTAGAGTCTTCGCACTTCATGGTGTTTGAAGACGGGACGAATGAAACAGGGTCTTCCAAAGAGTTCTTCTGGCCACTGCCGGTACCCATCCAATCCTACCGTTCGTCTACTTCTCGTAGTACCGTCCAGCCAGCGTCACTACTAGGGTCAACCCACCAGAGCCCATAATGGCTTGCGGCTGCACAGGTAAGCTTCCGGTCATGGGGTATCCATCCTTCTCTTCGTGGCTGGGTGAAGCTTTCCGCAGGATGTCATGGCGCTTCTCCATGCATCCCGGCCACCACTGGGTGCTCCAGGGTGCCCGTCAACCGTCCTCCACCCAAAGAGTGATTTCATCAAGTCCATCTTGATCATTGTAGTCCATGGGTTGTCATCATCATTGACTCTCACATCTTGCTTATGAATTTCACTCATCCCAACGCCCGTCTACGAGCATAGCAAAATAACTACTACGTCCCGGGGTCATGGTAACAAGGGGATTTGGTTCATCCTACCACATGATACTACTCAAGTTTAATGACTTCAAGATTTCACTACTGCATGCAATGGTGGGGTGGTGACAACTACTAATGCATAAAAACATAGGTATAGAAATAACATGATCAAAACTTGCCTTGTTGATGATCCTCGTAAGCTAAAGAGTCGTAGTAGCAAGCTTCGCACTCCGGAAACTCTACCGAGACAAACAATAACACAATAAGCATAAAGCAAGAGGATCACACAAGATAACAAAAGTAACATAGCACAACAAAACAATCAAAACCAAATCAAAAGGAAAAACTCAAAGAAACCAATTCAAAGTTTTTCCCTATTCCAAATAATAACAAAAATAGTTTTTATATAACAAAAATTCCTCAAAATAACCTAATCATGGTTTTAGGTTAACTTAACAGAAAAGGATTAACTAAGCAACTAGGAGCAAAAAGAATTAATTAAATAGCTATTATAAATCTCATTTTAGGCCTAATCCAATTTCTATTAAGAAAATTAATTTAAAACTTTTATTAATTATAAATAAAAGTTCATCTAATGGAATGACAGAAACTAACCTAGAATAACTAATCACAAGTTAAAAATAAATTAATTTGCTAATTAATTAATTAGGAAAAGCAGAAACTAGTCAATTAATTAGGATTAATAGGATTCTGCCTAGAATTAATTATTTATTAATCCTAAAATACCAAAGTAAATTTCTAGGGTTTGGCAATATCAAAATAAAGTGATGGCAAAAAGAATCATGCAAAAATAATTTTTCTAACTAAAACTATAGCAGATTTGCTATTCTGACTAAAACAATATTAAAGCATTTTTAGTTATTTTTAACATAGCTAAATATATGTTTTTCAGAAACTACATAAAATTTGCAATCCAACAAAAAAAGAATCACTCAAAAATATTAAACAGAATAAAAGATATACATTTTTGAAAATTGAAACTATTCGGCTAAAACAGAAAATCTAAATAAAAAAAAAAGCGTAATGGGCCTATATCATGCACTAGGCGCCGATAGACTAAATGGGCCTAGGGTTTAACTAACAGAACCGGCCTAATAAATAAAACCTAAACTAAAATAAAACCGCTCGGCCGGCGGTTTTCTAACTAAAACTTATTTCTGGGGCTTCTAATCCTAACCCTAGATTTAGGATCTAACGGTGGAGGGAATTAGGGGACTCACGGACTCGACGACGGGCGGCGGCGAGAGTGCTCCGGGGGCTCCGAGCGTCGGCGAGCTTCGGCGAGACGTCGGGGGGATGCGGGGGAGCTCGGGGGAGGGTTCGGTGGTGTTGGGGAGGGTCGGGGGGCACCAGGGCGGCGACGGCGAGGGTTTTGGCGGCGGTGGGGAGCTCGGGCTCCGGCGTGCTTCGGGAGAGAGAGGGAGAGGGGCTCGGCGAGGCTAAGGGGAATGGGGTGCGGGGGCTTGGCTTATATAGCCGGGGTCGGGCGAGGCGGAAGGGCATCGGGGGTGTCAGGGATCCGGATCCTTGGGATCCGGTGGATCTCCCATGAGGTTCGCTTCGTGGGCGAGGGAAGAAGGCAGGCGGGCCCACTGGTCGATGAGAGGGAGAGAGGAGGTTCGGTCCGGGTGGCGGACCACAGGGTTTTCAGGCGAGGGGAGTGCGGGAGTGGCTCTCGGGTTTTGGCCGGGTGGCTTGGGCCAAAGTCTTGGGGGAGGAGGGAGGTTAGGTGGCTGGCTGGGCCTGGGTGGCTGGTGGCGCTCAAGACTTTTCTTTTATTTTTTAAATAAAACAAAACCAAAATAAAACATAAACTATAAATATTTTATATAGGGTATATATATACCAAAATGATGGGGAATATTCCCTTTCATTTGAACATTTTTCCAAAGGCAAAATCCAAACTTTATGAAAATCTATTTTTTCAAATTCAAATAAAATTCAGATTTGAATTCCAATTCTTTTGGCATTGTTTCCTCCGATATTTTTGGAGTGTCATGTTTGCTCCTCTCATACTTTTGATCAAGTATTTATCGTGCTTAGTTTTTGAATTGTTTCCCACATGCCAAGTTTGGAATTCAAATTCAAATAACTCTGAAACTTCAAATGGCATTCAAATTCAAACAGGATACATAGGATGCTTAGCTATAATTGCAAAACATTCCAAATAGGAAATTTGGGATGTTACAAACCTACCCACCTTAAGATGAATCTCGCCCTCGAGAGTCGGGTTGGCTAGCAAATAGGTGCGGATGGTCTCGACGAAGATCTTCTTCGCGTTCCTGTGTGGCTTCTTCCTCGGTGTGGTGACTCCACAAAGCACCTTGCAAAACTTGATGACCTTGCTGCGGGTGACTCTCGCTTGTGGTCTCGAGAATTCGACGGGTTTCTCCTTGTAAGTCAAATCACTTTGTCAAGGCTGTATTATGGCCTCTAGGGCCTTTGTGTCTCTCAACGGAACATCGGCCATGTCGGCATGGCACTTCTTCACCGAGAAACGTGGAAGACATCATGAACTCGGACAATCCTTCCGCAATTCCAACTTGTATGCAACCTCTCCACGACGCTCGAGGATTTTGTAGGGCCAATGAATCGGGTGCTAACTTTCCCTTGACTCCAAACCTCTTGATTCCACGAAGTGGAGACACACGAAGGTATGCTCGGTCTCCCACTTCGTAAGTCACCTCCTTGCGCCATCTTGTCGGCATAACTCTTACGTGGATCGGTGCTATCTTGAGCCGGTCTCGAATCAGCTTGACTTTCTCTTCGAATCCTTGATAAGATCGGAACCAATAAAGTGATCGATCTCCAACACTATCCCACAAAGAATGGTGTTCTCGCACCTCCTTCCGTATAGAGCTTCGAAGGGGCCATCTTCAAACCGGATCGATAATCGTTGTTGTATGAGAACTCACAGACGGCAAATTATCATCCCAGCTAGACCCATAGTCTAGCACACAAGCTCTCAACATGTCCTCCGTAATCTGATTGACTCTCTCGGCTCCATCCGCTCATGCGGATGAAAAGTCGCATCAATTCCAGCCTCGCACCCAAAGTTTCATGCAATTGCTTCCAAAACTTTGAGGTAAACTGCGTTCCTCTATCCGACACGATTTTCCTCGGAACTCCATGCGGACATACGATCCTGGTCATGTATATCTTGGCCAACTTAGCCTTTGGTATAGGTAGTCTTCACGGGAATGAAGTGAGCTACCTTAGTCAAACGATCAACCACTACCCAGATAGAATCATAACCTGAACGGGTCTGGGTAATCCTGTGATGAAATCCATACCAAGTTTCTCCCATTTCCAATCGGGAATCGGCAAAGGTTGGAGTAACCTGCTGGCTTCGATGTTACGCCTTTACACGTTGGCAAACATCGCATCTGACTACGTACTCGGCAATGTCCTTCTTCATACCGGCCCACCGTAAACTTTGCTTCAAATCCGGTACATCTTGGTGTTGCCGGGTGAATCGAGTACGGGGAATCATGAGCCTCTGAAGAATTAGCTTCCTGAGCTCGGGATCATTGGGCACATAAATACGATCCTCAAACCATATAGTTCCATGTTCATCCTTACGGAATCCTTTAGCTTTTCCTTCCTCCATCTTTTGCTTAATCTCATCGATTTCCTTGTCCGACTTCTGGGCTTCACGGATCCTTTCGGTCAAGGTGGACTGAACTTCCAGAGTTGCAACAAATCCTCTCGGAACTATCTCGATCGGAGATCTACGAGGTCATCGACTAACTCCTGGGGTAATCCTCCTGCGGTAAGAGTGTTCACATAACTCTTACGGCTCAAAGCATCTGCTACAACATTGGCCTTACCAGGGTGGTAATGCAATCTCATGTCGTAGTCCTTTATCAACTCTAGCCATCTCCTTTGCCTGAGGTTCAATTCCTTCTGCGTGAAGATATATTTCAAACTCTTGTGATCTGTATAGACATCACAGCGATTTCCAATGAGGAAATGTCTCCAAGTCTTGAGTGCATGCACTATTTGCCAACTCCAAATCATGCGTGGCATAATTCATCTCATGAGGCCGTAGCTGTCTGGAGGCATAAGCTACAACCTTACCTTCCTGCATCAATACTCCTCCGAGTCCTTGACGAAGCGTCTAATAAACACGGTATTCCTTGTGTATGTCCGCAAAATCAACACTGGGCTGTGACCAACCGCTTTCTTCAATTCCTGAAAACTGGCTTCACATTCCTCGGTCCAAACATACTTGGCTTCCTTCTTCAACAGTTCAGTCATGGGCTTGGCAATCTTCGAGAAGTTCTCAATGAACCTCCGATAATATCCTGCGAGTCCGAGAAAACTGCGGATCTCCTTGATCGAGGTGGGTGATCGCCAATCGGTGATCGATTCAACCTTGGCGGGATCAACTGCTATTCCTTCTCACGAAATAACATGTCCGAGGAATCCAACTTCCTTCAACCAAAATTCACATTTGCTGAATTTGGCATACTTTGATGTTCTCAAGTTTCTCCAACTAGACGCAAATGTTCCTTATGCTCTTCCTCGCTCTTGGAGAAAATCAATATGTCATCGATGAACACCACGACAAACTTGTCCAAATATTCCATGAACACCTTGTTCATCAAGTTCATGAAGTATGCAGGGGCATTAGTCAATCCAAATGACATGACGGTATACTCATATAAACCATACACAGTAGTGAATGCTGTTTTGGGTATATCCTTTTCACGAATCTTCAATCGATGATACCACGATCGAAGATCGATCTTAGAGAATACCTTGGCTCCAACAAGCTGATCAAACAAGTCATTGATCATCGGCAGAGGGTACTTGTTCTTGATGGTTACTTCGTTCAATGCACGATAATCCACAACCATCCTCAAGCTTCCATCCTTCTTCTCTACCAAAAGAACTGGGGCTCCCCAAGGTGATGAGCTTGGACGAATATATCCTTTCTCCAATAACTCATTTATTTGATCCTTGATCTCTTTCAACTCATTCGGTGGCATCCGATAAGGTCTCTTGGATATTGGGGCTGTCGGGCAATAACTCAATCAAAACTCAATGTCCTGTCCGTGGCATTCTGGTAATTCCTCCGGAACACATCGGGAAAATCTTGCACTCCGGGCACTTCCTCTGAACAACTCCCGTGAGGGAATGCACTGATTCTTCATCTGGTGTGCTGGCTACATACTTGATCCTCTTACGCTCCGGGGTGGTGAGCAGAATAGACTTATGGGCACGATCAATGTTCCCTTCATACTTTGACAACCAATCCATGCCTAGGATTACATCCAAGGTCTGAGTTTCCAACACTATGAGTTCCACGGGAAATTTGTGGTTCCCTATGTTGAGGTTTGCAGATGCCTTAAACTCGCCATCATTTCTCCTCCTGCGAATCGACGCGAAGGGGGCTTCTAAGGGTTCTAGTGCGCAATCCGTACTTATCCACAACTACCCTTGATATGAAATGAATGCGTTGCACCGTAATCAAATGTAACCAAAACTGAACGTGAATTCAATAAAACTTACCAACCACGTATGCGGCTGATCATAGACGTCCTCCACGCCGATGTGGTTCACCCGAGCACGAGGGAACGGATTGGGCTTCTTGGCTGAGCCTCCATTTCCATTACCATTCCTCCGCTTGGCCTCCGGGCGGTCGGTGGCGTAGTGCCTGTCTTCCGGCACTTGAAGGTGTGATGTGGCTCAGATCCTTGAGCCGGGCAGAACGGTGCTGATTGCCATTACCATTTCCATTGCCATTGCCATGGCACGACTTGTTGTCCCGGCTGCGGTTGTTCCCATTTCCTCCATGGTTATGACCTCCATGGTTATGATGGGTGTGCCCTCCCGAGTATGGTGCATAGCGGGCTTCACCGAGCTCCGAGTTGTGCTTCCCCTGGCTGTACTTCCGCTATGCTTTCTATCTGCCGCTTGCCTTCAAGAATGGTGGCCTTGTCTACCAGCTCACGGTAGTTGTTGAAAGTAGCCACAATAAGCTGCATGCTCAGTTCATCATTGAGTCCTTCAAGGAACTTCTCCCGCTTGGCGGCGTGCGTGGCCACATCATCAGGGGGCATAGCGAGCAAGCTTGCTGAATTCATCCAATGCATCGTGCCACAAGACGATTCCCCTGGCGTAAGTTGCGGAACTCACGCTTCTTCGGACTCATGGCTCCACCGAGACATGAGCAAAGGCGAAGGCTTGCTGGAATTGATCCCAAGTGATGCCACCCATGGGGAAAGTGGCGGTGTAATTCTCCCACCAAGAAGCTGCAGGTCCATCCAGTTGATGCGCGGCATAGCGCACCTTCTCAGCATCAGTGCATCCAACGGTGACTAGCTCTCTTCCGATTTTGCGGAGCCAATCATCGGCCACAATCGGCTCAGTGCTACTAGAGAACACTGGTGGATTCAACCTCAGAAATCGAGTCAAGTTGTCCACAGTGGGTGGTGGCGGTGGATTGTTGGCGGTGTTGTTCTGATTCTGAATCAGGAGCTGCATCAGTGCATTCTGCTGGAGCATTTGGGTGAGCTCCGGCGGAAACCAAAGGTCACGACTCGGAGGCATCAGGTGTTTTGGAGTGGGTGAGAAAATTAGAATAGAACAATGGTCTATGAGGAATAACACTACCCACATGAATGCACAATCATAACACACCAATCATTTATTCATTCCACTCAAACATGGTTCAAACTCGATTACAAAAGTTCATGACTAATCGAAGGAAAAACATCGGCCTAACTGATCGACGAAAAGTAAAAGATAACATGGTGGTCGACTAAAAAGTCTTCATCAGTGGCGCCTCTTCTTGGGGTTTCCTTGGTGGTACTCCTTGAAATCCTGATCATTGCTCACGAGGGGTGCTTCATCTCCACTCGGGTAAAGGTCCTCTCCCAAGTCCATCTTTTCCTCAATCGCGGCAAGCTTCATCTTGGTCGCCGATTGTCTCCATGAAGTCCGTGATTTCTTCCTCATGGCCAAGGAAGTCTGCGTGCCTTCTCCTCCGATTCGATTCGCGGAACAAAAGCTTCGGTGTGTCTTCGAAGTTACTGGCGAAGTCCGAATCTCCCGTTTCGAGAAGACACTCCAAGTCCTGGATGTAAGAGAGAGTGGAATCGTCCTCAATGGTACGGATGATATCTCCATTCCTTGCCCTCGCGAGAAACCATGGCGAGGTCTCGAGTGATCGAGCTCGGCCCTGTACTCCTCTCGGAGATGTCCAAGCGCTCGGTAGATCGCCACGTCCCTTCCGATGATCCAGTTGAACTCGGTGAACTCAAAGTTGATAGGCTCCGTGTGTCCTCCAAAGGTCCTCCCTGGGATATGCACCTCAATCTCAGAGCGGGTGTCCGTCGGAAGTGCATTAGTGGGTTTCCGGTGATCGAAGGCGAGCAATCTTTCAGCAGCTTCACCATCCGGACCAGCTTTCTTCCAAAGGGCATCGTCTCATCGGGCCGCGTAACTCCGGTAGCAAACCGGGGTGAACTCGACGGCCATCTAGAATGTTGCAAAGGGAAGAAGAGTCAGAATAGATCAGAGAAGAAGTATAGAATGAAAAAGGGGGTTCAAAGTAAATGGTCTCTGCTTATGGCTTTCCGATCCTAGGGGTTACGATCCTACGGTCAGCGTGTGCTCTGATACCATCTCTGTAGCGACCTGACCCAACATCGGTCAAGTCTACGTGGTCTGTACCATCCCAAGATCATCTTTGGTACTCACAAGTACATCGATAAAGTAATCAAAGTTCAATCACACCTGAATTTTATTACACGATTCTCATATAGAGTCTTTATTACAAGGGAATAAATTCGGCTCAAGGCCAACTCATGAGAAAGTAAACTACTAATGCCATGGAAGCGCCGAGGTAAAGCGAGTCCATCCGACTCCAAAGGGCAATCGCCAAGCGCCGAGCGTAGCCTCACTCCCGATCGGAATATATCTACGCAACATAATACGTTGCAGCCATGTAGGTCACTTTTGGAATAAGTGGCAAGTCATGAAGAATAACAATAATAAAGTTACTACCTCTATATGCATTTTTGGTTGTGGAGCTCTAAGTTTCATCATTTTGCGAAAAGCCAATTTTATCCTACTACGGTGGACTTATTTGCAAATTACTACAAATTGTTGGTAGTTATTGAGATGGTTCCGCCAACCAAAATCTCGTTCCCAAATTATTAAGTCATAAACCCTCAAATTAATTCATTAGTTTTAGTGTTGAGATATCCGAATACTTCCAAGTTCCAGAGGCTCAAATGTCCGTAATCGGGACACGGCTAATCGATTAGGTTATAACTCTGCAGAGGTTTGCGACTTTCCCGCAAGAATCATTCCCTCCATTAGAGTCTTCGCACTTCATGGTGTTTGAAGACGGACGAATGAAACAGGGTCTTCCAAAGAGTTCTTCCGCCACCGCCGTACCCATCCAATCCTACCGATTCGTCTACTTCTCGTAGTACCGTCCAGCCAGCGTCACTACTAGGGTCAACCCAGCCAGAGCCCATAATGGCTTGCGGCTGCATGTAAGCTTCGGTCATGGGGTATCCATCCTTCTCTTCGTGGCTGGGTGAAGCTTTCCGCAGGATGTCATGGCGCTTCTCCATGCATCCCGGCCACCACTGGTGCTCCAGGTGCCCACAACCGTCCTCCACCCAGTAGTGATTTATCAAGTCCATCTTGATCATTGTAGTCCATGGGTTGTCATCATCATTGACTCTCACATCTTGCTTATGAATTTCACTCATCCCAAATCCCGCTCACGAGCATAGCAAAATAACTACTACGTCCCGGGGTCATGGTAACAAGGGGATTTGGTTCATCCTACCACATGATACTACTCAAGTTTAATGACTTCAAGATTTCACTACTGCATGCAATGGTGGGGTGGTGACAACTACTAATGCATAAAAACATAGGTATAGAAATAACATGATCAAAACTTGCCTTGCCGATGATCCTCGTAAGCTAAAGAGTCAGAGTAGCAAGCTTCAGCACTCGGAAACTCTACCGAGACAAACAATAACACAATAAGCATAAAGCAAGAGGATCACACAAGATAACAAAAGTAACATAGCACAACAAAACAATCAAAACCAAATCAAAAGGAAAAACTCAAAGAAACCAATTCAAAGTTTTTCCCTATTCCAAATAATAACAAAAATAGTTTTTATATAACAAAAATTCCTCAAAATAACCTAATCATGGTTTTAGGTTAACTTAACAGAAAAGGATTAACTAAGCAACTAGGAGCAAAAAGAATTAATTAAATAGCTATTATAAATCTCATTTTAGGCCTAATCCAATTTCTATTAAGAAAATTAATTTAAAACTTTTATTAATTATAAATAAAAGTTCATCTAATGGAATGACAGAAACTAACCTAGAATAACTAATCACAAGTTAAAAATAAATTAATTTGCTAATTAATTAATTAGGAAAACAGAAACTAGTCAATTAATTAGGATTAATAGGATTCTGCCTAGAATTAATTATTTATTAATCCTAAAATACCAAAGTAAATTTCTAGGGTTTGGCAATATCAAAATAAAGTGATGGCAAAAAGAATCATGCAAAAATAATTTTTCTAACTAAAACTATAGCAGATTTGCTATTCTGACTAAAACAATATTAAAGCATTTTTAATTATTTTTAACATAGCTAAATATATGTTTTTCAGAAACTACATAAAATTTGCAATCCAACAAAAAGAATCACTCAAAAATATTAAACAGAATAAAAGATATACATTTTTGAAAATTGAAACTATTCGGCTAAAACAGAAAATCTAAATAAAAGAAAAAAAGCCTAATGGGCCTATATCGTGCACTAGGCGCCGAGATAGACTAAATGGGCCTAGGGTTTAACTAACAGAACCGGCCTAATAAATAAAACCTAAACTAAAATAAAAACCGTTCGGGCCGGCGGTTTTCTAACTAAAACTTACCCCTTGGGGCTTCTAATCCTAACCCTAGATTTAGGATCTAACGGTGGAGGAATTCGGGACTCACCGGACTCGGCGACGGCGGGCGGCGGCGGCGAGAGTGCTGGGGCTCCGAAGGCCGGCGAAGCTTCGAGACGCTTGGGATGCGGGGAGCTCGGGGAGGGTTCGTGGTGTTGGGGAGGTCTGGGGGCACCAGGCGGCGACGGTGAGGGTTTTGGCGGTGGGAGCTCGGGCTCCAGCGTGCTTCGGGAGAGAGAGGGAGAGGGCTCCCATGAGGCTAAGGGGGAATGGGGTGCGGGGCTTGGCTTATATAGCCGGTGGGCGAGGGGCGGAAGGGCATCGGGGTCGCTGGGGATCCCGGATCCTTCGGATCCGGTGGATCTCCCATGAGGTTCAGCTTCGTGGGCGAGGGAAGAAGACGGGCGGGCCCGCTGGTCGATGAGAGGGAGAGAGGGAGGGTTCGGTCGGGTGGCGGACCTCGGGGTTTCAGGCGAGGGTGCGGGAGTGCTGTGGCCGGCTCTACTGGCCGGCTCACAGTGGGCTGGCTTGGGCCAAAAGGGGGGGAGGAGGGGAGGTTAGGTGGCGCTGGCTGGGCCTGGGTGGCCTGGTGGCGCTCAAGACTTTTTCTTTTATTTTTTAAATAAAAACAAAACCAAAATAAAACATAAACTATAAATATTTTATATAGGGTATATATATACCAAAATGATCAGGGAATATTCCCTTTCATTTGAACATTTTTCCAAAGGCAAAATCCAAACTTTATGAAAATCTATTTTTTCAAATTCAAATAAAATTCAGATTTGAATTCCAATTCTTTTGGCATTGTTTCCTCCGATATTTTTGGAGTGTCATGTTTGCTCCTCTCATACTTTTGATCAAGTATTTATCAGGGCTTAGTTTTTGAATTGTTTCCCACATGCCAAGTTTGGAATTCAAATTCAAATAACTCTGAAACTTCAAATGGCATTCAAATTCAAACAGGATGCATAGGATGCTTAGCTATAATTGCAAAACATTCCAAATAGGAAATTTGGGATGTTACATGCACGCTGAGGTTGCAGCTTTTTTCGGCGTCGGTTCCCAAAGATCCTCAAGATGCGGTTGCCCAAAGACGAGTGCATGACGGTTGTAGTACCACGTCATCTCAGTCATAGTAGCATCGCGACGACGGTCGCATCACCGTCTCGCATGGTTGTAGCACATCCCACGCCGACGCATTTAGATTGTGGTTGTAGCAACATCGAGGTCTAGTCGCCCAGACGGAGAGGAGATTGACGGAGAGGAGCTTGGAGTAGGTGCTCGTGGCACGGAGGCTGCCAAGTGCGGTGGTCGGGCCGGCATCCCAGCAGGCGGTGGTTGGGGGCTGCACAGCTGCGAGAGAGCCAGAGAGGAGATGGGCGAGAGAGACGAGAGGAATGGGAGAAGAGGTTGACAGCTTCCTCAAAAAAGATAAGGATGAAAAGAGATAAGATTGAGTGGCTGTAGTTAAACAAGGGCCGATAGATGGGGCGCAATCGAACGATTCGCGGGCGACCGGCCCGAGCTTCGGCCGGTGCGCCGGAAGCCAACGTTTCCCTTTTAAAATTGCCCAGATTCTTACTCAGAGGGAAGTAATAACTCACCCGCAAAAAAAGAAAGGAAAAGGGAAGTAATAACTAACAACACATATGTTCTTCTTTGGAGAACATATATCATATATACCTAAATAGTTGACCCTATCTAACTTCAATTATCCCAACATGCACTATACCTTGTCATCATGCCTGAGAAAAGGTCCTTAATATGGATTATGTATTCTACTCGTATTTAATAACTACCAGCATACAACTATATAATAATTAAATACAGTAAATTTACATGTATTTTAGTTTTAATTTCTTATATTGTTAATCCAAATACTAATGTTTCAATTTTCATACAACCAAATCTCATTGAAACAATTTCAAGAATTCCCCACAACAACACACAAGCTATCATCTCCAATATGTGTCGATAATTCAATGACCACTATTGTAGTTAACCTACTAATTTGTAGGAAACATGTGTCACATATCTGGTGTTATTGTAATTTTTGGCACATCTTCAAATATCAAACCAAAGCATGAACGAACAGATGATGTACATTGAACACATGGGTCTAATAAAGTGATGCATGTGTGGGCTATAGATATCAGTTATCACTCTACTCAATCATCAATCGATCAGTTGAATCAAGTATCAGCTAGCTAGGCCCCTTTACAGAGGCATCGTTGCTTGGTGATGAGTTGCTTGTCTATTATAACTAAGAAATGACACTAGCGACACAAGTACAAAGCTTTTCACATACCAAATGGTGGAAAATCATTATTCCAAGTGTTCTTTTAGCTGTTAGAATTCAATGGCGGGGGCCTTTGGGGTCGTTGAGCGCGGCCCGGGAGGTAGCTAGGGTTGCTTTCGTATCTAAACCTGTTTGACTCCATGATTAATACCTAAATGCATTTTGTCTTGGTTTTATTTTTTGAGGAAAAGGCTCTCTTGCTCTTTCAAATATGATCAATATGTACTGCCCGTCGAGGGGAACAGGTGGTGGTCATTGGCGCACCTGGTTCTCAGTCAGATCTGACGGTACCTAGGGTTGGTGTTGTTCTTGGTTATCCGAAGGTTCCATAATGGCGCTCTCTAGTGGCCGGAGTTCTCGAAGAGCGGTGGTGGTGCGGTTAGGGATCTCGGATGTCAGGTGGTGGTCTGCCTTGTTGGCATTTCGGCAAGCTTCATGGCAGAGATGGTGCACGGTTGTGTCCTTTGGACATGTGGGAGACAAGGGAAGTAGTGGTGGGTGACCCTTATGCTGATGGTGCTTCCGAAGTAGCGGCGCCCAGATCATGCTCGTGGTTTGTTGCTCGTGATTTCTCTGTCTCGCGTGGTGCCCATGGGTGCCGTGTCCCTCTTGAAGGCATCGATATGGTTGCTCCCCATGTCAGGGCTCCGGGTGAGAACCCCTTGACCAGTCTCCTATCTCGGTGTCGGCGACACGTTGCGTTGTCACCCGCTTGAGGGTATTGTTGTGAGTCTAGGTTCCATCCGGCCGCGCCATGTCATCATCGGCGGGCAAGTTTGGATCCTATCTTGAAGAGTCTTCGACTCTGGTGTGAGGCGACCTCGCTTGCCTCCTTATCTTTTACATAAGTTCTTGTTGGCTCAACTTGAGATCCTCGCTATCCGCAGGTAGGATTGGTGCTCCACACTCTGGAGTGGGTAGGCAAGGGGTCTTCCCCCGTGAAAGCTTGGTGTGAGTGGTGCATCACTATTCGGTGATTTTCCAAGGAGGCCCGATTATGTTTTTTGTTGGTAGTCCAGTTCGTTTTGGGGCAAGATGTAGCTATTTATGTAATCTTGTTTTTCCATTGATCTGTTGTGTAAGAGGGTTTTCTTATCACCTTGTGTTGGTTCCGTTTTTCGATAAAGTTGTATTGGTTCTGTTGTGTTGCTTTATATGTAAAGAGGGGTTTAGTTTTATAAGAACCTTCCACGTCCATGCAGATATACAGCAGCTACTAAGTGTCAGAACCTATTGAAGAAACGATACAGATCAAAGTCTTAACCGAACAAGACTATGTCGTGCTTATTAATCCTAACAGTGTCAGAGCATCTTCAACAGCCGCGCTAAACTAGCGCCGCGCCGCAAAATAGGTCGTTTTAGCGCGGCGCCAGAACGCCGTCAGTGGCGCTCAAATGGACGCTGCAAAAACGGCGCGCGCTTAAAACGGGTTGGGCGCGGGTCAAAACACTTACCCGCTGCTGGGCGTATTTCAAGGCGTCCACTACAGCACATGCATACTCGAAGGCCGCTTCGCTCTTCCTCTCGCGCTTCCACCTCGACCCGGCTGCCATCACGCCCGCCAAGACCCCGGGCGACTGCCTCGAAAGCGCCTCGCAACGCACAAGGAACTTCAGAATGATCTAATTGAAGAGTGGTGGGCATGGCATGGACGGCAAAGAGCATGATGATATCTGCACTTTCGACATTGTATTGTTCATGAACTATTTGTTGTGTTGTAATAATTTATTTTGAACTATTTATTGTTGTACTGAACGATAAACTATTTGTTTGAGTTGCAATGATTTATTTTGAACTATTTGTTATTGATTTTTATTTTGTTTGTTTGATCATTTTTGCTCATCTTTTTTGAAATGTACATGTGGTTTGTGCGGCGCGCGTGCTGTATTTTTGCGCTGTTGAGCGGAAAGGCTGCTGCATTATAGCGCCGCTGTCGAGCCAGCAGCGGGCGCCAAGAAACCAGCCAAGAGCGCCGCCGGCTTAACAGGTTTTTTACGTGCGGCGCTATAGCGCGGCTATTGGAGATGCTCTCAACTGTGCTGCTTGCTCCGGCGAAATTTCATTGGTACTGTGATACTATCATTTTCTCCTCCGATTTCATGGTTGCTCTTTTAGTTTCCCATTTTATGCATCGAAAACTAAATGCATGGCCGGGCAGCTGCTCTTGCACTGCAAAAACACATACCTAACGTCGATATATAAAACTAGCAAATTGGTTCCTGCATTTAATTATTAGGTTATGATAAGTGCACATACGTTTACTATTAGGTTATCTACCCCGTTATTTGTTGAAAGAGAATAAGGATGTATGATCATTGGTTATAAATTAAACTTCCAAAAGGCATCAACAGTTTAGCGATACTGCCGCCTCCTCCTTCTCCTCCACAAAAAGCTAGGGTTTTTGCCTCCCACCGCCGCCGCCGCAGGTCCGCCTCCTCTCCGATGGCCTTAGGGCCATGGGGGCGCAGTGGATCTCGGCAAGGGTCAGCGGGAGGGCTTCGTTTTTAATCGTTTCTGGTTTTGCTAGGGTTTGTGTCCTGCTCAGGAAGACGAGACGGCGGCGGCTCCCTGAAGATGGAATAAAGGTCTCCCCGCCTAGCCCCCGTTCCGGCGATGCGTCTAGCATCGTTGGTGGGCGTGTGGAGATGTGTCTCCGCTGGATCTATCTTGGTGGATTTGCTCGGATCTCGTCGTTGTTCGTCTACATTCGTGTGTCTTTGGATTGGATTTTTCTGATCTACGTTATTCTTCATCTGCGGGCGGTTGTCGCTGGGTGCGCCGGTCCTACGGGGCCTTAGCACGAAGACTTCCCGACTGTCTACTACAACAAGTTGTGCCCGACTCCGGTGATGGAGGGGCGATGACGGCGGCGCGCCTTCGGCTCGCTTCAGCGCTGGTAGTTGTCGCTAGGTGGTCTACGGTTCTGGATGTAATTTCTATTATTTCTGGTATTCGTTGTACTGCCATGATTGAAGATGAATAGATCGGAAATTTTCTCGCTAAATAAATAAATAAATTAAACTTCCAGCACTTGCCATATTCTTTGATCAATACATGTTCATTTAAAATTCATTTAAACATTTAATAATGAGATAGAATATTTGCAATGAAAAATATTGTGATAAAATGTGTGTTTAAATACCATCATATTTTTATGTTGCAATCAACATTTTCTAATGTCTATAGCATGGATTCTATAGCCAAAAAATCTATTATGAACTATTACATTCTTAGCAATCACATCCTGTATGCATGGGCATAATATAAATTTAACATGTTTATTTATTGGTAGGATGAACTAGCAAGATTACTCTCTGTAATAGGTTTCTACCCGGAAACTCCTATACATTGAGTGCCAAAAAGGAAAAGTTATGCTGTAATTTAATACTATTGTCCTTACCTATTAATTTAGCACCTAATAAACTCAAACATGGCTCGGTCTCTCATAGGGGTAAGGTATGACTGCGTGCTTTCATAGGGGTGAATGTGTATGTGTTTGTGAGCATCTACATCAGTACTATGTTTCTCAAAAAAAAAGTTATACATTTCTTGTTCAGATATTGTTCATCAATGTGTGCCTTATAGTCCTAAAAAAATAGTTGGTGGATCCATATATGGTGAAACGAAGTAAGGCAATGGTGTCCCTCGCAATGCTCACCAATTGGACAAACTGGAACTAGAGGAACTTGAGAGTCTTCGGGTAGAAATCTACACCACCCCAAATCATCTTGAACAACTTGAAGAATGAGGCTAAGCTTTGGGCTCTCGTGAGGGCGAAGCATTTGAGTAATTTGATGCCAGGGGAGGGAAGGCCTATGTATCTTTTGTTTGTTTTGGGTACCTCTTGTCATAACCTTCTCTCCTAATTAATAAATTAGGCAAGTTTTTTGCCTCCTCTTTCCAAAAAAAGTAGTCTTCATTTTATGCACTCAAGAATTATTTGCGAAGTATAATACTTTTATTGTGTTTGATGCAAGTCGGATTTTGGTTGGCACGCATTGGCTCCAGTGCTACTTGATATACCCTCGTACTAGTTAGTGCACCGCCCGTCCGCCCGTGCCCCCCTAATGTGGTCTTATATATATAGAATTATGATTAGGCCGCACACATTGGCTCCAATGCTAATTGAGATATATAACCGGGTACACATCATGTACATATGCCTCTCCCTCCTAATCTGGTATCCTTATTATGGTCATATATGTCGAGGAAGATCGTAGACATCAATGGAATATTAGTCAAAGCGGCCATTAATTTTGTACGCATGGTCTTGTAGCCACAAATTATTTTCACATAGAAAAGAAGTTGAATACTAAACATTAAATAGACTAGTGTTTTATCCTCTATATATTTTCTCGAAGTAACTAGACTTCCATACTAGAGTATGACTCTATTGAGATTTAATATGACCAATTAGGATTAGAGCAACATACTCAGCATATTGTTTACTTATGTATGATAGCCATACCACTTTATTGTATTTTGCAAAGTAGAAAATGAAGTGCACCTTTATTGTATGATATTTGTTCTATATGTCTTATTTAAGCCACATATATGAACATGGCGTTGTGGCGCTTCCTACTATTCCTAAAGAATTATATTTCAAATAAAATTTGAATTGTGTTCAATTATACGTTCTGGATTTGAATCTACATTATACATACACATATTGTACTTTAGTGTGTCATACAATTTAATGTCCTTGTATGTTTGTAATTGGAAGTATGACTACATTTCCATATTACTTCATGACAATTAGTTTGTGGGTGAAATTGTTTGTGCTTGAAGTTCAGCAGAATTACACACCTCTAACAATTCTATACTCCCTCCGTTCCATAATGTAGTGCCTATAGATTTTTACAAAAGTCAAACATTACAAACTTTGATCATGTTTATAGAGAAAAATAGGTACATCTAGAATACGAAATGCTCCTCATTGGATACATCGTGAGTTATATTTTCAGAATATACATGTTTGGTATTGTAAATGTAGATAGTTTTCTTTATACACTTGGTCAAAGTTGACAACGTTTGACTTTTACAAAAATCTATAGACACTACATTTTGGAATGGAGGGAGTAGTACATAATATTAACAACATAAGGTATATACACACACTTGTGAACAATATCCAAAGTAACAGGTGCTTATGCTACACATGCTACAGATTTAGGAAGCTATATATATTAACACTTTGGAATTCCAAAACTTGATATTGCAACTTTATCTTTGTAGGTTAACAATTTCGGAGTTTTAAGGTAAAGGTAACACTTTAGAGTAACTAGGCCGAGTAAGATCCTATTATGTAATTAGCACTGTAAAATCTAGCTGGTCCAGCCAAACAAAATATACATGTTCAATTTGTAAATATTACATAGATCCGTGAATAGAAAAGAAACCCATGCAACAATTAACATCATATAACATGCATTCTAGAAGTACACTGAAAGAATAATCAATTTTAACGCAAAGTCAAATACACTATCAGTTTGGTAGTGATGTATGTATCGATAGTAGAATCAATAAAAGAGGATATCAGTAGCAAGGGAACATCAAACATGCCAGTAGGTGACAGCTGAGTAGTGATGCATGTAAATTAACATGCAGATCTGTGACATATAGTACTAACTGCATGTATATGCTCATAACTGGCCATAGGCTGACTATATAAGGGAGAATATATAGTACTCCCTCCATCACAAAATAAGTGTCTCAACTTTAGTACGACCATGATTTGATGTATTTAAAAAAATACATGTTTGATCATTTGTTGAGTTTTTAATTTCTTCAGGGACAAAGAAAGGAGGCATAAACCATATATTAACAAAGCAGTTGCTCGTCAAAGCCTCGTCTAACGAAACGAAACAATGCCTTATATATTCTGGAATAGAGCTAGGGAGTATAAGTAGTTTCTAAAGTTTCATCAATTTGATCGCTAATCAGGCTTCCTGTCCCAGGCAGGCACACAGCTAGCTGGTGATAGCATTTTTTGTAAACTAGCTTCATGCATAAAATGAGGAGCTAGCAGGCCAAGCAAGAAGCAGTGAAATCTGGCGGAGGGAACAGTAGGAAATCTATGGAATCAATGCAATTTGGCAAGACACAGTCGACAAATGTACCATCTCCTTATTTGGAATCAAATACGGCTAAGCGCAAGTACTAACTGCACCGAGAAGGACGGGACGACGCAGGCAGCAGGCAAACTATTGGGCTGTTTGACCCGATCTGGAGCGCCATGTAGCTTAGACAGCGAGCCGACCGGCAGCTAGCACGCACGCGCAGGAGGGACAACAGTTGCGCGCTCGTAGTACGTCCTATACCTATTCACAATGTCACGCACACAAGCTAGCTAGAGAACAAGACGCGGGGGGTGGCCGAGGAAGAACAACAGTAGCCCGGCCACCGTCGCCCGCTGTGCGCACGTACGCGGGGAACAGTACGTCGTCCTCTTCATACGTACTACAGTACAGCGCCGCCGGGATCCGGCCGGACACTCATTGGCGGCGGCTTGTGCAGCGCCGGGAATACAAGAAAATAAGGCGGAGAGAGAGAGAGAGAGAGAGAGAGAGAGATCGCCAGATGCAATGCACCTCATCGATCGATTGATCTCTTGCGTGCGCAGCGTACGGTCACCATACGCACACGCACGCTATCTTTATAAACTTCAGGATATAGTACGTTCTATATGTACGTGTTTTAATGAGCAGTGAGACGTAACGCAGGCATGTGGGCAATCCATGATCAGTCAATGGCATTCACATACTTGCAAGAACAAAGTTCAACACAAAAATTAAGATGGAGAAAGCTTGGCAGTAGAAATTAAGCAGAAGCAAATAATAACTAGCAAATGGACGTAGCACGATCAATAAAAGTCTGAATCATCTAGTCTAGATCTTAAGCCCGGCAGAATGGTAGTAAAACAATGCATGCATGCACAAGCAGTTAATCGATCGAGACCTACATAAAATATGCTCATCATCGGTCCGGCATACCAAATGGGCACGTGCGCAGTACAGGTCCTCTCTCCTCCTCAGCAGGCCGCACCGGCGGGGGGCGGTGGCGGCGGGGGTGGAGCCTGGTGGCTGCCGCTGCTGCTAGCGTCACCAGGCGTCGGCTTCTTGCGCTTCTTCTTCTCGTAGCTGACGCCGCGCGCGCGAGCCTGGTGCTCGCGGACCTCGCGGAGGAACAGGCGGACCGCGCGGGCGGCGAAGGGGTTGGACTCGGGGCGGCCGCCGTGCTCCTCGAACGCGGCGCGAAGGCGTCCCACGAGCGCGTCGAGGCTCCCCCACGCCTGACGCAGTGGGCAGGGGCAGGGCGCCGGCGGGTTCGGGTGGCCGAAGAAGGGGCACGACGCCGTGTGCACCTTGGTCTTGCCGAACTGGTCCAGGTACCGCAGAAACTCCAGCACGTGCGCGCCGCTGCACTGCGCGAGGCTCAGCGGCGGCCGGTGGTTCCGCAGGTACTGCCCGAACGTGTTCCAGTCCCGCCGCTTCTGCGCCTCGTACCGGCTGGGCGTCTGCGGCGTGCCTCCACCCCCAGCAGACGAGGACGCCCCTCCACCGCCGCTAGATCCACCGGCGCCGCTGCCGCCACCGCCGCCCGGGGCATTCGGGCTCTCGGGGTTTGGTGACAGGTCCATGGATCAACCTGACGCCCAAAAGACACAAGCTCCGCCATTATAGTACACGAATGATGAAGCTAGCTGATGAATGCGTGCGTATTTGGGGTTTGCCCTTAAATTTGTAGCTGGTGTACACTCCGCTCCCTTCCCTTGGCTCTGTGTGCGTGTGTGAAAGGGATGCATCTATACTACCAAGTACCAACCAATATACTCTAAGATATGTACATACACATGTGCGAAACGGCCGGATTCTTTTACCGGAAGGGGCATCGGTGGTTACATGCTTAACATACCTTTCCTCACGGCGGCGCTCGGACGATCCCTTTTTCGCCGGTGGCGGACTCAGAACCGCGAAGAAGATAGGTCGACCAGCAGCAACAGTGGCGTCGGCGGGAGGTGAAGAAGCTGGCTCGAGAATTTGATCTACAGGGGGGGGGGTGGAAGAGGTAGATATATAGGGGATAAGTATAAGTCCGAGAAAAAGTTAACGCGGACATTAGCTTCTTTTGCCACTTACCACTGCAGTAGTAGTAGTTGCTGTTGCTCATAGGTCCATTAATCTGACCTGAGCTGCTCCTGCTGCAGCTGGCCAGAGCTTGTTGCTCGAAGACGAAACCTTCTTCATGCGCTGGAATAGCCTTGAAGGGATTTCATTGGCATGCTGCCGCTGCTATTTTTAGGTGGGTTTCAGGGGGCGGTGGATGGATTGTTTGGCCTAAAAAAGGGGGGGATCTGCGAAGTGAGTGAGAGATGGAGCAGCGACGTAGAGAGAGAGAGAGAGAAAGAGGAGATGGTAGGACAGATACAGAGGTGCGGCACTGTTAGGGCTTTTAGGTGAAAGAGGGGGGAAGACGGGAGACACTGTTGAGTGAGAGGTGAGAGGTGACATGACTAAAGCTGAAATCCTTTTATTTTCCATCCATGGTGGGGGAGGAGGAGAAAGCGAGCGACCGAGCGAGGGGCACCCCCTCCCAGCCCCAGTCCCAGTCTCTCGCCACCACCTCCATTTGTATAGCTCTCCAGCAGTGGTGGGGGTCTGGGATGTCCTTTGCGCCGTCTACACCCGTCGACGGGGACACGGACGGCTGAGATCGGCCCCCGAAAGAGTCCAAGCTGCTAGGCGCAGCTCCATCACGCACGCACAGGAACATATCTGAGGGCGTCCAGCATCCAATGGACGGCCTGTAAAGTGGTAGGGCCCGCTCAGGTCCGTACGATTGGAGACGGCCCGGGGCCTACCGCGCAGAACACCATGAATGGCCGCGCGCGCGGTTGCTTGTCCATGTGAGGAGACGACAAATATGAAACTCCGTCCCAGCGTACGCAGCAGGTATGAAATGCTACCGCATAAAACCGCGGTGCATGATTAACCAAAGGAATTCTCCCCTTTTTAGAACTCGTGTCCGCATCCATATTAATCGTCATTTAGAAAGATGATTCATGTCGTACCGCCGCATGTGGCAGGTACTGACCAACTTGGATGATACAAAATCTGCCAACTTGCAAAAAAGAAGTCGAAGATATATGTGTTGATTTTTGTTGTCTCTTTTACTTTGCTGTTGCTGTTAAAGAATATATATCGACTTTGTTATCACACGAGGCCTTTCCTTGTCCTAGGTATATTGTTTGCCGATTTTTACTATTTGTTTGTGCATTATCCTACAACTACCTCATTTTCTTGGTGCAACGATCTTAAAATATCTTGTACCGAAGCAAGTGCGTAAATATAATAGTAACTGAGTAACATCACGATTCAGAAAACTATATATAACCGGGAAATTAAACGGTCTATCTTGAACACTGAATTGTTGTGTTCGATCTACCTTGAATCTTGAATTATAGAAAATTTAATACTAAAACCTGAATTTCTAATCTATTTAATATGAACTCTAGCTCTGATTTTATATTTCATGCCTCTTACTAATATGAACATGACGGGTGATTATATCTCTCTTGTAGAAAATGAAACTATAAACCATGTATTTCTTTTGATATTTGTATACAGATCTCAAATGTCTAGGCTATAAGCAAACAAGATAATATGTGCGTGCAAGGTCTACGGGTTAACTCATGAACTAAAATTAATGCAAGAACTAGAAAAAAATATCAAACAAAAACTATATGTAGCATTCATGCGGTTATATACATGACACTTAATGAAATTTACATCTCAATGGAAAATGTTTGCATTCATTTTAAAGTAACATTGACTAATGATAATATCATCTCCACATTTGGTTATACACATAAACAACAAAAATATATATATTTGGCAAAAAATAACAACAATAATATATATATTTTTCCTACTACCGGGTGTAGTTACTCCCACTTTTGTTTCATACGTTCTAGGTAGTATCTATCATATCGGAGAGTATGTACGCGTAGTATGTAGTATGTAAGAATGTTTAGGCAGTATATATACTATTTTTTATGTAATATGTAGTATATTTTGAGCATACTCCTTTTACGCATAAATACGCATATATTTCACAAATATTATAAAAACATGGGCTCACATGCAATTTTTTTACATAATTCGCTTTGGAGTATCTTAGATATAGTATATGAGCATACTAAAAGTAATAAAGTAGAGTATATACTACCATATGGTAGTATATGAGAAATGGGTGTAACTACACCCGGTAGTAGGATGTATTTTCCCTATATATATATATATATATATATATATATATATATATGAACATTATTTGAAAATAGATGAGTTTTCAAAGAACTTTTGCCCCCTAAACATGTTATACTTGAAAATAAGTATATTTATGTCAGTATTACTATTAATTGCGCATATATTTTCTATCTATCATGTCCATTAACATATATCCCAGTGGTCCGTAGTCATGTCTGATCTAGCTATCTTGCCGATAAAAGGTTACCTTGAACTTTCCATTTGAGTAGGCTGATGTGTGGATGAAATTAAAACCCCACCACCTGCATGGTACATGCAAAACACTTGTAAGCGGTTAGGGTACAATGATTGGGTGGATCAGGAGATTTGGCTACCAATATTTCCTTTGAAAAGTCGTCCTTTTGTTTGAATATCTTCTACCCTTTTAGTTGCTTCCAAATGTGTGCATCTCTCTGTTATCAGATGGGGCCAGTAATAGTATGGTACTATTGGTGGCTGTTGAGCAACATTGATCATGATGCTACACTCTTACTAGTGAAATAGTTGCACATGTACTATGGGCCTGTTCTGGAACTCTCCCACTCTGAGCTTCCCAAACTCCACGTGAAAAACGAAGCCGAACGCATTAGCTCCGAGAAGCTGAAATAGCGAAGCTGGGATGGGCCGTAGTGCATTTTTGCGGAGCGAGGAAAACCCAGCTTCACGAATCGACAGAATCTGGAGTTCCTTGTATTTACAGCGCTATGCCTATATATGACACATTAATGTTTAATTTTGGAGTATGACCTGTCAACTGAAGAAGTGCTCCTATGCATGATATGCATCTGATCTTAGCCACAGTAGTGCAACAAAACTAAGAGAAGTTTACTACGAACACGGCTTGGATATGACGGTGAGTGAAATAATTAGCTAGTTCTTTTTACAGCAAGTAATTAGGTAGGTTTGTACCTTTTTTTTCACCCGCTGCTCTCAGAAGTTGCATGCAGGTATACTGGCAGTTGTGCTGCAATGGATGTACAACCTGAGGCTGATGGGGGCGGTACGTATGTACTGGCAGTTGTGCTACAATGGATGTACAACGCTGAGGCTGATGGGGGCCTGATGGGTGGTGGATGAAATCACTTAGGTGATGCAGCCATACTGAGTCTAATCACAGTCATTGGACGAATTTTATCGTACGCATAGCACTATCGTCTATAATAAGTGCAACTTGTTCTACACTGTGATTAATCGGAAGACGAACTACAACCTCTGGATGGACTTTTTTTCCCTATGAAACTACGCCTTGTTTTTCTAAATTGTTTTCTCTTTTCGTAACATATGTAACTTCTTGCTACACTCTGTCCTCCACTTTTCGAAAAAACTCCGCAGTAAGAACTCAACTGAGATGTGTTAGGGCATCTCCAGCCAGGCCCTTAAGAAGCCTCCCCAGGCGCATTTTTAGACGCCGACGAGTAAAAATCCTCCTAGCCGCAATCCCAGTGTCACGTTTTTCGCCGGATCTGACGAAAATCACGGCCGGCGCTCGCGATGAAAACTCAGCAAACCGGGATGCAGCTGGGGGCGCCGGCGCAATATTTTAGCCGCGAAAGGCCCACGGCCAGCCTCTAATCTCTTTCTCTCCTTTTTTCTGGCTAGGCCCACCACGTGAGGCATGCAAAGACATGGAGAAGCGGCCCGGCGCCTGCCGCTGGCTCGCGCCAAGGCCTCCCCGAGCAGCTTCACACCGCTGCCCCCGCCGCCTCCCCGGAGAAGCTTCACGCCGCCCGGCCGCCAAGAGCGCCGCAGCCTCCAGGCGCTATCGAGCCTGCCACCGAGCAGCTTTCCTCCATGGGCGGCCCGACCGGGCGCGCTGCCACGGGCGGCCTGCCCCGAGCATGGCGACCACGGCCGGCCCTAAGCGACCTGCCCGGAGCCACGCACCGTGGGCGCAACTCGAGCGGGAGGGCACGCATGGCTGGGCGGGTTTCGCGCCGAGCGGCCGGAGCGGAGCATGGCTGGGCGGCTTCGCGTCTTGTCGGAGCGGGCTGCCTCCGCCACAAGATTTCCACGGCGCTTCACCGGGCGGTTGAGCTCCAGCCCACGGCATGGCCGAGGACGAGGACGCCCACGGGATCTCCGGCTCGCCGTGGCGCCGCCGCCTAGCCGGGCGCCCCGCTGCCGCTTCCCAGGCCCCGGCGTCTTGGTTGCGCCTCGCCCCCTTCCGGCTCGCTGCCGCCGCCATCGAGGCCGAGGCCGAGGATGTGGATTCGACCGGAGGGCGCTGCTCGCGAGCGCCGCTGGAGGGCGCGCCTCGGCGGGCGTAGTGCGGCCGCGGCGTGGCTCGCGAGCGGGAGGGCGTGGCATGCGCGCTGCTGCGGACGGACGGCTCGGGCGGCCGCGGAGAAGACGTGGCTCCTTCCGCCTCTCGCCGCCAACACCAACTTCCCGCTCTCCACGGCCGACCTCCTCCTGCCTCGCCGCCACGCCACCGCCACCGACGCCCCGGCCGACACAAGGCTGGCGTGTTTCGCCAGCCCGCAACCTCTCCGCCAAGCTCGAGCACGTTCGGGCCATGGTCAATGCCAGGCGCGCGCTTCCTCGGGCGCTTCTCCCCGATGGAGCGGACGGAGACCACGGCAGCGGAGTCGGCCCCCGCTTCTCGCCAACATTGCTCCTGGGAGCGCAACGAGTGGACAAATTCCCACCCCCAGGCCAAAGTTCTCGCCGGCAGCCCCCCAGGAGGCGAAAAAAATGCCTCCTGGGGGGGCGAACGGCTGGAGATGCCCTTAGAATAATGTTTGCCCTTCTCTCTTGATACTGTTTTATGGTATGTAATGTCTATATTAGTGCTCGATCATTCCTTTTTTTTCGAGCATGCATTATTCATCCTTCTTAAAAAGCATGCATTATTGAAAAAAATGTTTTTTTTTGAAAGACCCAGCGCTGCTGGCATTTACTCCCTCCGTTTCTTTTTTGTTTGCGCATAACTTTTCTCCTTTTTCTCCTAATTAGTCTGCGCGTTCTCTTTCTTTAGCACTAGTTTCCAACTGTACCCCGCTTAGCCAGATTAATTAGTCGTATGCTTTGGCAGCAGCAGCTAGAATAAGCCAATCAAATGCGCCATGCAGAGGGGTCCATCCTACGCTGGGAAAGGGAAGAGAAGACCCAGCGACCATCCAATCGGTAGCATGCAGTAGTTAAAACAATTCACCTCTCTCCATGCATGCACAGGGGTAAAAATGTCCAAAACAGACTCATCATGGCCCTCTTTGGTATCCGTGCGGCTGCTTATGCGCAGAGAAAATAGAATCGGAGGGAGTATATATTAAGCAGAAAGCAACGGGAAGAGCAAATACATGGGGCAGATCCTAGGATCATGTAGTCTAGAGAAACTGAAAAATTACATTAGCCAATCCCTGCTGGATGTTCAGCAAAAGGCAGCTCAAGGCAGCTCGCTCCTGCCTGACGCCAGAGCTCGATGGCTCGGTAGCTTGCAGTCACCATGTCTCTGGCCAGCGCATGCTTAGCCCGGAAGATGCAATTGTTGCGCTCAATCCATACCTGCCAGAGTACAAGCATAACGATAGACTTGATTCCCTTCCGTCCACCTGCAGGTGTTGCAGCAACGATCGCTTCAACAATGTCGGTTGCCTTGTCGAGGTGCCCCAAGGTGGCCGGGTTCGCAGCTCTGCAGCCAGCCCAGGTGGCGACAGCTTCCCACACTTGCTTGGCGATCGGGCAGTGCCAGAACAGGTGCACCGAGCACTCCAAGCTCCTGAGGCAAAGAGGACAGAAATAGCCGTTAGTTCAACCCCGTCGCTGCAGCCTGTCATTGCACCACAACCTGTTCAGGTGGAGGAGCCAGCAGAAGATCTTCAATTTACCCGGAGCCCAGGAGTTCCAGATCAGGATTTTCATGCTGGATTTCTGTCAGCCCTGGAACTGAGCTTGATAGGCAGAGGCAGCCGAGCACGCACCGTTGGTTGACCATTTCCAGCGGATGTCGTCCTCAATCTCAGGGTTTAGACTATTTCCCGCTCCGGCGATCATTCTTGCCATGGTTAGGAAGTCAAGAAGCAGAGGGGTGGTATCACCGTGAGCGAGATCGTTGATCCATGTATTTGCAGTTAGCGCCGCTTTCACTGATCGTGTCTTCCAGCGGGAGTGCTTGAACAACCTTGGGAAAGCAGCCTTAAGCGGCAGGCCGTTTACCCAAGGGCAAGTCCAAACACCGGCGCGCTCGCCATTGCCAAGCGTGATCGAGGTTGAAGCGTTGAATAAGGCCCAGTCAGTTTCATCACAGGGCAGCTCCATGCCCACCCACGCTCGCTGAGGATTCTTCCAAGCGTGCCATAGCCATCTGAGCCGGAGAGCTCTGCTGAACTTGTGAAGATCAAGAACGCCCAGACCTCCGCGGTCCACCGGGGAGCACACCTTTTCCCAGCTCACTTTGCATTTTCCCCCGTCATCTCTTCGTCATGGGCCCAGAGAAATCGTCACTGGACTTGTCAATCTCCCTGAGCAGCTTTTTTGGCATTCGCAGGGCGGTGAGGGTGAATGTTGGCAGGGCTGACAGAAGTGAACGCACAAGAAACCGTCGCCCAGCGATGGTCAGTAGCTTCTGTTTCCAGCCTGCCAACCACGCTCGGATGTGGTCGATCACAGAGTGAAGGTGCACCATTCTGATCCTCGAGGGCGTGATCGGCAACCCAAGGTAGGTTATGGGAAAAAAACTTTGTTTGCTCTCCGAAGCTCCGTAGGATCTCAGTCATGTTGATGTCATCGCAGCGAATTGGAGTCGCAGTTGATTTGTGGAGGTTTATCTTCAGCCCCGTTGCTTCCCCAAAATTGTTGAGAATGCTCATTAGAGCCTCGATCTCTTTAGCATTTGGGTCTGCGAAGAGGATTGCATCATCTGCGTATAAGCTCACCCGAAGCTTCAACTCCCGACCTGACAGCGGGTTGATCAGGCTTCTCTTGGTCGCAAGCTGCAGCAGGCGGTGCAACGGATCGATTGCGAGCATGAACAACAGCGGGGAGAGGGGATCTCCCTGCCGCAAGCCGCGCTGGTGCAGCAGTTCCATCCCCGACACACCATTGAGCATGACTGCTGAGCTTGAAGTCGACAGCATCAAAGCAATCCAATCTCTCCACCTTGCGCTAAAGCCTAGGTTTTGAAGAAGCTCAAGTAAATATTCCCAGGAGATACTGCCAAAAGCACGGGTGATATCCAACTTCAGCAAAACAACCGGCGTTCTTCTATGCAGCAGCTTAACCCCATTGTGCACATACATAAAACTATCATGGACGCACTTGGATTTCAGGAAAGCAGATTGCGCCGGGGATATTATATCATTGATAACTCTGGACAGCCTAATGAACAACATTTTGGCAATGAGCTTGGCAATGGAATGAATTAGACTGATCAGGCGGTAATCAGTCACAATTGTGGCTCCATCTTTCTTGGGCAGTAGGTTCACAAGGGCCGTGTTTAGCTCGTTGAAGCCCTGCCCCGCCAAGCAGTAAAACTGATCGAAAGCCCTCATGATATCTATCTGAATGATGTCCCAGCACACCCTGAAGAACAAGCCAGTGTAGCCATCGGGGCCTGGCACTTTATCAGTTGGGGATTCCTTGATGGCAGCCCAGACCTCATCATCCGTAAACGGGTTGTCGAGACCAGCTGCATGGACTCTGGGGAGATTCAGTTGCTGCCAGTTCAGGGCCTTCTTGCGCGGAACCCGCCTACCGAGCGGAGCAGCAAAGTGGTCGTCCATCACTTTTGTCGTGTCCTCGTGAGGAAGAATGACTTGCCCTTGGTGCGTGATGGAGTGGATGAAATTTTTGCGTCATCTAGAAAGCAGTTTGGCATGGAAAAACTTCGAGTTGGCGTCGCCTAGTCGCAAGCCCCGCACCCTGGCGGCCTATTTCTTGTGTGCCTTCTCGGTCGCGGCCAGCCCAAGCAGCCTGAGTTTCAGCAGTTTACGTAGATGATGCTCGGCGTCCGTCAGCAGTCTACTCTCTTGTGCAACATCCAGGCGCAGAATCACCTCGCTGACAATGTGGAACTGAATTTTGGCATCACTGAATAGGGTCTTACTCCAGATCTTCAGGTCCTTGGCCGTCTTTTGCATCTTGATCTTCAGTCTTGTGAAAGCACATGTATAATTGACTGGTGGGTTCCACACCTTCTGGACCGTCTCATGGAAGAGGGGGAAGCGAGGCCAAAACTCTTCCAACCTGAACCTAGCTAGGCGGGGCGGCGAGCTTGGGGCAGCGAGGAGCAGGGGACAGTGGTCGGAACACGCTGTCGAGGCCGCAGTCAGAATGCTGTCAGGGAAAAGAACCTCCCAGCTAGGATTGCAGAAGAACTTGTCGATGCTAGCTAACACAGGATTTCTGCGCTCGTTGCTCCACGTGAACCGTCTAGTCTTGCATTTTGGTTCTCGTAGCTCGGCCGCCTGTAAGGCGTTTCTAAACCTTCCCATTAATCTCCTATTGAGATTGAGATTGTTTTCGTCACGCGCCTCGTAAATAATGATGAAGTCCCCATTGATGAGCCACGGTTCGGAGGAGGTGTGGCCGATCTAGCTAATTCAACTAAGAAATCCTATTTTCTAGCGTCATCAACCGGGCCGTAGGCTGTGGTTATCCAAAAAGAGGTTGCCGATCGAAGCAGAGTAACTTTGGATTGATCGTGAACTTGGCAATGGCGATAGATACTACAGGTATGGTGTTACTATCCCAGAAGATTGCCGCTCCCCCTGGTGCCGATCGCCGAGAGGACTACACAGTCCTGGAGCTGGGTGCCCCCAACATCCTAGACTAGGCTTTGATTCCACAGCTCGATCTTGGTCTCCTGGAGACAAATAATCGCGACTCGGTGCGCCGAGGCCATTTCCTTGATCGCCTCGCGCCTCGCCAGCGTGTTCATGCTGCGCACGTTCCAACTCATCACAGGGCAGAGGTTGTTATCCATGGAGGACACTTGGTTTGCAGCGATGACATGAACTTGCGTTACTAAGGACAACGACAACAAAGAACACACACCAGCATACAGAGGAACGCCAGCCGCCACCAATAGCCCCAAGATCAGGCTGGCGTAGAACTACCCTACATCTCATGGCACTACACATTGCACACAATCCTAACTCAAATCGACAGGAGGCCGGCTGTCGTCGGAGACTACACCTATTGTGGACTAACATGATCAAATGGGGGCCACAGCGGCGGCGTCCTCAGGTCCTGCCATGCCTGCCGCGACGCGGAGCGCATCAGGGTTAAGGCGTGTGAGCTTGGCGATCACCGCGATGTCCTCGCTGGAGAGCAGCTGGTTGAACTTGCGGATCAACGTTGCGGCAGCCTCGGGCGTCATCTTGTCGTTCTTGCCCAGCAGACCCAGGTCCTTGATGAGCCTCATGGTGGCGTGTTGCACCACCGGGACCGTAGTCTGGTTGGCCGCCTGCCTTGCGCTGTGGCGGGTTGGAGCAGCATCGAGCCTGGTCTTGGGGTGCAGAGGCGCTGCGCGATGGCGGTGCAGGGGCCGTGGCGATGACGGGTGGCTAAACCTGCTGGAAGAGTGGCATAGGGGCTGCGACGTCGGCATCGTCCACTCCTATCTGCAGCTGGCAGACCTGCTGGGACACCTCCTGCAGCTGCAGCTCGATCGCGCCGCCGGAGGGGGGCCTGCTGGAGGAGGCTGCCCGCTGAGCTGGACAGGCCGACCAGCATCTGGCTGAACACGTCTGGGGAGGGGTGCTCAAGCTTCACTGGATGATCGTCGAAGTCGAGCGGGATGGCGGTCGCCTTAGCCACCATGGCTTCCAGCTCCGCACTCATGCAGTCAAAAGCCGGGAGCGGAGAGGGGACTCGCGTAGCACCGACGAAGAAGGAAGCGATCGGGTCGACGTTGATGACCCCTCCGACCGCGCCAGAGCGCAGCGGGAGGGGGGCATGCAGTGGAGCCGCCTGGGACGTCGCCGTGGGGGTCTTGTCGGCGCGTCGGGTGGAGGAGCGGCGACCACGCGAGCTCTCCGTCTGTCGCGGGGTGGAAGGCGAGCGACTGCGGCGACTTGATGAGGTTCCTTGCGGTTGAGCATCCCGGCCCGAGCGGCCCAGGCCGAGCAGGGTGTCGCGCCATGACTTGCGCCCACCACGGCCGTCTTCGTCATCCTCCCGCCTTGGGCCACCGCAGGGCAGGCTCCGGCAGCCTGAGTCCACCACCGGGGCGAGCTGTATGTCCTTCTTGGGGTCCTTCTGGCCGTCCTCCACATTCTTACTCCAGGTGCCAGGGTACACCCTGGGCACCGGCCGGTTGTCGTCGTCATCTGAGTCGGAGGGGATGACGCTTTGTGCCGATGCAGGGGAGCGCGGCGGGTACGAAGTCCAGTCCTCCACCGGGTCCACATGTCTCAGCAGGTCACGCCGTGGCGCCGTGGGTGGCCGGGCCACCGCTCGGCTCGGCGCTGAGTAGCCGAGCATCTCCTCAACGCGGCCGGCGCCGCGCTGGAGGACCCAGAAGTTGTGCTTCGTCGGGATCAGGGCGGCGTCCCACACCCAGACCCAGCAAGCAAAGGTCTTGGTGTGGTCGCGCTCATGGGTGCAGTTGTCCAGCCGGTCGACGCGGCAGCCCAGCACCTCCTCCAGGCCCTCCAGAGACCAGAATTGCTGCGGCAGGTTCTCGATGACGATTCGGACATGGTGGTGAAGCTGCTGGATCGCCGCGTGGTCGTCCTCGTGCCAGTGCCTCATGAAGAACTTGACCCCATCCACAGTGATGGAGCCGAGCCTGACGACGTCGCCGCAGTGCACCGGGAGGTCGAAGACGATGAAGAAGTCCTCCGGGTGGTAGCGCGTGATGCGCAGCTGGTGCGGTGGGATGCGCAGCTGGGACTCCAGCGCCTGCCCCACCGCCATGGGGCTCGTCCCGCACGCGCCACAGTGGCCCGCCGCGGTGAGCGTGATGGCGAGGCGACGCAGCGTGGCGACGGAGTGCTCGAGCGGGCGTGGAGATCACCACCTTGCAGCTGTTCCTAGGACGGCGCGAGGGATCGGTCGGGCAACCATGGCTGGGGCGGGCGGGGCTGCCAGAGCGGGGGAGGGGGGCTTGAGGGTGGGGAAGCGGAGCCGCTCGCGCACCGGTGCCCTGGATGGGGCCGGGCCAAGCCTGTTCTTTGCGGGAACGCCAGCGGACGTAGTACGAGGGTTTTGAGGGCACTCTCTTCCGTAATGACCTGGGCGCTCGCAGATGATGCAGCAGAGTGGATCCCGGCAGTCCACTCTACGATGGAGCTTACTGAGACACCTGAAGCACTTGCCTTTGAAGCGGCTTAAGAAGGCAGCGCGCCTCGGGTCTGCATTGAAGTCGCGACGCCGGTCCGAGCACGGTGCCTGCCGCTGCGCCCCATTAGCTCGCGAATTCTTGCTTGCCTGCCGGTTTCCCCGGGATGAGACCTCCGTCCAGCTCTGTCTGGGGGAGTTAAGGCTCTGGTCAGGCGCAACGACGATGGATTTAAGCCGCTGCCTGTCGTGGGGGGGGGGGGGGGCGAGGTGCCCCGGTCCGCAGCATCCGGGGATGGGACACGGCCTGCGGCGTCTTCATGGCGCAGGGGCGTGGCGGAGAAGCCGGATCTAAAGGGACGAGCGCCGACGCCAGACCGCTAGGCACCGAGGGAGAGGGATGGCGACTGCTGCTGGAGCTAGAGCGGGAAGGGCACAGTCAACCCATGCCGAGGGGGGAGGGGCCACTGACCGGGGTCGGGCTTGTGGCCGCCGCGGCCGGAGTGGCCAGGGGCCGGGCTGGTGGCCGCCGCGGCCGGAGTGGCCAGCGGCGCGTGGGGAGGGGAGGGGGCTAGCTAGAGCGCTGGTCCTCTGTATTGAAAAAATGTAATGCACTATACATCAGCCATGCACGCGTGGGAGACAGATCCGTACCCCACGGTCGAAACTCCGTCCAAAATAAAGATGATGCAAGGCATGGACCACAAGCGATACTGGTCAATCGATCAGCTGTGAGTATGGGCCAGTTATTTCTCGAATATCGTATCATTATGAGCGCATAAAATATGATGGATATGCAATACAATCTGAGTGCGAATTTCGGACAGAGATATCACTTGTTGGGCGTTGGTTTACTGGCAGTTACATAGTTCCTTTTTGCTGAGAACCTGTCATGTTGTGGGTCCTTAATCGCCCGACAATTGTTCATGTCCTGCTTTCCAAATTATTGCATGCATGAGAAATTGTCCGTGCGATTGCATCCCCTTTTAATCAGAATGGTGCAGAGTAAATGCTTGTTGCATGTGCATATGTGCTTGACAGGCCTGGCAGGAGGTTCCGCGGATCATGAGACAGTGCCACATCTACTTGTCGGTTAGACTAGTCAAAGCCTTCTCTAATGACTCCATGCATATAGAAACTGATGAGAGAATTCAAGTAATGACGCGAGTCACCCAATCGTCGTCTACGGAGCATGTACATAGCTCTATTAGGTTGATGTATTATAAAAAAAGAGTGAATTCCACTTTTTATCCCTAAGTTTGACATTTTTACCCTAATTACCCTATCTAAGAGAATTTCATCCGTCATACCTCGTTTAACAAAAGTGTTGACATAATTTACCCTTTTTAAACTTTTGAGAGCGTTCTGACCGATGGGTCACAATCAGGTCCAGCTGGCGTGCCATGTCACCAGATTTTTCCTAGGCAAAATTTCTGCAGACTGAACCGCTTCGCAAAGCCGACCGGACCGGACCGATGGCAAGCAGACGCAGACGCATATCCTCGAACGATTTAGGGTCACTTGAGTCCGACGTACCAGGATCACACATCCAATCCCCATATCTCGCCCGAACCTGTTGTGTGATGCTCGCATCCAATCATGGAACGCATCGCTTGCCTTCCAGTGGCATGCAAGGTCGCACCCAAGTTTGGCCCATTCCACTCCGCTCCTTCCTTCGGAGAGGGCAGGATGAACGTAGACGACGAGTGGCAAGCGACGGGTGAAGTTATCATTGGCCATTGTCGGAGGCGGAAGCAGGAACTAGTACTAGAATCCCCTGCCCTCTCACACTTGCTAGAATTCTCTATTTTTCACACCGATGGTTAGGCTTTTAGTTGTTCTGTCATCACAGGATGCATATTAGATGGGTTCAGGTCATTTTTTTCTAGTTTGAAGATCTGCGATGCGATGCATATTAGCATTGGAAACATTATTGGACAAGGTTTTATTGATATAATCATGAAAAAGTGTATTTTTTCTTTAGTATTATAAAAAATGACCTAAATTATGCATGCTAAATGGCAGGTAAAACAATCACTTCTAGAATAAATGTAGCTAGCAATAATTGTATTGTTATTTACATCCTCTTATAATTTTCAGGTCGAACAATCACATGCGTCATCATCAAGTGTTGCTGCAATTGGGAGAGGAATAGGGCCGGCTGGTAGTGGAAGGGTGGTTGTAGTTCAACCTGATTATGGACATAATAGAGCTTATGGAAGAAGATCATTAGGGCGAATGCACTCCACCGTTGGTGCTACTACAACTGCTAGAGATGGTGCTGCTAGAGAGGAGTAGGCAATGATCTCATTTTCTAGCTTATATACTTAAAAACTCATGTGTCATGTTTTGCTTTTGAACTCCTATGTCATGTTTTGCTTTTGAACTCCTATGTCATGTGTCATGTTGAACTCATGTGTCATGTTATCTTGTGCCAAGAACTCATGTGTCATGGTGAACTCATATGGAGAGTTGGAATTGATGATGTTTACATTTTTTGTGTAATGGATCTGGAAAATGCAGTGTGGACAAAAGGCATGTGTTTTGACAAAAATATTCTTCCTAATATGCACCAGATCATGCTTTGAAAACTGGTTATTTTAGATGGTACTTATATCAGACTTATGCACATTGTTATGTCAAAAGTGATTATAATTATGCCATACATTGCTGTCAATTTCACATGTAGAAAAACAATATTGTGTTTATGCTTAACACCGATCCAGTATATGCTATACAAAATTGATGGATTAGGAAAATGCAATTTGGACAAAAGGGATGTCTTATGCCAAATATCTTTCCCTATTTTTGTATTTCATCATGCTTTCTAAACCGTTGTTATAAAGTGTAAAGAAATGGCGAGGAAGCACACACACTTCCTACAGCTCTTACATACACGGTTTGATGAAGAGCGGTGCATGCGGTAGGAAGCTGCACTACTAGGGAAAACCCTACTAGTAGCGCATGGTTTTACCCTAGCAGTAGCGCGGGCACCCGTGCTACTGCTAGGTCGCTACAGCAAAACTTTAGCCGTAGCGCTGGTTCACCCATGTTTCTACTAACTCAGCGCTACTGCTAAGTAGTAGCAGCGTGGGCTTTACCCCGCGCTACTACTTTTCATCTGTTTTCATTTCTTTTATTTTATACTGTATTTATATACCGTTATACAAATTTTGATATAATAGCAATTAAAAGATTGTTATATCATTATGGTCATGATGAGTTATTATATCATTGGGTGGAAGAAACACGGATTAGATTCATGTAGATGGATCCAAAGTGACCAAAAGATGGATTAGTAGGATCGTCCTACTAATCCAACTTTTGATCACTTTGGATCTATCCACATAAATCTAATCCACGTTTCCTCCACCCAATGATATAATAACTCATTAAGATCATAATAACTCATCATCATCATCATATTTATATAAGAACTCATACATCATCATCATCATCATCATCATCATCATAACAACTATCATCATAGTCATATAAGAACTAGCTCGTCATTCTAGCACAATGTAGCACATAACTCATCATCATCATGATAACAACTCATCATCATCATGGTCATAACCAACACTAGCTAATTGTACTTAGCACATGATGAGTACATACTACCTAAGACCTGCTACTCTCTCAAAGCTGAAATAGCATAAAACAGGTAAACCCCTGAATCTCCATTATGGAGAATATAGATCAACCTGCCTCCCATTTGTGGGTTGCGCTTGATGTTGCCCCCAAGTAGTTCCCTGCGATCATTCAGAACTTTTCTCCAGTCTTTGATTGTGAGGACTTTTTCACTTTGACTAATCGTGTATGCACCGCGGTCACACGTAGGCCAACTTGGCCTTAAGCTAATAATGTTCATGTCACCTTTCATATGCATAAGACGAGGCACACAATCCACCGGGAGTTTCTGTTGTAGAACATCATAATAACACACTTAGCAAAATATAGTTTAGTTTAAGAAGAATATATGAAAAAATGTACTGGTGACATAATAATAAAAATCTTACCATGATATCTCAATGGATGTTACCGTAGTCTAACACGTGGACTAGTGGCACGTATTGATCATAACTTGGAGGGATATGACGACTCGTCTTAAAAGTCTCAACATCATTAATCCATGAAACAAAATGATTTATCTCCTCGCAAGTTAGTTCAGACCCATAACTGCATTAGGTTTTTTCTATACTTTCCGTACATTTTTTGAAGAATGGAAATAAGTTGTCAACTATTTTAAATAAATAATATAAATTACTTAATAAATATGTTTGAGAAACTCACATACAGGTAGAACTGGAAGCGTATCAACATCGACCCAAATGTCGATATTATCTTTGTCGATGTCATCTTCAGGATCACCAACATCGAAGGTGACATGCATACCCTCCTGAAAACCATACGCCTTGCATAGTGCTATCCAATACGAGCAACCAAAATGGGAATAGGTCACCGCATTGTATAGCTTTACGACAAAAGCGTAACCATGTTGGGTCCTGAGGTGAACTCTCTTTGTCTCCTTATTCTCATGATCTTCGAAATCCAGCTTCTCCAAGACATAACATCTTGCATGGCAAGGGATGCACTAGTTGAATTGTAAAAAACGTAAATTACAAGTTGAAGAAGCAGAAGTCATGCTTAATTATGAAAAAATACTTTCCGTCGTCGCGTACCATACAAACATTGAAGGTCTCGTTGAGCTTAATAGTGAAGCATCAACCGTCTTTCAGGTGAGGCCTGTCTCACAGACCCCGGTCATCGCCGCAGTAGTCGCACTCAGGGATCCTATCGTCATCAGACATTTCCTATGATCATAATTCAAGGATTAAAATTCTTAAATTCAATATATGTACTACAAAAACTAAATTAGATCATTATTATTTATTATGGGCTGACTGTCAGTCTGTCGAGTCTTTTCTTGAAAACTCTCATCTCATGTGGGGTATATGATGGGCACTCCCTCTTTTATATATTCGACTGTTGGTGTTGGTCGCTCCTCCCTTCGTTCCCGAGTGCATTACACCAAAATGTCTAGCACACGGGAACGAAGGAGAAGCGACCCCATGATAACAGTCGGGATTTTCCTCCTCTTATATTTTGAAAATATATGGTGGACACTCCCTCATAGTTAATTCGACCGTCGGTGATGGTCGTTTCTCCTCCTTCTCTCGTGCATTACCAAGGTATATCACAAGTAGAAGGAAGAGGAAGCGACCCCCACGGCAACAGTCGGGATTCTTCCTCTATGATATTTCGATAGTATATGGTGGACACTGCCTCACATATATTTCGACCGTCGGTGCCGGTCTCTTCCCCTCCTTCTCTCGTGCATTACCAAGGTATATCACGAGAAGAGGGAAAGGACACGACCCCCACGACAACAGTCGGCATCCTTCCTTCAAGAACAGACTGAAAGTCACTCAAGTAGCATCGATAGACTGAAAGTCAACCCTACGTATATGGAGCAATGACATTAGAAATGGCCTATGTTCTGCCGGAATGTTGATTAATTCCTGTTCTGGGAAATCACAGGCACTCGATATTTCCAACTTTCTAGCACAAGTCATGCCAAAATTCACGGAAAATTTCAGCATGACCTTTGTTAAAATAGGACATATAGGGCACCTGAAATTTGCCGAACAAAAATAAATCAACATTCCGGCAAAACATAGGCCACTTGGAGGTGTTCCATGCAAACAATAAAAGCCAAGATAGTACTTGGCAAGCACATACACATGCTAGTACTACACAACACTACACCACATATCACATGTCCAAATAGTTCATCTTTACTCACTAGACGGCTATTGATAAACCCACAAGTATAGGGGATCGCAACAGTTTTCGAGGGTAGAGTTTCCAACCCAAATTTATTGATTCAACACAAGGGGAGCCAAAGAATATTCTCAAGTATTAGCAGTTGAGTTGTCAATTCAACCACACCTGAAAGACTTAATATCTGCAGCAAAGTATTTAGTAGCAAAGTAGTATGGAAGTAAGGGTAACGGTGGCAAAAGTAACAGTAGCAGTTTTTGTAGCAATCGTAACAGTGGCAACGGAAAAGTAACTAAGCAAAGATCAATATGTGAAAAGCTCGTAGGCAGTGGATTGATGATGGATAATTATGTCAGATGCGATTCCTCATGCAACAGTTATAACATAGGGTGACACAGAACTAGCTCCAGTTCAACAATGTAACGTAGGCATGTATTTCGAATATAGTCATACATGCTTACGGAAAAGAACTTGCATGACATCTTTTGTCCTACCCTCCCGTGGCAGCGGGGTCCTATTGGAAACTAAGGGATATTAAGGCCTCCTTTTAATAGAGTACCGAACCAAAGCATTGATGTCTACTACGCAACCTTCTTCTGGTAGACGTTGTTGGGCCTCCAAGTGCAGAGGTTTGTAGGACAGTAGCAAATTTCCCTCAAGTGGATGACCTAAGGTTTATCAATCCGTGGGAGGCGCAGGATGAAGATGGTCTCTCTCAAACAACCCTGCAACCAAATAACAAAGAGTTTCTTGTGTTCCCAACACACCCAATACAATGGTAAATTGTATAGGTGCACTAGTTCGGCGAAGAGATGGTGATACAAGTGCAATATGGATAGTAGATATGGGTATTTGTAATCTGAAAATATAAAAACAGAAGGTAACTAATGATAAAAGTGAGCATAAATGGTATTGCAATGATAGGAAACAAGGCCTAGGGTTCATACTTTCACTAGTGCAAGTTCTCTCAACAATAATAACATAATTGGATCATATAACTATCCCTCAACATGCAACAAAGAGTCACTCCAAAGTCACCAATAGCGGAGAACAAACGAAGATATTATTGTAGGGCACGAAACCACCTCAAAGTTATTCTTTTGGATCGATCTATTCAAGAGTCTGTAGTAAAATAACACGAAGCTATTCTTTCCGTTCAATCTATCATAGAGTTCGTACTAGAATAACACCTTAAGATACAAATCAACCAAAACCCTAATGTCACCTAGATACTCCAATGTCACCACAAGTATCCGTGGGTATGATTATACGATATGCATCACATAATCTCAGATTCATCTATTCAAACTAACACAAAGTACTTCAAAGAGTGCCCCAAAGTTTCTACCGGAGTCAAGACAAAACGTGTGCCAACCCCTATGCATAGGTTCATGGGCGGAACCCGCAAGTTGATCACCAAAACATACATCAAGTGAATCACGTGATATCCCATTGTCACCACAGATACGCATTTACAAGACATACACCAAGTGTTCTCAAATCCTTAAAGACTCAATCCGATAAGATAACTTCAAAGGAAAACTCAATCCATTACAAGAGAGTAGAGGGGGAGAAACATCATAAGATCCAACTATAATAGCAAAGCTCGCGATACATCAAGATCGTATCACCTCAAGAACACGAGAGAGAGAGAGAGAGAGAGAGAGAGAGAGAGAGAGAGAGATCAAACACATAGCTACTGGTACATACCCTCAGCCACGAGGGTGAAATACTCCCTCCTCATCATGGAGAGCGCCAGGATGATGAAGATGGCCACCGAAGAGGGATCCCCCCTCCGGCAGGTCTTGAACAGGTCCCGATTGGTTTTGGTGGCTATAGAGGCTTTATGGCGGCGGAACTCCTGATCTATTCTGTTCCCCGATGGTTTTAGGGTATATTGATATATATATATATATATATATATATATATATATATATAGGCGAAAGAAGTCGGTAAGGGGAGCCACGAGGGGCCCACGAGGGTGGAGGGCGCGCCCCCTGCCTCGTGCTCTCCTCGTTGATCCTCTGACGTGCACTCCAAGTCTCCTGTATTGCTTTCTTTCCAAAAATAACTCTCCCGAAGGTTTCATTCCATTTGGACTCCGTTTGATATTCCTTTTCTTCGAAACACTGAAACAAGGGAAAAAACAAGAACTGGCACTGGGCTCTGGGTTAATAGGTTAGTCCGAAAAATAATATAAAAGTGTTTAATAAAGCCCATTAAACATCCAAAACAGATAATATAATAGCATGGAACAATAAAAAATTATAGATACGTTGGATACGTATCAAGCATCCCCAAGCTTAATTCCTGCTCGTCCTCGAGTAGGTAAATGATAAAAACATAATTTTTGATGTGCAATGCTACCAACATATTTATCCATGTAATTCTCTTTATTGTGGCAAGAATATTCAGATCCATAAGATTCAAAACAAAAGTTTAATATTGATATGAACATAATAATACTTCAAGCATACTAACAAAGCAATCATGTCTTCTCAAAATAACACGGCCATAGAAAGTTATCCCTACAAAATCATATAGTCTGGCTATGCTCTATCTTCATCACATAAAATATTTAAATCATGCACAACTCCGATGACAAGCCAAGCAATTGTTTCATACTTTTGATGTTCTCAAAAAATTTCAATCTTCACGCAATACATGAGCGTGAGCCATGGATATAGCACTATAGGTGGAATAGAATGGTGGTTGTGGAGAAGACAAAAAGGAGAAGATAGTCTCACATCAACTAGGCGTATCAACGGGCTATAGAGATGCCCATCAATAGATATCGATGTGAGTGAGTAGGGATTGCCAGATGCACTAGAGCTATAAGTGTATGAAAGCTCAAAAAGAAACTAAATGGGTGTGCATCCAACTTGCTTGCTCACAAAGACCTAGGGCAATTTGAGGAAGCCCATCATTGGAATATGCAAGCCAAGTTCTATAATGTAAAATTCCCACTAGTATTTGAAAGTGATATCATAGGAGACTCTCTATCATGAAGATCATGGTGCTACTTTGAAGCACAAGTGTGGTAAAAGGATAGTAGCATTGTCCCTTCTCTCTTTTTCTCTCATTTTTTAGGCCTTGTCTTCTTTTTATGGCCTCTCTTTTTTTAGTCCGGAGCCTCATCCTGACTTGTGGGGGAATCATAGTCTCCATCATCCTTTCCTCACTGGGACAATGCTCTACTAATGATGATCATCACACTTTTATTTACTTACAACTTGATACTTAGAACAACGTATGACTCTATATGAATGCCTCGGCGGTGTAACGGGATGTGCAATGAATCAAGAGTGACATGTATGAAATAATTATGAACGGTGGCTTTGCCACAAATACGATGTCAACTACATGATCATGCAAAGCAATATGACAATGATGGAGCATGTCATAATAAACGGAACGGTAGTAAGTTGCATGGCAATATATCTCGAAATGGCTATGGAAATGCCATGATAGGTAGGTATGGTGGCTGTTTTGAGGAAGGTATATGGTGGGTGTATGATACCGGCGAAAGGTGCGCGGTATTAGAGAGGCTAGCAATGGTGGAAGGATGAGAGTGCGTATAATCCATATAATCAACATTAGTCATAAAGAACTCACATACTTATTGCAAAAATCTATTAGTTATCGAAGCAAAGTATTACGCGCATGCTCCTAGGGGGATAGATTTGTAGGAAAAGACCATCGCTTGTCCTCGACCGCCACTCATAAGGAGGACAATCATTAAATAAATCATGCTCCGACTTCATAACATAACGGTTCACCATACGTGCATGCTACGGGAATCACAAACTTTAACACAAGTATTTCTCAAATTCACGACTACTCCACTAGCATGACTCTAATATCACCATCTTCATATCTCAAAACAATCATAAAGAATCAAACTTCTCATAGTATTCAATGCACTTTATATGAAAGTTTTTATTATATCCCTCTTGGATGCCCATCATATTAGGACTAATTTCATAACCAAATCAGATTACCATGCTGTTTAGGACTCTCAAAATAATATAAGTGAAGCATGAGAGTTCATCTATTTCTTTAAAATAAAACCATTGACATGCTCTAAAAGATATAAGTGAAGCACTAGAGCAAATGACAAACTACTCCGAAAGATATAAGTGAAGATCAATGAATAGTTGAATAATGATGCAACTATGTGAAGACTCTCTAACATTTAAGAATTTCAGATCTTGGTATTTTATTCAAACAGCAAGCAAAGCTAAAGAAAATAAAATGACGCTCCAAGCAAAACACATATCATGTGGTGAATAAAAATATAGCTCCAAGTAAAGTTACCGATGAACAAAGACGAAAGAGGGGATGCCATCCGGGGCATCCCCAAGCTTAGGCTCTTGGTTGTATTTGAATATTACCTTGGGGTACCTTGGGAATACCCAAGCTTAGGCTCTTTCCACTCATTATTTCATAGTCCATCGAATTTTTACCCAAAACTTGAAAACTTCACAACACAAAACTTAACAGAAATCTCGTGAGCTCCGTTAGCGAAAGAAAACAAAACACCACTTCAAGGTACTGTAATGAACTCATTCTTTATTTGTAATAGTGTTAAATCTACTGTGTTCCAACTTCTCTATGGTTTATAAACTATTTTACTAGCCATAGATTCATCAAAATAAGCAAACTACACACGAAAAACAGAATCTGTCAAAAACATAACAGTCTGTAGTAATCTGTAACTAACGCAAATTTCTGGAACTCAAAAAATTCTAAAAAAATAGGAAGACCTAGATAATTTGATTATTGATCTGATGAAATTGGAATCAGTATTTTATCACGTTCTGGTGATTTTAAACAATTGTTTTTGTGAACAGTAAGTTTCTGGAATTTTCAGCAAGATCAAATAACTATCATCCAAGAAGATCCTATAGGTCTTACTTGGCACAAACACTAATTAAAACATAAAACCACATCTAACCAGAGGCTAGATAGATTATTTATTCCTAAACAGAATCAAAAAGCAAGAAACTAAAATAAAAATTGGGTTGCCTCCCAACAAGCGCAATCGTTTAACGCTCCTAGCTAGGCATGATGATTTCAATGATGCTCACATAAGACATAAGAATTGAAACATAAAGAGAGCATCACGAAGAATATGACTAGCACATTTAAGTCTAACCCACTTCTTATGCATAGGGATTTTGTGAGCAAACACTACAAAAAAAATACACTTCCGTGATGATACGTGTTTGTCACAGTAGGTCGCGTTTTCTGTCATGCATGTACATCCATGACAAATTTATGACAGAATCAAGATAGTCATACTGCGGTCGTCAGAGAAGTGTTCCGTGACATTGCCAAAATTATCATCACGGAAGTGTCCACTTTCATGATGATAAATCGCGCGTCACAGAAGTGCTTTCGTCAAGGGTGACCGACACGTGGCATCCACCGTAATGGAACGCTGTTAGGCTATCGGGTCGGATTTTGGATCCGATAACCCGTTAATGTACCACGACCAATGCCGATTTTCCATGTGTAAAATTCTCATTGGTCGACGGATCCACGTCGACTCTGCGTTAACACAGTGTCACTCATCCAACTGTCGAGATGGGCCTATGATATGGTGACACGTGGACCGGCCCAAAAGTGGCCCACAAAGTTTCAATGGGCCGGCCCAACCGAAGGCCCATAAGATTTAGCGGACCATAATGGGCCGGCCCAGCTAAAGGCCCACAACATTTAGCGGACCATAATGGGCCGGCCCAGCTAAAGGCCCACACGATATTGTAGACCATAATGGGCCGGCCCAGCTAAAGGCCCACAAGATTTTGCGGACCACAATAGGCCGGCCCAGCTAAAGGCCCACAATATTCTGTAGACCATAATGGGTCGGCCCAGCTAAAGGCCAAACATTCTCTGTCAAATTGGCCCGTCAACGGCCTGTCCTAAACTTGTCATCAACGCGGCCCATGGTCACTTCTGGCCCGTTAACAGTCTGCTAAGTAATTGGGCCGAATTACGGCCGGTGTATTTCGACTTTGTTGAAGGTCCGGCTTCATTTGGGCCCATTTACGGCCATCAAAACTTTCGCCCATAAACGCATCGTGAAGGATTTGGGTCATATTCGTCCATGTCGACATTCGGCCCGTTAGAGGCCCACTATAGCTTTGGGCCACTTTCGACTGTTGTCATTTTCGCCCGTTAACGCCGGACGTAAACCATGGGCCATATATGGCCCAACGTCATATCGAGCCCATTAACGGCCCATATAAAATGACGATAATCTAGCCCGATCAAGTTCCTACTGTTAAAGGCCCGTGTATTAGGTTGGCGCATTTACTGACCCGTCCAATTTCGACTCACAAAGATCCGTGATCGTAAATGGGCCACCATTTCAGCCTGCTAAGTCCAGTGGGTTATTTGGCACACTCAGGGCCCAATCTCACTTTCGGTCTATTAAAGGCCCATGTTTTTTATGGGCTCAAGATATTTACACCTGTAAACGGCCTATTTTTACTGAGGGCCCAAATTATGTTTAGGCCTGTTAAAGGCCCACTATGGGCACATGCCTACCAGAAAAATATGAGAAAGATATTTGTAGTGGGCTACATGCCAATTTCGGCCCGTAATCATTTTTAGCCCAATTGGAATGGGCTCGACGAATGTTGACATGTTGGGCTCCTACGAAGCTTTCGGCCAAATACATTACTAAGATAAACCTACACTATACAAAAATACCGTCGTGATTACTGTAGCCTGAGGCAACATCATAAATGTTGTATCACAACAAAATAAATTCCAACCATACAACAAAAGGCCTGTTGGCATAAAGTTTATGATCCTTCGGATAAAAGCACCGTCGGATGTATAGAAGCATAGATCATTTGACCTGAGTGCTAATGTTTCAGTTGTAGAACTGATGGAGCAAAGACGATCTCCACCTTTTTCCGCCATTGCTCTTGAACAACGGTTAATGTCCGATAGTCCGGTTTCAAAACCATTCATATCTTGGACGACATTTCTCAACCACTATTCTTGTTTCGAAACAACGTCCATTAGGGATTGGACTTGTGTCCGGAGCATGTATATATCACTGCCTAGCAGGAAGATTTTGTTCAAGAGGCGATTTGGACGAGGTTACCTTGACAACCAACCCGTAATTACGCAGAAGGTGCTTTTTGCACCGTTAGTGGAGAGATACCGACGCATCAGTTAGCAAGAGGTGACATTGTTCCTGTAGTAGCCTCGTCACCTTCAAGTGGTTGTGGCTGTTCAATCATTTGTTGCATAGCTTCCTGAAAGTTTGAACTTGTAGATTAGTGTACCAGATAAGTTACTAATGAGACAAAATAAACAAAGTAGGTTAAACGTTTATACATAACTTATTTTGGTGAACTACTGTAATACATTAGCATGTATTGTAGTGGCAACTACATAATAAAATCACTTTCGGAACATATGTCCATGTAGCATGCCTCTTGTATTGTCTATTTCCTCACATTCGTTGACATCTAAGGATAAAGAGACATGGTTTAAAGTAGGATGAACATAGGATGACATCATTCATATCATGGGCAAACAGATATAAAACAAACAGGCTATTTTATCATTGTGTGTGCACGTGAACATAACAACTAGATTACGTATCAAGACCAAAAGAATATCCTTCATCTCTTTTAAACCATGTAAGGTGAAATGATACGTTAAGACAACTGTGAATAAAAGTGAACAGAGTAACTGACATTGGCTGCAAACCAAGTAGTTAAATGAACACATCACAGTACCAATCAGTTCAAGGCAGGAGGAGTAAGGACTTACAACAACGGCTTGAACTGGTGTGCTCATGCCCTTCATCTTGCTGGTGTGGCAATCCTTGAAGATTTGCACCGCATTCGGTTCAGTTCTTTTTGGTCCGCACGGGCTTTCCTCTCGTATTTGGAACAAGTCAACACTACAAAAAAGACACATCCGTGACATTTTGGGCGAACGAATTTTTTTCTCACATACATATGACACTTCGTGACGATAATTGTGGCAAAACCCGGTATCATCATAGATGTGCTGGGCTCCTACTTCTATGACAGAAAATGGGCTTTTCGTCCTGGGCGGGCCGGAGACACAGCTGCATGACATTCTTTGGGCCGCCCATGACGGAAAAAACCGTGGTAGAATCGAGGGGAGGAAAATTTTGGGGAGTTGCGGTTACGGTGGGAGGTCGGGGCGAGTGATGCACGCTTTCTCGTGACGACGCTGCTGCAGGTGTGTAGGTGTTCGCTCTAACTGAACCCGAGCGAGGCGTTGGGCTCTAACTGAACCCGAGCGATTGCACTGCAGGATACACGTTACTGAACCCGAGCGATCGATCGATGGCTGTTAACTGAAGCCGATTGAGCGATTCCTTCGCTACTGCTGCTAACTGAAGTCGATCGATTGGATGAACAATTAGCGCTATGCGGGGGTTGGATGAATAAAGGAGCGGTGGCGTTGTTTTGGATGAACAGGAACCCGTGGTGTGGAGGGCTGGATGAACGATGAGACGGTGGAGGGGTGGCCGTGGAGGGGTGGTTGAACAAGACCCGTGGTGTGGAGGGCTGGATGAACAGAGACGGTGGAGGGGTGCCCGTGGAGGGGTGGTTGAACAAAGAGCTTGATGGAGTAGCGCGGTGGAGGCTGGATGAACAGGAGCCCGTGGAGGCCGGAGGAGGTCGACGGTAGCTGTGGAGGTTGGAGGAGGTCGACGGTTGAGATGAACGGTATCCCGTGGAGTCCTGCTTTGTGGTACGCTACACCCTCCCGATGAACAGGACCCCCGTTTTGACCGTAGCGCTCCAACACAAGTCTGTTTCGTCCGTTTTGCGGTACGCCACACCCCTCCCGATCAACAGGACCCCCGTTTTGACCGTAGGAGGTCTGTTTCGTCCGTTTTGCGGTACGCCACACCCATCCCGATCAACAGGACCCCCGTTTCGATCGTAGGAGGTCTGTTTCCTCCGTTTTGCGGTACGCCACACCCCTCCCGATCTACAGGACCCCATTCTGAACGTAGGAGGTCTGTTTCCTCCTTGTGCGGTACGCCAGGCCTTGTTTTCATCGCCTTTTCGGTCCAAGCCCTCCCGATGAACACGACCACGCATTCCGTTCCGACCCAGCCGGTTGGCTCCCCATGAACACGACGACGACGTTGTTTCTCCGTTCCGACCCAGCCATGTACGTATGCGCGATAGGCGTTCGAGACCCTGCCCGTATGTACGTACGTGGCCGTATTTTCTTTCTTGCACCCTCGCCACTGTACGTACGTGTACATGCTATGTGTGCGCCTCTACTATGACACGTGTGTGCCTCTACATCTACGACACGTGCGCGCCTCTACATCGACCAGTATGTACGTACACGTTCGCGACCAGAATTACAACACTACGTATGCTTCGACCTGGTGGGTCTCGACTGTCAGGCACTTCCTTGCCTGTGAAGATGTAGCTGGTGGGTCCCAGAAGTCAGGGGGCGAATCATTTTGGTTTTTTTTTTCCCGGACGCACTTCCTTGCGTGCGAAGATGTAGCTAGTGGGTCCCAGCAGTCAGGAGGGAAACATTTTTTTCGTGAAATACGGTGGCCCGTCCGGTGGGTCCTCGCCGCCGTGTGGAGGAATCATAATTTTCCGCGTAATAAGGAGGCACTTCCTTGCTGCGGCCGTGGACCTAGCTGTCACCCTCTCAACGTACAGTCCACGTTCGATGGAAGTCGTTCCTTGACAACGTTGACAACGCCGTGCCGAGAGCACCAGGGCGGTGGACGACGGCGAGGTCTAGGAAGGGGACGACGCGGAGCCGGTGAAGACGCGGCAGTGGATGCTGACGCGGAGAGGAGTATGAGTATTCACTCGTTCGGCTGCGGTGTGAGGCTGCCATCGTCGCAGGGCCTGGCCTAAGGTGGGAATAGTAGGGGGTGGTGAGGCCTCCGCGGCAGCACAGCCGGCCACGGGAGGCAGGAGCAGGCGGCACGACCGATGCTGCTTTGGGCGGCTGGAGAAAGAAGACCAGAGGTTGAAGAAGCACTACGGCCGTTGGATGGACATCGTACGGTCACTGGAGCTAGAATCGTTCATATTGACTACGTTGACAAAGCCCTCCGTCCCCATCAACTTAGTAGGCCCACAAGTCAGCTTCCCACCAAGGTGAGTCCCAGCTAGCAGGGGGAGTATTCATTTTTTTGTGCGTAATAAAGAGGCACTTCCAGTGGGTCCGAGCTGACAACGGGGGGAACGTTTTTTTCGCGAAATACGGTGGCCCGTCCAGTGAGTCCCAGCAGTCAGGGGGGAAACGTTTTTTTTCGCGAAATAAGGTGGCCCGTCCGGTGGGTCCCTGCTGTCAGGTGGAGGAATAATTATTTTGCGCATAATAAGGAGGCACTTCCTTGCGGCCGCCATGGACCCAGTTGTCAGCCTCTCCATGTACAGTACTTTTCCGATGGAAGTCGGTCGTTGACCACGTTGACCACGCCGCACCGAGAGCACTAGGGCGGTGAAAGACGGCGACGCCTAGGAAGGGGACGACGCGGAGCCGGGGAAGACACAGCAGTGGAAGCCCGCGCGGAGAGGAGTACGAGGGTTCACTGGTTCGGCTGCGGTGTGAGGCTGCCATCGCCGCAGAATAACAGGGGGTGTGGGTGAGTGGAGGGATGGCCTGGCCAGCGGTGGGAGTAGTATGGGGGCGGTGAGGCCTCCGCGGCAGCACAGCCGACCACGGGAGGCAGGAGCAGGCGGCACGACCGGCGCTTCTTTGGGCGGCTGGACCAAGAAGACTAGAGGTTGAAGAAGCACTACGGTCGTTGGATGGACATCGTACGGTCACTGACGCTATAATCGTTTATATTGACTAAGTTGACAAAGCCCTTGGTACGCTCCAACTTAGTAGGCCCACAGGTTAGCCTCCGAAACGGTGCGCCCAGGATGTCGTGGGAAGGAATCATTTTTGGGCGGCGAAGCTAAGAATATCCGAGATTGAAGAAGAAGCACGACATCCGTTGGATAGACATCCAACAGCCACTGCTACTAGAACCGTGTGTTCACTATAATAAGTTGACAAAGCCTTGCATACGCGTCAACTTATTTTTTTAGGGGACGCGTCACTTAGTAGGCCCACAAGTTTGTGGCAGAGAACTTATGCCCATTTGCGTTTTGTAAGAATGTACAACCCTTTTTTGAATTCTAATGGAATTTACAACAGCCCATTTACAGTTTGTTAAAAGTACAACCCATTTTCTAGCTAGGACAATGATTAATAATTTCAACCAACCGTTGAAGACAGAATTCAATAAAATTTCCCACATTTTGATGGGATCCAAATATTTTATCCCGAAATTTCTAGTCGATTAAATATAAATTTGTATTACGTAAAAATCCAACGAAACATTACTTGGCGTGCAACAATGAAAATTTAAGATTTTCAAAATCCATAAATAATATTTTATAAACTAATTTCGTGTTTGGTGCATTTTTTATAGTTATTGCCCGCTTTTTATAATTACATCCCATTTATTATTTTTAAAGCCCATTTTCTGTTAAGCCTAATGCATCCCTCCTAGGTAAGATTTGCAGCCAGTGAGCGGAGAATAACAAGTTGACCTTGCTCGGTATTCCTCAAAAAGACGCATAGCTGGGCTAGCCATTTTCATCTTGAAAAAAGTAGTATCCGGGATGGATATCTCGGCACGGGCTAGACGGGCCACCCACCCAGCTTAATACCCTGCTCTCCTCTCGAACAACAACGAAATCATCGCCAAGAAAAACTCTGCAGTGCTCACGCCTCAAAAACACAATCTTGCCGAGCTGCTTGGTCCCAAATTTGTTGGCCGCACCTTGTGCAATTCTCTCGCTTATATTGACTACATAGGTTGACAATGGTGTGGGACCGTGATGTCAGGAAACCAGAGAAAGCAAAAAAATATAGTTATGCGTATAAAGGAGGCACTTATGCGTGACGTCAGTGGCCCTAGTGGGTCCCTAGTGTCATCCAGTCCAAATAAAGTCATCTCTCGAATCCTCATGTTCGCTGACCATGTTAACAATGCTCGGCGCCACGGCGAAAGTGCAACAACTTCGAAGGACAACGGAGAGGGCCTCACAGCCCTACGGAGGTCTGATACATACCGCTGCTCATTCAGGAAGCCAGGATCATTGGACACCTATGAGCACCTTCGAGAAACTGAGACGGCATGAAACGGTAAGGCCGCACTTGGGATCTCTGGTTTATTTCAAACCTGTATTAACATACAAGTGTAACTTACTCATCATCGGAAGGCCCGGGGTCTGTAAGTAAAACCGGCGGGTTACGCGTGTAATTTGAGAGACCAGTGTATATTTTACGAGCACTGCTATATGGACGACATTACCAGATGGTACATGCACGACGTGCGTATCATGCCATCCATGGGCAAGGCTGAAACAGCAGCTAATGGCTGTATTAGCAATCGTCTGAGTGTCGTTCAACGTTTTTATCGTGTGTGAAGTACTTCCGATATTTTACTAGTAGAAATCGACCAACCAAGCGCCTTCGCCCGAGACCATCTGCTTTAATTTACAAGCGTCGGTTTTACAAGCGGTCTTGGTTGGAAAACGACGATCCAATCACGGCCTAATATCATGAGTTGGTCGGAAGATCATATGGTTTCACGTCTAACCTACCCGACATGTCGCATAGGCTATGAATGAGGGCCTGTTTGGTTCCAAATAAGTCACCAACTTATAAGTCGAAAAGTGAAAAAAGTGACTTATTTTGCCAAACAGACCCGACTTATAAGTCACCTCAACTTATAAGTCATAAGTTGATCCAACCCAACTTAAAACTTATAAGTCATCCCCTTTTGCATGGGTCCCACCACCTGCATGATGTTGATTGGTGTGGGAAGGTGTGTCAGATGACTTATAAGTCAGGTGACAACCAAACAGGCGTGACTTATAAGTCACTTGTTTTAAGTCACCTGACTTATAAGTCAGGTGACTTATTGGAACCAAACAGGCTCTGAAACATCAGAAAATGAACTTCTTACGGATGGAAACAACAGAAGAGGATGATCTTCTTAACAAGCAAATCACTGGCATTAGATCGACATGCAAAACAATACGAAGCATTATTATCAGGAGGCACGGTGAACAGCTCGTGATGCCGCATGCCACAACATTCCAAGCTCAACTTTGCAATCAAACACAAGGCCTGGCATTACATAGACAATATTCAGAACAAACTCTTAACACATGAATATCTCAGCAGAGTAACTATTTACTTCTAAACCGAACACGTGAATAGGAAAAACAATGACGCTGCTCACAACAAGGGCGCCCCACTCAAAAATATCAAATGCATGTCTTCTGGCTAACATCAATGAGCAAATTTTGACAAGGTTTTCCAATTCCAATATATTAAACTAACGTCTTATTGCTAACATCAATGATTAAACTTTGACAAGCTTTTCCCATTCAAAATATGGAATGCCTATGATCGTGGAGTCGTCAGCTTCTTGCTAACATCAATGATTAAACTTTGACAAGCTTTTCCCATTGAAAATATGTAATGCCTATGATCGTCGAGTCCTGCCGCTTCTTGTACTTGTTTGGGCACTTTTTGCCTGTGGCACTCCACGTGTTGTTAAATTGCCAATGGTCTCTGCAGACTAGTCATGTCACCGGTGTCTAATATTTATGGCACCGACTGTAGCAATGGAGGGATTGGGTGCCAAACTAAGAAAAGGTGAAATTGGCACCTCTTTTGGCCTACATAGTGGAAGGCCTAATACTCTGTAAAGCTTCTCGGTCATTCCTTCTATATTTGTAGCACAAACAGTGACTGCTTCTTTCTGCAAAGTGGAACGACCAACTGGACCCAAAGAATGCATAGCTTTGCCTTGGACACATTGGCTCCTTTTGTGCAGTTGAACTAAAATCGAAGTAGGAATAAAACTGAGCTTTAATTGTGATATCCCTGTAAGCAACAAAAGGTATAAGGGAAACAATTACTAAGAAATAACGGTTGATGACTTGTACTCCCAGAAGAAAAACATCTACTGATCTACCTTATCTTAATGGGAAACAAAGAAGGAGAGTAGAAATTCTCAATCAGTGTGATTCATTAATATTAACTTAGACATTATCTTAGCAATGCCTTGTTTCAACATGTATAAAGAACGAAAAAGCAGAAAAGTATCATTCCTAAAATAATGCAACTGATTCATTTTAACAGAGACATTATCTTAACAATACCTTGGTTAAACAAGTAGAAAGAACTACAAAGCAGGATAGTACCATTCCTAACAAGTGTTGTAGTTTTGAACTAAGATTCAGTAGTTAATTAATTCTGAGAGTGGCATTGCTTAATTTTACCAAATGGCATTAGATTAACGAAAAGCATGAACAGTTCAGGGGATAGTGGGCACAACAACGATATGTGCTTCCATCTACTTATAAAGGGGTGATGCAGAGTTTGTTGTAACAAAGCAACAAGCATCATGTGCAGGTTGGTCCCATTTTTGTTCACTACTTAATGGGAAAAGACAGCAATACAATAGCTTCAATTCAACATTTATTTAAAATAGTACCAATACAAGTAGCACAACATCTCAAAGCACACTACACAATCATGTGGATGAAGGCTGTCTTGACCTTTCATGAGAAGACCAGGATAAAATATGAATCGCCAACACGAATAGGAAATCGAATCTCGTTTTGTGCGGTTACCTTTGAAATCAAGCAAAGTGTTTCGTGAGCGAAAGCAAAATGTAGCAATAGCAACAAGTTGAATAGATATCCTTGTTTAAACAGAGGCAAAAAGGAATCAATTCTTGGCTAATAAAGGAGGATGAAACATGCGCCAAAAAATGATAATCCCGCCAATCCCTAACAAGTGTTGCAGTTTTGAAATAAGATTCGATGAGTTAATTACGAGTGGCATCAATTACTGGCTTATAAAGGGGGTGATGCTGAATTTGTTGTAACAAAGAAACAAGCATCATGTCTGGGTTGGTCCCATTTTTGTTCACTACTTAACGGGAAAAGACAGCAATGCAATAACTTCAATTCAACATTTATTTAAAACAGTACCAAAACAAGTAGCACAACATCTCAAAGCACACTGCACATCATGTGGATGAGACCAAGATTTGAAACAACTCGACACGAAGAGTGGAAACAAATCTCGATCTCCTTTTGTGTAGTTCCACAAAAATTAAGCAAAGTCACCGGTGTGACATTCAAGTTCAACTGCACAAAACACTCTTAAAACATAAGTGTTTCAAGTAGCGAAGCAAAATGTCGCAATAGCAACAAGTGAATCGATACCCCTGTTTTAACAGAGGCAAAAAAGGAAACAATTACTTGCCGATAAAGGAGGATGAAACAAACGGTGACAGAAAGAAGCATCTAACTTATCTTGGATGGAAAACAAAATAGGATAGTAGCATTTCTAAAACGGTTGCATTGATTCATATTAACAGAGACATTCTCTTGAAACAACATTCGTTAAAAAATGTAATTTACTTTTAACAGTGGCATTGCTTCAATTTTCCGGCGGCATTCTTAGATTAACAACAGCAAAATAGCTGTATGGGACATGCCAGCACCATGTGCGTCCACAGGTATAAATGGGTGATGCAGAGTATGTAGAGGGCAGCAAATCTAGTCCTGCACAAACTACCCGACCCCCCAGTTTCTTTCCCTTTTCAACAAAGAGATCGGTTCTATGTGTGTCTTGGGTTACCCCTTTTCCTTTTCGACCTACAAAGTGGCTGGATAGCCAGTCTATACTACTTTCCGCCCCTCCTTTCCTCATTGAACCACGTCCTAGATTCTTGCTCCAGCCCACCGCACCTTCTTTCCTCTTTGAACCAAGACCTAGATTCGACTACAGATCAAAAAAGGTCCACATGCAGCTAGAGCAACGACGGTTTCAAAGAAACTTATACCTTAGGGTCGTTGGGATGTGGCAAGGCGTGCAGCGGGAGGCTGGATCTTCCCACACTATGTACGGCAGCGAGGAAGAAGGGGTCGGTGGCCCTCCCGCATAGGCGCTGGGTGAAAGAGAACAGCGCAGCCGACAGTGGATTGCCTCCCTCGCCGAACGCTGCACCTCCTCCCCTTCCCGGTGCGACGGGATACGGACGCCTCCTTCACCAGCTGTGAGGTGGGAGAGAGATACAAGAGGCCAATGCAGTCTTGTTTAGATCTGGTGAAGAGAGGGTGAGAAACTGTGAATATAGCAAACCCTAGCAAATGAACGTTGAGCCTCCAGCGTGTAACATATATGTAGTGCATCGAGCGTGTGGAGAGTGCAAACCCTAGCGAACAAGCGCTAAGGGTCCTGCTTATATATATACTACTGTAGTACGGACTGAGCTCCGGTGCCTTCACTGCACCTGCTTTTGGGTGTATGACAGGTGAGCCAGCCACATTTTGGGCCCACCTGTCATAAACCCAAAGGCAGGTGCACCAAGTCAAGCCGCGTCCATATAGTACTCTCGTGTATACGAGTAATATATACTAGTGAAGTGGTTTTCATATTCTCTCCATAACAATCATTTTAAATTGTGTAAGTACGAAACGAAACTCTTTATCTAATGTACAGTGAAGAAAACTAGTACTACTTCCGATGAACTAACGATCCACACCCACGCGTCTGGTCGCACTTCACATCCTTCACGTGTGGTACACTACCCTCCCTTAAGTGAACAACCACAAATGCGCCAAATTATCGAAAACGTGTGAGAGTGTGTACAAATAAAGAATTTTAATTTCAATTATCGGAAAGGTTTGAGACTATTATAAAGTTTGACTTCAGTCAAATCTAATATGCGGAGTAAATAAAAATGGAGGTGAGGGAGTCCCGGATTAGGGGGTGTCCGGATGGCCGGACTATAACCTTTGGCCGGACTCCTGGACAATGAAGATACAAGATTGAAGACTTCGTCCCGTGTCCGGATGGGACTTTCCTTGGCGTGGAAGGCAAGCTTGGCGATAAGGATATGTAGATCTCCTCCCATTGTAACCGACTCTGTGTAACCCTAGCCCCCTCCGGTGTCTATATAAACCGGAGGGTTTTAGTCCGTAGGACGAACAACAATCATTACCATAGGCTAGCTTCTAGGGTTTAGCCTCTCTGATCTCGTGGTAGATCTACTCTTGTACTACCCATATCATCAATATTAATCAAGCAGGAGTAGGTGAGGGAGTCCTGGATTAGGGGGTGTCCGGATGGCCGGACTATGACCTTTGGCCGGACTCCTGGACTATGAAGATACAAGATTGAAGACTTCGTCCCGTGTCCGGATGGGACTTTCCTTGGCGTGGAAGGCAAGCTTGGCGATAGGGATATGTAGATCTCCTCCCATTTGTAACCGACTCTATGTAACCCTAACCCTCTCCGTGTCTATATAAACCGGAGGGTTTTAGTCCGTAGGACGAAAAACAATCATACCATAGGCTAGCTTCTAGGGTTTAGTCTCTCTGATCTCGTGGTAGATCTACTCTTGTACTACCCATATCATCAATATTAATCAAGCAGGAGTAGGCTTTTACCTCCATCGAGAGGGCCCGAACCTGGGTAAAAACATCGTGTCCCTTGTCTCCTGTTACCATCCGCCTAGACGCACGATTCGGGACCCCTACCCGAGATCCGCCGGTTTTGACACCGACATTGGTGCTTTCATTGAGAGTTCCTACGTGTTGTCACCTTTAGGCCCGATGGCTCCTCCGATCATCAACAATGATGCGGTCCAGGCGAGACTTTTCTCCCGGACAGATCTTCGTGATTCGGGCGGCTTTGCTGCGGGCCAATTCGCTTGGCCATCTAGAGCAGATCGAAAGCTACGCCCCTGGCCATCAGATCAGATTTGGAAGTTTGAACTACACGACCGACGTCCGCGGAGACTTGATCTTCGACGGGTTCGAGCCACAACCAAGTGTGCCGCACTGTCACGACGGGCATGACCTAGCTCGCCACGAGCAAAGGCCCCGGAGGTCGCACCGATGTCCGCTCCGACCCTTAGCTCGGAGCCGACTGCGTCAATCGAGGATGGGTGGCTGGACACCGCCTCGGGGGCTGCAATCTCTACGGCGATCGAGCCGAACACCATACCTTTCCTTTGCGAAGCTCGTGACTCCGAGGTGCCGGACTCCTCTCCGGACTCTGAACCTTCCGCGCCCCTGCCAATCGAATCCGATTGGGCGCCGATCATGGAGTTCACCGCCGCGGACATCTTTCAGCACTCGCCTTTCGGCGACATCCTGAATTCACTAAAGTCTCTCTCTTTATCAGGAGAGCCCTGGCCGGACTATGGTTAGCAAGGTTGGGATGCGGACGACGAAGAAGTTCAAAGCCCACCCACCACCCACTTCGTAGCCACTGTCGATGATTTAACCGACATGCTCGACTTCGACTCAAGACATCGACGGTATGGACGCCGATGCAGAGAGCGACCAAGAACCAGCACCTATAGGGCAATCGGAAGGCCACCTCGTCAGATGACATATACATGGTGGACACCCCAAAAGAAGGGAACGGCGATGGAACAACGGAGGACGACCCCTCCAAGAACAGCCTAAGCGCCGCGTCGGGCGCCGCTCTAAATCCCGCCACAGCAAAGAAACGGCGATTCCGCACGGGAGATAATAACACCCGGACAGTGCGAAGACAACCCCCTCCAGCATGATTCAATGCAGGAGGATGGAGAAGCCAGCCCTCACGAGAGAGCGGCAGACAGAGAGGTAGAGGACGATAATTACATGCCTCCCTCCGAAGACGAGGCAAGCCTCGACGACGACGAATTTGTCGTGCCTGAGGATCCCGTCGAACAAGAGCGTTTCAAACGTAGGCTTATGGCCACGGCGAGCAGCCTCAAGAAAAAACAGCAACAGCTTAGAGCTGACCAAGACTTGCTAGCCGACAGATGGACTGATGTCCTTGCGGGTGAAGAGTACGAACTCGAACGCCCCTCCAAGAGCTACCCAAAACGCAGGTTGCTACCCCAATTAGAGGAGGAAGCACCTAGACCTACATCACCAGCGCATGATGCGGCCGACCGGCCACCTCGTGGCCGCGACAGAGAGGCCTCTCGGCCCTCCACTCAAGCCGCACCCCGGCGTCGCTCAAAGAATACCAAGGCATGGGGAAATGCGCCAGACCTGCGAGACATATTGGAAGACAGGGCAAGGCAAACAAGATCATCTATGGATCGCGTGGGTGCCCCACGACACGTGACGATAACCGTCATGCCGGATACGGTAAATCCGGCCGGTCCGAACACAGTAGACAAAGCTCATTTGAGCTACGTCGTGATATAGCCCAATCTGTAGGCGCTTGCACACCCACTATGCTTCACAGACGAAGTAATGGATCATCAAATCCCTGAGGGTTTCAAACCCGTAAACATCGAATCATACGATGGCACAACAGATCCGGCGGTATGGATCGAGGACTATCTCCTTCATATCCACATGGCCCGCGGCGATGATCTACACGCCATCAAATACCTCCCACTCAAGCTTAAAGGACTAGCTCGGCATTGGCTTAACAGCTTGCCAGTAGAATCAATTGGTTGTTGGGAGGACCTGGGAGCCGCATTCCTCGACAACTTCCAGGGCACCTATGTGCGACCACCAGACGCCGATGACCTAAGCCACATAATTCAGCAGCCAGAGGAATCGACCAGACAATTCTGGACACGGTTCCTAACGAAGAAAAATCAAATAGTCGACTGTCCGGACGCAGAGGACCTTGCAGCCTTCAAGCATAACATCCGTGACGAGTGGCTTGCCCGGCACCTAGGACAGGAAAAGCCGAAATCCATGGCAGCCCTCACGACACTCATGACCCGCTTTTGCGCGGGCGAAGACAGCTGGCTAGCTCGTAGTAATAACATGACCAAAAACCCTGGTAATTCGGACACCAAGGACAGCATTGGCAGGTTGCGTCACAACAAGCAAAAGCGTCGCATTAACGGCGACAATGCTGAGGATACCGACAGTTAATGCTGGATTCAGAGGCTCTAAACCCGGTCAGCGGAAAAAGCCATTCAAAAGAAATACTGCAGGCCCGGCCCAATTTGGACCAAATACCGATCGCTCGTGCGGATACACGGCACCCCGAAAAAACCAGCCAACCACACCTACAGGATTGTTGGGTGTTCAAGCAGGTGCAAGTTAAACATCGAAAACAATGACAAGGGGCTGCATAGCGATGACAAGGAGGAGCCCGGCCGCCGAACAATAGGGGATGAAGGGTTTCCCCCCACAAGTGCGGACGGTGAACATGATATACGCAACCCACATCCCCAGAAGGGAGCGGAAGCGTGCACTCAGGGACGTATATGCGTTGGAGCCAGTCGCCCCAAAGTTTAACCCATGGTCCTCCTGCCCGATCACTTTTGATCGAAGGGACCACCGCACTAGCATCCGCCATGGCGGATTCGCCGCATTTGTTCTAGACCCAATCATTGACGGATTTCACCTCACTAGAGTCCTTATGGACGGCGGCGGCAACTGAACTGCTTTATCGGGATACGGGCGAAAAAATGGGCACAGATCCCTCAAGGATTAAACCCACAAAGAGACCTTTAAAGGCATCATACCAGGTGTAGAGGCCAACTGTACAGGCTCAGTTACACTTGAGGTGGTCTTCCGATCCCCGGATAATTTCCGAAGCGAGGAGTTAATCTTCGACATAGTCCCGTTCATGATGGCTATCACGCCTTTGCTTTCGGACGAATCGCATTGCAAAGTTCAATGCGGTGCCGCACTCACGCATACCTCAAGCTCAAGATGCCAGGCCCTCGAGGAGTCATTACGGTCAATGGAAACACCAAACGCGCTCTCTCCGAACGGAGGAGCATCTGGCGGCCCTCGCGGGCGGAAGTACAAAGCAGCCTCTCAAGGCGATTCTCGATCCGGCCATTAAACGATCGGACACCGTCAAGCGCGCCAGAGTAACCTACAACAAGACCGCCGGCACGTTCCGAGCATCGCCAGCGTAGCAATGCGGCTAACCCCAGCCCTCGCGAAATTGCGAAACCAGTACTACGCGTACATAACTACGCTCTGGAAATACCATGGGCATAGGGGGAGGGGCACGACCACGACACGCCCAAAACGCGGCTCAACCGCACAAGGGGCTCCCGATTTTGTCATTCTTTTTTTTTCTCTTACTTTCAGGACTCCACTTTCCGGAAGGCCTGTCCGGCAGTATAATCGCCGAACACACGATGCAACAGCCAGGGAGGATGAAAGCTACGTCGAGTGTCCAGGTGGTCTCTATAACGAGCAATATACTTGTTTCACATATCATCCCGCAGCTCGTCCCTGGAGGGGGACATGTCAAATAGTCCCATCTCTTGCTTATCGCACTATTTGTATCGCTCTTCTTTTACCGCAGCCTTTTCAAATAAACAATGCATAGCTTTTGCCTATTATTGCATTCCTTTTTTTATCTGTATATGTTCATTAATGACATGTTGCACCCGTACACTTTGGTACAGCCAAATACACCAGGGGCTTAAGTACCCAAAAATACGGTGTGATAAGTCTGAATACTTTCTTCACAAGTGCGGCACCCCGAACTTATAGCATTATATGAATCGACTCCGAATCATGTCTTGGGTCAATAGTTGGGTTTGCCCGGCTCCCATGTTTTGGTACCTTACGTTCCGTTATATCGGCTATGGAAGCACTGGGAGAAGCACTGCGATTGTGCCCAGGTTGAGCTGGGCTAAGCACCTCAGTGGAGAAAGCTAAAACTGACCGTCATGATAGGGCGAGAGCCGGTTGCTGTTCGAGAGATTTTCGAGTCCCTAAAGACTTATGCCGCTTAGAGCGAGGAGTCGGCTTTGTCCGGCCTAGGCGTGGATAGAGCCCCGAACTCGGTCTTCCGAATACTAGGGGCTTCGCCGAAATTTAAAATTATAGAATTCTATGGCTAAGTGAGAGTGCTCAAGCATTATAGTCCGATTTCCTTGTTTGTTGGGTTGTGCGCCTCCCTCGAAGGACCCAATAATGGGAAAAAGAGCGCTCAAGTTTATCCCGAACACCCCAGCACTCGTGGCATGGGGGCAGAAGCCGACGACTCGCCATCTCTCAAATTTAATAAACGGCACGCCTGAAGGCAATATTTTAAATTCAAAAGCGTTGCTTAGAGCATATGAACAAGTTTTCAACAGACAGGATCACAATTGCGAGTTTACTCAAAAATTACATCTTTGGAGCACTCATCCGCTATCTGGCGGGCACCCTTGAGACACCCTCATAATACATCTCGGCTTGCGATGCTCCTTGCCCGGCGGTGGTCCGTCCGTCACAAGCTTCTCGGCGTCCATCTTGCCCAGTGCACTTTAGCACGGGCAAGGCCCCACGGCACCTTCGATGCATCTGGAGCGCTTGATGACTTCAAGCGTTCTCTGAGCATCCACCAGCCGTCTCACCAGCCCGAAGTAGCTTCCAGGCATGGCTTCCCTAGGCCATAGCAGGACTATGAGACCCTTCATGGCCTGTTCGGCCACCTTATGGAGCTCGACCAGCTGCTTCAGCTGGTCGCTCAAGGGCACCGGGTGTCCGGCCTCGACATCTTTGAGACCAGAACACCTTCTCCGTCGAGCTCCCCTCTTCAGCTCGGTAGAATGCGGCGGCATCGGACACACTCCGGGGAAGATCTGCGAACGCTCCTGGAGAGCTCCGGATTCTGGTAAGTAACAAGTAATTCACTTTCACGTGCTTGCTTTGCATAAAGAATGCCTTACCCTCCGCTATCTTCTTCATCGCCTCAATTTCCTGGAGGTCGATTTGGGCTTCGGCCTTGGCAGATTTGGCGCTCTCAAGCGCCGAGGCGAGCTCGGACTCTCGAGTCTTTGAGTCAAGCTCCAAAATCTCGTGTTTTTCCACGAGAGCCTGGAGCTCTTGCTGCACCGCCGCCACCCGCGCCTCCTGCTTTTCTCGCTCGGTGCGCTCCACGGTCGCATTGTTTTCGGCCTTGGACAACGCTTCCTTCAGGGTCGCCACCTCGCTTGTGGCCCCTGCAATACTCACGTTGGTCCTATCATTTTTTGCAACCACGTCTTTTTATATACTTACATAAGGTATTACTTACCTTCCTTGTCCTCGAGCTGCTTCTTGGCAAGGCCGAGCTCGTTCTCGGACCGCTCGAGGCTCTGCTTCAATGCATTGACCTCCGCAGTCAAGGCGGGCAGAGGTCGGCAAAGACACTGCATTCCCATATTGACATATTTATGTTTGACTCCTCAGATATCTTTTTGATCCTCGGTTCGGCTTTTCTTTCCGAACACCAAACTGAGCATCGGGGCTACTCTGTCTATGCGGTAATATTTTTACATATCTTAAATACATACCTCAAAGCCTGTTAGAAGGCTGGCACGAAGCTTCGGTCAGCCCGCTCTTGGCGGATCGAACCTCGGATCACCACACTCATAATAGTGCGGTGCTCCTCGTTGATGGAGGCGCCATTAAGCACCTCCGCATGATTATCCGGTGCCTCGGTTGACGGAGGTCACCGGCGTCGTAAAGGCTTGCCCTTCTTAGTAGGGGGGCTGCCGGATGCCGGAACCGTTGAAGGTTCCGGTGCGGTATCCGGCCCAGGGCCGGACTTAGAGCCCTTCGGGGTTTTATCCCCTTTGCGCCTGGAGTCTGGGAGGTCGCCTTGCGGCGCCTCCAGGACCACCCTCTCCTGGCTTGGCCCTTTTTGGGACGCCACCTCGGCATCATCCGCAGCGCGAGGAGAGGAGGCGGTCGAAAGTGAAGTGATGTTCACATCGGACGAACCCAGGGAACCGCTCGACGAAGCGTCGAGCCCGACCTTGGGCGGACTGCATGATTATATTCGGCGTCAGAAGGTACTGTGCAATAAAGGAACGCCATGAGTTATTCTGGTATCCGGATACTTACGATCTTGCTGTGGGCTTGGCCTGGATGGCCCTCCTCTTCGCCATCGTCGGCGTTGGTGGTGGAGTAGTCCGGAGGAAGAGTCCTTCCCTTCTTGGTCCCTCCGGCCCCCGGTTGGGGCGGCCTTCCTTTCATTCCTCCCCCGCCGGAGGAGAGGCTTCTTCTTCCTCCTCCTCGTCTTCATGGGAGGAGTCCGCCTCGGAGTCGTCGGACGATGAGTCCGACACCACCTAGCGCCGGGAAGTCCTTCGAGTTCCCGTGGCCTTCTTCTCCGGCACCACGTAAGGTGCCGGAACCAGCAGCCTCGTCAAGCGAACGTCCGCTGGGTCTTCTGGCAAGGGAGCCGGACAGTCAATCTGCCCGGACGTCCTCTGCCAATCCTGTCAAAGGTAAGGGAGTTTAGATCCCGCATAGAGTCAAACTATGAAAAACAAGTGTCCCGTAAAGGGCAAAATAGCTTACCGCGTTGGCTTGATGCTGCGCGCTGAATCCGCGATCCTTGATAGCGGATACGGGAGCCTCGGCGCCCTTGAACAACAAGTTCCAGGCATCTTCGTACGTAGTGTCGAAGAGCCTGCTCAGGGTTTGGTGCTGTGCCGGATCAAAATCCCACAAGTTGAAAGCTCGTTGTTGGCACGGGAGGATCCGGCGGATGAGCATGACCTGGACTACGTTGATCAGTTTGAGCTTCTTGCTCACCAGGTTTTGGACGCAGGTTTGGAGTCTGGACAACTCCTCCGAATCACCCCACGACAAGCCCGTCTCTTTCCAGGAGGTGAGCCGTGTAGGGAAGCCAGATCGGAATTCGGGGGCCGCTGCCCATTCAGGGTCACGCGGCTCGGTGGTGTAGAACCACCCCGATTGCCACCCCTTTATGGTCTCCACGAAGGAGCCCTCGAGCCATGTAGCATTGGGCATCTTGCCCACCATGGCGCCTCCGCACTCCGCTTGGCGTCCACCCACAACCTTCGGTTTGACATTGAAAGTCTTCAGCCATAAACCGAAGTGGGGATGGATGCAGAGGAAGGCCTCGCACACGACGATGAATGTCGAGATATTGAGGATGAAGTTCGGGGCCAGATCATGGAAATCCAGGCCGTAGTAGAACATGAGTCCCCGGACAAATGGGTGAAGTGGGAAACCTAGTCCGCGGAGGAAGTGGGTGAGGAACACCACCCTCTCATGGCGCCTAGGGGTGGGGATGAGCTGCCCCTTGTCGGGAAGCCGGTGCGCGATGTCATTGGACAAGCATCCGGCCTTCCTCAGCTTTGTAATGTGCCCCTCCGTGACGGAGGAGACCATCCACTTGCCTCCCGCTCTGGACATGGCTGGAGAAGGTTGAGGTGGGAAGTGCGGACTTGGGCGCTGGAGCTCGAGTGCGCGAAAATGGATAAGCAAAGGAGGAAGAAGGCGTAGATGGAAAAGGTGGATCCTTATCCCCTTATATGGGCGGACGAAGCTATGTGCCCCCACCAGCCTGGTAAAACTCGCTTATTTCCCAAGCGCCGTAAATTAATGGCACGGTTGGGTTACCCACGCCCGTATTGATGAGAATCCCGGAATAAGGGGACACGATCTCTGCTTCGACAAGACGTGCCAAGCAAACCGCCTCGCTAAGTGCGCTATGGTGGGACAGTAAAAGACGATTCAAATAAAGGCTTGGCCGTGGTGTGATGTCACGCTATGAAATACGTCAGCAGATTGGATTTGTGTAAATATTATTCTCTCTACGGTGGTATGTGGAAATTATTTTGCAGAGCTGGACACTATCCTTGTGTTGAAAATCTTCTATGAAGTATTCGGAGGAGGAATCCGCCTTGCAATGCCGAAGACAATCTGCGCGCCGGACTCGTCGTCATTGAAGCCTGATTCGAGGACTCTTTGAGGGAGTCCTGGATTAGGGGGTGTCCGGATGGCGGACTATGACCTTTGGCGGACTCTGGACTATGAAGATACAAGATTGAAGACTTCGTCCGTGTCCGGATGTGACTTTCCTTGGCGTGGAAGGCAAGCTTGGCGATACGGATATGTAGATCTCCTCCCATTTGTAACCGACTCTATGTAACCCTAACCCTCTCCTGTGTCTATATAAACCGGAGGGTTTTAGTCCGTAGGACGAACAACAGTCATACCATAGGCTAGCTTCTAGGGTTTAGCCTCTCTGATCTCGTGGTAGATCTACTCTTGTACTACCCATATCATCAATATTAATCAAGAAGAAGTAGGGTTTTACCTCCATCGAGAGGGCCCGAACCTGGGTAAAAACATCGTGTCCCTTGTCTCCTGTTACCTTCCGCCTAGACGCACAGTTCGGGACGCCCTACCGAGATCCACCGGTTTTACACCGGTGAGGGTTTTACCTCCATCGAGAGGGCCCGAACCTGGGTAAAAACATCGTGTCCCTTGTCTCCTGTTACCATCCGCCTAGACGCACAGTTCGGGACCCCCTACCCGAGATCCGCCGGTTTTGACACCGACATTGGTTCTTTCATTGAGAGTTCCTCTGTGTCGTCGCCATCAGGAAGGATGCCTCATCCCGTCTTTAAAGACGGTAATGTTGCCAAAGGAGCTTTGGCTATCGGCCAAACTCTCCGGCTAGGCGGTTTTCTTATGACCGCCTGTTCGGCTACCGCGCCGACGATGACTTCTCGGGTCATCGAAAGCAATCTTCATGTCAACTCGGAACTCGCCGAGCAGTTAGATCCGACGGAGCTCTCGTCCTTAAACGAGCTCCCGGATCGCATCGCCGCCCTGGGAGTCGCTACCACGGACATCTGATCGGGCCTAAACCCGATCCGAGAGATTAACTCTCCTCGGTCACCCATCACGTTCTTTGTGGTGGAGGAACAATGCGGCGACCCTTCATCTATCTTAAGGACTAGCTATGTCCGGATTCCCGATCCCTCCAAGCCGGATACCCGCGGAGGGGAGGACGTCACTCAAGACCTGAACTTAGAGTCAGGCAACGGGCTAGATTCATTGGGCACCATCCAAGAATCCAAACTTCCGAGTTCGGAAACTCCTTGGCCCTTGAGTCTCAGATTGGGTGAGGTTTCGGATTTAATTCCACCCACCCACCCAAACATATGCTTTCTATCCAAAATTAGGCAAGAGCCCGAGGAAACAGTACATCATTCTTGGGCGATTCCTCCTGGTTATGAACAGGATAAAGGATCGCCGCGAGGAAGACATAATTTCATTCTTACGCAATAATTGCACGGACAAGGGAATCCTCAACGCCATAGGTCGCCGTGAAATTACACGCTTTCTTGACTTGGCGTCCATAGTACGAAAATCTTGTATTGATGGAAAGCGCTGGAGAACCAAGTAAGATTTTGGGACAATCGTACGAATACAAACCAGTCCGAAATAAAAGGGTGCATTATCGACAACACCGGGTTAAACACCAAAAAACAAAAACCCCCTACAAGGCATGGAACCGTACTGGAGGGATGGCTCAATGGACCCTGTAAAATTCATAGTACAGAGGGCGCCACACCAACTCATAGCCTTAGAGCATGTTGGATACTCCGGTAGGTGGCCAAAAGTGGCGAAGAGCTTCTAACCCCAGAATCCACAGAGCACCAGCCCAGGGATACCAGTACGGTATTAACAGTCTTCGAGACTTTCGCATCAAATAATATGCGGAAACGAACACTCCGCAGCGTCAGCTATTACCTTTAATGATAAACCCATGGAGTGACACGGCTATTACCTTTAATGCCAGTGATGAACCTAAATTCTGAACAGCCCGAGCATCAGCCGCATTGGTCCTCGATCCAAAGAGTGGATTTGCCGCCTTTACCAAGGTACTCATGGGCGGTGGTAGCGGATTGAACCTCATTTACGAGGAAACCCTTGAAAAATGGAAATAGACTGGAGCCGCATTGAGCGAAGCAGCACAACCTTTAGAGGAATAATCCCGGTCGAAGCGTCTTTGACAGGAAAAATCACACTGGATGTGGTGTTCGGCACGCCGGATAATTACTGGTCCGAGGAGGTCACGTTCCAAGTGGCCCCGTTCAGCAGCGGATACCACGCTCTATTAGGGCGAGAGGCATTCACAATTTTTCAAGCTATACCCCATTACGGGTACATGAAGCTCAAAATGCCCGGGCCCAACGGGATCATCACTCTTGCTAGTGACCCGGACATAGCACTCCGCGCCGAAATTAAGACAGCCGCACTGAGCCTTGAGGCACTATCCGAAGCCCTAGCGGCCGAGGAACTGACTGCACTGCGCTCCATGGTGAACAGGGACGACGTGATACTCGATAAAAGATCCAAGTCCACCTCCTTTAAACCGGCAGACGAAATAGTCAAATTCCAAGTCCATCCAACGAACCCTACAAAAACGGCCTCCATCGGGGCGCAATTAAACCCTGATGTAGATGCCGCATTACGAGAATTCCTACGCGAAATTTGGGACATTTTTGCCTGGCACCCTTTAGACATGCCAGGAATCCCACGCCGGCTGGCCGAGCACAGCCTAAACATCCTAAAAGGACTCAAGCCAGTCAAGCAGGTTCTTCGGCGTTTTTCCGAACCTAAGAGACAAGCCATGGGAGAGGAGCTAGCCAAACTATTGGAGGCCGGATTCATCAGAATATAAAACATCCGGACTGGCTAGCAAACCTGGTGATGGTACCAAAGAAGGACAAATCCTGGCGCCTATGTGTCGATTTCAAGGACCTCAACAAGGCTTGCCCAAAGGATCCTTTCCCCCTCCCCCGCATCGATCAAATTATCGACGCTACCGCAGGACACGATTCATTGTGTTTCTTCGACGCATACTCCGGCTACCATCAAATTAAGATGGCAGAGCCTGACCAAGCCGCATCGGCATTCATCACCCCATACGGCCCATTCTGCTTCAACACAATGCCCTTCGGGCTCAAAAACGCCGGCGCAACATATCACCGCATGATTCAGACATGTCTGGCAAACCAGATCGGCAAAACAGTGGAGGCATACGTAGATGATGTAGTCGTCAAAACCAAGCATGTCGAAACTCTAGTAGACGACTTGAGGCTCACATTCGATAACCTCCGAACATATGACATCAAGCTTAACCCAGAAAAATGCGTTTTTGGCGTACCCGGAGGAAAGCTCTTGGGCTTCATTGTATCCGGTAGAGGAATTGAAGCAAACCCAGCCAAGATCTGAGCTCTGTCATAATTGGATATTCCAAAGGACCTCAAACAAATACAAAAATTGACTGGATGCATGGCGGCTCTAAGCCGCTTTATCTCCCACTTGGGAGAAAAGGCATTACCCCTTTATCGCCTCCTCTGGCGCACCGAACACTTCGAGTGGACGGATGCCGCCACGGCCGGACTAGAAGAAATAAAAGCCATATTGGCAAAAAACCCGGTCCTGGCCGCGCCTACATGGGCGAACCAATGCTATTATACATCGCGACAACTCATCAAGTTGTAAGCACGGTGCTCGTTGTCGAACGAGAAACGGACGGACACAAGTTCCCCCTTCAAAAACCAGTTTACTACGTGTCCACTATCCTCTCTCCATGCAAGTCACGGTATCCGCATTATCAAAAGATAGCGTACGTGGTGTTTATGGCATCCCGGAAGCTACGGCACTACTTTCAAGAGTGTTCGATAACAGTAGCCTCCGAAGTACCTCTTAACGACATTATAAACAACCACGACGCGACGGGCCGGATTGCCAAATGGGCCATTGAGCTCCTCCCGTTCGACATAACCTATAAGCCACAGCGAGCTATTAAGTCACAAGTTTTGGTCGACTTCGTCGCCGAATGGACTGAAGACGAACTCCCTAAAGAGTACGACACATATTCCAACTGGATCATGCACTTCGACGGCTCCAAAATGTTGGCCGGTCTGGGGGTTGACGTCGTTCTGACGTCCCCAACAGGAGATACAGTTCAATACTTACTCCAGATAATGTATACGGACTCCAACAACGCAGCCGAATACGAGGCCCTTCTACATGGTCTCCGGATGGCAGTCTCCATGGGCATTCAACGCCTAGAGGTGCGCGGGGATTCGAACCTCGCGATATCCCAAATAAATGGAGACTTTGATGCCAAGGATCCGAAAATGGCAGCTTATTGCAACGCCGTCCTAAAAATGTCAGCTCGGTTCGAAGGGCTCGAATTTCACCATATAGCTCGGGAAAACAATCAGGCACCAGACGTCTTAGCATGCATTGGCGCAAAGCGCGATGCCCCCCCAATATCTTCTTAGAGAGGCTGTTCAAGCCATCCGTATTGTGGGAAGAGGAGTCCAGAAATAACAGCTCGGACCCAACCGCACTGCCCGACACCGAACATTCTGACACAACTGGAGGCTCTGCCAACGAAGTAACATCTTCAGCCCACGTAATAACGGCAGTCATTGGCCCGTGGACAGAACCATTCCTAGCCTACCTAATCAGGCAGGAACTTCCCGAGGACCAAAACGAGGCACGCTGCATAGTGCGGCGATCTAAAGCCTATAAAGTCCATGAGGGAGAGCTTTATAAGAAAAGCACCACCGGAGTCCTTCAAAGGTGTATCTCCGAAGAGGATGGGCGTAATCTCATGGCTGAAATTCATGCTGGGACTCGGCGGGCACCACGCCGCAGCCCGGGCCCTTGTAAGCAAGGCCTTCCGTACAGGATTTTTATTGGCCGACGGCCCGGGCAGATGCTCAGGACTTAGTCCAACGATGCGTCGGCTGCCAGCTCTTTGCTAACCAAAGCCACATGCCACCCACCGCCCTCCAAACTATACCCATCACCTGGCCCTTCACGGTGCAGGGGCTTGACATGGTTGGAACCCTTAAAGGAGGAACCCACAAGCAAAAATACCTACTGGTCATGGTGGATAAATTCACCAAATGGATAGAGGCCAAGCTCGTTAAGATGGCGAATCCGGACCGATGATAGACTTCATATCGGGGTCGTACACCGTTACGGCCCCCACACAACATCATCACTGATAGCGGCACGAACTTTACGGCCGACGAGGTCAAACTCTGGTGCAAAAACATGGGCATCAAGCTCGACTATGCTTCAGTCTATCACCCACAAACTAACGGTCAAGTCGAGCGAGCAAATGATCTAATTATGAGTGGCATTAAACCCAGATTAGTGCGGTCCCTCAAGGAATCTAACACGCACTGGGTAGAGGAGCTCGACTCTATACTCTGGGGGCTGCGGACCATGCCGAATCGCACCACCGGATTCACACCATTCTTTATGGTATACGACGCAGAGGCAGTTCTGCCCTGTGACATAATTCATGACTCACCTCGCGTGCGCATGTACGAAGAAAGAGAAGCCGAACTCGATCGGTAGGACAGTTTGGACGCCTTGGAGGAGGAGCATGACGTGGCAAAAGCCCGTTCCGCATTCTATCAACAGCAGGCTCGAAGATATCAAAGCGAGAAGTACGGGCCAAAACTTACAATGTTGGCGAGTTAGTTCTACGCCTGCCGGACAAGAAAAAGGACAAACTCAAGCCCAAATGGGAAGGTCCCTTTATTATTGACCAAGTCCTGACTGGTGGAGCGTACCGTCTGCGAGATGCATCGGATAACCGACTCGAGCGAACCCATGGAACGCAGCCCGTCTACGAAGATTTTACGCCCTAGCGGGTACTGTGTTCATCTCCTTCCTCTGTCTATTTTTTACACATTAGCTGTCTTATATTTCTCTCCTTCTCCCTCCTTTTCTCTTACAGCCTTTAAGGGCCTGCTCACGCCTTTGTTCAAGACAATTGACGCGCTTATCCAAGGCCGTTATACCTGGGAGCTTCCTTAACAGAAGCTTACTTATGCGGGCTTCACGCCCAACACATGTGTAACACTTCCACATGTACCTTTTATTCACCATTATATGCATCGATATGACTTAAGTTTTGGCCAAGCTGGCTTGCCTGGTTCCTGTGCTTACCCCTACGTTCCCGATTGTTTGGCTAGGCAGTAAAGGGAGCACCTCTGTGATTGTTACTGTCGGGTCAGCCGGATGTGTACCTCAGACTGGGTGAAGCCGAAAGCTAGCGTTCTTAAGGGAATATTCGGTCGGTGAACTGAAGATGATTTCTCACTTGTTTATTTATCTGCCCCCAGATGCTTTTCTGCTTTTTTCGTAGTCCGGACATGCACTTTAGGGCATGCCTCGTGGAAAGGAACCCCTAACGGAACTATTCTCCACGGAAGATGTTTCTTACTAACCATGTAATATAACATAACTAGTTGGGCACTTATCTGTTCAAGCACTAATGACCCCTACGCTTTGGTCTCCATGCATGCCCCGGTTCTTACATAACCGAGAGGGTATTCGGACACACTCCGGACTATCGGGTCCCGAGGTTGAAGCGAAAAGGTCCGACATGACAAACGATCTACAATCCGGCAAGAAGGCATTTTACATGTCATCTTAAATTCTGAGTCAATTTGGTGAGCATATTCCTCTTCAATACCATCCAACAGGCTGTCTAGTTTACTGATCCTGTTGGGAATATTAATGACCAACTCTACTTGGCCGTACACTAAGCTCACAGGATCTCCTTCCCATCACCCCCACAGGTCCGACTGGGCCATGTGGTTTAGGTCACCAACCGTGTACCGCATCTTCACCATGGCCCAGGCCTCCCTGGCACCTTGACGGCAGGCCGATATCTTCCATAATCGGAAGCGCCGCCGCGCTCCTTTAAGCCTCTCTGCAAGCTCTCCAAGGCCTTCGGGCATGGAGACATATGGCCACAAGGTCTGGGCGATGCCTTTCATCACCGCCGAACTCGTTCGTGCAATTGAAAGAGCTCGGGAAGAAGGTCACCTGTAGAACCGGGCATTTCCTCTACAGGACGACCTGTGAGCATACCTACAGACATAACTCTGTTAGTCGACTTCCTCGCCGAACTCTTTTTCAAAGTTCGTTCAAGCACTTACTAGAAATGTCGCGTCGATGCCGTTGATTCTCCTTCACGGAGTCCGACAGCTGGGCACGAACATCCTTTAGTTCCTCGCCCAGCTGGGTGTTGGCATCTTGGAGATTATTCTTCTCCTGCCTCACCCTCGTAAGCACGCTCTCGCCGGCCTTTAACCGGCGCAAGAGTTGTTGCTTGTCCAGATTTACTTTGGCGCCATCTGCAATGATATTGTCAGATTTGCACACACGCTGCACTTCACAACATACTTATCTTTTGAAGCGTATATTACCAGAGGGGGTCTCCTTGGCCTCCTCGCCGCTAGTGCGACCTCAAGTTGGACTTTGCACTCTTCCGGCTCACAGGACAGTTGGGTATTCTTTTTTGTAAGATCCTGCATAACAAATGATCCTTAAATCAGTTATTCTAACTGTTTCAAGTCTCGGGGGTTACTGACATATATAACCATCAAATTTTCTCACCCGTATGTCTTTCACATATTGCTCCGTGGCTCTGGCTAGACCATTTTGAGCGGCACGGAGGTACGCATCTCCCGAATTGAAGGCATCCAATGCCTCTTGGGAGAAACAAGCGTCATGAAGAACTGTCCGGCGACGCCTGTGATTCATGGCACTCTCCATCTCGGAATTGGTGGCGGACAGTCTGTCCGCATCCTCTATCGGAGGAGCGTCCGACACACGCCTCGTGTTTGCCTTTGCTTCTGGACCTGGCTTTGGAGCCTAGCTGGTGGAGGCTCGATTGGCAATCTCTCCGGATATAGTCCGGCGAGCCCTCTTTTTCCTAAAAAAAGGAGAACACGGGCGTTAGTATGCATCGTAAGAATAATACCTCGGAATAAGTCAGCGCGCCTTACTGCTGCACCGGTGCCTCGACCCGGACTGCATGTCTCTTTAGCCTACCCGCCCTCGCGGTCCCCTGTTGGCTAGTCGCCGCAGGTTCGGCATTCTGCCTCGGGATCCTCCCCTGTGAAACATCATTGGTATACGGTGATAAAAAATAAGCACGGATGGATCATCTTCGAAGTATTGGGACTTCAGTCTTGAGTACTTGTGAGGCGGGGAGCAGTCCAGGATAATCGGCTGTAATAGCCACCAAGGCATTGTTGATGCTCAGTTGGTGAAATACCCCATCGATCAGCTCCACGGATATGTCCGGATCCTCTTGGGAGGCCGGATCGAGGGACCGTTCCGGATCCTCGGGTTGTGGAGGAGGGCTGTTTATATCCTTGGGGTTCCGGATAGATATCCGGTCCCGGCGATGCGCCATAGTTCGGCTCCGCCCACTTGATATATCGACCCCTTCTAAGAACGGGGCACAAGGCAGAACAGCTTCTTCCACAGCGTGAAATGAGCCTCGATGCCCAAAAACAGCTCGCAAAGGGCTACGAAGCCCGCAATATGCAATATGGAGGCAGGCATAAGGATGTGCAACTTCGAGGTCAGAGAACTCCGTGAGCCCCGGAGAAACGGATGAATTGGAAATCCGAGCCCTCTTATCATATAAGGGACAAGGCATACCCGCTCTCCTTTGGAGGGACTGGTGACACTCTCCGCTTGCTCTCCGCCATTATAGGTGGCAAGTCCGGCTCGTACCGGGACCATCAAGGCTAGGGGAAGGAATCCCTTGGTTTGGAGCGCCACTAGCTCGCTGTGCGGGACGGAACATCTCTCCCAACCTCCAGGCTCAGGGCTGGGAGGGCGAGAGGAGGAGCTGCGTCGACTGGCCATGATGGAATGGATCTCTGTCGGATGCGCTCCGATGAATGCTCGCGAAGGGAAGATGGTGTGATTAATGTCTAAATCCTCGTCTCTTTTATAGGCAGCTCATTTGCGCAGCTAGGGGGGTAAATATAAAAACACCCTGGCTTTTCGCATTCGTTTGACACATGGAAGACGACCATTATTGGGTGTGGAAGCCAAGGAGCGTAATATTCACGAGAAGCCGGACACTATTCAACAGGTACACAGAATTTGGAGAAGAACCCGCCTTGCAATGCCGAAGACAATCTGCGCACCGGACTCATCGTCATTGAAGCCTGGTCCGGGGGCTACTGAGGGAGTCCCGGATTAGGGTGTGTCCGGATGGCCGGACTATAACCTTTGGCCGGACTCCTGGACTATGAAGATACAAGATTGAAGACTTCGTCCCGTGTCCGGATGGGACTTTCCTTGGCGTGGAAGGCAAGCTTGGCGACACGGATATGTAGATCTCCTCCCATTGTAACCGACTCTGTGTAACCCTAGCCCTCTCCGGTGTCTATATAAACCGGAGGGTTTTAGTCCGTAGGACGAACAACAATCATACCATAGGCTATCTTCTAGGGTTTAGCTAGACAAATAAAATTACAAGGGAGCTGGAGACAAAGTTGTGAGAAGGCTTAGAAATCAATACAAAACTTATGCTCTTAGTACCAATGTCGATCCTTCTTCGAGGAAAAATTTGGTTCATAGCCAATTGTGTGATAAAATTGCACCGACGTGAAAGACGACTGCGTCTCCAACGCAACCAAGGTGAACTGACGAAGGATATCATCTTTGTGTGTAACAAGCAAAGAGCACTGATGGAAGACAGCTTGTTTTTTCATTGAAAATCGATCAGCTTCACCAGCCGACGCAACCACGAGGCGCAACCATGAGCATCAATAGGTCATCGTGGTGATGCATCATCCATTTGGCATCAAGTTTGGGTGAGGCACCTATGAAGTTCGACAAACCCTCACTGTGGTCTGTTTCTTCTCAGTAATCAAGCTCGAGGAAGGACGAACCACGTGGCAGAGGACAGTGAGGCGGAACAACAATGGCCATCCAATTTTGTGCAGTTCCCCTAAAATTGAGGAAGACATGCCCGTGTATGGAGACATGCATCGCTGTGTCCAAAAAATATAAAAAAAGGTTAATGAAAAGTACACCAACAAACAGAAGCATCATAATTATATCTTGATGGGAACTAAACCAGGATACCCGAGAAAAAAGCATTTCTTCATTTAACCAGTGATAGTACTAGCACCATATGGACAATGACCGCACAACCACCATGTACTTTTTGTCGAAACAACATGTATACCTCCACCGAGGCATAAACCAGGAAAACTTTTCGAGTGGCATTTCCTCTATAATAGTACTAGTAGGTGATCTTGGACCAGCCGACGAACCCTAGCTACTATGCATGGGGAGCTGGGGAGTAGTTGCATAGAAGAAAACCCGCACGCAGTGACCTGGGGAGCTGGACCAGTACCAGAAGTTATACCTCAGGTGGGCGAGATGTCGTTTAGGCGGGCGGGCGGGATTTGCCCACACGACGGCAGCGAACAAGGGCGCGGAGGATCTTCGTCCGCGCCAGCGCCGGCTCTGAGAGGACGGCGCGCATCGGCTCCCTCCGTTGCCGACGGCAAAAACGTCAACGCTGCACCTCCTCACCTCCCGCAGCGGACGGGATTCGGGCATTCGGCCGGATCTGTGACCACCGGTGAGGAGAGAGATAGAGTGGACATTGTCATCTTGTTTTGATATGGAGAGGGTGAGAGAGCGAGACGCGAGAAACTCTATCAAACAAGAGGCTATAATGGAGTAAAAAATCTCTCCATAGCAGTGGTTTTAAATAGAATCTGGCGTGTTCGGAAAAAAGAAACAAAAACTGGCGGACAATTTTTAAGGGTCTGTCTAGGACACATCTAGATGTGACATAGTTATGTCACATCTAAGTTGATGTCCACTCTGTTTGTGGTCTATTTTTTGTCCTATTTTTTTTTGTTTCTTGTTGCTACATTATATACTTGTGGGGGCTTAGATGTGATATCCTTAAATAACATCTAGATGTGAATTAGACAAACTGATTTTCTAACGCATCAAGAAAGAAAACTCGATCAAAAACACGCCCCGCCTGTGTCGCGAGAGTCGTCGCAAGACACACACATAGACATAGACATGCATATCCGTGTTTACGTAAAATTCCATTTCCATCTCCATCTCCAATCATATTTGTCCAATTGGCACATTATTTACGTTGTTAATTATATACGCAGCAATATTAACTTACAACATCTCTTGTTTGGCGCACGCCCGGACCGCTGCCACGGCCGGTCTGACCAACCGAACCCTCTTCATCCCCGCAGATGCTTCCACAAAGCGGTCAAGACTGCATTCATGCCCGCCAGAGCGGACGCGACCTCTCACCGGCGCCGACATTGAAGCGGCGTGCGGCGAAGAGCGTCGCCGCGCCGCTTCCGGGTGCTGCACGCGGCTACTCAGCGTTCAAAGGTCGCAATAGCCGGCTACAACATGCATGTAAAAAGTTCTTGGGAGTCTGTACAGCTAGCTGTCCTCCCCAACTCGTCAATCTCTTCGGTAGTGCTAGTAGTACTCCATGGCGCGATCCATTGACAAGCGGCGGAAAGTTATCGTATACTCGGTTTGCGGTGAGTGGCATGCCGGCGACCGTGTGGGGTCGAGCCATGGAGGAGGGTGAGACACGAACATGATGACGTGATTTAAACATTGGTTTTGCTCGATGGCGCGATCCAGCGAAACGAAACGTTGGTTTCTCTCCATTTCCATTTTTTCTCCGGAAAAACGGAAACTTTCCACTCCATTTTCATTCCTATTCCAAGGTTGCCCGTTACAACATTCCATCAAATAGAAAGGAAAACTAACACGCATCTGATGCATCTCAATGATTCACATATCATAGCCAATATTTACTTCACAACTAAAGAAAAAGTTGTGAGAGCGTGTCTGAAAAGAAAAACTACTGATGGGGTCACTACGACTTAAACCCTAAGCCCTAAACATGATTTAATTCCCTGGCCAGGTAGAACACATCGAGAAGGAAAGGCGGCTGGCACCCTCGGATCATACGATGCTTTTGTGCGGTTCCACTAAAATCGACACGAGCATCCGTGATGGCAAAGATATTGAAGAAGTGTGATTAGAATAATAGTACTGGCACTAGTTCATGAGACATAAACTCATCACAAGTAGAAGCCGGTAGAAGTAGAGAAAGATGGACATGGATTTGGAGCTACGGCAGTGGAGCAAGCCGGCTCCAAAAGGAAGATGGACTACCTGGGATGTCGGGCTGTAGCTAGAAGGGCGGTTGGGACGCGGCATCGGCCCATACCATGGTGACCCCCGATTGGGATGCACCGTCTGTGGGTTTTCTCCCTCGCCGATGTCGACCGCGTCTACGCAGAACATTGTTCCCTTCCCCCAGCTGCGGGATCAGGCCCGTCATTCTATGCTTGTGAAGAAAGCAACCTTAGCAAGGTGCTTGTAGCTTAGGCTCCTGCTAGTGTATATATAGTGGTTTTATTTTTCTCTCCATATCAACCATTTTATATTGCATACGTGTCATTCAAGAGTGAAATGATGGTTGCTTCTTCCGACTAACTTACTGTGTGATTTGACTGCTCCTTAGTGGCCCCTACACGTACTCCCCCTACGTGTATGCAACAGTCACACATACACATGGATGCAAAAACGTGCGCGACGCCCTAATGCATGCATGGCCGAGCACATGACGGAACACACACGGTCACGCTAAGTGCTCAACCTACACGTGCATGCACACACATACTCAGTCAGGGTGAGCTAGTGACCGTATAAACACCGGAAAATATATATATTGAGCGCAATGAGCGTATTATGAAGTCCACTGACCATATTTTTACAAATATACAGAGAAAGACAGTGTATTTATCTCGTTTGAAATTAATCCATATTAACCGGAGAGGAGGCAGTATGGACTAGCATTACTTGCGCGCGGTGGCTCGCAGGACAAGGAGAAACTTTTGACTAATGCAAGCTCTCCCTCGCTCAGGCGGTGGACGTGCAACAGTTAATTCGGTGTCAGATTGCCAGAAGCATACACTATACTACTAGTGCTACTATTGTTCGACTTCCCGAATAGGCGAACAGCCAAGCGCAAAGTTTACTAGTACTAGTACTACTAATATAGTCTATAAAGGTACGTAAGTACTATACTAGTATTAGGAACCGGATGGAGGAGCGTCTGCACTCTTATTATAATTTTAAAATGTGATAAAGCAATCTTCAACCCATTTGGTTCTCTTTGAGGGTTCTCGCATGTGATAATGGAAGTTGATTGCATGGAACACTCGCCACAATTCTCGCTTAATTCTGGCTCATATCCTGTTACAAATAGTAGCGCGGTAACATTTCCTCTTTTTTTGTTATTCAGCATGTAAACAGGTCAGCAAACCTTGCAGCGCATCTTCGTGCGAACCGTGCTTGCTGCACTTTGAATGTGGCCGAGCTGGCTTGATGAAACACCTCGCTTCCTACTTCTTTTTTGCGGGGTACCTCGCTTCCTAGTGACCAGTGTCTTGGTTGATCGTCCTAAGAATGCTTATATATGAATAAAGCTCTCTCATTTACCCGCAAAAAAAATTAAGCCATATTAACCAGAAAGGAGGGAGTATGGACTAGCACTACTTTTTGGTGTGTCCCGTCAACTCGTAGAACGAGGAGAAGCTTGCAGGACAAGGTGAAGCTCGCATACGCCTTTTGACTAATGCAACCTACCATGGGTGGACATGCATCATTCCATTCGGTGTCATATTGTTAGAGGCATACACTGTAGTACCCAACATGCGGAGTACCATCATTGTTCGACTTCACGAAGAGGCGAAGAGCCAAGCGCAGTAGTACGAGTAGTGCTACTACTAGAACCGCATGGTGGAGCCGCCTGTACTCTTATTTTTTATCTACGATAAAGTACACGTTTATTCGGAGAAGGGCGGAAAAGGTAGCCCAACATGTAATGAATGATATCGATCAACCAACCATGCTCGAATATATCTTGGCCTCCATGCGAGCCGGTCTGTGTGTTCTCACTCCTCGTCTCTCTCAAGGAACGGCGGGTTGGCTCTTTGCCGTCAATTGAGATCGGTTTGCTCACACTCCTGTCCCACATGTCAGTGATACGCCAAGAGGAGGTGCGTTGACCGGCTGGCCATACGCGTACTTGGTTTTGAACCTTCATACTACCCCTCCCTCCGTCACAGTTTACAGGGCGCGCTTCATTATGATGCATTTCTCTCAATGCATTTCCACCACCAGAGAGACTTTAGGCGCGTTTGGTTTAATGCTCAATTAATTAGGGCGTGGTAACCGCAATCAAGTCCACAGTTTTCTCTCCATGTACTCTGTACTACAATACTACAGAGTGGAGTAAGTGCATGCATGTGTGTACCCGGGGTGGAAGCACTGCATGCATGTGTGTTCGCAATATCCCCTCTAGTAATAGACGCCGTGCTATAACTACCAATGCTATTTTTCAGGCCGATCGCTAGTCGCCTTGGTCCCACAGATCTTTTTTTTATTTTTTCTGAAGCGCGTTGTATAAACAGTGACGGATGGAGTATGAGTGGATTCAAAGAAGAGCGTATTGATGGTTGCTTCTTCAGAGCAACTTACAGTGGGAAAGGTGGGGCTTACGATTTGACTGCTCATTACTCACTATTAATGCGGCGCAACGACCGGGCTGAGTCTCCCATGTGGTTGTGCACTACCCCCTCGGTTCTTAAATATACTCCGGAGTATATTTGTCTTTCTAGAGATTTCAACGAGTGACTACTCAAATATTTGTCTTTTTAGAGATTTCAAATGGACTGGCACATACGGATATATATACATATTTTAGAGTGTAGATTCTCTCATTTTGCTCCGTATGTAGCCACTTGTTGAAATCTCTAGAAAGATGAATAGAATATTTAGGAACGGAGGGAGTACACATACGAAGCAAAATGAGTGAATCTACACTCTAAAATATGCCCGTTTGAAATTTGTAAAAAGACAAATATTTAGGAAGGAAGGAGTATAATTTTGTGCATGGCACATGGAACCGGATGATGAAGAGGCTTCTGGCAATGCTATCAAGCTTCCATCATTTGTTTACATAATTGACGTACTATACAAATAATTTTCCAGCAAGACATGAAATTGTACAATGGTGTGAGCTTTCAGCTTACATTTCGCGTGTCTTGCCAACGATGCTCTTCGGAAACAATAAAAACTAACTTCCTTGCTAATGCATGTCAATTATTAGCAGATCGAAGCTAATAATTACATCACAACCGAAGACAGAGTTGTGAGAAGGTGTTAAATTAAAATTGATCCATGCTTTCATTGGGAGCAACGTCCCCCGACTCTGTCTAAATCAACAAGGCATGTTGGGAAAAAAGTAGCTGTCTGGAGCATGCAGCATTCTCGATCATTTTGTGCAGTTCCACTAAAATAGAGCTGAAAGGCCCCTGTTCCAATGATATTAATTGTGATTACGATAATAGAGGACTGCTGATGAAACAATAAACACATAAATAGAAGCCGGTCACCTTTGCAGTCTCTCTTAAGACTAACTAGTTGGAGAAGATTAGGCTCGGAGTTGGACGAGGAGGATAGAGCAAAACCAATCTCCCTTTGTGTAGTCGCACTGAAATGTAGAGACGTTGCCCATGTGAGATTTTAGTACAACTGCACAAAACACTCTTAAGAAAAAAGTGATTTGTGCAGTTCACCAAAAGTTCGCAATAGCAACGAGGTGAAATGGATAGCCCTGTTTGCAAAAAAGAGGTAGAAAGGAAACAATTACTGGCCAATAACAGTTCATGACACATGCGATGTATAAAAAGAAGCATATTCCTTGCCCTAAGGGAAGATAACAACACGGTTGTGTTTGTCTAAAACGGTGTGAGGACGAGAATGCAATATGGAAAGTACGCTGGACGTGCTACGTTTTGGGCAAAGAACTATGGAAGATCCACATGCAGCGACGTGGGAAGACGGGCAGTGGAGCAAGGCCGGAGGGGATACCAGGAGGTCGTCGGGATGTAACTAGGTGAGCGGCGGCGGGTGGAATCTGCGAGCAGGTGGCGTAGGCCCTACCGTGCCGGAGCTTGGTCAGAGAGAACGGCGTGTACCGCAGATCGGGACGTGCTGCCTCGGCGTCGTCGAACGGAGAAATGATGCACTTCCTCCCTTTCCCCCGGCGGACGGGATGCGGCCGGATCAGTGACCAACGGTGAGAGAGAGAGATGCCACCGCACTCCCTTTCCCCCGGCGGACGAGATGCGGCCGGATCAGTGACCAACGGTGAGAGAGAAAGAGAGAGAGAGGCCACCGCAGCCTTGTGTGAGATACTCTGAAGAGCGACAAACCAGGCACGCAAGGCTCCATACATATATAGTGAGCGGACTACCTTTTTCTCCATAAAATCATTTATCTGTGTATGTGCCATTGAGCGCTATAACTTTATTTAAAAATAACGCGTCAACGCGTCAAGTCGAACTTTGTTTCGTGCAGGCGTGGTACACGACCTCCCTAGGTAAACAACCGCTACAGGCGTTCAAATTAGCACGTGGGCTGCCATTTCGTAAAGAAATGAGCTCCACTGTGTACCAGCAGGTGTGGCTGGGCACGAAGCGTGAGTACGTGCACAGTGCACCTATTCTCTTCTTGTATACATACACCACCTACGTGGGGTTGTGTGAGAGAGATACAAACCTAGAGAGATATAGTGTGTGGGTTCTTGAGAGTTTTTTTGGGGGGGGGGCGGGGGGTCAATAAAAAAATGTAACATATGCAAATTGTGTAAAATAGAGTCCTGGATATAACATATATATAGAGGGGGCGATACACGAGAAGAGAGTGGAGGTATCACCGGCTTGAGGTGTCCATAGAATCGAAAAGAGGGATGATGTGTGTGTGTGCATGCCTTGTGATCGATAAAGAGTGCCATCGAATTTGTGTGTGCCCACGTCAAAGATATAGAGTGGCTGGCCCTCTTTGGAGCGTGAGAGGGACATGTGCGGTTTGTCTCGTGGCATGGATACCTACTGCAGCGCTCGACTATCGGTGTGTGGTGGGGGAAGAGGGAGGCCCAATTAACTATAGAGGTACAATGGCTGGTATATGTGTGGAGGAGGAGAGATGCCTGCCTCATGTATTAAGGAGATCGATCTGCTTCATGTATTAAGGGAGATCGATCGGCATCCATGCATATGTGCAGGAGAGGAATAAGGTTGGGAGAGAGACAGAGCTAGAGTGTTGGAGGGGGTGGTAGTGGAGTTGCTTCTAACAAATGGCGGGATAGGGTTGCTAGACAAACGGAGGGCACGCCCGCAATATCAATAAGAGAGGAGATGGCTGCTTGTTGTCCGTGCACGCGTGCGTGTGAGAGACGGGTCAGGAGGCATGCACGAATGATGAGGGGGACGATGTGGCTGTGGTAGCGGACATAACTACATAGGAAGATCAATCGCCCTTTGTTAGAGAAAGGAGAGACATAACTTGTGAGGTACGTCGATCGGTGGGGGTAGTTAAAGTCGATCCAGGTACATGTTGGGAGATCGATCGGTATACATGCATGTGTGTGTTAGAAGCAAACGAGGCACGAGGAGAAGGATAGAGATAGAGGGATGCATGTAGGAGGAGGTACGAGAGGCATACTATATCGAGCGGGGAGGAGTTTGCGAGTACGAGAACGATGAAAAGAGTGGTGGGAGTGAGGCATGGACGGTGACAAGAGAAGAGGGGAAGCTTGTGTTTGTGCTAGGCACACTGGCTAGAGAGGCATATCGATCGATGTGTGCCGTAAAGAAGGAGCTGGGGGCCTACACACACCATGGGTGAGCGACCTAAAGTGAAACGAATTTAATTTGCGTGATGGAGCTAGAGAATGTTGAGGGAGGGTGAGAGGGATGCGGGCGTGTGCATGCACAAGAGAAAGTTAAGCGCTAGCTACAAAGATAAGAGGGTTGTGTGGGTGTAAAAGGCGAATAGAGATCATATATACTTCATTATAAAAAGCGAATTCGGATATTTGAAGAATTTATCATCTTGTTTTAAACCGGCGCATGTGTGAATATATATAACGGTGATACACATGGTGTGTTTATGAACATGTTATACTACATTTAATATATTTTATCTCTACTCTTATAAAAACGGAGTTGTTGATGATGGTGTGCCTGCCATCCTGCATTATAGGCCGTCCGATTTATATCTGGCGGATAGCAAGGAAACTATGATGGTTGAAGTTGGCAACAATCATGATTGTAGATTCTTATTGAAATAGAGAAACGAATTCAAATTGAGTTCGAATTGCAGCAGTAGTATAGACATTTGGAATGCGCTAAAATGTTGGTATGAGTAGGTTACATGCATTATACAGCAAGCGAAAAAATTTAATCGGACATAACATGGATTCATACTCCCTCCTTCCATCTATATAGGGCGTAATGAGATTTTTAAGACTGCCTTTGACTATTGACAAGATTAATAGTACATGACATGCACAATGTGAAAATTATATCATTGAAAGAACCTTTCACAGACGAAGTTAACGGTGTGCTTTGTGTAAGTTGCATGTCATATATCATTGCTCTAATATTTGGTCAAAGTTAGCATCGAAAAACACATTAGGCCCTATATAGATGGAAGGAGGGAGTAGCTTTGAATAGCATTTGTATAGTAAAACGGAGCAAGACTCTCTCTTTGTGTGGTGTGAATAGTTTTATTTTTTTGTTTTCTTTTTGGTTGAGGGAAGTGCGAATTGATTTGGTAATGCATTACAAGTACAATATTACTACACGTTAGGCTTGTCCCTAAAATTCAACCCGCGTCTTGTTATATCCGAAAATTCAGATATCGTGCTCCCAAAACTGGCGCCTTCACAACCCGCACCTTGCTATCCCGAAATTATAACGCGAAAAAACTCCCTCCGACTGCCAAATCCCGACACGCAAAATCCCCTTCTAACCTCGAGCGAAGGGCGCTAGTTCAAATCGGTGGGGGGTACTTTTGTAACACACCCTCCATTTTGGACAAGCGCATCCCTAAGTCATGCTTCACCCCCTCCCATCGGCCCCTTTTCGCCATTCAAAAAATCCCAGGCCGCCATAACCTCTCCGCTCCAGCCGTGAAACCCCACCCTCCTCCGTCCGCCAAGTCACCGCTGCCCAGCCGGAGCCTCTTCCCCGACGACGTCGTCCACCGCAACAGCTCGACGTCCCTCATTCACCTCCCCGGATGAGGATCCGTCGTCCATCTCGCCGTCCGCGGTTCGGCCGCCCGTCCTCCACCTCCAAGAAGCTGCTCCGACGATCGCCTCGTCTATCGCGGCTGCTCCATCCCCACAGCGTTGCCTTAACCTGCTCCACCGGAACCGCAACATCCTCACCGACTCCTCGGACGAAGCCGAGGCCTACTCGGTGCCACCAAAGAGGTTGTACACTCATCGCATTGCACCTTCTCCTTAACTCGACCTCCCGGCGCCGACGGTGCTCCATCTTGCACCCCCATGGAGCGGCTACCTTGAAGACGGCGCCGCGGGCGACATCTCCATGGCGGCTCTCCCCCAGTGCAAGGTCCCTTCGGCGGCGGCGCCCATACCATCCGGATCTGCTGCTGCTGCTCCGGCTCTCGCTTCCTTCGCCGCTTTGCTTGCTGCTCGGCTCTCGCTCGATCGCTTCGCTTCGCCCGGTATTCTTTGCTCTACTCCGATTAAGCCACACTTGATCGACCGAATCGACTTTTGGGTCGATCAATTTTCAGGGTTGGGGGCTCACGGAGTTAAGGAAGAACCACCCGCAGCGGGGATGGGGGCTCGCCGGAGAGGTACCCCACTATCTATCTTAGGGTTCAGGGCGGGGGGGCCTAGAGGGCTGGCTGGGGCAGCGGTGGCGAGTTGTTTCAGTGCGGCGAGGCGGCGCTGGGTCCGGCGGTTCGGCCGGTGGCGGCTCAGGCGGCTCTATTGGAGATGCTATTAGAATCCCACTTGAGATTGACGATGTACATCTTGTCTTTGCTTGACCTTGACGTCTTAAGTTCACCGGAGCTGCTCCAATGATAGAACGATCCATCACAACAGCGGTGCCTCGGACGCCGTCTCTGATTCCTCAGATCTTCCTCCACACCTCCGACAGACCACCTCTGCCTCAACTGCTTGACGACCAACCCAATGATCTTTGAGGTCGACACGGCTACGGCAAAGAGGTTGTACACTTGTTGCATCACTTATTACTATACATCACGTCGATCCATTAGGGCTATTTTGGTTCAACGTAAAGCATCCGATCCACTAGTTGTTACCATCACTCTAAATTTCTGCATGCTCTCCTTACATAATCTCACCATATTTTTTCGTATGCATGTCGGATATTGTACATGATCATGCTTTGAACATGTAGAGAAAAAGAGAAGAGTTTCTTGCTGGCAATACAATGTCATGCAGACATCACTCCATGGTGGGTTCAATGGCAAACCCTCCCCACCCCTCTCCGATTGTAATCGAGAGGAAGATATCTGTTCTCGAGGCGATTCTGACGCCCCGACCACTCCTATTTACCCCAAGGTGTTTGCTCTACCTTGGCATGATGATGTTAGTCATATCATGCATATGTTGCCTTGCAGTGCCTACTTTTGACATCATATATGTCATCTGCTTAGTTTAGACATGTTCTGTCGCCACCTATTTAGTTTCTACATCATATATGGGAATTATGCGATCTCATATCTTTTAGCCAGCCATAATATATGTGAAATGTGCAATGCCATCCTGTTTAACCAGGCATCATATATTTGAATGATATCTTGCCCATCATTTTCTTCATTACATTTCCATTTGTCGACAATGTTAGTACATTAAACAACTCTTCAAGTGAATCAGCCATTTGGGTGGGAGATGGAAAATCTGGAGTGAAAACAAGGCCTTGAGCGAGCGGTGCTACAGCCGTCAAGCAGATCTCTTGTTGGGTCCCGATAGCTCCTCGAGAGATGGATTCGAGACAGATGACCAGTCCTATTCCCCCAACGAGGTGTATGCTCTAACTTGGCACGGTTATACTTGCTCATATCATGCATACGGTGTCTTGCATTGCATAGTTTAGACATCATATACACAATATTCAACACCATGTTCTTAGTTCAGACATCATATCGAATGCCCTCTGTTTAGCATATAAATCACATATGTGAATTAAATGATGCAATCCTGATTACTTATATAACATGTAGGTGAATTATGTCATGCGATCCTGTTTAGTTATTCATCATATCTTTGAATTATGTTGTGCTAGGCTATCCAGTTTAGATAGACATCATATATGTGAAATTATGTCATGCTATCCGTTTTAGTTAAACAATATACATGTCAACTATTTCATGCCCTCTTATTTCCACACTATCTATTGCATACATCTCTCTCATACAATATGCATACATTCAACTATGTTTCCTGTTTATCAGCCATTTGAATTTGAGCGGTGATGCGATATCTAAGCGGAATAAAAACACGGTCTTCAAATAAAGCAGTGCTACCTCTTGGTGGAGATAGCACCCGGTTGTACATGCACAAGAACCAGCCCTACCACACATAACCCAAACTCTCATGATTGTACCCCTCTTTGCGATGGACAGAGAACCGACTTCACACAATCTAACCCCAAATTTCAGCCGATAGTAACCCGATTCTTGTTGACACTACACCATCTCCACCACAGAGCTCCCAAATAAGAAGCGATTAGTAAGGCAGCTCCGGTGCCCAAAGGGCCAGTACTATCACGGCGAACCCCAACTCCACGGTTAGTACGCCTATTCCTGTGGAGGAAGCACAACCACCGGTCGTAATTTAGCATCTATCGCATTTGATGTTGTTAAATCGTATGCGTATCTTCCCATCTTGGAAATATTATCTTGAAGATGAAGGAAAATGCCGATTGCAGGTGTTTGTCCGGGAGTTATGTGTAAGTAATGTTATTCATGGCAATTACTTTGCTTCGTCCCATACATCCTACCTCCATGATGGTTATAATACAGCAAATTTTCCCATTTTTCTCTATAGAGAAGGACCGATTTGGAAACTTCGGGATGAGGTAACCTGTGCTAATACCTCTGCTATCTTCAAGAATGCTTGGTGGCGATATCGGAATTACACAAGAAAAGCGTAGTTCACCGGCAAAGAAACTCATCAAATTCCCTTACGTTCTCGTGAGACACATTCTTCGACGATGACTGGGAACGCCTTTGTTACATCTTGGTCGGAACCAACAATGTGGTAAGGTCTATGAGCTCATTTTCTATTTTAAGTATGTTATTCTTGCGTCTTATTGTACTCTGTTCATGTAGAACAAGTGCCTAAACCTGAAGAACAACTGTTCTAATTTAAGATTCCATTGCTATCATAGTTCAAAAAAGCGTTAGGCGTTAATTGTGCGTTTTGCCACCACCTTGCGCTTTACTGACCAAAGCGCATGCTTATGCGCAGTTATGCACAGATTATGTGTAGTTATGCGCAATGCGTTTTGCCAACGCCTAGAGCCTAGGTGCGCTTAAGCGCTCTCTTAGGCGCGCCTTTTTTAACTATGATTGCTTTGCTCTTGTATCACTATATTTACTCATACAAACTTATTTTTAAATTGAAGGATCCAATCGAAACTCCAATGGCACAGCAGGTATGTTCACGCATGTTTCTTTAACATGTTTGCTCTTATCAATAGCTCTGTTGATTTCAATTTCAATTGTGTATCTGATTCACTTTCATATCATGCACATTACTAGCATCACAACAGAGCCAATAGTGTTGTTGTACATGTAGACCCGTGGTACCCATCTGAAATCTTGTTCTGCCGTGTAGTTTCCCACGCTTTGTATTCTTTCACTGCGGCTTTGTCTTGAACTAATATGATTTGAACCGTGTCTCTATTTTGATTTGGCAAGACAATGCAGTGACCATAGGACATAGATATATGTTTGTTTGATGCTTTTCTTATGTACTAGTACTTGGCAATAGAAGACTTGGTAGTTTAATCCTGTCCACCTTACTAATGAACTGGTTCACGAAATGAGTTTCATATACTAGTACATGCTAAACTTGTTATGTATGCCGCTTGTTTCTTCTTTTAGAATCTTGTGAGAATATTGGGGAAGAGTGCCTTATTAAGCAATGGTAAAGGAAGTAATGCGAGATAAGGTTCAGGATAGTGACACATCCTTGTTGGTCTCCAACAAAGCTGATAAAACGACTAAGGAAGACTATCTTGAAGACAATGAGACAACCCCAAAGTCCTGTCTTGGTTTAGTGTTCGATTCTTGGCCACTACCGCATGCACAAGCTATTCAAACTCCTTTGTCTGAATCAGTTCGGTTTCTTGAGTCTCAACAGCAAACCGAAAGACATCAATCAGCTGTCTTTGCGACAAGAAGCGAAAGGATTGCGGAAGTCCTGGAGCATTCGGGATGCATACTTTACGGTGCAACAACAAGCGTTGGAGGATTTTAGCGCCAAACAGGACAAAGCTAATCAGCTTGCTAAGCTTATTGCCCGACATGGTGGGTACCGAGGATAACGTTTCTTGAGCTCTTATGAAGTTGTTTCAGTTATGCTCTTGTTTCTTTGCCAGCGTTTATTTACCTTTGGTGGCCAATTTTGACGGCCAGTGTATGTAATATGTTGCTTTGTTCCCTATGTTTGCACTGGTGTCGAACTTTGATGCCCAGTGGATGTAATATGTGTAATAACGGTAATAGGCTAGCCTTAATTGCTTGCTTATTTATTTCCTTATTGTCTTGTTTAGTTGTTTGCTTGTAGTCACTGCAGTTCTTTTTCTGTGTTTTTCTAGTGGCCACAATAGCCTATTTCTGGTAACTAGGCCAAAATAATCATGGCAACACACGGACTGTTGTAACCATGGGCCTCCTGCAGGCCGTATGATCCATGGGCCTTCGTTCGGCCGTAGGACCATTGGCCTTCTATACGGGTCGTAGGATCCATCGGCCTTCTATACGGGCCTTAGGGATCAATGGGCCATCTACGGGCCGTAGGGTCCATGGGCCTTCTACGGGCTGTACGATCCATGGGCCTTCTACGGGCCATACTCTCCATGGGCCTCATACGGGCCGTAGGATCCATGGGCCTTCTACGGGGCGTATCATCATTTCGCCAATCATGAGCCGTACTATTCGTGGACCATAACGGGCCGTTAATAGGCCGTGTTGATAACTCTATGAAAACAGCCCAATGGGTTTTTTACATGAAAACGCCCAACGTATTAACGGTCCGCAAGCGGGCCGACCGTAACCACGGCTGAATTTGGCCCACAAGCGTAAAATAGCGATGTGAGCCGTATGTAACCGAATCTGCAAATGAGCCCAAGAATCAATGGGCCACGAGAAGGACAAAAGATAACTTGGGCTGAAGCGGCCCAATGGAATAACGGGCCGTTAATGGGTATAAAGTGATACCTTTGTTCATTACGGGCCAGTTTCACCACGGGCCGTTAATGGGCCAAGAGTTACAAAGGTCCTCATATGGGCCGAAGAAGTCATGGCCCACACATGGGCCGGAAGTTAAAGCGGGCTGAATCATATTGGACAGCCCGGATGACGCCATCGGGCCTAATTCGGATAGGGCGAACGGGCCCTGGTTTAGCGGGCCGTAAATGGGCTATATGCGAACATGCCGTTAACGGGCTTTCCGTGGGCCGACCCGCCACCTTTGACCAAGTCAAACAGGCGGCCTTTTCACAGGAATGGGCCTCTGTTGGGCCGTGCCACGTGTTGCCGTATCATAGGCGCCTTCGGTCCAATGAGCGGATGACATCTGTCCCAACGGTGAGCCGACACGTGTTTCCTCCAGCCAATGATGAATTTACACGTGGAAAATCCCCATTGGTCGGGGCTGTTAACGGGTTATTGGATCCAAAACCCGACCCGATAGCTTAACGGCGTTCCGTTATGGTGGATGCCACGTGTCGATCACCCTTGACGAAAAGCACTTCGCGGATCGCCAGCGATTTATCATCATGGAAGTGGACACTTCCGTGATGATAATTTTGGTAATGTCATGGAACACTTCTACGACATCACAGGTATGACTATCTTGATTCTGTCATAAATTTGTCATGGATGTACATGCATAACAAAAAACGCGACCTACTGTGACAAACACATATCATCACGAAAGTGTATTTTTTTGTAGTGCAATATAGATACGATAATATGGCACAAAAAAAGAAGGAAGTAGCAGCTATTTACAAGGGCCTCGCAGTGTGCAATATAGCTACTAGATCCTATTGTGTGTTGGAATTTCACTTTAGAACGGTTGGTTTTGTTCTTCAAACAGTTAGCCTAGAAGAAGATACACTTGTAAGGCACATACATAAATACAAGTTCAATATGTGGTCTGATCAAATACATATAGCCTACACGATACTTTGGATCGAGACCGGTTTTTAACGAGGGCTGTCCGGTCTTCATCTGTAATATATTCCTTTGGAGATGTTTGGGCGATTTCATTGTTAGCCTTGCCTTCAAATGGAGATTTTCTAAGGTGGTACCCGATCTTGTCATATAGCGGTGAAAAACATGAGTGCATGCTTGTTTAGTTGCATCATCTTTCAGATCCAACTTGAACCTCAATTTGTTGAAAAAGAATGTGAGTCTTATTAGGAGGAAGCTAGAAAGTATGGGACAAAGCAAGACAATATTACTAATTGCGATGAATAACATTACTTACGGATAAATGGTCAAGGAAGGTGTTAAAGCTGGGTATTGTCTTTCTCATTCTGTCTTTGGATCCACGTTGGGAGGATACGTGCATGACACCTAACGGCAACGGCTGCCTCTGATACTAACTTGGCTGACTCTGTAGCATCATGTGGCCTTTCTAAACCTGCCTCAAAATGGATCTCCATTCTTCCTCCTTTAGACTTTGTTAATATGTCAAGCATTATCCCTGATGTCTGTTTCCGCTTGCGCCGTGGTGCTAGTTCAACAACGAATATGGAAAGTGTTAGTGTACATCAAACTGTGAGAGTACATATAAAGGAGCATGTAACTGCAACTTGACTCGGTCAGGTACCGTCTTGGTGTTGATGCTCATGAGGTTCATCTAATCTTGCCAAGTCCTGTTGTGTCAGCAGTTGTGAAGGCAGCTTGGGAACTGGCCAGTTCCGGAGCAAACGAACGAGTAACTGGTTGAGATGATGGTACAGTTGAAGCGGATGCTGCAGCTGGTGGAAGCGAGTGATCTTGTGTTTGTAGATTTAGCCGGTGGACTTGGACCTTCTCTTGCACTATAAGTACTAGCAGAATCTCGGCAGAACCTTTTCCGTTTCACCCGAGTAACAAAGACCTCCCTACTATATTATTTTCCTTGCTCTTTTTGACTTTGCCATGTCAAGCTGTACCCACAACACAAAAGAATAAAATCACTCTTGAACTCATTGATGCATGATCTGAGACAAGCAATACTTTGATGTAAGACAACCATATGAGGATGGAATATGTAAGAAAAACAAGGCGGCATGACATATTCACAGCCACGATGTGCAAACTAAGCGAAGGATTTTCAAGAAAATAGAAGTAATGCAAGCTAGACACCATATGAAAGATGCAACCAATATTACTCGCCAAGTTAAAAGTGTCTTGTCATAAGTGGCAATTCAAAAATTAGAAGCGTTACAACATAGAAATCAATGCAAGATGCAACCACTATCAAGCGCCATGTTAAAAGCGTCCAATCATGAGTGACTGATGCGGGATACACAACAATGATACTTTGATGTAAGAACATGGTATGATAGATAGATGCGATGTATTCTAGACCTGAAAGCCATGTCATATGCACATGTATAACGTATAAACTCAGCAGGTGCAATTTAATCAAAATAGAAGAAATACAGGCTAGACAACATATGCAACATGAAACCAATTATCACCTTTGTCAACTTAGAGCAAGCACCTGCGTTGGTGGAGTACGGAGATGAAATCATCATGTAGGCTTGGGACTTCAACTTCATTAGCAAAGCAGTGGCAAATCTAGAGAGTCTCTGTTTGCGTCGATCACGGAGGACCACCAACATCCCTAACTTACTCTTTTCCTTCCTATTTTACGATATTGCCTTATGAAGTCAAAACCACAAGAAGATGAATAAAATTAGCTCTGCATAACTGGTTGATGCATGATACAGACGAACACTACTTTGATGTAAGGCAAGCGCAGGATAGGAGGATGTAATATATACAAAAAACAGCGTTTCATATTCACACGTACGATAGGAGGATGGAATATGTATGAAAAAACAGCAAGCGGAAGGCATTTCAAAAAAAATTAGAAGAAATGAAAGCTAGGCACCATATGAACATGCAACCAATATCACTCTATCAGGTAAAAAGTTCGTAAGTGCCATTTCAAGAAATTAGAAGCAGTACAAGCTAGAAGACAATGCAAGATGCAACCTACATCACAGTCCCAAGTTAAATCTTATGGGTAAGTGATCGTTGCAGGTATAAGTTGTAAGCTATGCAGATGCAATTCAACATAATCAGAAGCAATACAAACTAGACATCATACGGAAAACGCAACCACTTATAATAGTTCCAAGTAAGAGCAAGCACCTGTGATGGTGGAGTAGGGGAGATGTGCTCATCATGTACACGTATGTTCTAGAAACAGGAACACGTGTCAAATTCATAGGCATTATGTGTAAAGTAAGCAGATGCAATTCAAGTTAGAAGCAATACAAGCTAGACATCATATGCAACATGCAACCACATATAATAGCGTCAAGTTAGAGCAAGCACCTGTGATGGTGGAGTAGGGGAGATGTGCTCATCATCTACACAGCTACGTTGACTGTCCAGCCTTGTGTTGTCTTGCGAATCTTGTTGGGAGGATGGCGGAGTAGAATCTATAGAGACCCCTTGTTTGAGTTACTCCGAAGGACCACCATCATCCACTGCCGGACTAATTTCCTTCAGCTATAATGATTTTGCATTGTGAAGTCAAACCGATAAGAAAAAGGAATAAAATTCGCTCTTCGGAACTCATTCATGCATGATACTGACGAACAATACTCGGATGAAAGGCAAACACATGATGCGAGGATGGAATATGTATGAAAAACAGGATGGTGTGACATATTCACACCTATGATGTGGTAACTAAGCAGAAGGCATTTCAACAAATTAGAAGCACTGCAAGCTAGAAACCATATGAAAGATGCAACCAGTATCACTCTGCCAAGTTCAAACTGTATGGCGTTTCACCAAATTAGAAGCAGTACATGCTAGAAATCATATGCAAGACACAACCAATATCACAGTGGCGACTTAAAGGTGCCTTATCATAAGTGACTGATGCGGTATATGCAAGAATAGTAGTCTGATGTAGAAACAGGAACACATGTCATATTCACAGGCATTATGTGTAAAGTAAGCAGATGCAATTCAACAAAGTTAGAAGCAATACAAGGTAGACATCATACGCAACATGCAACCACATATAATAGTGCCAAGTTAGAGCAAGCACCTGTGACGGTGGAGTAGGGGAGATGTGCTCATCATCTACACAGCTCGTTGGTATCTAGCCTTGCGTTGTCTTGTGAATCTTGTTGGGAGGATGGCGGAGTAGAATCTGTAGAGAACCTCCATTTCAGGTTGCTCGGAAGGACCACCATCATCCAATGCCTTGCCAATTTCCTTGACTTTATTGATTTTGCATTGTGAGGTCATACCGATAAGAAAGAGGTATATCATTCGCTCTTCAGAACTCATTCATGCATGATACTGACGAACACTACTCTGATGAAAGGCAAAGTCATGATACGAGGATGGAATATGTACAGAAAAATGGACGGCTTGATATACTCACACCTATGATGTGGTAACTAAGCAGAAGGCACTTCAACAAATTAGAAACACTTCAAGACACCATATGGAAGGTGCAATTAATATCACTCTGCCAAGTTAAAACTGTCTCGTCATAGGTGGCGTTCATCAAACTAGAAGCAATACATGCTAGAAATCATATTCAAGACGCAAACCAATATCACACTGCCAACTTAAAGGTGTCCCATCATAAGTGACTGATGCAGGATACACAAGAAGAGTAGTTTCATGTAAGAACATGGTGTGATTGACAGATATAGTATGTACCAAAAACAGGAAAGCGTGTCATATTCACATGTATCATGTGTAAGCTAAGCAGATGCAGTTTACACTAATTAGGAGCAATACGAGCTAACATGCAACCAGATATCACACTGCCAAGTTAGAGCAAGCACCTTGGATGGTGGAGTAGGGGAGCGGAGACTTGGACCTTGTAATGCACTATCAGTACAAGGAGAATCGGTATAGATGCTCCGTTTACGTTGCTACAGAGGACCACCATCATCGCCTTTCCTTACTGCTTTCCTTCCTATTTTCTTGATTTTTCCTTGTCAAGTCAAACCCACAAGAAAAAGGAATAAAATTTGCTCTTCAGAACTCATTGATGCATGATACTGACGAACACTACTTTCATGTAAGGCAGCCGCATGATAGGAGGATAGAATATGTATGAAAAAGCAGACGGCGTGACATATTGACATGTATGATGTATAAAGTGTAAACTAAGCACAAGGTGCTTGAACTTGTTAGAATTGATGCAAGCTAGAAACCATATGAAAGATGAAACCAATATCACTCTGCCAAATTAAAAGGGTGCCCTAACAAATGTATTTGACCAAATTAGAAGCAATACGTGGCAACAGGCTAGAAATAATATGCAATATGCAATGAATAAAGGTGACTCATCGTAAGTGATTGATGCAGGATACAGAAGAGAGGTAGTTTCATGTAAGAACAAGGTTAACTCGTAGATGTAGTGTGTACCAAAAATAGGAAGGCATGTCATATTCACAGGTATAGTGTGTAAACTAAGCAGATGCAATTTACCCTAATTAGAAGCATTACAAGCTAGACACCGTATGCAACATGCAACCACATATCACACTTGAAGTTAGAGCAAGCACTGTGATGGTGGTGTAGGGGAAGTGCGGTCTTCAGATATAGAGCTACGTTCAATATCTTCATTTAGGCCTGCTGTTTCTTGAGAATCACGTGGAGAGGATGAAATTGCATTCTTTATAAGAGTATTGCGTCTCATATTAACCCACGCGTATTTGTCTCATCATGAGCGATAGACGCAGGATACACAAGAACAGTAGTTTGATGTAAGAACATGGTGTGATAGGCAAATGTAGTATGTACCAAAAACAGGAAGGCGTGTTATATTCACATGTATAATGTGTAAGCTAAGGAGATGCAATTTAACAAATTAGGAGCATTGATGAGGGATACACAAGAAAAGTAGTTTGACGTAAGAACATGGTTAATAGAAAGACGTAGTATGTACCAAAAATAGGAAGGCATGTCATATTCATAGGTATAATGTGTTAACTAAGCAGATGCAATTTACCCTAATTAGAAGCATTATAATGTGTTAACTAAGTAGTATGTACCTGGCATGAGTGTGTGAACATGAATGTAATGTCGATGAGAAATACGTACTCCCCCAAGCTTAGGCTTTTTGCCTAAGTTGGTCTATGGCCACGGATCGAAGCTACCCTCTCCGATATACTGAGGAGGGTCCTCAGGATGGCACTGTTTGGCTACCTCCTCCGGATCCCACTGATAAACAGACTATCGATAAGGGTCAAGTGGTGGCTCAGGCTCTAGCTCTAGAACTTGGATCAGACTCTAGTATGCATAAATGGCCTCTGGCAAGATGAGGTACGTGCCTGAAAGTATATTAAACAAAGAGGGCGTAGGCAAGGTAATAATCTCATAGTGTGTTTTATCAAATATCAAATTGTACTTAAGCATCTTCTTCTTATTTTTAACAATAAATTCATGTGCTACCATACTCTTATAATCTAGAAAAATACGGGGCAACAACTTTTCCTCTTTCTCATAATGCCTAATAGGTATCTCAAAGTGTGCAGCAAGGCGCGAAGGAAAGATGCCTCCGAAGATGGGGCCCTTTGTACGGTTCAAACTTAGTCGTTTAGCAATGATAGCACCTAAGTGAAAGTTGTATCACGAAATAAAGCATGGCACAAAATGACTAGATCAGGAGCACTAAGATTTCCACTATTGCCGCGACCAATTAAGCCTCTACTAGCAAATGTTGCAAAGTAACGTAGAACAGGAAAATGTATACTAGTAATTCTCGCATCGGAAACTTTTCTTGTTTCCCCTACAGCAATTCTATCAATAAATCCATCCACATCACTACTGTGTGGTTCCTCGATGCTGCCCACAGAGGGTATCTTGCAGACCCGACAAAAATCATGGAGTGACATCTCCTTAACCTCATCATATAAGTGAAACTCCACTGAAGGTGGTGATTTCTTAGCATGAAAATAAAAAATTTGCATGAAAATATTAGTGAGTAGGAGAATCTTTATTACTTGGTGCGTGCAGGAAGTCAGTGAGGCCTGCATTCTCAGCCAAGTAATAAAAGTCATCATAAATTCCAGCGGCTCTCAAGAACTCATCACAAGGCCATTCGCACGGCCGAACCTCCGTAGTGCGAGGAAGATTGTATTTGGGCTTTTTATTCTCTTTATTTTGCTTATCCTTCAAGCTTCGTCTCGAAGAACCTCTCAACAACCTCTTCAACATTTTCTGCCTCTGAAAATTTCTGAAATTTTAGTTACTCAAAAAAAAAGTGAACCAAACTCAACAAGATTCATAGCAACTACTCCCACAAGTGCCTAGAAGCTATATCATGCATTAAACTACTTTAGACCATATATATTTGACATGCAAGCTCAAGAACAGGGTCACCTTAGCAGCAAAAATTTGCAATAAATAAAGCACTAGAACAAAAACTAATTCGACCATTGGAGGAGTCACATACCGAAGAACAATCCCCAATAACAGTTTTGTGAATGGAGCTTTGAGCAAGGAGATCGAAAATGGCAGCAAGATGAGCTAGAACACGGGTTTGAGCTATGGGAGGATTTTTCAGGAGGAAGACGAAGTGAGTGGGTGTAGGAATAAGTGGAGGGGGTCCACATGGGGCCCACGAGGCAGCGGGGCACGCCCTGCACCCTCGTGGCCAGATGGTGGGGCCACCTGGTGTGTTCTCAGTGCCAGATATTTTGAAATATTCTACAAAAAATCATATTTCATTTTCAGGATGTTTGGAGAACTTTTTTTGGTGTATTTTTTATTACAAGGATAATACAAAAAACAGACAGAAAATACTAATTTTGCTTTATTTAATCTAAATAACAGAAAGTAAAAGGAGGGTACACAGAGTTGTGCTTTCTAACTTCATTCGTCTCATGCTCATCAAAAGGAATCCACTAACAAGGTTGATCAAGTCTTGTTAACAAACTCTTTCTGAATCGCATGAAACCGGAGAATTTTTTAATAACACTAGGTCACCTCAACGGGGATATGCACGTCCCCAACAATAAGAATATCATATTTCTTCTTGACAGTAGGAAGAGGAAATTCAAAACCTCCAATAATAATCGTTGAAGTTTTTCCAATAGAATTGATACTGTGGACTTGAGGTTATTTCCTCAGAAAGTGTACCGTATGCTCATTACCATTAACATGAAAAGTGACATTCCCTTTTTTGCAATCAATAACAGCCCCTGCAGTATTCAAAAAGGGTCTACCAAGGATAATCGACATACTATCGTCCTCGGGAATATCAAGAATAACAAAGTCCATTAAAATAGTAATGTTTGCAACCATAATAGGCACATCCTCACAAATAACGACATGTATAGCAGTTGATTTATCGGCCATTTTCAAAGATATTTCAGTAGGTGTCAACTTATTCAAATCAAGTCTACGATATAAAGAGAGAGGCATAACACCAACACCGGCTCCAAGATCACATAAAGCAATTTTAACATAGTTTCTTTTAATGAAGCATGGTTTAGTTGGTACTCCTGGATCTCCTAGTTTCTTAGGTATTCCACCTTTAAAAGTATAATTGGCAAGCACGGTGGAAATTTCAGCTTCCAGTATCTTTCTTTTATTTGTAACAAGTTCTTTCATATACTTAGCATAAGGATTCATTTTAAGCATATTAGTCAAACGCATACGCAAAAATATAGGTCTAATCATTTCAGCAAAGCGCTCAAAATCCTCATCATCCTTTTTCTTGGATGGTTTAGGAGGCAAGGGCATGGGTTTCTGAACCCATGTTCTCTTTCTTTACCGTGCTTCCTAGCAACGAAGTCTCTCTTATCATAACGTTGATTCTTTGATTGTGGGTTATCAGGATCAACAGCAGGTTCAATCTCTACATCATTGTTATTGCTAGGTTGAGCATCAACATGAATATCATCATTAACATTATCACTAGGTTCATGTTCATCAACAGATTGTGTTTCAGCATCAGAAATAGAAATATCATTGGGATTCTCAGGTGGGTCAACAACAGGTTCACTAGAAGCATGCAAAGTCCTATCATTTTTCTTTTTCTTCTTCTTAGAAGGACTAGGTGTATCAACAGTAGTTCTATGAGAATCTTGCTCAACTCTCTTTGGATGGCCCTCAGGATACAAAGGTTCCTGAGTCATTTTACCCCCTCTTGTCATAACTCTAATAGCATTATCATTTTTCTTATTATTTAATTCATTGAGCAAATCATCATGAGCTTTAAGCACTTGTTGTACCTGAGTGGTGACCATAGAAGCATGTTTACTAATAAGTTTAAGGTCACCTTTAAATCTAGACATATAATCACTCAAGTGTTCAATCATATAAGCATTACGTTTCAATTGTCTACCAACATAAGCATTAAAATTTTCTTGTTTAACAATAAAATTATCAATCTCATCCAAGCATTGGCTGGCAGACTTATAACGAGGAATGTCACCTTCATCAAATCTATAGAGAGAATTTACCTTTACTACCCGTGTCGGGTTATCAAGACCATGTATCTCTTCAATAGGTGGTAAATTCTTAACATCTTCAGCTTTAATACCCTTTTACTTTCATAGATTTCTTTGCCTCTTGCATATCTTTCAGATCGAGAAATAGAATACCCCTTTTCTTTGGAGTTGGCTTAGGAGGTTGTTCAGGAAGTGTCCAATCATTATCATTACTCAATATACTATTCAATAGCAATTCAGCTTGCTCAACAGTTCTTTCCCTGAGAACACAACCAACACAACTATCCAGGTGGTCTCTGGAAGCATCGGTTAGTCCATTATAAAGGATATCAAGTATTTCATTTTTCTTGAGAGGATGATCAGGAAAAGCATTAAGTAATCGGAAAAGCCCCCCCCCCCCCCAAGCTTGTGGGAGACTCTCTTCTTCAATTTGCACAAAATTATATATTTCCCTTAAGGCAGCTTGTTTCTTATGAGTGGGGAAATATTTAGCAGAGAAGTAATAAATCATATCCTAGGGACTACGCACACAACCAGGAGTAAGAGAATTAAACCATGTTTTTAGCATCACCCTTTAACGAGAACGGAAATAGCTTAAGGATATAGTAGTAACGAATTTTTTTCCTCATGAGTGAATAAGGTGGCTATATCATTCAATTTAGTAAGATGTGCCACAACAGTTTCAGATTCATAGCCATAAAAAGGATCAGATTCAACCAAAGTAATTAACTCAGGATCGACAGAGAAATCATAATCCTTATCGTAAATACTGAGATAGGTGAAGTATCAAAAGCAGGGTCATATTTCATTCTAGCATTCAGAGACTTTTCTTTCAGCTTAGCTAACAGTTTCTTAAGATCATACCTATCTTTGCAAGCAAAAAGGTCTCCAGCAGTTTCTTCATCCATAACATAACCCTCAGGCACATCAGTTAATTCATATCTAGGGGGAGAATCTTCATCATCACTTTCATCAATATTATCAGTTTCAATAATTTCATTCTCTCTAACCCTAGCAAGTTGTTCATAAAGAAATTCACCTAATGGCACAGTATTATCAAGCATAGAAGTAGTTTCATCATAAGTATCATGCAAAGCATAAGTGGCATCATCACTAACATGCGACATATTAGAATCAATAGCAGGAGTAGGTGTCGCAAGTTTACTCATAACAGAAGGTGAATCAAGTGCAGAGCTAGATGGCAGATTTTTACCTCCCCTCGTAGATGAGGGATAAATCTTGGTTTTTTCATCTTTCAAGTTCCTCATAGTAATCAACAGATATAAATCTCAAGTGACTCAAAGAATAGAGCTATGCTCCCCGGCAACGGCGCCAGAAAATAATCTTGATAACCCACAAGTATAGGGGATCGCAAACGTTTTCGAGGGTAGAGTATTCAACCCAAATTTATTGATTCGACACAAGGGGAGCCAAAGAATATTCTCAAGTATTAGCAGTTGAGTTGTCAATTCAACCGCACCTGAAAGACTTAATATCTGCAGCAAAGTATTTAGTAGCAAAGTAGTATGGAAGTAACCGTAACGGTGGCAAAAGTAATAGTAGCAGTTTTCGTAGCAATCGTAACAGTGGCAACGAAAAATTAACTAAGCAAAGATCAATATGTGAAAAGCTCGTAGGCAATGGATCAATGATGGGTATTATGTCGGATGCGATTCCTCATGCAGCAGTTATAACATAGGGTGACACAGAACTAGCTCCAGTTCATCAATGTAATGTAGCCATGTATTCTGAATATAGTCATACGTGCTTATGGAAAAGAACTTGCATGACATGTTTTGTCCTACCCTCCCGTGGCAGCGGGGTCCTATTGGAAACTAAGGTATATTAAGGCCTCCTTTTAATAGAGTACCGGACCAAAGCATTAACACTTAGTGAATACATGAACTCCTCAAACTACGGTCATCACTGAGAGTGGTCCCGATTATTGTCAGTTCGGGTTTGCTGGATCATAACACATATTAGGTGAATATTGACTTGCAAGATAGGATCAAGAACTCACATATATTCATGAAAATATAATAGGTTCAGATGTGAAATCATGGCACTCAGGCCCTAGTGACAATCATTAAGCATAGCATAGTCATAGCAACATCAATCTTAGAACATAATGGATACTAGGGATCAAACCCTAACAAAACTAACTCGATTACATGATAAATCTCATCCAACCCATCATCGTCCAACAAGCCTACGATGGAATTACTCATGCACGGCGGTGAGCATCATGATATTGGTGATGGAGGAAGGTTGATGATGACGACGGCGACGGATTCCCCTCTCTGGAGCCCCGAAGACTCCAGATCAGCACTCCCGAGGAAGATTAGGGCTTGGCGGTGGCTCTGTATCGTAAAACGCAATGAATCCTTCTCTCTATTTTTTTCTCCCCGAACGTGAATATATGGAGTTGGAGTTGAGGTTGGTGGAGTCTCAGGGGGGCCACAAGGCAGGGGGCGCGCCCCAGGGGGTGGGCGTGCCATGCACCCTTGTGGACAGGGTGTGGGTCCCCTGATGTTGATTCTTTCGCCAGAATTTTTTATTATTTCCAAAATGTGTCTCCGTGGATTTGCAGGTCATTCCAAGAATTTTTATTTCTGCATAAAAATAACACCGTGGCAATTCTGCTGAAAACAGCGTCAGTCCGGGTTAGTTCCATTCAAATCATGCAAGTTAGAGTCCAAAACAAGGGCAAAAGTGTTTGGAAAAGTAGATACGTTGGAGACGTATCAGCTGTCGAGGATCTTCTTGGCGTCGTTGAGCGGCTCGTCGGTGTGATCTACCCTGCACCACATGAGGAGTCACACATGAGCATGTAAACACTATTGACATTTTCATTTCTTCACATTTTCATTGAAAAATACTAGCTTCATTTTTTAACATTTTAATTTTTATTTCTTCACATAGTCAAGTTCCTTATATTTTCATTAAAAAAATCCTAGCTTCACATTTTCATTTCAAAAAAATACAAGCGTCAATTTTCATTTCATAAAAAATACATGCCTCACATTTTTCAATTTGACATTTTTGAATTTTACTTCTCCCAATAATTCCCCTAAAATGTTCATATATTTTTATGCACTTGTTAATCTATTTATAATGAAAATTCTAAAATTCAATATATGTACTACAAAAACTAAGTTAGCAAAACACCCTAGTTCTAACCCTAACATCCATCCATCCATCCATCCATGCACCCATCCATCTATATATCCATCCATCTGTCTATTTGTGCAATGTATTGAAAATTCCCTAGTTCTAATCCATCCATTTATGCAATGCAGGAGGAGGGAGGGATGGTGGGAGAGGGTGGGAGGGGAAGGGATGGAGGGTGAGGGTCAGAGGGAGGGAGGGAGAAGGGAGGGATGGAGGGATACATATCAGGGGGGCTGCAGCAAGGCAATGCGGGCGACGACGACAGCGGGTGGCGGAGAGAGGACGGTGAGAGTGGAGAGGGAGAGTGAGGCCGTGCACACGGGCCGGAGAGGATAAGGTGGGATTAGCAGTAGTGCGGGTCACCGGCCCACGGTACTGCTAGCCCACCTAGTCAGAAGCTGGGCGATGACCCACGCAGCTGCTAAGTTGGGCCGGTGAGCTGGGCCCAGGCTGGCTGCAGTAGCAGCACTCGTAGGGCGGCCCACGCTACTGCTAACTGCCTTAGAACTAGCACTGGCCTGGCACAAACACTGCCACTATGTCTAGGCCCGATGAGTAAGGGGGAGGGGACCACTTAGCAGTAGTGCTGGTACGCCGGCATGCGCTACTGTACTTTCCTACCTATAGCGCGGGCACCCTATCTAGAGTATCCCTATGCCTCTAGTCTCATCATGTCCAATAACAAGAACCATTGGCCAAGGCACACCTACTCCATCCTTTCGGTTTTTTCAGTTAAATAATCGTCAACCAAGGTAGTAGTAGATGATGAGTGCCTGAAAGATTTTTTTCCAAAAGTAGTACGCAATAATGGGCTCGTTTTCCTCAAGAAAATTGGGTTTACGAACGTACTAATTGGAATGCATGCGTGCATGCGTGAAGAACAAAAGACCAGAACTTTTACATGCATCAGTGAGTTTTCTCTTAATTCTTGCATGCAACATTTTAATGAAGCTCGAAATATGAACATGTCAATGGGAGGGAGTAAAAGCCTCATGCATGCATGCATGCAACACTCACACGTACACATGCACACACGCAACAATCACGCATCCATGCGGCACACAACACACGACGAAACACACACACTCACACTCTCAACCTACTCCCTCCGTCCGTGAAAGACTGTACATATAGACAATTACACATTGACCAAGAGGAACGGAACTCGACATCATTTAGAGCAAGTACTCCCTCCATTTCTTTCTTTGATTCGCACATCATTTAGAGCAAGTACTAGGATTCTTAAAACGCAGGAATAGGAAAAACAAAGGATTCGAGTGGCATGTCTACTTGAATCCCATAGTATTAGCACTGAGTGTTTGATGCCACAGGAGAGAGAAAGAAAGTGAAAAAAATTGGAGCGGATTCTAGATTTCCAATGAAATGTTGTAGTAGTACACGTCATTCCATACTAGTAAAAATTCATATAGGATTCAATCCTATGAATCAAACGACTAATGTACTAAGGTCCACGGTCAAGGCGGCATAGGGCGGACGCGACCTCTCACTGCGTCGGCCAATGCAGCGGCGCACTGGCCGAGGGCGCTGTCCGCTGCACGCCCGGCTGAACGAGCCTCCTCGCCGCATTTAAATGCCTACAATAAACACGCGTGAAATCCGAAAAACCTACTCCACATGGAAACCGGTTATTTTATGTAAATGTAATGAAATCCGGCCGTGTTTGCACGAATTTGTTTACGTACAATCGGAATGGATTGCTCCAGTGGTCATCACACGTGAGCCAATGGATTCACACCCTTCCGTGCTCCATTTTTTGTTGCGTTACTTCCTCTGTTCGGCACCCTGATAAGTGGGCCCCATAATCATGTATGCCAACGTGGTAGTCAATTATTTTGTCAGAGTCAGCTATCACACCCTTCCGATGCCACGTCAAATGAATCCAGTAGAAACAAGTCTAGACTTGTTCGGTTCAACCGCCTTGCTAGGTTTTTGGAGAGGAATTGGTCGGCGTGAGGCGGTTCTATAGGTGGGCATGCGGCAAAAAACAGGGGAAAACGCGGGAACCAGCTAGACGAGGGACAGAAGCTTCTACATTCGCGGGGGGCGTGGCATTGGCCATTGGGCGGCAACAGGCGGTCATCCGGGTACGCCATAACGGATGCGAGGAGGCATCCTATATCAGCAAGGACCAGCTTCCCCACCATTAGCTCATCTAACAGAACTCCCAAGTTAACTGTGCTGAGGCTCGAGTAGTCATCGGATGGGTGACCGGATGGGAAGTGGCTGCGATGTTAAATTAACTGATGGTATGAGTCACTCTAAACATTTACTTGACTTAAATGTATATAGTGCTCTGTCCTATCAATTAAATTAACCTCGAGGTCCTTGTTTTGTAAATTTTGACCTTTTTTAAATTTTTTGAACACATGTTAATCGAAGGTCTATCGCGTTACTTTTTGTTTTTTGAACACATGCTAATTGGTGTGAAAGAAGGTCTATCGCATTACTCCACGAAATGTTTCCAAAAAAATGATATGACTTCAGTCAAGTTATAAGTCATGTATGTCAAATTAGCCTCTGTGTACTTGTTCTCAAATTAACCGCTGGGCCTTGCAGGAGTGCTGCAATGTGTCAGCGTAAATTGCAAGATGATCCATCAAGCTAGCAGTGGAGTTGCTAACATGCTCAAAGTGTACACAACATTGAGTTGACACAAGCATGCCCACTACAACCCATTTTGACATCTCCTCTAGATTACTGACATGCTTAAGATAAAACTGTCTTATCAAGCACTGTGCATGCTCTAAATAGTAACAAATGAACATTTGGGTAGTTGATAGTAACATGTGAGATTATGAATATATCTTTTTGCAAATATATCAGAACAAAGTGTTCTTTCTTTTTTTCCGGTAGAAAAGAATGTTCAATGTAACTGATTAGCTATTTTCTGCTTTCGACAACTTTAATTTAAAAATGAACCCCATGTTTTCTTTGGTAACACAAAGTTAGTAACTAAATGGAGATTGGACACCATGTCCTACCACGTACGTAAGTGCAGCAAGCTAGATTTATTCACGTACAGGGCAAGCTTGTACTTCTTAGAGAAAAGTAAAGAAAAGAAATGGGGAAGCTGACTACGACAGCATGTGAAGTTCCACTGTGGGGTTACTTGCTCCTTCTCGGTCATTAGGAATCTATGTTCTTCCACTCTTTTTTTACGTGAGCTTTGTTCATCCTTTTGCCAACACGCGGGAAATCTAGAATGAAGGTCCACGTGTTATGGAAGAAAATGGAGATAAGCAGTGCGTAAGTGAGTCGTGCACTTCGATGGCACATACTATGCAATATTTTTTCTCCTCGATGGCACGTGAATCGTGCACGTACTCAATGACGAAGCACGAGATGGTAGCCAAGGACATGTGATAACCCACGAGTATAGGGGATCAATTGTAGTTTTGATAAGTAAGAGTGTCGAACCCAACGAGGAGCTAAAGGTAGAACAAATATTCCCTCAAGTTTTATCGACCACCGATACAACTCTACGCACGCTTGACGTTCGCTTTACCTAGAACAAGTATGAAACTAGAAGTACTTTGTAGGTGTCACGGGATAGGTTTGCAAAAATATAAAGAGCACGTAAATAAAAACTAGGGGCTGTTTAAATAAAGAAACAATAAAGTTAGTATAGCGAGTGTGGAAAAGTGGTGATAGGAGTTGCGAAATTGTCCCTAAGCAACTGACTACTTTACTTGACCGATAGCAAGTTTTATGTGGGAGAGGCCACTGCTAGCATGTCATCCCTGACTTGGAATTCTACGCACTTATGATTGGAACTATTAGCAAGCATCTGCAACTACTAACATTCATTAAGGTAAAACCCAACCATAGCATTAAGATATATTGGTCCCCCTTCAATCCCGTATGCATCAATTATGCTAGGTTGAAGCTTCTGTCACTCTGGCCCTCCAATACATAGTCCTATCAACATACAACTAACCCTATGGTGTGATTCACGGCCGCGCTCATATGATGGGCACCAAAGGACAGCAACATAACCACAAGCAAATTAAACCAATCATAGAAATTCACAATTACCGATAGGACAACGAAAATCTACTCAGACATCATAGGACGACAACACATCATAGGATAATAATATGAAGCATAAAGCATGCTCAACATTTGTCATAAAGAACTCACATACTTATTGCAAAAATCTATTAGTCATTGAAACAAAGTACTACACGCATGCTCCTAGGGGGATAGATTGGTAGGAAAAGACAATCAATAAATACCTCATGCTCCAACTTCGTTACATAACGGTTCACCATACGTGCATTCTACGGGAATCACAAACTTCAACACAAGTATTTCTACAATCCACAACTACCCACTAGCATGACTCTAATATCACCATCTTTATATCGCAAAACTATTGCAAGGAATCAAACATATCATATTTAGTGATCTACAAGTTTTATGTAGGATTTTATGACTAACCATGTGAATAACCAATTCCTGTCATCTCTCTAAATAGATATAAGTGAAGCAAGAGAGTTTAATTCTTTCTACAAAAGATATGCCCATGCTCTAACAGATATAAGTGAAGCAAAAGAGCATTCTACAAAAGGCGGGTTTCTACGTGTAGGGAAACAGGCAATCCATACTTCAAATGATATAAGTGAAGCACATGAAGCATTCTACTCAAAAGATATAAGTGAAGTTCAATGAGCATTCTATAAATCAACCAAGGACTATCTCATACCAGCATGATGCATAAAACAAAAGTGAAAACTAAATGCAAAAGACGCTCCAAGATTTGCACATATCGAATGAACGAAATGAATCCGAAAACATACCGATACTTGTTGAAGAAAGATGGGATGCCTTACAGGGCATCCCCAATCTTAGACGCTTGAGTCTCCTTAAATATTTACTTGGGGTGCCTTGGGCATCCCCAAGCTTGAGCTCTTGCCTCTCCTTCTTCTCCTCACATCGAGACATCCTTGATTTTTGAACACTTCTTCCACACAAAACTCAACAGAAAGTTCGGTAAGATCTGTTAGTATAATAAAACAAATCACTACTCTAAGTACTGTTGCAAACCAATTCATATTTTGTTTTTGCATTGTAGCTACTGTAATATAACTTTTCCATGGCTTAATCCACTGACAGAAATCGATAGTTCCATCAAAACAAGCAAACTATGCATCAAAGACAGAATCTGTCTTAAACATGATAGTCTGTAGTGATCTGAACTTTCACAATACCTCTGTTACTCCAAAAATTCTGAAATAATGAGGAAAAATAAAAAAATTGTATAGAAAGACAATGCAAAAAGATTCAGAACCGTTTGATGTTCCAGTAAAAAATATAAATCGCGCACTACAGCCGAAGTTTCTGTTTTGCACCGCACAAACCAACAAGCAATGTAAACATCCTAAAGGAAAATCTTGGCACATTATTTTTATAATACAATGGAATTGTACAAGGGGATAATTATTTTTGTTGAAAAGTTTCTGTAATTAAGATTCACAAAGTTTCCATGAGCATGAACAAAGTTCAAGGAGCTCTCCCACTTCAACAATGCTTGTCTCTCTCACTTTCGCTTTCCTTTTTGAAATGTTTTGGGTTCCCCTATATATTTTTTTTGTTTTCAACAGAAATAAATTACTATCGAAAACTTCCGGGTTGTCTCCCTGGCAGCACTTTCTTTAAAGCCATTAAGCTAGGCATAAAGTGCTCAAGTAATGGATCCACCTGGATCCCAAGGTATATCAAAGCCAATTTTAATTAACAATGATTTGTAATTTAGTAGTGAGCACAAAGCAACATATATCAAGAAATGACGAAGTCTAACTCTCTTCCTATGCATCGGCATGTCATAAAAGAACAATTCATGCACACAAAGTGAAGGCCAATACATAGCATAAGCAGTTTCTTGCAATTTTATCGTGTGGGAAACATAGAGAGGTGGAGATATAGTTCCTCTCTCATAATAATTGCAAGTAGGAGCAGCAAGAACATGCATATTATATTCATCACAATCATCATGTGCAATGGTAAAAGGAAATCCATCAATATAATCCTTAATAAGGGCAAACTTCTCCAATATAGTGTAGTCGGGAGAATTCAAAAAGATAATAGGACTATCATGCGTGGGTGCAATAGCAACAATTTCTTGTTTAACATAAGGAACTATAGCAAGTTCATCTCCATAAGCATAATTCATATTGGCATCTTGGCCACAAGCATAGCAAGCATCATCAAAAAGGGATATTTCAAAAGAATCAATGGGATCATAACAATCATCATAGCAATCATCCTACGGTAAGCACAAGGGAAATTAAACAATGTATGAGTTGAAGAGTTACTCTCATTAGAAGGTGGGCATGGGTAGCTAATCCGCTCTTCCTTCTTTTGTTCTTCGCTCTCCTCATCATCTTTTTCATCCAATGAGCCCACAGTTTCATCAATTCCTTCACCCATAGAGTCCTGCAAAAATATTAGTCTCTTCTTGGACAGTGGAGGAGTCCTCAATATATAGTTTAACATAGGCATTAGAAGCATAATTATCATAAAAATATTTAAGTACGGCAAAATTTTCAGATTTGTAAAGAGTAGCATCATACTTTCCAATCAAAGAAGCAATTTCATAAGCACCCTTAAAAGCAACAAATTCTTCAATTTGTTGAACATCATAGTAATTATAAACGCCCTCATCATTCGAAGATATGATTCCATTATCAGTAAACTCACATTGGTAGGGAAGGTGTTTCTTAGGGTCTTCAGAACAACAAGTAAAATCATATATTTCACATAAATTCCAAGCATAGCATTGCAAACGATGAATTTGATCCAGTAAAAGTTTCCCTTTTGAGATAAGCGGTGTCGCACATAACAAGCATGCTCATCTAAAGATTTGCCCTCAACTAAGCTAGTTGGGGTTTCAGGACGAGCACATGGGGATCGAAGATGATCCAAGTAAAAAGCTTCAGGAGTGTGATAGATTTTGAGTGGTTCTTCAACCATTGGTTCAGTAGGTACGACTAATTTTTTTTGTATTTTGCGCTTCCTACCCATAACTAAAGATAGATAACAAGAGCACAAAAATAAAAACTACTTGGTGATAAAGCAAACAAGCACACACGAGAATATTCACCCCACGCTATAACTCCCCGGCAACGGCGCCAGAAAAAGGTCTTGATAATCCACAAGTATAGGGGATCAATTGTAGTCTCTTTCGATAAGTAAGACTGTTGAACCCAACGAGGAGCTAAAGGTATAACAAATATTCCCTCAAGTTTTATCGACCACCGATACAACTCTACGCATGCTTGACGTTAGCTTGACCTAGAACAAGTGTGAAACTAGAAGTACTTTGTAGGTGTAACGGGATAGGTTTGCAAGAATATAAAGAGCACGTAAATAAAGACTAGGGGCTGTTTAGATAAACAAACAACAAAGTTAGTATAGCGAGTGCGGAAAAGTGGTGGTAGGAGTTGCGAAATTGTCCCTAAGCAATTGACAACTTTACTAGACAGATAGCAAGTTTTATGTGGGAGAGGCCACTGCTAGCATTTCATCCCTGACTTGGAATTCTATGCACTTATGATTGGAACTAAAGCATCCGCAACTACTAACGTTCATTAAGGTAAAACCCAACCATAGCATTAAGATATATTGGTCCCTCTTCAATCCCGTATGCATCAATTTCTATGCTAGGTTGAAGCTACTGTCACTCTTGCCCTCCAATACATAGTCCTATCAACATACAACTAACCCTATGGTGTGATCCACGTGCGTGCTCATATGATGGGCACCAAAGGATAGCAACATAACAACAAGCGAATTAAACCAATCATAGCAATTCACCAATTACCGATAGGACAACGAAAATCTACTCAGACATCATAGGATGGCAACACATCATAGGATAATAATATGAAGCATAAAGCACCATGTTCAAGTAGAGTAGAGCGGATTGCGGGAGAGTGGATCGCTGTAGATAGATGAGGGAAGGTGACGAATATGTTGGTGAAGATGACGGAGGTGTTGGTGTAGATTGCGATGACGATGATGGCCTCGGCGGCGTTCCGGCACCACCGGGAGAGAGGGGGAGTGAGCCCCCTTCTTCTTCTCCTTCCTTGACCTTCTCCCTAGATGGGAGAAGGGTTTCCCCTCTGGTCCTTGGTTTCCATGGCATGGGAGGGGCGAGAGCCCATCCGAGATTGGATCTGTCTCTCTGTATCTCTCTGTTTCTGCCCTCCAGATTCTGGCCTTTCACCATTTCTTATATTCCCGGAGATCCGTAACTCCGATTGGGTTGAAATTTGGACACGATTTTTATTCGGATATTGGATTTCTTGTGGCAAAAGAAGGGCACCAACCGCCTAACGGGGTGGCCACGAGGGTCAGGGGCACGCCCCCTGCCTCGTGGCCCCCTCGGGCATTGTCTCGCGTTGATTATTCTTCCCAAAAATCACATATATTCCAAAAATAAATCTCCGTCAGTTTTTATCCTGTTTGGACTTCGTTTGGTATGGATTTTCTATGAAACAAAAAACATGCAACAAACAGGAACTGGCATTGGGCACTGGATCAATATGTTAGTCCCAGAAATAGTATAAAAAGTTGCCAAGAGTATGTAAAAGTTGTAGCATATTGGCATGGACCAATCAAAAATTATAGATACGACAGAGACGTATCAACATGGTCGACCCTTTTTGGAGAGATTACTAAATAACTTTGTTGTGTCCCATCTCGCAAAACGACGAGAAGCTTGCTTACTGCACCCTCTCCCTCCCCCACACGCGTGCGGTGGCTCGTAGCACGAGGACAAGATTTTGGTTTATACAAGCGGTGGACGTGCAACAATTCATTCGATGTCAGATTGCCAAAAGTACGTATATAGTAGTACTCCTACTGTTGTACCATCATCATTGTTCGACTTTCGGAAGAGGCGAAGAGCCAAGCGCAAGGTCACCTACTAACCTTTAGTAGGAGTACAGTACTATAGCCACAGTTGGGCCCCTTTTTAGAGCATGGTTAATTTATATAGGCGGCTCTTGGAGCGGCACATCATTTAGAGCTAGTACTCTCTCCGTTCAGGAGCAGGACGTCGGCTAAGCTCCTCCTTCCACCATTTTCTCCACTCTTTCGGCGGCATTCGACGAGCAGGAAGAGCAGTTCTCCGGCATAAAAGTCGTCTGGGTGGCCCACCAAGCCCGGCAGTGACGAGCGAGGCAGTTCGCTGCTCCACCTACCTCGCCTAGCCCGACGGAGCCAGTTGCCATCCTAAGCCAGCGCGTGGTTCCACAGCTGGCCGCTCCAATCCTGCTCGAGGAAGAGTGCCGAGTTGCTCCACGCCGGATTGTCGGGGAGCATGGTGGCACGGGCATCATCTCTACCCTTGATGCCGCCACGTCGTACATTGCCTCTAGTACCTGCGACTGCATCGTCTGCCATCGCCGCGTGCGTAGCCGCGCCGTGCAGGCAGAGAAAGAAGCCGCAGCGGATGTCGACGAGGTGACGCAGCTATGCAGATGTCGACGAGGTGATGGCCAGCACGTCCCCGCTCGCCGCTATCATCGGGGAGAAGTAGAACACATGAGGCCATCGCCGATTGTATCCCATGAAGGCCACCGCCGAGGCAACGCCGGCGAAAACAACCGGTGTCTTGCATCATTCCTCTTCAGTCGGATGCTGGAGGAGGACAAAGAGATCGGCCGGTGACCATTTAGATTAGGTATATTAATTCTACCTTTAGCTCCAGACTAGCACAGCTTAGTTAATGTAAATGTAATGAAATCTGTCATGTTTATATGAAATCCGGCCGTGTTTGCATGAATTTGCCTCCACGTTCGCACTTTCGGGCAAGCGCTGCCCGTCTCTGGAGTGGGACGATGGACTTTGTCTTTGACAACCCCGCAAAGTGTGTCACCACCTTTGTGATGGCCAGGACGCGGCGAAAGAACAAAGTCCTTCATCCCGCATGTGATGGCCATTACCGCGCGCTCGTCTAGACGTCTCGGTAGCTCATGAAGCAGCACCAACAACATGCCTTGTGCGTCTAGTACTCCATTGCAGTCGTAGTTGCTGCTTGCGCAACTCGGGTTGTAGTTTTAGGTGAGCAGGGCGAGGCTACGTGGCCATCCATCAATAGTGGCTGGTATGAGGATGACATCGCCATGTGCATCATATTTGTACTAAAAAATCATGAATGAAGAGTATAAACATGTTTACATACAACCTGAGTGGATTGCTCGATGGTCATCGTGACGTGTAGTGTCATGCAAAGCTTCATTTATTAGGTTATAGAGTCATTTTGTTTTGGTATGTCATAGAATGAGTAACTAGCTATAAGTTACTCAATTTACCTCTCTCCTCATTAACTAGTTGCCACGTAGGCGAATTTTTTGAGAGTGACCCGATGTTATTACTCTTGAAGTTACTCCCCAGAGCCATCATCTCCTCCCACCAGGGCTCCGTTCAACGCCTCTGCATCTCGACATGCTACCTTCTGCCCATACCCTGCATGGTGGACGCCTGGCTGACATCCCCTGAATTTGAAAAACTCCAGCAGTTTGAGTTCTACCATTACCACAAAAATTACATACCACGAACCGAAGGCCAAGAATTTGTGCCCACACCACCGTTGTCCATCTCGTGGTTTTCCTCCTCTCTCCACACCGCCACCTTGGCCCGATGCCATCTACCAAACGATCTGTTACAAATTCTTTGACTCGCAATACTAAAAAAACTTTTGCTTGTGGTGGTTTATATGTCGGGGGCCTCACTGCATAGCATCATCCACTCTAGTTTCCCTGCCCTGGAGTGCTTGCTGATTGTTTTGGCAATAGAAATTCCTATCAGTTGTCTCCAAATAAAGTCACCTCACCTTAAAAGCATTGGATTTTTCGTTGAAGGACAACAGCTCATCATCAAAGATGCCCCTTCACTTCAAAGGTTGCTCCTTCATTATCGTTATATACCTTCGCGAATAAATGTCGTCTCTACGCCTAAACTAGAGACCTTGGGTGTAATTCCTGATCTATTTAATTATCACAAGTTGGTGTTTGGCTCCACACTTATTCAGGTACCGTATATTATCATCTACACATTTGTAATCGTAAGCTGCATTTTTCATTTGTGCCCATAAGTTTTATAACATCTTGGAGTACACTTTGGGTACTAATATTATGTTATATGCTCAATGAAAAGTTCATCCATGGATAGCCTATCAATGGTGTTGGATTCTGTCAAGATCTTATATATTAGAATGTTTAGTTATGATCTGAACACAATTATTGGCTTGCTGCAATGCTTTCCATGTCTGGAGAATTTTTATATAAAGGTGATGATTTCATGCACATTGAAAGCCCATATATATTGTACTAGAATTAACCGTTCCGCTGTTGCTCTTTAGACATACTCTTTTTTTAGACCTTAACTGTTTTCAATCTTCATGTCTACTTATGCACTAACACATGGAGAAAAAGATATAACCAATCGGTGGCGTAATAAGCACCAGGATTTTCTCAGTTCTCATGACATTCGTTTGAGGACAATAACGATGGAAGGATATGCATCCAACCAGGCAAACAGAAGCTTTGTCACATTCTTCCTGTTGAATGCGAGGTTACTATTGTCCACGAGGCTTAAGTTTTTCAACAAGAAATTTCTCACGGATGGATATGTTGAACAGCAAAAAAGAAGTTTCAAGTGGACAAATGGGCTTCTGAACATGCTCGGCTTCTATTTACAACAACTTGTCGTCATGTTGTAGTAAGAAATTTCGCACATGATGTTGATTTTATGGATCAGACCGATCCATTTGTTTGTGACTACCAAAAACAGTGGTTAGGTTAGATGTTATTGCCATGTTCAATCTGGGTTTTCTCTAAATATGATGAATAATTAATCATTTGGCTTTTGTACCATTTGTAAGCTTGAGTTATATGTTGTTTCCCTTTTTAACTCGGCTGTGACTATCATATTTTCATTGAAACAAGGCAAATGGCTTGCCGTTTCCTTTATTAAAGAGAGAAATACTATAACAATAGGGACCCAACAGCTCGCCTAGTTGTTTTTTAATTTTAGAGACAGAGCAGGGTATCAACTGCGCTGTGCGGGGACTGTGGCCCGTTAGCCCAGGCTTTTATTTAAGCACATGACGAGCCTAGTTGATATCTTTTTTCTTTCTAAAAATGGCTAGCCCAGTTCTTTTTCTTTTGGACAATACCCAACACAGGCCTACTTTCTTTTCTCCGCCCTGCTGGGCTGCAAATCTTTAAAGACAAGGAAATGTATTCGGCTTCCCCAGAAAATGGGCTGTAAGTAGTAAGAAACGGGCTGTAAATTTTAAAAACACAGATTCGTTTTTTCAGTATTTCAAGATTTTAAATTTCATTGTTTTTTTGCAAGAAATTTTTCATTGTATTCTAATTTGAAATAAAATTATTTTTATAATTATTTTTATTGTGACTCAAAATTTCTTGATTAAAGAGTTCGGACCCCACCGAATATGCAAAATTTTGTTGAATTTTTTAGCAGTTGCCAGAATATGGTCTGTAATGCTAACACAAAGAATATGGGCTTCAAAATATCCTTAAGAATTAGAAAATGGGCGGTAACTTATTAAAAATAATGGCAAATGGGTTGTATGCTGTTTTTCCACAGATTTGGAGGCTGACTTGTGGGCCTACTAGTGACTCTTGGATGTCCATCTAATCGCCGTTGTGCTTCTTCAATCTCTGATCTTCTTGCTCCAGCCGCCCAAACCAAATATTTGGCGGACTGCTGCTCCCTCCTTCCGTGGCGGTGTCTTTGCCAAGACGGCCTCACCATCCCACCCTACTCCCACCGCTGGCCAGACCATCCCTCTACCCACCCGCACATCCTATTATTTTTTGGCCACGACAGCCTCACCCCACAACCAACCAGTGAGCCCTCGTACTCCCCTCAGCGTGGGCATCCACTGATGTGGGTTCGTCGGCTCCGGGTCATTCCCTTCATGGGCCTCGCCGTCGTCCATCGCGTTTTTTACATGGATCGTCCATCGCGTAGGTGCTCTCAGCGCGGCGTGGTCAACATGGTCAACAAACAACAACCACCGGGAGAGGGATGTAAGTGGAGAGGCTAAAAGTAGGGACCAACACAAGCAAGTGCCTCCTTATTACGTGAAAAAATGATTGCTCCTGCCGACTGCTGGGACCCACCGGCAAGGTCTTCGCACGGAAGGAAGTGCCTCCTTATTATGCGAAAAAAACTATTCCTCCCGATGATAGCTTGGACTCGGCAGATTTGGTGGCTGACTTGTGGGCCCACTAAGCTAACGTGTACGCATGGCTTTGTCAACTTAGTCAACAAATGATTCTAGCAGCTCGACCGTTGGATGTTAATCCAACAGCCGTGCTGCTTCTTCAACCTTTGATCTTCTTGCTCCAGCCGCCCAAACCAGCGCCGGCGGGACCGCCTGCTCCTGCCTCCCGTACGTATATCTTCGCACGGAAGGAAGTGTGTCCTTATCTTGCCTGACAGCTGGGACCCACCCGGTTGAAGCGTACGTAGCGTTGTCTGTCTTGTCGCGAACGTGTACGTACATACTGGTCGATCGGTCGCTCTGCAACGATGAACCGTGGCCGAGTAAATATCGGCACATGTCATAGTAGAGGCCCCCACGTAGCAGTTCAGGCTGTCCCTCTAAACCCTGTACACGTACGTACAACCACATGCCAAAAAATACGGCCACGTACATACAAACGAGCGGGTTCTTGAAACGCATACTCGCGCATACGGACAGCCAGGGCTCGTGTACATGGAGCGGCAACGGAAAACAGTGACGTCGGTAGCTAACCGGCTAGGTCGGAATGGAGGAAACAGTGTTGTGTTCACCGGGAGCCAAGTGATTGGGTCGGAACGCGTCTTGTTCATCGGGAGTGAAGCCACTGGGTCGGGTCACGCCTTGTTCATCGGGAGCCAACCAGCTTGGACGGAACAGCCGGAACAGGGTCTGGCATACCGCAAAACGAAAGAAAACGGCCTTCCGTTCGACCGTGTACAGTCGAAACAGGATCCTGTTCATCGGGAAGGGTCTGGCGTACCGCAAAACAGAGGAAACGGCCTTCTGTGCAAGTCCCTACTGTCGAAACAGGGTGCTGTTTATCGGGAGGGGTGTGGCGTACCGCAAAACGGAGGAAACGGACATATGTTGGACCGCCTACGGTCGAAACGGGCCCCTGTTCATTGGGGGGGGGGGGGTGTGGCATACCGCAAAACGGGTCTCCACGAACTACTGTTCATCCACCTTCGACTTCCTCCAGCCTCCACCTGCTACTAATCATCCACCGTCGACTTCCTCTAACCTCCACCTACTACTGTTCATCCACCATTGACTTCCTCCAGCCTCCATGGGCTACTATTCATCCATGACTACTGTTCAACCATCCCTCCACGGGGTCCTGTTCATCCACCCCCGCACCTCCTCGATCGGGGTCCTGTTCATCCAGCGGCAACGGCCTCTACTATCATGGGGTCTTGTTCGTCCAACCCCCACTAGGGACTGTTCATCAAGAGGCAGCTTCGATCGCCTTCAGTTAGCAGCTTCGATCACCTTCAGTTAGCAGCAGTAGCGAAGGAATCACTCGGGTTCAGTTAACAGCCAAGGGATCGATCGGGGTGTAGTAATGTAGCTAGTGCAATCGCTCGGGTTTAGTTAGAGCCCAATGCCTCGCACACACGCCTACGTGTACAAGAGAAACGCGCAAACCTCCGTGCATCGCTGATAACCCACAAGTATAGGGGATTGTTTGTAGCTTTCTTCTATAAATAAGAGTGTTGAACGCAACGAGGAGCTAAAGGCAGAACAAATATTCCCTCAAGTTCTATCGACCACCGGTACAACTCTACGCACACTTTAACGTTTGCTTTACCTAGAACAAGTATGAAACTATTTCGCAAGAATAAAACTACGAGTACTTTGCGAGAATAAAACTACGAAAAAATTTCAAGGTAATAAAAGTGGATAGCTTTTGTCAACAAGAAAGTCATTTGTCCCTGGGAAATCGATAACAAGTATCGGTAATCATTCTTGTAATTTTATATGAGGGAGAGGCATGAGCTAACATACTTTCTCTACTTGGATCATATGCACTTATGATTGGACCCCTAACAAGCATCCGCAAATACTAAAGATCATTAAGGTTGTGAAACCCAACCATAGCATTAAGTATCAAGTCCTCTTTATCCCATACGCAACAACACACTTACTCGGGTTTAAGCTTCTGTCACTCCCACAACCCACCATAAGTGAATCATGAACATATTGCAACACCCTACAGCGGGGGCCCCTCACGTTTGTGCGAGACGGAGGGCACCGTAGGATAGCACCATAAATGAAATGTACAATCATACCAACCAAGATCAATATTAACCCACAGGACAAAACGGATCAACTCAAACATCATAGGATAGCCACATATCATTGGGAAATAATATATGGAGTTGAGCACCATGTTTAAGTAGAGATTATGGCGGAGAGAAGGGAGGTTAGACTGCTGCATAGAGGGAGAGAGAGTTGGTGTTGATGGTATCAAGGTTGTTGATGTAGATCGCCGTCACGATCCTAGCCCCGGCGGCACTCCGGTGCCACCAGGAGAGAGGGGGAGAGAGCCCCCCTCCTTCTTCTTCCTTGGCCTCCACCCTAGATGGGAGGAGAGTTCCCCCTCTGGTCCATGACCTCCATGGTGGTGGAGGAGCGGGAGCCCCTCCGAGATTGTATCTATCCCCCTGTTCTCTTTTGTTTCGCGTTCCCCAGATCTGGCCCTTCACGGTTTCTTAAATTCCTGGAGATCCGTAACTCCGATTGTGCTGAAATCTTTACACGATTTTTTCCATAAATTATCTTTCTTGCACCAGAAGAAGGGCCCCAACCAACGTTCAAGGAGGGCACAAGATACCTGGGCGTGCCAGGGGGTGCCTGGCGCGCCCTGGTGGGTTGTGGTCACTATGGGCTCCTGTTTGTGTTGATTCCACCTCCCAAAATCATACATATTCCAATATATTCTCTGTAAATTTTTATCACGTTTGGACTTCGTTTGATACGGATTTTCTGCGAAACAAAAAACATGCAACAAACAGGAACTAGCGCCGGGCACTGGGTCAATAGGTTAGTCCAATAAATCATATAAAAATTTGCCAAAAATATGTGAAAGTTGTATAATATTGGCATGAAACAATAAAAAATTATAGATACAACGGAGATGTATCAATCGCTCGGCACCGACCACCCACCGTAACCGGGAACTCCCTGAAATGTTCCTCGCCCTCACTTCTACCATGATTTTTCCATCGTGGACGGCCCAAAGAATGTCATGCAGGTGCGTCCTAGCCCGCCATGGATGAAAAAACCATTTTCTATCATGATTTTTTGTCATAGAAGTAGGAGCGCATCACATCTATGATGATACGTGGTTTTGTTATAATTATCGTCATAGAAGTGTCATAAGCATGACAGGAAAAAAAATCGTTCAGCCCAAAATGTCATGGATGTGTCTTTTTTTGTAGTGAATGAAGATAGCAGGTGGTATCATTATCGAGGCCTTTTAGTTGTATGGTAACATGAATGAACATATGACAGTGGCATTTTGTATCTATATTTTGCATCAATGATCATCATGTGGATGTTTAGATCAGGGTTCCATTGTTTACTCCCATAAAAGAACATAATTTCCTTCGTTTACTTGACAGGTTAAGATGCCTCTCAATAGATCAGTTAGGTTGTAGAATTTTTGTAAGTGTATTAGATCACTTGCCATACTTAGATTGGCATTATTATCAACTTACTTGTTATTATTGTTATGATTGGCATTCGATCACTTGCCATACTTTGATTGGCATGATTATCAACTTACTTGTTATTCTTGTTTGATCAGCAAGGCAATATTATCAACTTACAAATCATTTTCCAACTTGCAACACATATAAAAAATGGGCATGGATGCAACCTACTTGTTATTCTTGTTTGACATGTGTGTTTGGTTCTTGTCAGAACTAAGGAAATTTTTTGTTAGCAGTAAGGAAATTCTTGTTTGGCATTGTGATGCTATATATATATATATATATATACATATATACATATATATATATATATATATTTGTAGTGATTGGTATTACATCACTTGTCGTACTTTCCATACTTTGATTGGCATTATTATCAACTTGCCATACTTGCTATCTATATATATTCTTGTAGTGAATTGGCATTACATCACTTGCCATGTGTGTTTGGTTCTTGTCATAATAACCTATACTTGTCATTATTTTCAAGTTCCAGCCATGACTAGCTGGAACAGACACTACCAGTCCTCGTGCAACTTCGCCGCCTATGATGAAGTTGACAAAGGCGAAACGAGCACCAACCAGGTAAGATTAAAAAAACATCCATGAGCATTGCAAACACATGCATATCACTACTGCAGGATGCTGCTAACGTGACACTACGATCAGAGACCCTTCAATGAAACTCTGTGCGATGCATTAATCGTAAAAAAGATGGAAAACGTTTGCGATGAAGGATAAATCAAACACGGTTCATATTTTAGTTGTGTGTGCGATGAGGGGCATACGGTTCAGTTGAATGAACTGTTTACGATGAGGCAAAACAAAAGAAACGGGCAGCCAGATGAAGGTGTGTGCAATATACAGCATATGGTTCACTCAGATGAACTATTTGTGATTAGGCAACACAAAAGAAACGATCAGCCAGATCAAGGTGTGTGCGATATACGGCATACGGTTCACTTGGATGAACTGTTTGCTTTCAGCCAAGAAAACAGAAATGGTTCAATTTAACAGGATGTGTGTGATACGCGGCAAACAGGTCTGTAATCAGAAATGTGTGTGAAGACCGATAATAATATAGACAGTTGCTGCTAATAAGCCGTGTGTGTTGTGGAAAAACGCTTGGTGGTATACAATTGTCAGCGATTGATGAAATCATCACCGACAGGTTCCAAGTATGGTCTGTGTGCGATGTCATTGCACACAGAACAACAACATATGTACTTATAACTTATAAGGACTTGATTCCATAAACAGATTGAACATCCAATTACATATGTGGCTAGTACACACATGACATTTGCACACACCAAAGTATCTTCCGAAATGCCTAGAAAACTCAAATAATGTATAAAAAGGCAACACGAATCATGAATAATTTTATATTTTTAGGACGACGTTACTATAGTTGCATATTGCCTCTGTAAAATAAATCAAGGTGGGAAGAGACAGTGTATGTCGTTTCGCTCACATAGGTGACAAGGTCCCTCTCGGAACCATGAGCCTTTTTGAGAGAAGCTTCGGTTTGTAAGAAGTTTGTACCAAAACTTATCCCAAATTGGACTAATTTTTTACCACAACATGTTGGTGCTATGTCATAACACCATGCCAAGTTTCATGATTTTGAGGCGAGTTTTGGATTTACAGTAATTTTAAAACCAGGTTTCTCAATGTTTACTATCGAGTCCGCACTGCCCGGGATAGGTTTTTTCCTCGTGGGTCCCAAATGACAAATCCAAATCTTTCACTACCATGCATCTTTTCTTATTAATAATTAAAGCACATTTGGTGTGCCAGCTGAAAATAAGTTTGTGGGTGCTGGTGGGCGCTAAGAACTTGCGGTTCTGTAATGAACAAAGATCAAAAGGATCCCTCGAGAGTGAGGTTCTTTCCCTATGTTGTGAATGCTTATAATATTTATGTATTAATTAAAGAAATGGCAAGCCATTGGCCCAGTATGAAAGAAAATATGGGTCAAAGCCGAGTTGAAAAGGGCAACAATATCTAACTCCAGCTTACAAACAGTACAAAAGCATGAGGATTAATTGCTCATCAGGTTTACACAAAATCCAGATTGAACAGGACAATGACATCTAACTCAACCAAAGTTTTCGGCAGTCACAATCAAATGGATTGGTCTGATCCATAAAATCAAGATCCCGGGCCAGAAATTCTACTGGTCCATGACGACAATCAGTTGTAAAAAGAAGCCGAGCACAATCATAAGCCCTTAGGTCCACCTGAAACTTCTTTTTATGATGTTCAACACTTGCAGCCGTAAGAAATTTCTTATCGAAAAACTTAATCCTCACGGACAATAGTGCCCTTGCATTCAACATGAAGAATGTGACAAAGCTAATGTTTGCATTGTTGGATGCATATCCTTCCAGTGTTACTGTCTTCAAACGAATGTCATGAGATCTGAGAAAATCCCGGTGCTTCTTGAACCATCGATTGGTTATACTTTTTCCTCCATGTGTTAGTGCCTATATAGAGATGAAGATTGAAAACACTTAATGTCTAAAAAATATTATGTTGAAAGAGTGGGCTGAACAATTAATTATAGTACATTATATATGAGCTTTCAATGTGCATGAAATCATCACCTTTATATACAAATTCTCCAGACATGGAAAGCATTGCAGCAAGCCAATAATCGTGTTCAGATCAAAACACCACATGCTGATATGTAAGGTCTTGACAGAATCCACCAGCACTGATAGGATGGGCAAGCTCTTCATTGAGCATAGAACATAATATTACTACCAAAAGTGTACTCCAAGATGATACTTATGCGCACAAATGAAAAAAGCAGATTACAAAAGTTCACGTGAATAATATACAGTACCTCAATAGGTGTGGAGCCAAACACCATCTTGAACCATCTAAAAGGATCACGAATTGCACCGATGGTCTCCAGTTTAGGCGTAGAGACTACAGTTATTTGCGAAGGTACTATCACAGAATCAAGGAGCAACCTTTGAAGTGAAGGGGCATCTTCGATGATGAGATCATGTCCGAAAAACAAATTCCCATGCTTACAAGGTGGGGAGACTTCATTTTGGGAAAAAGGATATGAATTTCCATTCCAAAAATAAGCAGCAAGTGCTCCAGGGCAGGGCAGCTAGAGTGGATGATTCTGTGAAGTGCGGCCTCCGACAGATCGACCACCACAAGCGAAAGTTTTTTAGCAGTGGGAGTCGAAGAATTTGTACCAGATTGTCTGCTAGATGGCACCGGGCGAAGGTGGTGGTGTGGAGAGAGGAGGAAAACCACGAGATGGACATCGGTGGTGAGGGCACAGATACATCGGTTCGTGGTATGTTACATACATAGTCATGGTAGAACTCAAGCTGCTGGAGTTTTTCGAATTGATGGGAAGTCAGCCAGGCGGCCACCATGCAGGGAATGTACAACAGGTAGCATGCCGGGATGCAGATGCGTTGAACGGAGCCCTAGTGGGAGGAGATGATGGCTCCGAGGAGTTCAGAATCATCATCGATAGATATCTGACGACATTCGAGATTAAGGCGCGACGCCCACAGAGTGCGCCACCAAGATGCGGGGACTTGTGTGCGGCAGCCATCCTTGGTGGGGAGAAGGGAGATGATCTACCCAAGGATGCCGTCCGGGAGATCGCTACTACCTCTTGAGCACTGCGTTCGATTTCCTTGAAGAGGAAAGGGTGATGCAGCAGAGTAGAGTAAGTATTTCCCTCAGTTTCTGAGAACCAAGGTATCAATCCAGTAGGAGGCTACGCGCGAGTCCCTCGTACCTACGCAAAACAAATAGCTCAACGCAACCAACACGATTAGGGGTTGTCAATCCCTTCACGGTCACTCACGAGAGTGAGATCTGATAGAGATGATTGATAATATTTTTGGTATTTTTGATATAAAGATGCAAGGTAAAATAAAAGGCAAAGTAAAAAAGCAAAGCAATAATAAAGTGATTGAAGATTGGTATGATGAGAATAGACCCGGGGGCCATAGATTTCACTAGTGGCTTCTCTCAAGAGCATAAGTATTCTATGGTGGGTGAACAAATTACTGTTGAGCAATTGATAGAATTGAGCATAGTTATGAGAATATCTAGGTATGATCATGTATATAGGCATCACGTCCGAGACAAGTAGACCGACTCCTAACTGCATCTACTACTATTACTCCACTCATCGACCGCTATCCAGCATGCATCTAGAGTATTAAGTTCAAGAAAACAGAGTAACGCCTTAAGCAAGATGACATGATGTAGAGGAATAAATTCATGCAATATGATAAATACCCCATCTTGTTATCCTCGATGGCAACAATACAATACGTGCCTTGCTGCCCCTACTGTCACTGGGAAAGGAAACCACAAGATTGAACCCAAAGCTAAGCACTTCTCCCATTGCAAGAAAAACCAATCTAGTAGGCCAAACCAAACTGATAATTCAAAGAGACTTGCAAAGATAACCAATCATACATAAAAGAATTCAAAGAAGATTCAAATATTGTTCATAGATAAACTTGATCATAAACCCACAATTCATCGGTCTCAACAAACACACCGCAAAAAGAAGATTACATTGAATAGATCTCCACGAGAGAGGGGGAGAACATTGTATTGAGATCCAAAAAGAGAGAAGAAGCCATCTAACTACTAACTATGGACCCGAAGGTCTGAGGTAAACTACTCACACTTCATCGGAGGGGCTATGGTGATGATGTAGAAGCCCTCCATGGTGGGTTCCCCTTCCGGCGGAGCTCCGGAACAGGCCCCAAGATGGGATCTCGTGGGTACAGAAGGTTGCGGCGGTGGAATTAGGTTTTTGGCTCCATATCTGATCGTTTGGGGGTACGTAGGTATATATAGGAGGAAGGAGTACGTCGGTGGAGCTTCGGGGGGCCCACGAGGCAGGGGGCGCGCCCTAGGGGGGGCGCGCCCTCCACCCTCGTGACCGCCTCCCTCCTTTCTTGACGGAGGGTCCAAGTCTCCTGGATTATATTTGTTGAGAAAATCACGTTCCCGATGGTTTCATTCCGTTTGGACTCCGTTTGATATTCCGTTTCTTCGAAACACTAAAATAGGCAAAAAACAACAATTCTGGGCTGGGCCTCCGGTTAATAGGTTAGTCCCAAAAGTAATATAAAAGTGGAAAATAAAGCCCAATATGGTCCAAAACAGTAGATAATATAGCATGGAGCAATCAAAAACTATAGATACGTTGGAGACGTATCAGGCATCCCCAAGCTTAATTCCTGCTCGTCCTCGAGTAGGTAAATGATAAAAAAAGAATTTTTGATGCGGAGTGCTACTTGGCATAATTTCAATGTAACTCTTCTTAATTGTGGTATGAATATTCAGATCTGAAAGATTCAAGACAAAAGTTCATATTGACATAAAAATAATAATACTACAAGCATACTAATAAAGCAATTATGTCTTCTCAAAATGACATGGCCAAAGAAAGTTATCCCTACAAAATCATATAGTCTGGCTATGCTCTATCTTCACCACACTAAGTATTTAAATCATGCACAACCCCGATGACAAGCCAAGCAATTGTTTCATACTTTTGAAATTTTCAAAACTTTTTCAATCTTCATGTAATACAAGAGCGTGAGCCATGGATATAGCACTATATTTGGAATAGAATGGTGGTTGTGGAGAAGACAAAAAGAGGGGAAGATAGTCTCACATCAACTAGGCGTATCAACGGGCTATGGAGATGCCCATCAATAGATATCAATGTGAGTGAGTAGGGATTTCCATGCAACGGATGCACTAGAGCTATAAGTATATGAAAGCTCATCAAAAGAAACTAAGTGGGTGTGCATCCAACTCGCTTGCTCACGAAGACCTAGGGCATTTTGAGGAAGCCCATCATTGGAATATACAAGCCAAGTTCTATAATGTAAAATTCCCACTAGTATATGAAAGTGACAAAATGAGAAACTCTCTATCATGAAGATCATGGTGCTACTTTGAAGCACAAGTGTGGTAAAAGGATAGTAACATTGTCCCTTCTCTCTTTTTCTCTCATATTTTTTTATTTGGGCCTTTCTCTTTTTTTATGGCCTCTTTCTCTTTTTTTTCTTCTTCTTTTTATTTTTCGTCCGGAGTCTCATCCCGACTTGTGGGGCAATCATAGTCTCCATCATCCTTTCCTCTCTTGGGACAATGCTCTGAAAATGATGATCATCACACTTTTTATTTTTCTTACAACTTAACAATTAAAACTCGATACTTAGAACAAAATATGACTCCATATGAATGCCTCCGGCGCTGTACCGGGATATGCAATGAATCAAGAGTGACATGTATGAAAGAATTATAAACGGTGGCTTTGCCACAAATACAATGTCAACTACATGATCATGCTAGCAATATGACAATAATGGAGCGTGTCATAATAAACGGAACGGTGGAAAGTTGCATGGGGATATATCTCGGAATGGCTATGGAAATGCCATGGTAGGTAGGTATGGTGGCTGCTTTGAGGAAGGTATATGGTGGGTGTATGATACCGGCGAAAAGTGCGAGGTATTAGAGAGGCTAGCAATGGTGGAAGGATATGAAAAATGCGTATAATCCATGGACTCAACATTAGTCATAAAGAACTCATATACTTATTGCAAAAATTTAGAAGTTATCAAAGCAAAGTATTACGCGCATGCTCCTAGGGGGATAGATTGGTAGGAAAAGACCATCGTCATTCCCCGACCGCCACTCATAAGGAAGACAATCGATAAATAAATCATGCTCCGACTTCATCACATAACGGTTCACCATACGTGCATGCTACGGGAATCACAAACTTTAACACAAGTACTTCTCAAATTCACAACTATTCAACTATCATGACTCTAATATCACCATCTTCATATCTCAAAACAATTATCAAGCATAAAACTTTTCTTAGTATTCAACGCACTCAAAAGAAAGTTTTACAAATCTTGAATACCAAGCATATTATTATTAAGCAAATTCCCATGCTATTTAAGACTTTCAAAATAATCTAAGTGAAGCATGAGATATCAATAGTTTCTATAAAACAAATCCACCACCGTGCTCTAAAAGATATAAGTGAAGCACTAGAGCAAAACTATAAAGCTCAAAAGATATAAGTGAAGCACATAGAGTATTCTAACAATTTCCAATTCATGTATGGCTCTCTCAAAAGGTGTGTACAACAAAGATGATTGTGTTAAACTAAAAAGCAAAGACTCAAATCATACAAGACGCTCCAAGCAAAACACATATCATGTGGTGAATAAAAATATAGCACCAAGTAAAATTACCGATGGAAGTAGATTTAAAGAGGGGATGCCTTCCGGGCATCCCCAAGCTTTGACTTTTGGTGTCCTTGGATTATCTTGGGGGTTCCATGGGCATCCCAAAGCTTAGTCTCTTGCCACTCCTTGTTCCATAATCCATCAAAAGATTTCACCCAAAACTTGAAAACTTCACAACACAAAACTCAACAGAAATCTCGTGATCTTCGTTAGCAGAAGAAAACAAAAGACCACTTCAAGGTACTGTAATGAACTAATTTTTTATTTATATTGGTGTTAAAACTACTGTATTCCAACTTCTCTATGGTTTATAAACTATTTTAATATCCATATATTCATCAAAATAAGCAAACAACACACGAAAAAACAGAATCTGCCAAAAACAGAACAGTCTGTAGTAATCTGTAACTAACACAAACTTATGGAACTCCAAAACATCAGCCAAAATAGGAAGACCTAGGCAATTTGTTTAGTGATCGGAATCAATTGGAATCACTATTTTATCACGTTCTGGTGATTTTTAAGAATTGTTTTCGTGAACAGAAAGTTTCTGGAAATTACAGCAAGATCAAATAACTATCATCCAAGAAGATCCTATAGGTTTAACTTGGCACAAACACTAACTAAAAGATAAAACCACATCTAGACAGAAGGTAGATGGATTATTTATTCTTAAACAGAAAGACAAGCAAAAAAACTAAAATAAAATTGGGTTGCCTCCCAGCAAGCGCTATCGTTTAACGCCCCTAGCTAGGCATAAAAGCAAGGATAGATCTAGGTATTGCCATCTTTGGTAGGCAATTCTTCAATGAGGCATCTACCTTCCTTAGAAATTTCTTTCTTTTTAGTAATTATTAAACTTTTAGGCACAAGATCAAAAAAATCATTCATAGCAAATGGTTCCTTAATGATAGCAAAAAGATTGGGATGAATACTTATAGATTTAAGATCCGCAGATTCTTTACTAGAAGATTCACCCTTATTTTTAGGAACATACATAAGCTTGGCATTTTTAGTAGGAGGACTTGGAGTGTTCTTTACGGAAGAAAAAGCGGTTCCCAAGTTTGTAATGATACCCTCAAGTTTATCGATTCTAGTGGAATCTTGATTTATTCTTTCATTAACTATGGGTTCCTTTTCCTTAATATTTTTCAAAGTTACTCCTACCTTAGATCCATATTGGGTAATTTGGTTGTGGATATTTTTATCCAAATTTTTAATTAACTCAACGGTAGCAACTTTATTTTCAATAATTTCAAGTCTTTGCATTACATGCTCCAAAGTTAACATAGTTCCATTAACCAAAACAGGTGGTGAGCCAAATAAATCTATCATAGCATTATAAGAATCAAAAGTATGGCTACCCAAGAAATTCCCTCCGGTAATGGTATCAAGGATATTTCTATACCAAGGATTAGCACCTACATAAAAATTGCGGAGAAGAACTGAAGTAGATTGCTTCCTGGAAGATCTATTTTGAGCATTGCAAATTCTATACTAAGCGTCTTTTAGATTTTCTCCCTCCCTTTGCTTAAAATTTAGAACTTCATTCTCGGGAGACAACGGAGAAGATATAAGACTAGCCATGACGACAAGGCAAGCGGGAAAAAGGCAAACGGAAAAAGAGAGGGCGAATAAAACGACAAGGGTGAAGTGGGGGAAAGGAAAATGAGAGGCAAATGGCAAATATTGTAATGCGAGAAATAAGGGATTGTGATGGGTACTTGGTATGTTGACTTTTGCATAGACTCCCCGGCAACGGCGCCAGAAGTCTTCCTGCTACCTCTTGAGCACTGCGTTGGATTTCCTTGAAGAGGAAAGGGTGATGCAGCAGAGTAGAGTAAGTATTTCCCTCAGTTTTTGAGAACCAAGGTATCAATCCAAAGAGGAGGCTACGCCATGAGTCCCTCGTACCTACACAAAACAAATAGCTCAACGCAACCAACGCGATTAGGGGTTGTCAATCCCTTCATGGTCACTTATGAGAATGAGATCTGATAGAGATGATAGATACCATTTTTGGTATTTTTGATATAAAGATGCAAGGTAAAATAAAAGGCAAAGTAAAAGAGCAAAGCAATAATAAAGTAATTGAAGATTGATATGATGAGAATAGACCCGGGGGCCATAGATTTCACTAGTGGCTTCTCTCAAGAGCATAAGTATTCTACGGTGGGTGAACGAATTACTGTTGAGCAATTGACAGAATTGAGCATAGTTATGAGAATATCTAGGTATGATCATGTATATAGGCATCACGTCCGAGACAAGTAGACCGACTCCTGCCTGCATCTACTACTATTACTCCACTCATCGACCGCTATCCAGCATGCATCTAGAGTATTAAGTTCAAGAAAACAGGGTAACGCCTTAAGCAAGATGACATGATGTAGAGGAATAAATTCATGCAATATGATAAATACCCCATCTTGTTATCCTCGATGGCAAAAATACAATACGTGCCTTGCTCCCCTCATCACACCGGGAAAGGACACCACAAGATTGAACCCAAAGCTAAGCACTTCTCCCATTGCAAGAAAAACCAATCTAGTAGGCCAAACAAAACTGATAATTCGAAGAGACTTGCAAAGATAACAAATCATACATAAAAGAATTCAGAGAAGATTCAAATATTGTTCATAGATAAACTTGATCATAAACCCACAATTCATCGGTCTCAACAAACACACCGCAAAAAGAAGATTACATCGAATAGATATCCACGAGAGAGGGGGAGAACATTGTATTGAGATCCAAAAAGAGAGAAGAAGCCATCTAGCTACTAACTATGGACCCGAAGTTCTGAGGTAAACTACTCACACTTCATCGGAGGGGCTATGGTGATGATGTAGAAGCCCTCCGTGGTGGATTCCCATTTCGGCGGAGCTCCGGCACAAGCCCCAAGATGGGATCTCGTGGGTACAGAAGGTTGCGGCGGTGGAATTAGGTTTTTGGCTCCGTATCTGATCGTTTGGGGGTACGTAGGTATATATAGGAGGAAGGAGTACGTCGGTGGAGCTTCGGGGGGCCCACGAGGCAGGGGGCGCGCCCTGATGACCCACAAGTATAGGGGATCTATCGTAGTCCTTTCGATAACTAAGAGTGTCGAACCCAACGAGGAGCAGAAGGAAATGATAAGCGGTTTTCAGCAAGGTATTCTCTGCAAGTACTGAAATAAGTGGTAACAAATAGTTTTGTGATAAGGTAAATTGTAACGAGCAACAAGTAACAAAAGTAAATAAGGTGCAGCAAGGTGGCCCAATCCTTTTTGTAGCAAAGGACAAGCCGGAACAAACTCTTATAATAGGAAAAGCGCCCCGAGGACACATGGGAATATCGTCAAGCTAGTTTTCATCATGTTCATATGATTCGTTCGGTACTTTGATAATTTGATATGTGGGTGGACCGGTGCTTGGGTGCTGTTCTTACTTGAACAAACATCCCACTTATGATTAACCTCTATTGCAAGCATCAGCAACTACAACAAAAGTATTAAGGTAAACCTAACCATAGCATGAAACATATGGATCCAAAACAGCCCTTACGAAGCAACGCATAAACTAGGGTTTAAGCTTCGTCACTCTAGCAACCCATCATCTACTTATTACTTCCCAATGCCTTCCTCTAGGCCCAAATAATGGTGAAGTGTTATGTAGTCGACGTTCACATAACACCACTAGAAGTTAGACAACATACATCTCATCAAAATATCGAACGAATACCAAATTCACATGACTACTAATAGCAAGACTTCTCCCTTGTCCTCAGGAACAAACGTAACTACTCACAAAGCATATTCATGTTCATAATCAGAGGGGTAATAATATGCATAAAGGATCTGAACATATAATCTTCCACCAAATAAACCAACTAGCATCAACTACAAGGAGTAATCAACACTACTAGCAACCTACTAGCACCAATCCCGGACTTGGAGACAAGAATTGGATACAAGAGATGAACTAGGGTTTGGAGATGAGATGGTGATGGTGAAGATGTTGATGGAGATTGACCTCTCCCGATGAGAGGAGCATTGGTGATGATGATGACGATGATTTCCCCCTCCCGGAGGGAAGTGTCCCCGGCAGAACAGCTCCGCCGGAGCCCTAGATTGGTTCCGCCAAGGTTCCGCCTCGTGGCGGCGGAGTCTCGTCCCGAAAGATTGCTTATGATTTTTTTTCTCATCGAAAGAGCTCATATAGGAGAAGATGGGCGCCGGAGAGCCACTGTGGGGGCCCACGAGGTAGGGGCGCCAGGGGGGCCCCCCACCCTCGTGAGCAGGGTGTGGGCCCCCTGGCCTTCATCTTTGGCGATGATTTTTCTTTATTTATTTTAAGACATTCCGAGTTTCAGGACTTTTGGAGTTGCACATAATAGGTCTCCAACATTTGCTCCTTTTCCAGCCAGAATTCCAGCTGCCGGCATTCCCCCTCTTCATGGTAAACCCTATAAAATAAGAGAGAATAGCCATAAGTATTGTGACATAACGTAAAATAACAGCCCATAATGCGATAAATATCGATATAAAAGCATGATGCAAAATGGACGTATCAACTCCTCCAAGCTTAGACCTCGCTTGTCCTCAAGCTTAAAAGCCGATAACAATAAACATGTCCTCATGTTTAGAGGTAGAGGCGTCGATAAAAATAAAATACGGACATGAAGGCATCATGATTATTCTCATAACAGCAACATATATTGATTTGTCATATGATTACTCATGTTCAAATGATGATCTTTTCGCAAAGCCAAAGTATGAATCAGAAACCTTATTGAGCACCAACAAATTATACCCTTAGTCATTGAAACAATTGCAATTTATCATAACATCGGAAAGAGTCTGTGTCAGAGCTTAAAAGCAAGTCCACATACTCAACTATCACTTAGTCCTTCATAATATCTAACACTCTCGCAATACTTGTGGTTACGAAGTTTTAACCGGACACGGAGAAAGATAGGGGCTTGTAGTTTTGCCCCACAACCTTTTACCTCAAGGGTAATGTCAACAATAATAATTCATGCTCCCCCACATCCAATTATATATATATATATATATATATCTATATATATAGATATATATATCAATTTCTTTCCAACATGCTTTGGGCTTGCCAAAGGACAAAATGAAAAAGGAAAGGTGAAGATCACCGTGACTCTTGCATAAGGTAGAGGATAATAATAAAAGATAGGCCCTTCGCAGAGGGAAGAAGAGGTTGCCATGCGCTTTTATGGTTGGATGCACAAAATCTTAATGCAAAAGAACGTCACTTTATATTGCCCCTTGTATGTGAACCTTTATTATGCAGTCCGTCGCTTTTATTAAGTCCCACAACAAGTTCGTACAAAGCTTATTTCTCTGCACTAATAAGTCATGCATATTTAGAGTGCAATTTTTATTGCTTGCACCGATGACAACTTACTTGAAGGATCTTACTCAAACCATAGGTAGATATGGTGGACTCTCATGGCTAACTGGTTTAAGGGTATTTGGAAGCACAAGTAGTATCTCTACTTGGTGCTGAGAATTTGGCTAGCATGAGGGGGAAAGGCAAGCTCAACATGTTAGGAGATCCATGACAATATACTTTATCTCAGAGATAAGAAAACATAACTCAATACGTTGTCTTCCTTGTCCAACATCAACTCTTTTGCATGTCATATTTTAATGAGTGTTCCCAATCATAAAATATGTCAATGATAATATATCTATATGTGAAACCTCTCTCTCCTTATTACTTCCTATTAATTGCAACGATGACCAAAGCCATATTTGCCAACTCCCAACAACTTTTAATCATCATACTCTTTCTATGTGAAGTTATTACTTTCACTAAAATCAATATAAACTCTTTGATTATTTTTATTCTTTTCTTCTTTCTATTCAAGATCATTGCAAAGTAATCAAGCCCTTGACTCAACACTAATTATATATAGCTCGCGGGATCGATTACAAAGAGAAATCATAAAGCAAAACTCAAAACTAGATCATGCCATGACTTTTATTCTACTAAATCAAGATACCACTAATAGGATCGAACTAAGAAAAACGGTAAAGATAGGAGTTGTGATGGTGATACGATGCCGGGGCACCTCCAACAAGCTTGGCAGTTGCCAAGGGGAGTGCCCATACCCATGTGATTATGTCTCCGTCTTTGTTGTTGGCGGTGGAGGTATTGTTGATGATGCAAGCTTGTCTTCCACCTTCCATGGCATAGACTCACCCTCATAGAAGGATGATCGAGTCTCCGGAATCCTCAAATCTGCAACGGAAACATCTTGAAACGAAAACAGAGGATATTTGCGTGATATAGTCGTCAAAACCTTCGGGAGAATATATATAATAAATTTTTACCGACCAAAATACGTATCGTGCAAGAAAACGGAGTCCGGAGGCTACACGAGGTGCTCACGAGGTAGCAGAGCGCGCCCAGGGGGGTAGGGCGCGCCCTCCACCCTCGTGGAGGCCTCTTGTCCTCCCCGGACTGCTACTTATTTTTCTATTTTTCTAAATATTCCAAAACGGAGAAATATTGCTTTAAATTTTTTTTTGGAGTCGGTTTACTTACCGTACCACATACCTATTCCTTTTCGGAGTCTGAAATGTTTCGGAAAGTGTCCCTTATGTATTCCTCCGGGGTTACGGTTTCAATAACATTGGTTTCAACATTTATAGGATTACCTGAGATATAGTGTTCGATTCTTTGACCGTTTACCACCTTCGGATTTGTGCCTTCGAAATTGTTGATTTTTATGGCACCGGAACGATAGATCTCCTCGATAACGTAGGGACCTTCCCATTTAGAGAGAAGTTTTCCTGCAAAAAATCTTAAACGAGAGTTGTATAGCAATACATAATCACCTACATTGAACTCACGCTTTTGTATCCTTTTGTCATGCCATCTTTTAACTTTTTCTTTAAATAACTTGGGCATTTTCATAGGCTTGGGTTCTCCATTCATCAAGTGAGCTAATATCAAATAACCTCTTCTCATCGGCAAGTTTGAAATCATAGTTGAGCTCTTTAATAGCCCAATATGCATTATGTTCTAGTTCGAGAGGTAAGTGACATGCTTTTCCATAAACCATTTTATACGGAGACATACCCATAGGATTCTTATATGCAGTTCTATAGGCTCATAGTGCATCATCAAGTTTCTTGGACCAATTCTTTCTAGACCTATTGATTGTCTTTTGCAAAATTAATTTGAGCTCTCTATTGCTCAATTCTACCTGACCACTAGACTGCGGGTGATATGGAGATGCAATTCTATGATTAACGTCGTATTTAGCAAGCATCTTACGGAAAGCACCATGAATAAAGTGTGAACCACCATCAGTCATTAAATATCTAGGGACTCCAAACCTTGGAAAAATAACTTCCTTAAGAATTTTAATAGAAATGTTATGATCAGCACTACTAGTTGGAATAGCTTCTACCCACTTAATAACGTAATCAACAGCAACTAAAATATGTGTATATCCATTAGAGGCAGGAAAAGGTCCCATATAATCAAAGCCCCAAACATCAAATGGTTCAATAACAAGTGAATAATTCATAGGCATTTCTTGACGTCTACTAATATTACCAATTCTTTGACATTCATCACAAGACAAAACAAACTTACGGGCATCTTTGAAGAGAGTAGGCCAATAAAAACCAGATTGGAATACCTTATGTGCAGTTCTATATCCAGTGTGGTGTCCTCCATAAGCTTCAGAGTGACACTTGCGTAGGATCTGTTCCTGTTCATGCTCAGGTACACAACGTCTAATAACACCATCTACTCCTTCTTTATAAATATGTGGGTCATCCCAAAAGTAATGTCGCAAATCATAAAAGAACTTTTTCTTTTGTTGGTATGTGAAGCTAGGCGGTATAAATTTAGCAACAATATAATTAGCATAATCAGCATACCATGGAGTGCTACGAGAAGTGCTTACGACATTTAATTGTTCATCATGAAAGCTATCATCAATAGGTAGTGGGTCATCAAGAACATTCTCTAACCTAGATAAGTTGTCTGCAACGGGGTTCTCAGCTCCTTTTCTATCAACAATATGCAAATCAAATTCTTGCAGCAAGAGAACCCATCTAATAAGTCTAGGTTTAGCGTCTTTCTTTTCCATAAGATATTTAATAGCAGCATGATCAGTGTGAATAGTTACTTTAGAATCAACAATATAGGGTCTGAATTTATCACAAGCAAATACAACTGCTAAAAGTTCCTTTTCGGTAATAGCATAATTTCTTTGAGCATTGTCTAGAGTCTTACTAGCATAATGGATAACATTCAATTTCTTATCAACTCTTTGCCCTAGAACATCACCTACAGCATAATCACTAGCATCACATATAATTTCAAAGGGTAAATTCCAATCAGGTGGCTGAACAACAGGTGCAGAGACTAATGCTTTCTTAAGTATTTCAAATGCTTCTACACAATCATCATCAAAGACAAATGGTACATCTTTTTGTAATAAATTAGTCGAGGTCGAGAAATTTTTGAGAAGTCCTTAATGAACCTCCTATAAAATCCGGCATGACCAAGGAAACTTCTTATACCTTTGATGTCCTTGGGACATGGCATCTTTTCAATAGCATCAACCTTGGCTTTATCAACTTCAATACCTCTTTTCGGAAACCTTGTGCCCCAAGACAATACCTTCATTAACCATAAAGTGGCACTTTTCCCAATTCAAGACAAGATTAGTTTCTTCACATCTCTGCAAAACTCGATCAAGATTGCTCAAGCAATCATCAAAATAGGATCCATAGACAGAAAAGTCGTCCATGAAAACCTCACAAATATTTTCACAAAATTCAGAGAGTATAGCCATCATGCATCTTTGAAAGGTAGCAGGTGCATTACCTAAACCAAAAGGCATATGTCTATAAGCAAAAGTACCAAAAGGGCATGTAAAAGTAGTCTTTGATTGATCTTTAGCCGACACAGGCATTTGAGAGAAACCAGAATAACCATCTAGAAAGCAATAATGTGTATGTTTGCATAATCTTTCTAGCATTTGATCAATAAAAGGTAAGGGGTAATGATCTTTCTTAGTAGCTTTGTTTAATTTGCAGAAATCAATTACCATCCTATAACCTGTGATAATTCTTTGCGAAATCAATTCATATTTATCATTAGGGACAACAGTAATACCTCCCTTCTTGGGGACACAATGGACAGGACTTACCCACTGACTATCAGCAACGTGATAAATTATACCTGCCTCCAGAAGCTTGAGTTTCTTTTCTTACCACTTCTTTCATTTTGGGATTCAAACGTCGTTGAGGATCACGAACTGGTTTGGCATCCGCTTCCAAATTTATTTTATGCCGACATAGAGTGGGACTAATGCCCTTAAGATCATCAAGAGTATATCCAATAGCGGCACGGTGCTTCTTCAGAGTTTTCAATAATCTTTCTTCTTCATGTTCTGAAAGGTTAGCACTAATAATAATAGGATATATTTTCTTTTCATCAAGATAAGCATACTTAAGATTATCAGGCAACGGTTTAAGCTCAAACTCGGGATCTCCCTTGGGTGGAGGAGGATCCCCTAGGATTTCAACAGGAAAATTGTGTTGCAGAATAGGTTCTTGTTTAAAGAATACTTCATCTATTTCCCTTCTTTCATTCATGAACATATCATTTTCATGGTCTAGCAAATAGTGTTCTAAAGGATCACTAGGAGGCACGGCAATAGAAGCAAGACCAATAATTTCATCCTTACGAGGCAATTCTTCCTCACGATGTTGTTTACTAAATTTAGAGAAATTAAACTCATGAACCATATCATCCTAGCCAATAGTAACAACATTCTTTTCGCAGTCAATCTTAGCATTAACAGTATTCAAGAAGGGTCTACCAAATATAATGGGACAAAAGCTATCTTGTGGACAACCGAGAACAAGAAAATCAGCAAGATATTTAGTTTTCCCACACAAGACTTCAACATCTCTAACAATTCCCACTGGTGAAATAGTATCTCTATTGGCAAGCTTAATTGTGACATCAATTTCTTCTAACTCAATAGGTGCAATATCATGCATAATTTCTTTGTATAATTCAATGGGTATTGCACTAGCACTAGCACCCATATCACATAAGCCGTGGTAACAATGATCTCCTATTTTAACAGAAATAACAGGCACGCCTACCACAGGTCTATGTTTATCTTTAGCACAAGGTTTAGCAATTCTAGCAGTTTCACCACAGAATTGAATAACATGCCCATCAATATTATCAGACAAGAGATCTTTAACAATAGCAATATTAGGTTCTACTTTGACTTGCTCAGGAGGTGTATAAGTTCTAGTATTGCTTTTACGAACAACAGTTGAAGCTTTAGCATGATCCTTTACTCTAACAGGGAAAGGTGGTTTCTCAACATAAGAGGTGGGAACAATAGGATCATTATAAGTGATAGTATTTTCTTCAACTTTAATAGGTGCAGCTACTTTTACTTCTATGGGAGGATGATATTTAAACCACTTCTCCTTAGGGAGATCAACATAAGTAGCAAAAGATTCACAGAAAGAAGCTACTATCTCAGAGTCAAGTCCATATTTAGTGCTAAACTTACGGAAAATATCGGCATCCATAAAAGATTTAATACAATCAAACTTAGGTGTCATACCTGACTCCTTACCTTCTTCGAGGTACCAATCTTCAGAGTTGCGTTTAATTCTATCCAATAAATTCCATTTGAATTCAATAGTCTTCATCATAAAAGAGCCAGCACAAGAAGTATCAAGCATGGTGTGATTGTTATCAGAAAGCCGAGCATAAAAACTTTGAATGATTATTTCTCTTGGAAGCTCATGATTGGGGCATGAATATAACATTGATTTAAGCCTCCCCCAAGCTTGAGCGATGCTTTCTCCTTCGCGAGGCCAAAAATTATATATATAATTGTGATCACGATGAACAAGATGCATAGGGTAATACTTTTGATGAAATTCCAATTTCAATCTTTTATAGTTCCATGATCTCGTATCACATAGCCTATACCATGTCAATGTGTCTTCCTTCAGAGATAAAGGAAAAGCCTTCTTCTTAACAACATCAACGGGTACACCTGCAAGCTTAAATAATCCACAAATTTCATCCACATATATTAAGTGCTCATCAGGGTGCTTTGTTCCATCTCCTGTAAAAGGATTAGCTAGCAGTTTTTCCATCATACCCGATGGAAATTCAAAAGGAGTTTCATTTTCAATAGGTTCAGTAGGGTTGAGGAGCAACTCTTTGTTTCATCGGACGGGGTGAAGATACCCGAACAAGCCCCTCAGAGAATTACTTTCCATAGTAACAAGTGATGTAAAATTTCAGCACACTATATAAATTTTTCCTTACCAAATTCCACTTACCAAAGGCGCTACACTCCCCGGCAACGGCGCCAGAAAAGAGTCTTGATGACCCACAAGTATAGGGGATCTATCGTAGTCCTTTCGATAAGGAAGAGTGTCGAACCCAACGAGGAGCAGAAGGAAATGATAAGCGGTTTTCAGCAAGGTATTCTCTGCAAGTACTGAAATAAGTGGTAACAGATAGTTTTTTGATAAGGTAAATTGTAACGAGCAACAAGTAACAAAAGTAAATAAGGTGCAGCAAGGTGGCCCAATCCTTTTTGTAGCAAAGGACAAGCCGGAACAAACTCTTATAATAGGAAAAGCGCTCCCGAGGACACATGGGAATATCGTCAAGCTAGTTTTCATCACGTTCATATGATTCACGTTCGGTGGACCGGTGCTTGGGTGCTGTTCTTACTTGAACAAACATCCCACTTATGATTAACCTCTATTGCAAGCATCCACAACTACAACAAAAGTATTAAGGTAAATCTAACCATAGCATGAAACATATGGATCCAAAACAACCCCTTACGAAGCAACGCATAAACTAGGGTTTAAGCTCGCTCACTCTAGCAACCCATCATCTACTTATTACTTCCCAATGCCTTCCTCTAGGACCAAATAATGGTGAAGTGTTATGTAGTCGACGTTCACATAACACCACTAGAAGTTAGACAACATACATCTCATCAAAATATCGAATGAATACCAAATTCACATGACTACTAATAGCAAGACTTCTCCCGTGTCCTCAGGAACAAACGTAACTACTCACAGAGCATATTCATGTTCGTAATCAGAGGGGTAATAATATGCATAAAGGATCTGAACATATAATCTTCCACCAAATAAACCAACTAGCATCAACTACAAGGAGTAATCAACACTACTAGCAACCTACTAGCACCAATCCCGGACTTGGAGACAAGAATTGGATACAAGAGATGAACTAGGGTTTGGAGATGAGATGGTGCTGGTGAAGATGTTGATGGAGATTGCCCTCTCCCGATGAGAGGAGCGTTGGTGATGATGATGACGATGATTTCCCCCTCCCGGAGGGAAGTGTCCCCGGCAGAACATCTCTGCTTGAGCCCTAGATTGGTTCCGCCAAGGTTCTGCCTCATGGCGGCGGAGTCTCGTCCCGAAAGGTTGCTTATTATTTTTTTTCTCATTGAAAGAGCTCATATAGGAGAAGATGGGCGTCGGAGAGCCACCAGGGGGCCCACGAGGTAGGGGGCGCGCCCAGGGGGGGAGGGCGCGCCCCCACCCTCGTGAGCAGGGTGTGGGCCCCCTGGCCTTCATCTTTGGCGACGATTTTTCTTTATTTATTTTAAGACATTCCGTGGAGTTTCAGGACTTTTGGAGTTGCAGTAATAGGTCTCCAACATTTGCTCCTTTTCCACCAGAATTCCAGGCCAAGCATTTCCCTCTTCATGGTAAACTTTTTAAAATATGAGAGAATAGCCATAAGTATTGTGACATAACGTAAAATAACAGCCCATAATGCGATAAATATTGATATAAAGCATGATGCAAAATGGACGTATCACGCCCTAGGGGGGGGGGGCGCCCTCCACCCTCATGACCGCCTCCCTCCTTTCTTGACGGAGGGTCCAAGTCTCCTGGATCATATTTGTTGAGAAAATCACGTTCCCGATGGTTTCATTCCGCTCGGACTGCTTGATATTCCGCTTTCTTCAAACACCGAAATAGGCAAAAACAACAATTATGGGCTGGGCCTCCGGTTAATAGGTTAGTCCCAAAAGTAATATACAAGTGGAAAATAAAGCCCAATATGGTCCAAAATAGTAGATAATATAGCATGGAGCAATCAAAAATTATAGATACGTTGGAGATGTATCAATCGCTGACACGGTCCGCCGGAGATTCTACTGGTTCCTCCGGTCCAGGGGCGTGGCCGCTTCTGGCCGCGCAGCCGGGTCCAAGATCTACATCCGGTGATGGCACTAGCCGGAGCCTCATCTGTGTACATACCAATCTGAAAGAAAAAATGGCATAAACATCCATGTAGGACATTCAAAATCAATTCTCAAGATCTAGAAGAAAAAGGCACGAACATATATGTAGGACATTCAAAATCAATTCTCAAGATCTGGCCATGAATTATTAGTACGCAAGCTAAACGTAGTCGGATTTTTAGCAAAAATCATTTGTACAAAACAAACAATTAATCACTAACTCTATACATATAACATTCATACAATCAATACACTACGTGCATCTAACGAATCTTAATTACTCCGATTTCATGGACTGAGAGAACATAAACATAGGATTTGTATTCCAAAAAAATTATAGAGGGGGGGGAGTAACCAGAGAAAACACATGATATGTTTGCCGCAAAAATGGGTATATAGATGACTAACCGGTTTTCCGTCGGAGTCGCAGTCATTGCCGGAGTTGCTGTTGACCTCCGGCTCCGACTTGGGGGGGGGGGGGCATGACGACGCCGACAAAGTCAAGGTCGTGTTGCTGCCTGCGCCAGACCTCGTCGGCCGCGACGGCAACCTTTGTGCACAGCTTCACGCGTTGCGCGGGTACCAGCCCTGGTGTCGCCACTCCCTCCGATGGTGCGCTTTGACGGCATCCTCATACACTCCAGAGTCTAGACGTTGGTCACCACTGTGGACCGGGGGTGCAGTCGCCTATTATGGCCGGCGGCTTGGGCGCGCAATTGATATGGACCAGTGGGAGCAAGGCAGACTGCGGTCAAAAGCTGTCTCACCTCCCGGTGAGCCTATGCGGCGGACTTTTGCCATTCCTACCATTATTTCACACAGCTACTCGCACGGCTCCCGTAAATACGCACACCTGCATGCACGCCTCCCGGTATGCCTACATGGTGGACTGCTCGCATGCGTCCCGTCAACACACGCCTGCTTGCACAGCACACGGGGTGTGTGGCAGCACATATATTTTTTGGTTTACTCATGATTCATTCTGCCACTTTACTTCTTAACTGAAGCATGGCACGGTCTAACGCACACGGTCCGTATGAGATATTGGTTGCCAGTTTTTAATAATCTCCCGTTTGTAAGAAGATTATATCAAAATGGGTCTCATTGACGAAAAAATTCAATGTCACAGTCTACTGGTGTTCATATATGACACCACGATAAGTTTCATGAATTTCAACTCAGTTTTGGATTTACTGAATTTTAGAAATAAATATTCTCAATATTTTGAAATCTCTTGCACAGAGAAACATGCACCCAGGGACACATATGATTTTGCAACCCATTTTGGTGGACATGTAGCTCAAATTAGATTTTTGCACATTAAATCCCTAGGAAATCAATCAATGTATAAAAACGGTCGAATGATGTCTGTTTTTTTATTTTAACACGATACTCCACCTTTGGTCACATGTTCACTGCAAAAAAGTTTGACATGCCTCAGAGTGGCTGTGGTGGTGCGGATGTGTGTGTCTGTGTGTGTGTGTGTGGGGGGGGGGGGGTCCGGCAGTACACTACGAGTCATGAACCTCCGTGTGGGATTATTGATCATTTTGTGAGTCATATATGCCACATCGAAGTCGTGAATTGGTTATTTAAAGCATTACACAACCCTTTCATACATAACGTTCGACCCACATGCATGCATTGGTGGTCCTCTCGGACACTCTCCCTCGTGCGGTTATCAGCGACGTGCCCATTCGTTAGCCTGCAAAGGTTCTCAGTTTCCACCGACAACGTGAGGCATTTGACCAAAAGGTGGATTCATCTTGGCATGTGTGTGGTGTGGATCATGGTGGGATTCCATATCAAAGTTCGAGCACGTACATACACACTCCCACTGGCTTGAAGTGAGGGGGCTACACGCATCGTGGTGTAGTGCGTTTCCGGTTTGCGAAGCATGTGCCACGTCAAAGTTGTGCCTTGGGTATTCAAACATCACATAACACACGGGCGCATGCACATGGTGGTTTTGTCATATGACATCACTCGCGTGTGCCTTTCTCTGTGGGCCCACGAGGTCATCGTCGACCAGTTGAATGTACAAGGAGAGAGAGGTTAATTTGACCAACACGGATGGTTCTTTTTTGGTTTGTGTTACGTATATGCACCGTATAGGAGTATGTACATGTCAAAGAGGGGGCAATATGAATACTCTCTATATATGTGTGTTATAACCTCACTCCATGTGGGGAATTTCCGGTTCCCGAGGCAGGTGTCACATCAAAGTTGTACATTATATTGGTATTCAAACATCACGCAATACCATGCATGCGGTGGTTGCCCTATATATAGGAACTCGCTCGCGTGTGGCGCTTCCATCCGTGGGCATGCGAGGTTGTCCTCCATCACTTTGACCCAATGAGAGAGTGGTTAATTTGATCATCAAGGAATGGTTCTTTTTTTGTTTGTGCTATACAACAGAAGTACATATATACCACGCGTTGAATGGGGGCGTACATATAGCACATACCACGCGTCATGAACCTTGCGCTCTCTATAGGGACTTTTTGGTTTCCTATATACGTGGTGCCACATCAAAGTTGTGCATTGTGTATTCAAACATCACATAAACAGCTCTTTGGGCAACATGCAGACGGTGGTACGTAGTCCTATATAGGATGATTACACGCGTGCGATGTATGCTTCTCTTCTATCTTGGGCCCGCGAGTTCACCGTCCATCACTTTGACCCAGTGAGAGAGAGGTATGTTTGACAAACAAGGAGGATTAATTATTTTACAGTTGTGTTACTAGGGTTATATAGTACGTCTCGAGGGGGGTGACCAGCTTGGTCCATCACTTTCACCGACAACGCGAGAGATGTTAACTAATTTGACTTAGGAGGGGATTAATTTTTTGTTTTGTCTTGATATAGATCATGATGTGAGATTACATATATATATAATAGCACATCTGTACACATGAATCCATCCCACTGGATCGAAGGAGGGCGAGCACACGACACATCATGAACGACCTCTTGCTTTGTGTGGGGACCTCTGCGATTTTCAACGCATGCACCACATCAATGTTGTGCATTGGGTCGGGTATTCAACACATATGCGTGCATCACACACCTCCATAAATATGTTTGGGACACACACATGCAATAATGGTTGTCTTTGGACACACTCTCACTCGCTTGGTTATTGGAGGCAAGCCTATATATATTCGTGGGCCTGCGTGGACGTCCATCATTTCAACCAACGACGAGAAAGGTTACCAGGGTGGATTCTTCTTGTTTGCTTCAAGTTACAGTATAGTAGGTCGACCCATTCCAAGCCTAATTAAGTTTGAGCGCATGCTACGCGTCGTGAACCCTCGCTTGGTGTGGTGATTTTATGGTTCCAAAGCATGGTGCCACATCAAATTTGCACACTGGATATTCAAACACCATACACACCACTTCCATATACATACTTGGGCCACATGCACAGAGTGGGTATGTATTCATACAATACTCCCTCGCGAGGTTATCGGTGACAAGCTAGCCCATTCTGACCAACAACATGCAGGGAGAGGTTGTACGACCAAGTTGGATTCTGCTTGGTCCGTGTTATCTAGTACGTCTTGGTGAGATGCCCTCCCCCCGACATGTGTGTGTGTGTGGGGGGGGGGGCTACTTCGTGCTACCTATAACCTCTGTGGGGTCGGGGAAGTCCGGTTAATTTGCGAGGCACACGTGCCACATCAAAGTTGTGAATGGTAGTTAAATATCACACACCACACCCTTTTCATACGTATAGTAGGGCCACCCGCATGTGGTTCGTATGTGGTCTCACCCATCTCGAGCCACAAGCACACATTTATGGGTTGGCACACAGTCCACCTTTGTCGGGGAGCGAAAGGGGAAGTTTGTGAAGGAAATATGCCCTAGAGGCAATAATAAAGTTATTATTTATTTCCTTATATCATGATAAATGTTTATTATTCATGCTAAGAATTGTATTAACCGGAAGCATAATACATGTGTGAATATATAGACAAACAGTATGTCACTAGTATGCCTCTACTTGACTAGCTTGTTAATCAAAGATGGTTATGTTTCCTAACCATGAACAAGGAGTTGTTATTTGATTAACAAGGTCACATCATTAGTAGAATGATCTGATTGACATGACCCATTCCGTTAGCTTAACACTTGATCGTTTAGTATGTTAATGCTTTCTTCATGACCCATACATGTTCCTGTAACTATGAGATTATGCAACTCCCGTTTATCGGAGGAACACTTTGGGTACTACCAAACGTCACAACGAATCGGGTGATTATAAAGGAGTACTACAGGTGTCTCCAAAGGTACTTGTTGGGTTGGCGTATTTCGAGATTAGGTTTTGTCACTCCGATTGCTCGGAGAGGTATCTCCGTGCCTTCTCGGTAATGCACATCACTTAAGCCTTGCAAGCATTACAACTAATGAGTTAGTTGTGAGATGATGTATTACGGAACGAGTAAAGAGACTTACCGGTAACGAGATTGAACTAGGTATTGGATACCGACGATCGAATCTCGGGTAAGTAACATACCGATGACAAAGGGAACAACGTATGTCGTTATGCGGTTTGACCGATAAAGATCTTCGTAGAATATGTAGGAACCAATATGGGCATCCAGGTTCCGCTATTGGTTATTGACCGAGAATAGTTCTAGGTCATGTCTACATAGTTCTCGAACCCGTAGGGTCCGCACGCTTAACGTTTCGATGACAGTTCATTATGAGTTTATAAGTATTGATGCACCGAAGTTTGTTCGGAGTCCCGGATGTGATCACGGACATGACGAGGAGTCTCGAAATGGTCGAGACATAAAGATTGATATATTGGAAGCCTACATTTGGACATCGGAAGGGTTCCGAGTGAAATCGGGAATTTATCGAGTACCGGAGGTTACGGAACCCCGGGAACTACATGGGCCATAGTGGGCCTTAGTGGAAAGGAGAAAGGGCCAGCCCTAGGTGGTCGCAAGGCCCTTCCCTAGTCCTATTAGGACTAGGAAAGGTGGGCCGCCCTCTCTCTCTTTCCTCCGGGAATCCTAATCCAACTAGGATTGAGGGGAGTCCTACTCCCGGAGGAGTAGGACTCCTTGCGCGCCTCCCCTTGGGCCGCCACCTCCCCTTGGCTCCTTTATATACGGGGCAGGGAGGCACCCCGAGAACACACAAGTTGATCTACGGATCTTTCCTTAGCCGCAGCGGTGCCCCTTCCACCATATTCCACTTCGTCATATCGTCAGAGAGCTTAGGCGAAGCCCCGCGCCGGAGAAGTCATATCGTCGCGGTGCTTAGGCGAAGCCCTGCGTCGGTGGAGCATCAACATCGTCACCACGCCGTCGTTGACGGAACTCATCCACGACACTTTCTTTGGATCGGAGTCCGGGATCGTCATCGAGCTGAACGTGTGCGTAACTTCGGAGGTGCCGCACGCTCGGTGCTTGGATCGGTCGGATCGTGAAGACGCACGACTACATCAACCGCGTTGTTATAACGCTTCCGCTTTCGGTCTCACGAGGGTACGTGGACGGACACTCTCCCTCTCGTTGCTATGCCATCACCATGGTCTTGCGTGATCGTAGGGAAATTTTTGAAATTACCGCGTTCCCCAACAAAGTGGCATCCGAGCCTGGTTTTATGCGTAGATGTCATATGCACGAGTAGAACACAAGTGAGTTGTGGACGATACAAGTCATACTGCCTACCAGCATGTCATACTTTGGTTCAGCGGTATTGTTGGACGAGACGATCCGGACCAACCTTACGCCAGACGCTTACGCGAGACCGGTTCTCGACGTGCTTTGCACATAGATGGCTTGCGGAAGACTGTCTCTCCAACTTTAGTTGAACTGAAAAGGCTACGCCCGTCCTTGAGAAGGTTAAAACGGAGTCTATTTGACAAACTATCGTTGTGGTTTTGATGCGTAGGTAAGAACGGTTCTTGCTCAGCCCGTAGCAGCCACGTAAAACTTGCAACAACAAAGTAGAGGACGTCTAACTTGTTTTTGCAGGGCATGTTGTGATGTGATATGGTCAAGACGTGATGCTATATTTTATTGTATGAGATGATCATGTTTTGTAACCGAAGTTATCGGCAACTGGCAGGAGCCATATGGTTGTCGCTTTATTGTATGCAATGAAATCGCGATGTAATGCTTTACTTTATTACTAAGCGGTAGTGATAGTCGTGGAAGCATAAGATTGGCGAGACGACAACGATGCTACGATGGAGATCAAGGTGTCGCCGGTGACGATGGTGATCATGACGGTGCTTGGCGATGGAGATCACAAGCACAAGACGATGATGACCATATCATATCACTTATATTGATTGCATGTGATGTTTATCCTTTATACATCTTATCTTGCTTTGATTGACGGTAGCATTATAAGATGATCTCTCACTAAAATTATCAAGAAGTGTTCTCCCTGAGTATGCACCGTTGCCAAAGTTCGTAGTACCCAGACACCACGTGATGATCGGGTGTGATAAGTTCTACGTCCATCTACAACGGGTGCAAAACAGTTGCACACGCTGAATACTCAGTTAAACTTGACGAGCCTAGCATATAATGATATGGCCTCGGAACACGTAGACCGAAAGGTCGAACGTGAATCATATAGTAGATATGATCAACATAGTGATGTTCACCGTTGAAACTACTCCGTCTCACGTGATGATCGGACACGGTTTAGTTGATATGGATCACGTGATCACTTAGATGACTAGAGAGATGTCTGTCTAAGTGGGAGTTTTTAATATGATTAATTGAACTTAAATTTATCATGAACTTAGTACTGATAGTATTTTGCTTGTCTATGTTTCTGTAGATAGATGGCTCGTCTGTTGTTCCGTTGAATTTTAATGCGTTCCTTGAGAAAGCAAAGTTGAAAGATGATGGTAGCAATTACACGGATCGGGTCCGTAATTTGAGGATTATCCTCATTGCTGCACGTAAAAAATTACGTCCTGGAAGCACCGGCTGGGTGACAGGCCTGCTGCAGATCTTGAGCGAGAAGTTATGAACGTCGGCAAAAGCAGCGATGACTACTCTATAGTTCATGTGCCATGCTTTACGGCTTAGAACCGGGTCTTCAACGACGTTTTGAGCGTCATGGAGCATATGAGATGTTCCAGGAGTTGAAGTTAATATTTCAAGCAAATGCCCGGATTGAGAGATATGAAGTCTCCAATAAGTTCTATAGCTGCAAGATGGAGGAGAATAGTTACATCGGTGAGCACATACTCAAAATGTCCGGGTATAACAATCACTTAATTCAGCCGGGAGTTAATCTTCCGGATGATAGTGTCATTGATGTAATTCTCCAATCATCGCCACCAAGCTACAAGAGCTTCGTGATGAACTATAATATGCAAGGGATGACTAAGACAATTCCTGAGCTCTTCGCGATGCTAAAAGCTGCGGAGGTAGAAATCAAGAAAGAGCATCAAGTGTTGATGGTCAACAAGACCACCAGTTTCAAGAAAAAGGGCAAAGGGAAGAAGAAGGGAAACTTCAAAAAGAACAGCAAGAAAGTTGCTGATCATGAGAAGAAACCCAAGTCTGGACCTAAGCCCGAAATCGAGTGTTTTTACCGCAAGCGCATCGGACATCGGAAGCGGAACTGCCCCAAGTATTTGGCGGATAAAAAGGATGGCAAGGTGAACAAAGGTATATATGATATACATGTTATTGATGTGTACCTTACTAGAGCTCGTAGTAGCACACAGGTATTTGATCTTGGTTCTGTTGCTAATATTTGCAACTCAAACAGTGGACTACGGAATAGACGAGCAATCGGCAAAGGACGAGGTGACGATCTTGGCGTGGGAAATGGTTCCAAAGTCAATGTGATCGCGGTCGGCACGCTACCTCTACATCTACCTTCGGGATTAGTTTTAGACCTAAATAATTGTTATTTGGTGCCGCGTTGAGCATGAACATTATATCTGGATCTTGTTTAATGCGAGACGGTTATTCATTTAAATCGAGAGAATAATGGTTGTTCTATTTATATGAATAATATCTTTTATGGTCATGCACCCTTGAAGAATGGTCTATTCTTGTTGAATCTCGGCGGTAGTGATACACATATTCATAATGTTGAAGCCAAAAGATGCAGAGTTGATAATGATAGTGCAACTTATTTGTGGCACTGCCGTTTAGGTCATATCGGTGTAAAACGCATGAAGAAACTCCATCTTGATGGGCTTACGGAATCACTTGATTATGAATCACTTGGTACTTGCGAACCGTGCCTCATGGGCAAGATGACTAAAACGCCGTTTCTACGGAACTATGGAGCGAGCAACTGATTTGTTGGAAATCATACATACCGATGTTTGTGGTCCAATGAATATTGAGGCCTTGGCGGTATCAAGTTATTTCCTCACCTTCACAGATGATTTGAGCAGATATGGGTATATCTACTTAATGAAACACAAATCTGAAACCTTTGAAAAGTTCAAAGAATTTCAGAGTGAAGTAGAAAATCATCGTAACAAGAAAATAAAGTTTCTACGATCTGATCGTGGAGGAGAATATTTGAGTTACGAGTTTGGTTTACATTTGAAACAATGTGGAATAGTTTCGCAACTCACGCCACCGGAACACCACAGAAATGGTGTGTCCGAACGTCGTAATCGTACTTTACTAGATATGGTGCGATCTATGATGTCTATTTCCGATTTAGCGCTATCGTTTTGGGGTTATGCTTTAGAGACGGCCGCATTCACGTTAAATAGGACACCGTCAAAATCCGTTGAGACGACGCTTTATGAACTGTGGTTTGGCAAGAAACCAAAGTTGTCGTTTCTTAAAGTTTGGGGCTGCGATGCTTATGTAAAGAAACTTCAACCAGATAAGCTCGAACCCAAATCGGAAAAATGTGTCTTCATAGGATACCCAAAGGAGATTGGGTACACCTTCTATCACAGATCTGAAGGCAAGATTTTCGTTGCTAAATTTGGATCCTTTCTAGAGAAAGAGTTTCTCTCGAAAGAAGTGAGTGGGAGGAAAGTAGAACTTGATGAGATAATCAGATTCGCTCCCTTATTGGAAAGTAGTTCATCACAAGAAATGGTTCCTGCGACAACTACACCAATTAGTGAGGAAACTAATGATGATGATCATGAAGTTTCAGATCAAGTTACTCTTGAACCTCGTAGGTCAACCAGAGTAAAATACGCACCGAGTGGTACGGTAATCCTATTCGGAAGTCATGTTACTTGACCATGGCGAACCTACAAACTATGAAGAAGCGATGGTGAGCCCAGATTCGCAAAATGGCTGGAAGCCATGAAATCTGAGATGGGATCCATGTATGAAAACAAAGTATGGACTTTGGTTGACTTGCCCGATGATCGGCAAGCCATTGAAAATAAATGGATCTTTAAGAAGAAGACTGACGCCGATGGTAACATAAACCGTCTACAAAGCTCGACTTGTTGCGAAAGGTTTTCGACAAGTTCAAGGGGTTGACTACGATGAGACTTTCTCACCCGTAGCGATGCTTAAGTCTGTCCGAATCATGTTAGCAATTGCCGCATTTTATGATTATGAAATTTGGCAAATGGATGTAAAAACTGCATTCTTGAATGGATTTCTAGAAGAAGAGTTGTATATGATGCAACCAGAGGGTTTTGTCGATCCAAAAGGTGCTAACAAAGTGTGCAAGCTCCAACGATCGATTTATGGTCTGGTGCAAGCCTCTCGGAGTTGGAATAAACGCTTTGATAGTGTGATCAAAGCATATGGGTTTATCTGAGACTTTTGGAGAAGCCTTGTATTTACAAGAAAGTGAGTGGGAGCTCTGTAGCATTTACGATATTATATGTGGACGACATATTATTAATTGGGAATGATATAGAATTTCTGGATGGCATAAAAGGATACTTGAATAAAAGTTTTTCAATGAAAGACCTCAGTGAAGCAGCTTACATATTGGGCATCAAGATCTATAGAGATAGATCAAGACGCTTAATTGGACTTTCACAAAGCACATACCTTGATAAAATTTTGAAAAAGTTCAAAATGGATCAAGCAAAGAAAGGTATTTTGCTCGTGTTGCAAGGTATAAGATTGAGTAAGACTCAATGCCCGACCACGGCAGAAGATAGAGAGAAAATGAAAGATGTTCCATATTCTTCAGCCATAGGCTCTATCATGTATGCAATGCTGTGTACCAGACCTGACGTATGCTTAGCTATAAGCTTGGCAGGAAGGTACCAAAGTAATCCAGGAATGGATCACTGGACAGCGGTCAAGAACATCCTAAAATACCTGAAAAGGACTAAGGATATGTTTCTCATATATGGAGGTGACAAAGAGCTAGTCGTAAATGGTTACGTCGACGCAAGCTTTGACACTGATCCGGACGATTCTAAATCGCAAACCGGATACGTGTTTTTATTAAACGGTGGAGCTGTCAGTTGGTGCAGTTCTAAAAAAAGCGTCGTGGCGGGATCTACATGTGAAGCGGAGTACATAGCTGCTTGGAAGCAGCAAATGAAGGAGTCTGGATGAAAGAGTTCATTTCCGATCTAGGAGTCATACCTAGTGCATCGAGACCAATGAAGATCTTAAGTGACAATACTGGTGCAATTGCCTTGGCAAAGGAATCCAGATTTCACAAGAGGACCAAGCACATCAAGAGACGCTTCAATTCCATTCGGGACCAAGTCCAAGTGGGAGACATAGAGATTTGCAAAATACATACGGATCTGAACGTTGCAGACCCGTTGACTAAGCCTCTTCCACGAGCAAAACATGATCAGCACCAAGACTCCATGGGTGTTAGGATCATTACTTTGTAATCTAGATTATTGACTCTAGTGCAAGTGGGAGACTGAAGGAAATATGCCCTAGAGGCAATAATAAAGTTATTATTTATTTCCTTATATCATGATAAATGTTTATTATTCATGCTAAGAATTGTATTAACCGGAAGCATAATACATGTGTGAATATATAGACAAACAGTATGTCACTAGTATGCCTCTACTTGACTAGCTTGTTAATCAAAGATGGTTATGTTTCCTAACCATGAACAAGGAGTTGTTATTTGATTAACAAGGTCACATCATTAGTAGAATGATCTGATTGACATGACCCATTCCGTTAGCTTAACACTTGATCGCTTAGTATGTTAATGCTTTCTTCATGACCCATACATGTTCCCGTAACTATGAGATTATGCAACTCCGTTTACCGGAGGAACACTTTGGTACTACCAAACGCCACAACGTAATCGGGTGATTATAAAGGAGTACTACAGGTGTCTCCAAAGGTACTTGTTGGGTTGGCGTATTTCGAGATTAGGTTTTGTCACTCCGATTGTCGGAGAGGTATCTCTGTGCCTTCTCGGTAATGCACATCACTTAAGCCTTGCAAGCATTACAACTAATGAGTTAGTTGTGAGATGATGTATTACGGAACGAGTAAAGAGACTTACCGTAACGAGATTGAACTAGGTATTGGATACCGACGATCGAATCTCGGGTAAGTAACATACCGATGACAAAGGGAACAACGTATGTCGTTATGCGGTTTGACCGATAAAGATCTTCGTAGAATATGTAGGAACCAATATGGGCATCCAGGTTCCGCTATTGGTTATTGACCGAGAATAGTTCTAGGTCATGTCTACATAGTTCTCGAACCCGTAGGGTCCGCACGCTTAACGCTTCGATGACAGTTCATTATGAGTTTATAAGTATTGATGCAATCGAAGTTTGTTCGAGTCCCGGATGTGATCACGGACATGACGAGGAGTCTCAAAATGGTCGAGACATAAAGATTGATATATTGGAAGCCTACATTTGGACATCGGAAGGGTTCCGAGTGAAATCGAATTTATCGAGTACCGGAGGTTACGGAACCCCCGGAACTACATGGGCCATAGTGGGCCTTAGTGGAAAGGAGAAAGGGCCAGCCCTAGGTGGCGCGCGCCTTCCCCTAGTCCTATTAGGACTAGGAAAGGTGGGCCGCCCCCTCTCTCTCTTTCCTCCCGGGAATCCTAATCCAACTAGGATTGGAGGGGAGTCCTACTCGGGAGGAGTAGGACTCCTTGCGCCTCCCCCTTGGGCGGCCACCTCCCCTTGGCTCCTTTATATACGGGGCAGGAGGCACCCCAGAACACACAAGTTGATCTACGGATCTTTCCTTAGCCGTGTCGGTGCCCCCTTCCACCATATTCCACTTCGGTCATATCGTCGTAGAGCTTAGGCGAAGCCTGCACGGAGAAGTCATATCGTCATGGTGCTTAGGCGAAGCCCTCGCCGGTGGAGCATCAACATCGTCACCACGCCGTCGGCCGACGTGGAACTCATCCCGACACTTTGCCGGATCGGAGTCCGGGATCGCCATCGAGCTGAGCGATGTGCGTAACTCGGAGGTGCCGTGACGTTCGGTGCTTGGATCGGTCGGATCGTGAAGACGCACGACTACATCAACCGCGTTGTTATAACGCTTCCGCTTTCGGTCTACGAGGGTACGTGGACGGACACTCTCCCCTCTCGTTGCTATGCCATCACCATGGTCTTGCGTGATCGTAGGAAATTTTTTGAAATTACTGCGTTCCCCAACAGTTTGACCATATATATATGATGGCCTCCTATAGGTTTTGTGTTACGGTAGGGTGAGATTTCAGACCTAGCTATTTGGGGGCATGCATTCGTAGCTAGGATTCCCTTACCACTGACACGAAGTGGGTTTCGTAGGGGGTGGCTGACTAGTCCCTCACATCAGCACAGTAGATTGGGCTCCACGAGGCTTGCCTCCCGGTCTTGAAAATATCTACTACCTCGTAATCTCGAAAATATCTACCGCCTGGAAGGTTTTAATGTTTGATAGCACACGATTAGTATGTGCAGGCCGTGTGCGATGTCTGTTACTCCCGCTCTGGTTCAGTCCCTTGATTCAAATTTTCAGTAGCCCCGGCATTTTACTCCCGCCTCTGCATACCTCGCAATCTCAAAAATATCTGCTCGCCCTCGATTCAAATTTTTAGTTGCCCCGACATTTTACTACCACCTCTCCATCCTTCGCAATCTCAAAAATATCCTCGCCCTTGATCCAAATTTTTAGTAGCCCTGCCTTGTTACCCCCGCCTAGTAAAATTTTCAGTTGCCACGCACTAGTACAGTGAGGTGCTATACAAACGGTTTTTAACCCCTTTCCGCGACGGCATGTGGAACCGTCGCCTAGTGAGTGTCGGCGATAAGGGGGTCCTTCCCACACGACCCAAAAACCGTCAGGGATATGGCCTCCTGGCACACACGCTCGGCAAAATGAGGTCGTGTGCGACCAGCGAGCGCTCAAATACGGAAATACTTACAGTAGAGCTAAAAAAATACAATTATACAGGCTAAATCATTTCCGGTCGCAAGTACATCCCACATAGTCAGTCACCGCTAAATGTTTCCGTTCGTATATACATCCCACACAGTCGCTCCAAGGAAAACATTTATGTTCGCAAGTACATCACACACAATGTTCCCCATTAAATCGTTTGTGATAGCGTTTCCATTTCACACGGTATTAACAATTTTATCGTTTGCGTTATTGAATGCATCACACACAGTGCATAGAACTAACTGTGTGTCAAGGGTTGTCCATCACACAACAGTTTTTATGTGGTAAACGTTTGCGCCAGGTGGCCTAATGCAAATAGTTTACAAGAGGATGTCGTGTGTGATTGTTCATTAATCTAACACAGTTTATTCCTAGAAACTGTGTGCGTTATTGAATGCATCGCACACTGTTTTTTCTCAATAACCGTTTGCAATAGGAAAACCCAATTAGCAGGCTAATTATCTAATTATTAATAATCCATTTGTTAATCTAATTGACATTTCATATTAAGCACACAATATATTTCATTTTCATAATTGAAATACATCAGAGTACAACGTCATATAGCTCCAGCACTCAGCTACCCCATTACACAACTACACCAGCACCAAGTTTCACATGCAACATCTATAACCTTTCGAAATTAGGATCTTAGACGGTACATAGACATATGTATCTCATCTGGAAAACTGCTGAAGCAGAAGGCAAATATTGAGCCTTCACTGATGTTGAAGGTCTTTGTAACTTTAGGCTAGTGCATGTGGATGATTGACCGTCCATCCTTCGTCCTCTTCAGGAACACTTCAATATTGAACCGTTGGTGTTGTATGAATACCTTCCTCGCCTCCTGACCATACAGGTGGTTTGAGAGGTAATCATCAGTGAACTGCTTTGGAAAGGCCTGAAAACAAGGATGTGCATAAATATCTTCTATATATTGGAAATGGGGCAAAGGAATAAAAAAGGCAAGGTATAATAGTTAGTACCATCCTGTAGTGAAATGATGTCTTCTTCATTGTGCACACAAAGATCTTGTTTGTTTTTTGTCGCTAATTTCTTTATCCTAGCAATCTTTCTGAGTTTCTTGACTTGACTGATATTCATGGACAACTCATTTCCCCATATGCAAAAAGGGTCGAACAGTGGGTCAAAACCTCTGACAGCGGGACCTACATGTGCAAGACCAAATTGTTAAAAACCTAAATATTAGAATGGTTCCTGCAATTGCACAATAATGTGCTATTAGACAACGGATCATGCACGTCCGAACCTCGATTGTAAACCTCGGTGCTTCCCATTGTTTCCCTGCAACACATATAAGGTAGTTAGTCATCATGTTATGTAAGGGTTCGCATGCTATTAGTAAAATATGTTGATGAAAAATAAGCACATTGCAAATTCATCAGATTAATTCAAGCCACAAGGAAAACCCATTTATCCAAACCAAGCAAGATTAAGAACTAGGAAATATAGCACTTGTATATGTTTCTCATGTATTTAGTGCAGCCAAATTCGATTTATTCCTCACATGCACAACAATACCAAATTCTACCCACGACAATTGGACATCGCATTGCGGAATTGAACCAAGCAGTTAACTAAACAACACAACAAATGAACCAAACATTAACTGAGCACCACATTGCACAATATAACATACTCCTAATAGAAGATCAGACAGTTAACCAAACCAAGCATGCTTAACAACTTGGAAATATAGCCATTGTATTTATTTCTTATGTATTTAGTACATCCAAATTCAATTTATTTCTCACATGGTATACAATAACAGAATGCAGCCACAACAGTTGGACGTCGCATTGCAGAATTGAACCATGCAGTTAAGTAAACACCACAACAAATGAACCAAATATTAACTGAGCACCATATTGCACAATATAACATACTCCTAATAGAAGATCAGACAGTTAACCAAACCAAGCATGCTTAACAACTTGGAAATATAGCAATTGTTTTTGTTTCTCATGTATTTACTACAGCCAAATTCAATTTATTCCTCACATGGTATACAATAATAGAATGCACCCACAACTATTGAACATCGCATTGAAGAATTGAACCAAATAGTTAACTAAACACCACAACACAAATGAACCAAACGTCAACTGAGCACCACATTGCACAATGTGTAACCAAACCAAGCATGCTTGACAACTTGGAAATATAGCAATTGTATTCGTTTCTCATGTATTTTGTAAAGATAAATTTGATTTATTTCTCACATGGAAGACAATACAAAATTTTAGCCTGAAGAATTGAACATCACATTTGCAGAATTGAACCAAGCAGTTAACTGAAGACGACAACTAATTAAGAAAACTGTTAATAATTGAGCACCACACTGCATGACATATAGAACATATACACTAGAGCAACAGATTGCATGGTAAAATTAGATAGCACAATTCACTAGAATTTGTGAAGGAAGGGCAGGAGCAGCACACGCAACGGGGAAACCGAGCATGCTTAACCGGCGTAACTAGCAAATGGCAAGGTGCTCCTCCAAAATCTGGGGGTTGACACGAATGGCAGCCATCGCGACCTCATCCGCGCCTGCGGCCGCGATTTGCTTCTCCGCTGCCAAATGCTCCTTGAGATCCTGACTATATTGCGTGCACCATCGCTTACGGCGGCGCTTATTTGGTGGAGGGGTCAGTGATTTGGGTGGAAGGTGTCGCGCTCACGCCGGCGGACGAGGCATGTGGGATGTGGAAGCAGGAGGAGGATGGGGGTCAGGTGTGGATTACTTGCCTGGATAGGCGAGGCCGAGCAGCGTGAAGGAGGGTCGTCGGCGAGGAGGCGGCGCTGCAAGCAAGGAGTGAAGGTTTCAACTTGGAAAGGAAGGCGGAAACAGGGGAAATGTGGCTTTTGGTAAGGGGGGGGCGGAGAGGTAGATATTTCCGCGGAAGCCGAAAATTTGGAGTCGCTTCAGCAAAAAAACTGGCGCGCAAAGTGTCATCAGACACGGTCCCATATTCAGAACTGTGTATGATATGTGAACATCACAAATGATTCAGATAGCTTAACCCGTGTGTGATGAGTTTGAACATAAAAAATTTTGGTTCGAATTTCCATGGTTAAAGTGGTTATCCACGTCATTGCATAATTAGGGTACACAAAGTGGACTAGAGCACACCCACACTTTTTAATCGAGCAAGTTCAATAATTAAACAGAGCTAGCTAACCTAAACATTACTCTAACAAACTAAAGACCGGCACTCTTAATTAAACAAAACAAAGAGCACTACTACGACTGGTGCTCGTCGATCTTCGCCGCCGCCTCCATGTCTAGCTCGCGCCCGATGGTCTCCTGGGGAAGGGGCTCCATGGCATCCATCGCACCATACTCGGCAAGCATCTCGCCATCCGCGTCCGCCATATCTTTGGAATAGGCCGCCATGAGCTGGGCGTGGGTAGCCGTGATCTGGGCTTTGGCGGGCTCCGTCGTGGCAAGGTATGCCGCGCAGGAACGGATTGCTGCTCAAACTCTCTCGGCGATTTCCAACTCTTCGGCCATGGGTTGCCAACCGTTGTCGGAGAAGCTTCCTTCGATTCGTGCGGTGACCGCCACGAGCTGGGCGTGGATGGCCTTGACATGGTGGTGGGCGGCCTCCATCAGGGCTAAGGCCGCCGCTGCGGAACGGAAAACTGATGTGCCTCTCTCGCGAGTTGCTATCCCAGAGGCAGATGATGTTGCCGCCGCCTGAGAAGCAACAGCAGCCGTTTGGGCTGCCTTGGCCGCCCGGATGCAGATTGCAGTCGCCCTCACAAAGCTTGTTAGCATGCGCCACACGGTTGCGGCGCGCTCTCGCCGGAGTGGGCCGCAGAAGTTGCCCTCACGACGCGGGTCCACATTCCCGTCTTTCACCGGCGATGATTGAACAGTGAAATGATATTTGGGGAGTGAGCTAGTGTGCTTGACACACCGGTTGCTGACGGTAGCCGACACACCTTCTCGTGTAAGCCATAGGCTTACTATACACCAAAGGTGCTCCAAGATATTTTATGCTGCATCTCACACGGTTGGTGATAATAAACTGTGTGCGATCTACTTGATTTTTCTTCTTGATTTGAATTACGTAATGGGGTCACAGCTGCAAAGGATGGTGTTTGAATGGCTAGAACTTTTATCTGCAGTGAACATGCAACTATAGGTGTGTCATCAAAAAATTGTAATTATTCAGGGTTCGTTTGGACGTTTTTATACATTAACTTGGTTCTGTAGGCATTTCAGGTGCATAATTCAAATTTGAACTACATGCACATGCTCCAGTGCATATAAACTAGTTGAAAAATCAAATATGTGTCCTTGACTGCATGCTTAGGTCCCATGCAAGAAATGGGAATTAATGTCAAACACCCTGCCACCGTCACTCGGCCGCAAACATTGAGAAACTAGGTTTTTAATTCTATTAAATCCAAAACTCGTCTGAAATTTATGAAACTTGGCATGCTATCATGGAGCGGCACCAACATGCCGTGGTAAAAAAATTGTCCCATTTGGGGCAGGTTTGGGTATAAGCTTCTCCCAAACCAGAGCTTCTCACAACAAGCATGATGGTTTCGGTAGGGAACGTGCCACCTTTGGGACGAAATGATATCCGTTGCCTCTTATTGCTTCCAAAAAATTTCTAGTGTCAACATAGAACAACAAGAGTGTTGTGTTTAATTTTGGAATCTTTTGGGGTTCGTTTGGACATTTTTATACATTAACTGGGTTTTCTAGTCATTTTATGTGCACAATTCAAATTTGAACTACATGCACATGCTCCAGTGCATATAAATTGGTTGAAAAATCAAATCTGTGTCCTTGGTTGCATGCTTAGGTCCCATGCAATAAATGGGAATGAATTTCAAACACCCTCCCACCGTCACTCGGCCACAAACATTGAGATACCTGGTTTTTAAATTCTAGTAAATCCAAAACTCGTCTGAAATTCATGAAACTTGGCATGCTATCATGGAGCGGCATCGACATGCCGTGGTAAATTTTTATCCCATTTTGGGCAGGTTTGGGTATAAGCTTCTCACAAACCAGAGCTTCTCACAACAAGCGTGATGGTTTCGGGATGGAACGTGCCACCTTTGGGGACGAAACGATATCCGTTGCCTCTTATTGCTTTCAAAAATTTTCTAGTGTCAACATAGAACAACAGGAGTGTTGTGTTTAATTTTGGAATTTTTTGGGGTTCGTTTTTACATTTTTATACATTAACTTGGTTTTCCAGGCATTTTATGTGCATAATTCAAATTTGAACTACATGCACATGCTCCAGTGCACATAAACTAGTTGAAAAATAAATTTTGTGTCCTTGGTTGCTGATGACCCACAAGTATAGGGGATCTATTGTAGTCCTTTTGATAAGTAAGATTGTCGAACCTAACGAGGAGCGGAAGGAAATGATAAGCGGTTTTCAGCAAGGTATTCTGTGCAAGCACTGAAATTATCGGGAACAGATAGTTTTGTGATAAGGTAATTCGTAACGGGTAGCAAGTAACAAAAGTAAAAAAGGTGCAGCAAGGTGGCCCAATCCTTTTTGTAGCAAAGGACAAGCCTGGACAAACTCTTATATAAAGAAAAGCGCTCTCGAGGACACATGGGAATTATCGTCAAGCTAGTTTCCATCACGCTCATATGAATCACGTTCGTTACTTTGATAATTTGATATGTGGGTGGACTGGTGCTTGGGTACTTCCCTTCCTTGGACAAGCATCTCACTTATGATTAACCCCTCTCGCAAGCATCTGCAACTACGAAAGAAGAATTAAGGCAAACCTAACCATAGCATGAAACATATGGATCCAAATCAGCCCCTTACGAAGCAACGCATAAACTAGGGTTTAAGCTTCTGTCACTCTAGCAACCCATCATCTACTTATTACTTCCCAATGCCTTCCACTAGGCCCAAACGATGGTGAAGTGTCATGTAGTCGACGTTCACATAACACCACTAGAGGAAAGACAACATACATCTCATTAAAATATCGAACGAATACCAAATTTAGATGACTACTTATAGCAAGACTTCTCCCATGTCCTCAGGAACAAACGTAACTACTCACAAATCATATTCATGTTCATAATCAGAGGGGTATTAATATGCATAAAGGATTTGCACATATAATCTTCCACCAAATAAACCAACTAGCATCAACTACAAGGAGTAATCAACACTACTAGCAACCCACAGGTACCAATCCGAGGTTTTGAAACAAAGACCGGATACAAGAGATGAACTAGGGTATGAGATGAGATGGTGCTGGTGAAGGTGTTGATGGAGATTGCCCCCCTCCTGATGAGAGGATCGATGGTGACGATTTCCCCCTCATGGAGGGATGTTTCCCCGGCAGAAAAGCTGCACCGGAGCCCTAGATTGGTTCCGCCATGGTTCCGCCTCGAGACGGTGGCGCTTCGTCACGAAAGCTTCGTCCCGGAGGGATGTTTCCCCGGCAAAACAGCTCAACCAAAGGCCTGCCAGGGGGTAGGGCAAGGAAGCTCGTCCCAGTTGTCGCCGCCTCGCCTGGCTTCGACGCGCGTCCGAACTGACGAGGCGGGTAGTGCCACTGTTGGCCGGTTGCATTGAGTTGGTGCGGCAGAGCCTTCACAAAGATCTGCATGCCACCACGTAGGTGCTTGCTGAGTTGGCCTAGAGGCCGCACATCGCCACGCAGGTGTTCACCTAGTTGGTGGGCTGGCAGCTGCATGGGAACGGCGGCGGGGCTTTGGTAAATGTGGGCCTGGCTGCGCCCCCGCGGATGTCTTCGGCAAGAGTCTTGGCGGGGCCCCGGCAAGTGTCTTGCCGTGGCGTCGTGGTCGTCCCCGGCAAGGGGCTTTCCGGGGGTCTCGTGGGTATCCTCGGCGAGGATCTTGCCGAGGATCTCCGTCTTCTGATTCTCATCTGATCTTGCACGTTCTTGGTCTTCACAAAGATCTGCATGCCACCACGGAGGCACCTCCCAAGCATTGGTTCCGATGTGGTTGAGGGCGTCAGAACTCTTAGGCTCAAGGGTGGTAGCCCTGCTGGCGTTGGGCAAGTTGCCCCGGCAAGGCTCTTGTCGGCGCTATGGAGGCCGCCCCCGGCAAGGGCCTCGCCGGGGGAGCCCACCTCGCCCTCCTGCTCTTTGTGTTTCCAGCTTGGCGTTGGTCTAGTCATCTTGTGCCTTTGCTTCCTCTGCCACGCCAAGCGTGGCTAGGGGCGTGGGGCTGCGACTGCCCGCGCACAAGTAAAGGGGTGCTCAAAGGGACCCCTATTTTTGTACACTGACAGGAGCCCCCGGGCCTGGGCCACATATATGCGCGTGGCGTTATTGGGCCAGACCCAGAACGGTGCATGGGTGCGCGTGCGGTGGAGTTTTTACGGCAGTAACTCCCTCGCTCGTTGTGTTTCCCCATGACCCGCGATGAATGCGCGACGTGGGGGTCATGCATGTCGTGGGGGTCATGCGTGGGGCGGTTGCTGCCCTCATGCATCACATCGTAGTAAATGGTAAAGAGGTGGCCCGCGCCTTCCCAATAGAAAACGAAAAACCGCGGGCGCGCTGATCATTTACCCTCTGCGCCTCCTCCAATCTCGGAACCGCCATTCCTCTCTTCTTCCTCAGGCGAAAGATTCGAAGTTCTTGCCTCTGCTTGCTGCCGCCGCCCCCATTGCTCTTGATCCTTCGCCCCCTTCCAGCTGCTATGGCGCCCAAAACCAGTAGGGGCAAGGGAGCGGCCAAGGATGCCGGAGAGAAGGAGGTGCCGGATAGCGAGTCGGCGGCACGGCGGACGCAGCTCGCCTACTTCCTATCGACGGTCGATGCGGTCCACCTCAAGAACCTCTTCTTGCCCCTGTGGGGGCGGAAGACGATGGGGCATCCCGTCACGCGCGTCGTCCCCGTTGATTTTGCCAAGGACGGCCCAAATTGGTACCCCTTCTTCGTCGATTTCTTCTCTTGCGGGCTCTGCTCGCCTTTCTCTGACTTCTTCAACAACGTCATGCACACCTACGGCTTTCATCTTTTGGATCTCACACCGAATGTCGTGGCGTGCCTAGTCTCTTTGCCCACCTCTGTGAGGGCTTGCCGAGGTGCTCCCCAGCACGACGCTCTACTGTCACTACTTCTACCCTCGCATCCAACTAGGGGGCGCCATCTCTAGGAGCATCGCCTAGATCCCGAGGACCCAGGAGAAAGGCACATACCCGGAGGGTGCCCAGAAGGAGAGGTGGGAGGAGTGGCGGGGCCGGTGGTGCTGGATCAAGGAGAAGGACCCGCCGGAGTTCTGTCGGGTTCGTCAGAAAGTGCTGACCCGCCGCGGGGACTGGAGCGACCTCGACGCCAATGACGAAAATCTCACGCTTGCCACCACCAGGATTCATCGCCTCACCATGGCCAGGTTCACCCTTGAGATGATCGGGCCCGATTTCATCCGTCGCCGAATTCCTCCACTGAACAACAAGGGGAGGCCGGCTTGGCTCTTCAGGAATGCTGCCGACATCATGAGGCTTCGCCCTGGTTTGAAGCACAACTTCACGGTGATGGGGCATGCTCACTTCTGCCAAAGGCTCTTCCAGCTCGACGTGAACAGCGACGGCAGGGCGGAGAGGAGCGGCAAAGCCGTCATGGGGCCCCTGTTCGGGTTGCCGACTAGAGTGGGCCCGCTGAGCAACAACTCTCGCCAGTCCGCCATCATTGCCATGATGCCGGACTTCAACGCACATGACCTTGACCCGGCCTGGGCCGAGCCGCCGGCGGAGAAGGTGCGGGAGTTCTTCGACACCTTGTTGGAGGCTTACGTCCGCGACGAGCCGCTGCTCTGAAGGAAATATGCACTAGATGCAATAATAAAGTTATTATTTATTTCCTTATTTCATGATAAATGTTTATTATTCATGCTAGAATTGTATTAACCGGAAACATGATACATGTGTGAATACATAGACAAACAGAGTGTCACTAGTATGGCTCTACTTGACTAGCTCGTTGAATCAAAGATGGTTATCTTTCCTAGCCATAGACACAGAGTTGTCATTTGATTAACGGGATCACATCATTAGGATAATGATGTGATTGAATTGACCCATTCCATTAGCTTAGCACTTGATCGTTTAGTATGTTGCTATTGCTTTCTTCATGACTTATACATGTTCCTATGACTATAAGATTATGCAACTCCCATTTACCGGAGGAACACTTTGTGTGCTACCAAACGTCACAACGTAATTGGGTGATTATAAAGGTGCTCTACAGGTGTCTCCAAAGGTACTTGTTGGGTTGGCGTATTTCAAGAGTAGGATTTGTCACTCTGATTGTGGGAGAGGTATCTCTGGGCCCACTCAGTAATGCACATCACTTAAGCCTTGCAAGCATTGCAACTAATGAGTTAGTTGCGGGATGATGTATTACGGAACGAGTAAAGAGACTTGCCGGTAACGAGATTGAACTAGGTATTGAGATACCGACGATCGAATCTCGGGCAAGTAACATACCAATGACAAAGGGAACAACGTATGTTGTTATGCGGTTGTTGGAGTAATGGGCCACGGGTAGGCTAACCCGAAGCCCAGAACCTTTCAAGGCATCAGGGCTGACTGCGCCCCTCAAGACGCCAAGATGAAGAGCCTCCTTCTGGAGGCCGGCAGGAAGAACGGCCGACTGCCCACGCACGGCTGAGTCCTAGAGGCGAGGTCAAGACAAGCCGACTCCTACCTAGCGGCTTCTAGAGAAGCCGGCCCTGAGGAGTCGGCCCACGGCACCAACCAAGCCCATGCCCTCATCAAGTGGGACGGGACGGGGGATGGCTACAGTACGGCCCATTCCCTCCCCTTTCCAGGGGCTGGCGTGGCCACAGTGCGCTGTACCAGCGGAGATCTTCGCCCGACGCGGCACTGTTGCCATATCATCCCTGACATCATCACCAGCAGGCGGAGTCCTGCTCCCACGACGGCCTGTCTGTACGGCCCCAGGACGATGGGCCCCACCAGTCAGCGAGAGTCTAGAAGACGACGGGAGCTCTACCAGCCGGACCCGAGGGAGGTCGGCCCCTTGGAGTCGGCCCGCCCCTTCCTCGGGCTGTGCGCGCCATTATCTAGACGATACAGGGAGTGGCTACAGTAATCGCCCACCAGGCGGCGGGACTGTAGCCACGACCCCCTGACTGAGCCTGCGTCATTAGAGACACGGCTACAGTAATCAGCAGCCGGCAGGACCCACAAGCGGCGGTTACGGCCTGTCGGCTCCGTACCAGACCAGTCGGCGGGGCCCACCAGTTGGCGGAGAAGCCGGTGGACGAAGAGACTGACGGCTGGGCCTTGCGCCCAGCCGGATTACCATTGTACCCCTGGGGGTAGGCCTATATAAACCCCCCGGGGCACCCATGCAAAGGGTTCCAACCCATTAGAACTAGATCAGATCCTAGAGGAAGGAAGGAGCTAGCCTTGCCTTCTCCTACCTTTAGCATACAGCTCGAGGAGCACCTTTGTATTCACTTTGCCTTAGTGATCATGCGGAGACCCCGCAGAGCAGGACTAGGGGTGTTATCTCCTAGGAGAGCCCCAAACCTGGGTAAAGTAAGCCGGCGTTCGTGTCTACGCCTCATCCCGCTTCCGGGCACCGGCGACGTTCTACTCGCTCCCACCATGATAAGCCATCCCTTGGCATATGTCGCACCTAACCCCCGACATTTGGCACCCACCGTGGGGCGAGGTGCACCGTCGTCCGGAGGCCTGTTCTGGACGGGAACCCTTTTCCTCCCTGGCGAGCACAGCCAGCCCGGCACGCCATACGGAGTCTGCACCGACGCGCTCCATGGCGCGAAAATCGCCTGTGCGGCCAGTTGCCTCGCCGATCTTGTCGGCGAGGTCCGCCTCTCCGACGAGCCCGCATCCGATGCGGGCAGAGACGGCCCCGAGAGCCTCCTCGCGGGCCTCCTCGACCAACTTCATGTTTCCAGCGAGCCAGTTGTGGACTTGGGGTCCATAGGCTCCACCGACCCGATGTTGGTATACGACGAGCCGCTCCCCCGCGCGGAGAGCGGCGGAAGCACCGTCACTGAGGTGCTTGTCATCGGTCATGGAAAGCACTCCGGCGGGGGTGCTCATGAACCGCTCGACGCGGCGCTGCAAGACCTGACCGCACCCATTCCCGAAGACACCGACACCGAGACGCTGGAGGCACGCTGCCTTCAGCTTGTCGAAGGCGCCAAGAAGCTGACCAGCATGAGACGCCTGTCCGAGGCCTACCAGCGCGAGATGGATCAAGGCTGGGCGTACGCCGCTCCAGCTGGGCCTAGCCGCCTTGGCACGGTCCAGCAGCGCGGCGTGGCAATCGCCAACCTGTTCGGGGCAAATCGCCCCGTCTAAGCCACGCCTGCGGAAAACATCCGAGCTGCCCAGGCGGCGGCAGACGAACTAGACAAGTTCGAGGGCGAAGAACGTCGCCTGATGACGGAGCGCGTCCAGCGGCTCCTCGACGCGGCCGCCGAGCAGAACGAGGCCGGCTGCCGCACTGATGCGCCGCAACGGCAAAACGACGATCTGCCTCCCCGCCGAGATCAAGGCGCGACATCTCGGACGCCGACTGGTGGCGTCCGCGGAAGAAAAGACAAGGAGCCGGCTGCCAGCCGCAGTCGGACTCACATCACCATAGAGTGCGACCAAGACGGTCGCCCAAGAGCAGTGGAACGACGGGACGACTGTCCGCCTTCTCCCCCTCGCAGGGAAAGGCGAGTCTCCTTGCCGCCTGTTGACCACCCGACACTAGGCGACCGCTTTGGCCGCCGAGAGGGAGTCGGAGAGAATGATGCCCGCCACCGGATCGACCATCTCCACCGATCCCTGGCGCTAGAAGAAGAAGATGAGTTGGGTCTGCCGTGTTTCGGCCCCCGCATTCGAGATGAACCCTTCCCCAAATGGTTCACGCTCCCAAGAGACACGCCCAAATACACCGGCTCCGTGAAGCTGGAGGACTGGCTGGTCGACTACTCCACAACCGTCAGCATAGCAAACGGCAACAAGCGTGTTGCCGTAAAATACGTTCCACTCATGCTCCAGGGCACGGCCCGGACTTGGCTGAACAGCTTGAAGCCCCGCGGCATCAACAGTTGGGTCAACTTCACCGATGCCTTCGTCCACAACTTCACCAGCACGTACAAGCGGCCGCCCAAGCCCCGCCAGCTTTCCTTGTGCGTACAAGGTCCCAATTAGTCGACTCGCAACTACCTCACGTGCTGGGCCGAGCTCCGCAACTCTTGCGAGGGCATGCACGAGGTGCATGCCATCGAGTACTTCATCGCAGGGTGCCGAGAGGGCACCATCCTCAAGCACAAGCTCCTCTACGACGAGCCGGCGACCCTCGATGAACTGCTGATCATAGCAGACAAATATGCCACGACCGACTCCTCCATGAAGGCAGAGATCCAAGTTAGTGCGACTGGCAAAGTGGCTCCTTAGGCTCCTCGAACCTCGGCCGTAGACGCCAGTCGGCGTCAACAGCAGAACGACCACAAGCGCATGGCCACATAGCCGGCTTCCACCAGCCGGCAGGTGGCAACAGTCGAAGACCAGCAGCCGGAAGGGCAACCTCCGCCCAAACGTCCGAAGGGCGGCAAGCCCAACTGTTTGCCGACTTTCTCATATGAGCAGACTTTGGATGCTCCCTACAAATTCCATAGTGGTGCAAAGCCGTCCAACCACACCGCTCGTAAGTGCCACTGGCTCACCAGGATCGCCAAGGGAGACGGCCTCTTGCCTCCCCCGCCTGCTTTGCAGCAGCCGCCTCCTCCTCCATCCCAGCAGTCGGCGGTCAGACCAGTCGGCACGATACAAGAAGAGTACCCAGAAGAGCATGGAGCCTATGTCGTGTTCACTAGCGTGGCCGATGATCGACGCAGCAGACGGCTGCGGCAACAAGAACTGAATGCAGTGGCATCAGAGACACCAGAGTTCATGCATTGGTCCGAGAAGCCCATCAGCTGGAGCAGAGCTGACCACCCGGAAGTGATGCCTAACCCCGGCTCCTATGCCCTGGTTTTGGACGCCACTTTTGCCATGGACAGGCGAGCTGCTCGCTTCTCCCGAGTCCTGATAGATGGCGGCAGCAGCATCAACATCCAGTATAAGGATACCATGGAGAAATTAGGAATCAAACAGAGGCAACTTCAGTCCAGCCGGACAGTATTCCATGGCATGGTTCCTAGCCTCTCCTGCTCACCAATCGGCAAGATCCTGATAGACATCCTCATCGGAGACAAAGATCACTTCCGCCGAGAGTCAGTTTGGTTTGAGGTGGTGGACCTTGAGAGCCCATACCATGCGTTACTTGGCCGGCCTGCCCTGGCCAAGTTCATGGCTGTCCCCCATTATGCCTACCTCATGATGAAGATGCCGAGTTCCAATGGGATTCTGACCATAGCTGGCGACTACAATAAGTCGTCTGCCCGCGCAGTAGAGAGCAGTCGATTGGCCGAGTCCCTCGTGATCGCAGCTGAGAAGCGGCTCCTTGACCGGGTTGTGGCGATGGCAAGCAAGCAGCCAGAGATGTCGTCCGATCCCAAGGAGTAAGAAGATGAGGGCTCGTTCAAGCCGGCCAAAGAAACAAAGAAGATACCCTTGGACCCGGAGCACCCGGAGAGGTATGCTGTCGTAGGTACGAACCTCGACAGCAAATAGGAAGGCGAGCTCATTGATTTCCTCCGTGAGAATCGGGACATTTTCGCATGGTCCCCCAAAGACATGCCGGACGTCCCGACGGATTTCGCCGAGCACAAGTTATTACATGTCCGGTCTGATGCCAAGCCAGTCAGGCAGCCCTTGCGCCGCCTGTCAGAAGAGAGAGAAGAGTCGTCGGAGAAGAAATTGCTCGACTGCTGGCAGCCGGTTTCATCATGGAGGTGTTCTTTCTAGAGTGGCTGGCCAACCCGGTCCTTGTGCTGAAGAAAAACAAGCAGTGGCGAATGTGTATTGACTACACCAGCCTCAAAAAAGCATGCCCCAAGGACCCGTTCTCTTTGCCAAGGATCGACCAAGTGATAGACTCCACAGCCGGATGCGAGCTGTTGAGTTTCTTAGATGCATATTCAGGATATCACCAGGTCAAGTTGAACCAGCCTGACAGACTGAAGACCGCCTTCATCACGCCGTTTGGAGCCTTCTGCTACTTGACCATGATGTTCGGCTTGAGGAATGCTGGTGCCACCTTTGAACGTTGCATGCAGAAGTGCCTCCTCAAGCAACTGGCGGAAACGCTCACGTTTACATGGACGATGTGGTGGTGAAGACGGAGAAGCATGGAACACTGCTGGAAGACCTCGAGGAGACCTTTGAGAACCTACGCCGGTTTCAGATCAAGCTCAATCCACAGAAATGCATCTTCGGAGTACCAGCCGGCCAGCTTCTTGGTTTCCTGGTCTCTGAACGCGGCATAGAGTGCAACCCCGTGAAGATCAAGGCCATCGAGAGGATGGAAGTACCCACCCGACTGCTGGATGTGCAGAAGTTCACCGGCTGTTTGGCATCCATCAGCCGATTCATCAGCCGGCTGGGCGAGAAGGCTCTTACCCTGTACCAACTCATGAAGAAGACCAGTTTTTTCGAGTGGAACGACAAGGCAGACGAAGCTTTTCTCCAGCTTAATAAGATGTTGACTACTCCACCTGTCCTAGCGGCTCCGACTCCTAAGGAGCCCATGCTCCTCTACATCGCCGCCACCAGCCGAGTGGTCAGCACAGTCATCGTGGTAGAGCCCAAGGAGGAAGGTAAGGCACTACCTGTCCAAAGACCGGTATATTATTTGAGTGAAGTACTGTCGACCTCCAAGCAGAACTACCCCACTACCAGAAGATGTGCTACGGTGTGCACTTTGCCGCCAAGAAATTGAAGCCGTACTTTTAAGAGCATCCAATCACTATGGTCTGCACAGCTCCACTGGCCGAGATCATTGGTAGCCGAGATGCTTCGGGCCGAGTGGCCAAATGGGCCATAGATTTGGCCCCCTACACCATCTACTACCAGCCTCGCACCGCCATCAAGTCTCAAGCGCTGGCCGACTTCCTTGTCGACTGGGCCGAGACCCAGTACCTGCCACCAGCGCCCAACTCCACCCATTGGCAGATGCATTTTGATGGTTCCAAGATGTGCACCAGCTTGGGAGCCGACATCGTCCTCACCTCTCCCAAAGGCGACAAGCTCAAATATGTGTTGCAAATCCATTTTGCCGCTTCCAACAACGTCGCCGAATACGAGGCACTCATTCACGGGCTCCGGCTTGCCAAAGAGCTCGGCATTCGCCGGATCCTATGCTATGGTGACTCGACTTGGTGGTCCAGCGATGCGTCGGTATTTGGGGCGCCAAAGATGCAAACATGGCGAGCTACCGCTTCCTCATATAGCAACTCAGTGGATATTTCGAGGGGTGCGAGTTTCTCCACGTGCCAAGAAACGACAACGAGCAAGCAGATGCCCTGGCACGAATTGGCTCCACCCGTCAAGCATTACCAACTGGCGTCGCCCTTCAGCGCCTCCTCAAGCCGTCTGTTAAGCCATCGCTAGAGTCAGACTCTATCTTCGTGCCGGCTCCTCCTGAAGCAGTCGGATCCGACTTGAGAGCTCCAACAGCCGGCACAAGAACTCTTACAGACGGCCGGAGGGCCGCGGCAGTCGCACTCGGCCCGGGGACCTCAGAACCCGGCCCGGGGACTGCAGCGGCCAGCCCGGAGATTCCAGAGCCCGGCCCGGGGACTGCACCAATCGGCCCGGGGACTTCATCGACCCAGCAAGCGGCTGCCGACTCCAACCCGCCGCCTCCCGGCCCAGCTGCCCTTGTCCAAGTTGCAGTCCTGATAGTTCCAGAAATCACATCACCTTCATGGGCCCAGCCCATCCTCAAATTCCTGGTAAACAAAGAGGTGCCAACTGATGAGATCTTAGCTTGGCAAGTACAACGCCGGGCAGCAGCCTACACCATAGTCAGGAGAGAGCTTGTGAGGCGCAGCGTCATTGGTGTCTACCAGCGCTGCATGGAGCCGGAGCAAGGCAAAGCGATCCTCAAAGACATCCATCAAGGCGAGTGTGGCCACCACGCGGCCTCAAGAGCACTCGTCGCCAAAGCCTTCCGCCATGGTTTCTTCTGGTCGACTGCTCTTGAGGACGCCAAAGATTTGGTCCAAAAATGCAAAGGGTGCCAGAAGTTCCGTTCCAAGCCACATCAGCTGGCTTCCGCACTCAAGACTATCCCCATTGCCTGGCCCTTTGCTATGTGGAGCCTGGACATGGTGGGACCATTCAAAACAGCGCGAGGCGGCATGACCCATCTGCTTGTCGCGGTGGACAAGTTCACCAAGTGGATAGAAGCCAAACCAATAAAGAAGCTGAACGGTCCGACTGTTGTGACTTTCATCTCCGACATCACCATCAGATACGGCATACTGCACAGCATCATCACCGACAATGGCACAAACTTTGCCAAAGGCGCCCTGGCCCGTTTCTACGCGACGCAGGGCATCAGTCTGGACTTAGCATCCGTTGCCCATCCGCAGTCAAATGGACAAGTAGAGTGAGCAAATGTCCTCATCTTGTCCGGCATCAAACCTCAACTGGTCGAGCCCCTGGAGCGTTCGGCCTGCTGTTGGCTCGACGAGCTGCCAGCCATCCTCTGGAGCCCGCACACAACTCCAAACAAGTCAACCGACTTCACGCTCTTCTTCCTCGTCTACGGTCCCGAAGCCGTCATCCCAACGGACATAGAATTTGACTCCCCTCGAGTCACCATGTACACCGAGGAGGAGGCAGAAGAAGCACGCCAAGATGGTGTCGATCTGCTGGAAGAGGGCCAGTTGTTGGCACTCAGTCGGTCCAGCATCTACCAGTAGAGTCTGCGCCGATACTTCAATCGGAAGGTCAAGCCGAGATCTTTCCAAGAAGGAGACCTTGTGCTCCGGCTGATCCAGCGAATAGCCAGCCAAAGACAAGCTCTCCGCCTTTGGGAAGGCCCCTTCATCATCTGCAAAGTGCTAGGCAACGACTCCTACTACCTGATCGACGCTCAGAAGCCTCGAGCACGCAAGAGGGATGACTCCGGCAAGGAGACGGAGCGGCCATGGAATGCAAATCTCCTTCGAAGATTTTACAGTTGATGCAGTATGTACCACGCTACCTTTTGTATTAAAATACGGAAACTCCGGACCTCCCGAGAAGAGCTCTGGGACTGCCCTCTTTTATCTATATGACAATAATTATGCCTACGAGTATGTTATTATTTGTTATGCCGCTTGGCACCAGGATCGACTAGTCGGCCCGGGGACTTGCCGGCTTGTACTGTGAAATGCTTCCTGCAGCCGGACAAGTAATGTGTGGCACTTAAACCGTCTCCTGCCAGAAGCCGCAGTTCGCAGAGCGACTCTCTGGTGGGCAGGAGCAAGGTAGAATGGGTGTCCACATGAAAAATGGCTAAGGACTCAAAGCGTGTACATAGTTTAAGCCGGCTTCCAGCCTTTTACAACCAACTCTTGAACAACCGGCTCGCTATTTTCTACTCGACTTGCTAAAAAAATCTAAACGGCTAAGTTTTTACCTTTCCAAAAGAAGCTAAGTACTTGATCCAGCAACAGTCCGCAGAGCGGCTGTCTGACTGGCAAGACGGCAACCAAGGGAAGGCGGCAAAGGAAAAAGCCAAAGAGCAATAGGCAAGAAGAGAAAGAACTCGGAAAATATTTACATAGCAAAGGCCCTTGGCCAATCCCCAACACAAGTTCAAGATACACACCGCGGGTGGAATTGTGCAAAATTAACAAAGTTCGTCGAGACCGATAAGCAGGTAAAAACTAAGATAAAGCGGCAAGCCTAGGAAGCACTAGACGGGTTCGGAGGATCGGAGGAGTCGGCGGTGCCAGTTGCCGGAGCGGCCGGCTGGTCGGTCTCCGCTTGGTCGCCTCCGGCGGCAGCTGGCTCGGTTGGGCGCGGCTTTTTGCTAGAGGCGCGGTCGAGCTGGGGCTGACCGTCCTCTCCGACCTCTGGCGCCTCCTCTTCGCCTCGCTCCTCCGCCTCACCTTCTTCGCCGCTAGAGTCGATCACCTCCGCCGAGTCCTCGCCGTCGTCCCGGTTCAGCCTGAACCATTCCGGCGGCGCCTCGTCGCCGTTCTCAGCCCGCTCCAGGACGAAGATGCTGGTGTCGGTGTACTCGGCGATCGACGCCGCGCACTTGACGAGATCGTCTTCCACGACCGCCAACTCCTCCTGAGCTTCTTGCCGGAACGTGGCTAGCTGGGCTAGACTCAGCCCAGGATACCACGCCTTGACAAACTCTAAGGCCCGGCGCGCTCCAGCCCGGGCCGAAGAGCCCTTCCAGGCCTCAAGGCGGCCAGCCGCTACCTCCAGCCAGTCGGCAGTCCGACTGGGGGTGCGCGGTGCCTGCATATCCGGCCACAGGGCGGCGATCGCCTGGGCGCCGACACGTTGAAGCCGGCGCAGCATCCGGTGGGCCGGCCGAAGACGAGCCTCGATGCTCAGGATCTGCTCGTCAAGGGTTCGGGGGCGTCGGTGGTGATCTCTGCGCCATCCACCCTCCGCCCTTCGCGATCAGCCTCGATGGCCTGGTTGGCAGCATCTGAGTGGCCAGGGAAGAAGTCTGCCAAGACAGAAAAGCAAAGAAAAAATTAAAGACTAGAAGCCGGCTCGACCAACAGCCGGTAGCTCAAAGAAGGAAAATGAGGGGATGCTCACCGTCGACGAGATCCTCGATCTCATGGAAGCCGGAAGCCAACATCGCCTCCCTGTCAGTCCAGGAGGAGCGCTCGATCGCGAACTCAGCAATGAGGGTGGTCTCCTTGTCCTCCGCCTCCTTCTGGGTTTTCTTGAGCAGCTCCTTCTGTTCTGTCAGCTGCGTGACCAGCCGGTCGCGCTCCTCAGCCAGCTTGCTGCACTCCTCCTCCTTGGTGTGCAGGGTAGTGTTGGCTTTGCCCAGCTGCTGCTGCAAGGCGGCGTTGGCCTCTGCAGAAGAAAGAAAGAGAACAAGGTGTTAGTTGTCAACAAGGAAGAACAGTCGCCGGGGAGATCCGGCCCGACTGCTCAGCAATCGGGCCGAATCTCGGGGACTACAGCCCGTGGGTGCGCCAGCGCGCCCCCGCAAAAAAAGGAGTCGTCTACAGAAAAAAGAACAGTCGCCGAGGAGATCCGGCCCACTCGTGATTAGCCCGAATCTCGGGGACTACAACCAGCGATGTCTTGTAGCGCCCATGAGAGAAAAAGAGAACTTACTTCGGCTCTCGACGTTGGAGTTGAAGGCGGTCACGTGAAGATTGTGGTAGTCCTCTGACGAAAATTCCAAACAAGTGTTAGTGCTTGGAACTCACCGATTAGAGTTCCGAGCCACCTGCTCAGCAGCCGGCCCGAAACTCGGGGACTACACCTAGTGGGTGCGCTGGCGCGCCCCCACAGAGAAGCACAAGAAACAGAAACAAAGAAGAAAGAAATGTACTCGGACGACCTCTCGCGCCGCTAGGTGCGCCTTGTTGCAGCTCCTGATGGCGTCGCCCTCGGCTCGGATCTTGGCTTGGACGTCCAAAATCGCCCGGTTCAATGGGCCCGTCCTGCCTCCCCGCACCCTCCCAGTGGGTGCGGCGCTCATCGCCTCGGTGTCCGGGATCGAGGAGCTCGCGGCGCCGACCTCCAGAGGGCGCAGCGCCGAAGCCGTCTTCGCGAGACGGCAACGCGTCAGCGTGCCGACCTCGAGAATTAGGCCCGCTACCACCTCGTCTTCAGTTGGCGGCACCGGTGGGTCTGCCGGCTGCCCGCCTTGCATGCTCCCGGACGGCGGCGGTGGCGGAACGATCACGTCCGGCATGGCGGTGTCGCCGCCATCCCTCTCCATGATTGGGTTCTCGCCGCTGACCTCCCCAGTCTACGCGTGAATTCCGGAGGCGGCGGTGCGGAGTTCAGAGGAGTAACAAAAACCGCCGACTGGCAGTGTGCGGCTTCTCCAGCCTGCTCCTTCGCCGCGTTGGCAGCCTCAGCCTCCGCCAGTTTCTTCTGGGCGGAGGCCTCCGCCTTCTCAGCTTCCGCCTTCTCCAGGAGGGCGGCCGCCCGCTCTTTGCGCGCTTCTCGCGAGTTCCGCTCTGTCGCCTCCCGGAGGTCGGCTGCTGGATCGATCCGCTAAGTGGTGGCGGAGGACTCCGCTGACCCTACGATGGAGGCGGCTGCGACCTTATCAAGAGAGAGGGGAGCCCTAGACCAAGGGAAAACAAGCAAAAACTCAGATAAGATCAACGAAAGAAAAAATAAAGGCGAAAGGAAGGTAGCACTTACGCGGAGACCAACGGTGGCTTCTTCACCTCCTTGCGGAAGCGGTTGGCTTTCGCGGCCGCCTCTTCCCGCTTGGTCGCCGCGGCCGAGCTTTTGGATTCTTCGGCCGACTGGCGAACATGCTCGGCGCGGCCCTGCGCTTCTTCACGCCGCCTTGTGCGTCCGACGCGGCGGAAGAGCTCGCACCCTGCTGGCCGGCTCCTGGCTGGTGGTGTGGGGCGACTTCGCCCGCGTCGTCGTCAGGCCAATCCTCGATGCTGGCTCCGAGCCTCGAGCCGCCTGCGTTGCCGCCGCCTCCTTCGGCGTCATCCTCCAAGGCCGCCACCCCCAAGTCGGGTAAATCGGCGTCGATCTCCGCCCGGTCGGAAGTCATGAGCCGGCCTGTGGTGCCATTTCGGGCTGGAGGGGGCTCTGTTCAAAGGCCGACTGGTGAGACTGGACAAGACGGACTCGGCTGCAAAGAGTCAGCGGAAAAAGAAAAGAGACAACTTACCATGGGCGGAGGGTTGGCGCGTGAGTATGGCTCCTTGCCGAACTGCCACTCTTCCCTGAGCTCGTAGTTCGCAAGGTAGTTCACCATGTGGGCCACCTCTTCGTGAGGCATCTCCTTGGTGCACAACCGACTCGGGTCCCGATGCCCGCTCATTTGGCAGATCATGTGAGGGCGGCCCTGGAGCGGGAGCACTCGGCGCGCCACGAAGGCGGCCAGCAAATCAGACCCAGTCAGGCCTTCCGATTGCGTTAGCACTCGGAGTCGCGCGATGGCGGCGGCTCCGGCAGGAGTCAGCCTCCTGGCCTGGTACGACCAGTTGGGCCGCCTTCCAGCTGGCGGGCCGGCTACGTAAGCCGGCAGGTTGACCCAGTCGCTCTCCGCGAACATGCTCTTCACGTAGAAGTACGACCGCTGCCACATCTTCACCGATTTTATCAGCGAGATGGGGGGAAACAGGTTGTCGGCCCCCGACGTCCGCACCGCAATGAACGCGCCGCACTGGGCCGAGCTTAGTGTAGAAGAACTCCCCCCAGAGCTCGATGGTGGGGAGGACGCCGAGGAAGCCTTCGCACAAGGAGATGAAGGCGGACAGCATCACCACCGTATTGGGAGTGAGGTGGTGCGGCTGGAGGCCGTAGAATTCGAGGAAGGAGCGGAAGAAGCCACTCGCCGGCAGGCCAAGGCCGCGCAGGCAGTGCGAGCAGAAGACGACCCGCTTGCCCTCCTCCGGCGCCGGCGAGATTTCCTTCCTCGGCGCGAGGCGGACCCTCACGAAGTCCTTGCCGGGCAGCCGCCGCGTCTTGCGGAGGAAGTCGAGGTGGTCGTCATGGACTTCCAAACCGTCCCAGGTGCCGGAGTGCACCGCGGGGGGCGTGACGGCGGAGGAAGAGCTCATTGGGAGCGAACCACCGCAGCGCTCAAACGTAGCTTGGGGCGCGGCGGGAGAGGAAGAAGAAGAGGAAGTACTCAGGAGGAGGGGCACGCGTGCCCTGCTGCTCCCCCTCCTCCGCCTACTTGTAGGCCTATGGGCTGCAAAGCCGAGGGGGCGATCGTGGGATTTACTGCGCCCACTACCCCACGCCCTCACATTTATCGCGCACGTTACTGCGCGCAGTAATTTTGCGGGAACCTCAACCGCCCACCTCGGCCGCAGCGGATCCGCTCGTGTGCCGAGGCGTGGTAGTGGCGGGCCCCACTAGTAGGCGTGTCCGTCGCGCGCGTGGGTGGGCAGACTGGCCCGGCCGCTCGTCGCCATGTGACAGGCCCGAAATGGGCGGCGGCCTGGAAGCTTAGTTAGCACGCCACTTGGATCCCGCAGAGGCATTCGAAAATTTTGGATAAGTCAGATTGGGCGAGTCCGATTGCTACCAGTCGGCCCGACAGAAGTCGAACGAGGATTTACCTCAAGCACTCGGAGAAAGAAACTGCTGAGGCTCCTCGATTGATCATTCGCGGCGCCTCACCAGCTTCGGGGACTACTGTCGGAGTTATGGGCCACGGGTAGGCTAACCCGAAGCTCAGAACCTTTCAAGGCATCGGGGCTGACTGCGCCCCTCAAGACGCCAAGATGAAGAGCCGCCTTCTGGAGGCCAACTGGAAGAACGGCCGACTGCCCACGCGCGGCCGAGTCCTAGAGGCGAGGTCAAGACAAGCCGACTCCTACCTGGCGGCTTCTAGAGAAGCCGACCCCGAGGAGTCGGCCCACGGCACCAGCCAAGCCCATGCCCTCATCAAGTGGGACGGGACGGGGGATGGCTACATTACGGCCCATTCCCTCCCCTTTCCAGGGGATGGCATAGCCCTGAGTCTGTTATGCAGCGGAGATCTCCGCGTGACTGCTGTTCCATATCATCCCTGACTTCATCACCAGCAGGCGGAGTCCTGCTCCCATGACGGCCTGTCTGTACGGCCCCAGGACGATGGGCGCCACCAGTCAGCGAGAGTCCAGAAGACGGCGGGAGCACTACCAGCCGGACCCGAGGGAGGTCGGCCCCTAGGAGTCGGCCCGCCCCTTCCTCGGGCTCTGCGCGCCATTATCCAGACGAGACGGGGAGTGGCTACAGTAATCGCCCACCAGGCTGCGGGACTATAGCCACGACCCCCTGACCGAGCCTGCGTCATTAGAGGCACGACTATAGTAATCAGCAGCCGGCAGGACCCACAATCGGCGGGTACGGCCTGTCAGCTCTGTACCAGACAAGTCGACGGGGCCCACCAGTCGGAGGGCCCCAGCAGTCGGCGGAGAAGCCGGTGGCCGAAGAGACTGACGGCTGGGCCCTGCGCCCAGCCGGATTACCATTGTACCCCTGGGGGTTAGGCCTATATAAACCCCCCGGGGCACCCATACAAAGGGTTCCAACCCATTAGAACTAGACCAGATCCTAGGAGGGAGCTAGCCTTGCCTTCTCCTACCTTTAGCATACAGCTCGAGGAGCACCTTTGTATTCACTTTGCCTTATTTATCATGCGGAGACCCCGCAGAGCAGGACTAGGGGTGTTATCTCCTAGGAGAGCCCCAAACCTAGGTAAAGTACGCCGGCATTCGTGTCTACGCCTCATCCCGCTTCTGGGCACCGGCGACGTTCTACTCGCTCCCACCATGATAAGCCATCCCTTGGCATATGTCGCACCTAACCCCCGACTGCGGTTTGAACGATAAAGATCTTCGTAGAATATGTGGGAGCCAATATGAGCATTTAGGTTCCGCTATTGGTTATTGACCGGAGACGTATCTCGGTCATGTCTACATAGTTCTCGAACCCGTAGGGTCCGCACGCTTAAAGTTTGATGGCGATTATATTATGAGTTTATGTGTTTTGATGTATGGAAAGTAGTTCAGAGATCCGGATGATATCGGGGACATGACGAGGAGTCTCGAAATGGTCGAGACGTAAAGATTGATATATTGGACGACTATATTCGGACATCGAAAAGGTTCCGACTGATTCGGGTATTTTTCGGAGTACCGGAGATTAACGGGAATTCGCCGAGGAGTATATGGGCCTTATTGGGCTTTAGAGGAAAGAGAGAGGAAAGGCTGGGCGCCCCCAAGGCCTAGTCCGGGTGGACTAGGGGAGGCTGCGCCCTCCTCCTTCTTCTCTCTCCCTTTCCTTGACTCCTACTCCTACTACTTGGAAGGGGGAATCCTACTCCCAGTGGGAGTAGGACTCCTCCTGGCGCGCCTCCTCCTGGCCGGCCGCCTCTCCCCCCCCCTTGCTCCTTTATATACGAGGGCAGGGGGCACCCCAAAGACACAACAATTGATCCCTTGGATCTCTTAGCCGTATGCGTTGCCCCCCTCCACCATAATCCACCTTAATAATATCGTAGCGGTGCTTAGGCGAAGCCCTGCGTCGGTAGAACATCATCATCGTCACCATGCCGTCGTGCTGATGGAACTCTCCCTCAAAGCTCGGCTGGATCGGAGTTCGAGTGACGTTATCGAGTTGAACGTGTGCTGAACTCGGAGGTGCCATGCGTTCGGTACTTGATCGGTCGGATCGTGAAGACGTACGACTACATCAACCGCGTTGTGCTAACGCTTTCGCTTATGGTCTACGAGGGTACGTGGACACACTCTCCCCTCTCGTTGCTATGCATCACCATGATCTTGCGTGTGCGTAGGGAAAATTTTGAAATTACTACGTTCCCCAACAGTGGTATCCGAGCCTGGTTTTATGCGTTGATGTTAGATGCACGAGTAGAACACAAGTGAGTTGTGGGCGATACAAGTCATACTGCTTACCTGCATGTCACACTTTGGTTCCACGGTATTTTTGGATGAAGCGGCCCGGACCGACATTACGCATACGCTTAAGCGAGACTGGTTCTACCGACGCGTGCATACGTGGTCAATTGGCGGTGTCAGTTTCTCCAACTTTAGTTGAACCGAGTGTGGCTACGCCCCGTCCTTGAGAAGGTTAAAACAACACTAACTTGGCGAACTATCGTTCTGGTTTCGATGCGTAGGTAAGAACGGTTCTTGCTCTGCCCGTAGCAGCCACGTAAAACTTGCAACAACAAAGTAGAGGACGTCTAACTTGTTTTTGCGGGGCGTGATGTGATATGGTCAAAGCATGATGCTAAATTTTATTGTATGAGATGATCATGTTTTGTAACCGAGTTATCGGCAACTGGCAGGAGCCATATGGTTGTCGCTTTATTGTATGCAATGCAATCGCTTCGTAATGCTTTACTTTATCACTAAGCGGTAGAGATAGTCGTAGAAGCATAAGATTGGCGAGACGACAACGATGCTAAGATGGAGATCAAGGTGTCGCGCCGGTGACGATGGTGATCATGACGGTGCTTCGGAGATGGAGATCACAAGCACAAGATGGATGATGGCCATATCATATCACTTATATTGATTGCATGTGATGTTTATCTTTTATGCATCTTATCTTGCTTTGATTGACGGTAGCACTATAAGATGATCTCTCACTCAATTTCAAGATAAAAGTGTTCTCCCTGAGTATGCACCATTGCCAAAGTTCGTCGTGCCCAGACACCACGTGATGATCGGGTGTGGTAACCTCTACGTCCATCTACAACGGGTGCAAGCCAGTTTTGCACACGCAGAATACCTAGGTTAAACTTGACGAGCCTAGCATATGCAGATACGGCCTCGGAACACTGAGACCGAAAGGTCGAGCGTGAATCATATAGTAGATAGGATCAACATAATGATGTTCACCATTGAAAGCTACTCCATTTCACGTGATGACCGGTTATAGTTTAGTTTATTTGGATCACGTGATCACTCAGATGATTAGAGGGATGTCTATCTAAGTGGGAGTTCTTAAGTAATATGATTAATTGAACTTAAATTTATCATGAACTTAGTACCTGGTAGTATTTGCATGTCTATGTTGTAGATCAATAGCTCGCGATGTTGTTCCCCGTTTATTTTTTGATATGTTCCTAGAGAAAAATAAGTTGAAAGATGTTAGCAGCAAAGATGCGGACTAGCTCCGTGATCTGAGGATTATCCTCATTGCTGCATAGAAGAATTATGTCCTTGATGCACCGCTAGTTGACAGAACTGTTGCAGGAGCAGATGCAGACGTTATGAACGTTTTGACAAAAGCTCGGTATGATGACTACTTGATAGTTTAGTGCACCATGCTTTATGGCTTAAAACCGGGACTTCAAAAATGTTTTGAACACCACGGAGCATATAAGATGTTCCAAGAGTTGAAATTGGTATTTCATACTCATGCCCATGTCGAGAGGTATGAGACCTCAAACAATACTTTGCCTACAAGATGGAGGAGAATAGCTCAACCAGTGAGCATGTGCTCAGATTATGCAGGTACTACAATTGCTTGAATCAAGTGGGAGTTAATCTTCCAGATAAGATAGTAATTGACAAAGTTCTCTAGTCACTATCACCAAGTTACTATAACTTCGTGATGAACTATAATATGCAAGGGATAACGAAAACAATTCCCAAGCTCTTCGCAATGCTAAAATCGGCAAAGGTAGAAATCATGAAAAACATCAAGAGTTGATGGTTGACAAGACCACTAGTTTCAAGAAAAAGGGCAAAGTGAAAAAGGGGAACTTCAAGAAGAACGGCAAGCAAGTTTCTTCTCAAGTGAAGAAGCCCAAGTTTGGACCTAAGCCTGAGACTAAGTGCTTCTACTGCAAAGGTATTGGTCACTGGAAGCGGAACTACCCCAAGTATTTGGCGGATAAGAAGGATGGCAAAGTGAACAAAAGTATATTTGATATACATGTTATTGATGTGTACTTTACTAGTGTTTATAGCAACCCCTCAGTATTTGATACTGGTTCAGTTGCTAAGAGTAGTAACTCGAAACAGGAGTTGCAGAATGAACAAAGGGTGAAGTGACGATGTGTGTTGGAAGTGGTTCCAAGATTTATATGATCATCATCGCACACTCCCTATACTTTCGGGATTAGTGTTAAACCTAAATAAATGTTATTTTGTGTTTGCGTTGAGCATGAATATGATTTGATCATCTTTATTGCAAAACATTTATTCATTTAAAATCAGAGAATAATTGTTGTTCTGTTTACATGAATAAAACCTTCAATGGTCATACACCCAATGAAAATAGTTTGTTGGATCTCGATCGTAGTGATACACATATTCATAATATTGAAGCCAAAAGATGCAAAGTTAATAATGATAGTGCAACTTATTTGTGGCACTGCCGTTTAGGTCATATTGGTGTAAAGCGCATGAAGAAACTCCATGCTGATGAGCTTTTGGAATCACGTGATTATGAATCACTTGATGCTTGCGAACCATGCCTCATGGGCAAGATGACTAAAACTCCGTTGTTCGGAACAATGGAGCGAGCAACTGACTTATTAGAAATAATACATACTGATTTATACGGTCCGATGAGTGTTGAGGCTCGCAGCGGGTATCGTTATTTTCTGACCTTCACAGATGATTTGAGCAGATATGGGTATATCTACTTGATGAAACATAAGTCTGAAACATTTGAAAAGTTCAAAGAATTTCAAGGTGAAGTGGAGAATCATCGTAACAAGAAAATAAAAGTTTCTACAATATGATTGCAGAGGTAAAAAATTTGAGCTACGAGTTTGGCCTTCAATTAAAACAATGTGAAATAGTTTCACTACTCACACCACCTGGAACACCACAGTGTAATGGTGTGTCCGAACGTCATAATCATACTTTATTAGATATGGTGCGATCTATGATGTCTCTTATCGATTTACCACTATTGCTTTGGGATTATGCATTAGAGACAACTGCATTCACGTTAAATAGGGCACCATCTCAATTCGTTGAGACGACACCATATGAACTGTGGTTTGGCAAGAAACCAAAATTGTCGTTTCTTAAAGTTTGGGATTGCGATGCTTATGTGAAAAAGTTTCATCCTGATAAGCTCAAACCCAAATTGGAAAAATGCATCTTCATAGGATACCCAAAGGAGACTGTTGGGTACACCTTCTAATCACAGATCCAAAGGCAAAATATTCGTTGCTAAGAATGGATCGTTTCTAGAGAAGGAGTTTCTCTCAAAAGAAGTGAGTGGGAGGAAAGTAGAACTTGATGAGGTAACTGTACCTGCTCCCTTATTGGAAAGTAGCTCATCACTGAAATCAGTTCCAGTGATGTCCGCACGAATTAGTGAGGAAGTTAATGATGATGATCATAAAACTTCAGATCAAGTTACTACTGAACCTCGTAGGTCAACCAGAATAAGATCCGCACCTGAGTGGTACAGTAATCCTGTTCTGGAGGTCATGTTACTTGACCATGCCGAACCTACGGACTATGACGAAGCGATGATGAGCCCAGATTCCGCAAAATGGTTTAAGGCCATAAAATCTGAGATGGGATCCATGTATGAGAACAGAGTATGGAATTTGGTTGACTTGCCCGATGATCGGCAAGCCATTGAGAATAAATGGATCTTCAAGAGGAAGATGGATGTTGATAGTCGTGTTACTATCTACAAAGCTATACTTGTTGAAAAAGGTTTTGACAAAGTTCAAGGAGTTGACTACGATGAGACCTTCTCACTCATAGCAATGCTTAAAGTCTGTCCGAATCATGTTAGCAAATTGCCACATTTTATGAAATCTGGCAAATGGATGTAAAGACTGCATTCCTGAATGGATTTCTGGAAGAAGAGTTGTATATGATGCAACGGAAGGTTTTATCGATCCAAAGGATGCTAACAAAGTGTGCAAGCTCCAAATGATCCATCTCTGGACTGGTGCAAGCATCTTGGAGTTGGAATATACGCTTTGATGAGTTGATCAAAGCATATAGTTTTATACAGACTTGCGGTGAAGCCTGTATTTACAAGAAAGTGAGTGGGAGCACTACAACATTTCTGACAAGTATATGTGAATGACATATTGTTGATCAGATATAATGTAGAATTTTCTGGAAATCATAAAGGAGTATTTGAAAGGAGTTTTTCAAATAAAGACCTCGGTGAAGCTGCTTACATATTGAGCATCAAAATCTATAGAGATAGATCAAGACGCTTGATAAGTTTTTTCAATGAGTACATACCTTGACAAGATTTTGAAGTAGTTCAAAATGGAACAGTCAAAGAAAGAGTTCTTTCCAGTGTTACAAGGTGTGAAATTGAGTAAGACTCAAAGCCCGACCACGACAAAAGATAGAAAGAGAATGCAAGTCATTCACTATGCATCAGCCATAGGTTCTATAAAGTATGCCATGTTGTGTACCAGATCTATTGTATACCCTACACTGAGTTTAGCAAGGGAGTACAATAGTGATCTAGGAGTAGATCACCAGACAACGGTCAAAATTATCCTTAGTGGAAGAACGATATGTTTCTCGATTATGCAGGTGACAAAAGGTTCATCGTAAAGGGTTACGCCGATGCAAGTTTTGACACTGATCCAGCTGATTCTAAGTCTCAATCTGGATACATATTGAAAGTAGGAGCAATTAGCTAGAGTAGCTCCGTGCAGAGCATTGTTGACATAGAAATTTGCAAAATACATACAGATCTGAATATGGCAGACCCGTGGACTAAACTTCTCTCACAAGCAAAACATGATCACACCTTAGTACTCTTTGGGTGTTAATCACATAGCGATGTGAACTAGATTACTGACTCTAGTAAACCCTTTGGGTGTTGGTCACATGATGATGTGAAATATCGGTGTTAATCACATGGTGATGTGAACTATTGGGTTAAATCACATGGCGATGTGAACTAGATTATCGACTCTAGTGCAAGTGGGAGACTGAAGGAAATATGCCCTAGAGGCAATAATAAAGTTATTATTTATTTCCTCATTTCATGATAAATGTTTATTATTCATGCTAGAATTGTATTAATCGGAAACATGATACATGTGTGAATACATAGACAAACAGAGTGTCACTAGTATGCCTCTACTTGCCTAGCTCGTTGAATCAAAGATGGTTATGTTTCCTAGACATAGACAAAGAGTTGTCATTTGACTAACGGGATCACATCATTAGGAGAATGATGTGATTGACTTGACCCATTCCGTTAGCTTAGCACTTGATCGTTTAGTATGTTGCTATTGCTTTCTTCATGACTTATACATGTTCCTATAGCTATGAGATTATGCAACTTCTATTTACCGGAGGAACACTTTGTGTGCTACCAAACGTCACAACGTAACTGGGTGATTATAAAGGTGCTCTACAGGTGTCTCCAAAGGTACTTGTTGGGTTGGCGTATTTCAAGATTAGGATTTGTCACTCACGATTGCTCGGAGAGGTATCTCCGGGCCCACTCGGTAATGCACATCACTTAAGCCTTGCAAGCATTGCAACTAATGAGTTAGTTATGGATAATGTATTACGGAACGAGTAAAGAGACTTGCCGGTAACGAGATTGAACTAGGTATTGAGATACCGACGATCGAATCTCGGGCAAATAACATACCGATGACAAAGGGAACACCGTATTTTGTTATGCGGTTTGACCGATAAAGATCGTCGTAGAATATGTGGGAGCCAATATGAGCATCCAGGTTCCGCAATTGGTTATTGACCGAAGACGTGTCTTGGTCATGTCTACATAGTTCTCGAACCCGTAGGGTCCGCACGCTTAAAGTTCGATGACGATTATATTATGAGTTTATGTGTTTTGATGTACCGAAGGTAGTTCGGATTACCAGATGAGATCGGGGACATGACGAGGAGCCTCGAAATGGTCGAGACGTAAAGATTGATATATTGGACGACTATATTCGGACATCGAAAAGGTTCCGAGTGATTCGGGTATTTTTCGGAGTACTGGAGAGTTACGGGAATTCGCCGGGGAGTATATGGGCCTTATTGGGCTTTAGGGGAAAGAGAGAACAAAGGCTGGGTGCCCCCCCCCCAAGGCCTAGTCCGAATTGGACTAGGGGGAGGGGATGCACCCCCTCCTTCCTTCTCTTCGCTCTCCCCTTTCCTTGACCCCTACTCCTACTACTTGGAAGGGGGGAATCCTACTCCCGGTGGGAGTAGGACTCCTCCTGGCCGGCCGCCTCTCCCCCCTTGCTCATTTATATACGGGGGCAGGGGGCACCCCAAAGACACAACAATTGATCCCTTGGATCTCTTAGCCGTATGCGGTGCCCCCCCTCCACCATAATGCACCTTGATAATATCATAGCGGTGCTTAGGCGAAGCCCTGCGTCGGTAGAACATCATCGTCGTCACCACGCCGTCGTGCTGATGGAACTCTACCTCAAAGCTCGGCTAGATCAAAGTTTGAGGGACGTCATCGAGTTAAACGTGTGCTGAACTCGGACGTGCCGTGCGTTCGGTACTTGATCGGTTCGATCGTGAAGACGTACGACTACATCAACCGCGTTGTGCTAATGCTTTCGCTTATGGTCTACGAGGGTACGTGGTAACACTCTCCCCTCTCATTGCTATGCATCACCATGATCTTGCGTGTGCGTAGGAATTTTTTCTAAATTACTATGTTCCCCAACATGCTTATCCAGGACACCACCAATGAGGAGCTGGACTACATTGCCGCCAGGGCGGCGGAGGCGGCGTTTGCCCGGGAGGCTGGCAGCACTGGCCACATGGAGGATGAGGCCAACTCGGCCGCGGAGGAGAAAGAGCTTGCCGGATGGGCGGAGTCTGCTGGGGAGCCAGCAGAGCCGGCGCCGGGGCCCCTCTTGTCGAAGACGCGGGCGACGAGCCTTGTGAAGAGGAGGTCGAGGCCGATGATCCCCTGGCCACACGAAAGAGACGCGTCCTGCACCGGGCTGGCTCCGGCGAACTAGTCCGGCCCGGCAGGGCCGCGCAGCGGCAACAGGCCGAGGATGAGTCCGTGCGCCAGATAAGGGCTGCAGCAGCGAAGAAGGTGGTGAAGGCCGCGGTGGCGAAGAAGAAGGCGACCGCCTCTTCTTCGTCCAAGCGTCGTCGGACTCCATCCCCTTCCTCTCCTCCCGCAGATGTCGACCTGGAGGTCAACTTCGATCTTGGGTCTCTAAGCCCAAGGAGGAAGAGGAAGGCAGCGAAAGAGGAGGTGGAGGACGAGTAATCATCTTGCTCTTCATTATCCCCGACCATTTAGATTGCGCCGTTGTTCTTGACTTGTTATCATCTTTGTAGGGATAGGGAGAAGTTGGCCCAGAGGGCGGCGAAGAAGGCCAAGGCCTCGACGATGCAAGCCTCCGGCGGTATTTTCTCACATAATGCTGTCTGGTGGATAGCAGCCCCGGCATAGCCCCCGCCTCAGCCCCCAGTGTAAGCTCATCACTCACTCCCCCATTAATGAACTTTGGGGTGTGAATCCTTGGTGCTGATCTTTCCGGGTTCGGAGGAGAAGAACGGCAGCAGGAGGAGCCGCCGAGGGCCACCCCCAACACGCCGCCCCTCTAGACTACGCCGCCCCGAGGGACATCCTCGGCGAGGTCATTCACTACCGAGCCCACGCATATGGAGGAGGAGGAGGCGAATTTGGGTGCCGGGGGTTCTACCCCGGCAATGAATGCTGGCGGGGAGGGCGACACTTCTTCCCAGCCCGGCATGGGAGAGTTATTTGCTTTCTGTCGTTGTTCTTTCTTCTTCTTTTTGAACCTCGATCTTGGCTCCGCCTCATTCCCCTTCTCGGTATCCAGATCCTTCCTCGGCGGACTGGGAGGACATCGACACTGTCATCGAGGAGGTCGCCCGGGACGCTGATGCCGAGGCCGAGGCCGACAAGAACGCTGCCGAGGAGGCCGCCAAGACCGCTGCTGAGGATGCCGCCAAGGGGCCTGCCGGGGAGGCCGGCAAGGGGCCTGCCGGGGAGGCCGGGAAGGCCGCTGCCGAGGAGGGGATGGTTGACGACCAACCTTCCTCCTCTGCTGCCTCCGGCTCGGGCAAGTACTTGAAGGTTGGCGATGACCTGTTCTTCCACCTCCCAGGAACGGCAAGCACCAGGGCGCCAACCGAGGGGGAGGTGTTCGACGATGAAGCGCTCGCCGCCGCCGGGCTCGAGGTTGTTGACGAACCGAGCGCCGGTGGCAGCGGCTCCCAAGAGGAGGAGCTCCTTCGGGCCACGAGCGCCAACTTCCAGAAGCTCCGAGCGCTTCACCGTGCCCGCTTGGACAAGGAAAAGTCCAGGATGGCGGCGGTGGACAAGGCGGAGGCGGATCTCGCAGGGCGCGTTGCCGAGACGTAGGCCTGGTTCCGCCAGGCCCACGAGGAACTGAAGGTCGCCAAGGATCTGCTGGCTGAGCGCAAACAGGAGCTCATCCTGAAGCAGACCGATGTCGAGAAAGCCCAAGAGGCGGTGAAGGAACAGGCCACCAAGGACGAGGCCACTCGACACCAGCACTAGGCCGAGCTGAACTCCCAGGAGGAGGACCTTTCCGCTCGTGAGGAGGCGCTCACCACCACACTCCACGGCAAGGATGAGGAGGTCGAGAAGCTCGTTGCGAAGCGGACCCAGGAGCTGGAGCAGAGGCACAGACAGGCGCTCAATGCCCAAGCCCTGGTCCATGCCGGCAAGGTGAAGGAACTAGAGGTGGAGCGGGATGGCCTGAGGAGACATGCCTTGGAGGTGGCGAAGGAGAAGGACACACTCAATGGTGCTTTGGTGGAGGCACAGGCTGCAGTCCTCGGCAAGGCCGAGCTGCTCTCCAAGGCCAACGACTACATCAAAGACCTGAAGCTGAAGCTGGAGGGTCTTGAGGGGACACTTTCGGAGGTCAGGGCCTGAGAGGAGACCCTGACCAAGAGCCTGGAGGAGGAGAGGCAGCTGCGGAGGAATGACGCTGCCAACCATGAGGATTACATGAAGGGAGAATACCTCTAGATCAGCCGCCTCGCCGACGTCACCGGCAGGATCACCACGAAGCTGGCTGCCATGGGGATGCCAAACATGAGGTACGCCCCGGAGCCGAACATGAGTCCCAACGCCAAACTGACCCTGTTCTTCGAGGGCGTTCTTGGAGCCCTGGAGCAGTTGCGCTCCAACAGAGCGGCCTCTCTGGCCAATGAGGCCCGGAAGCTTCGCCGGGGTGCCCTGACCAAGGTCCTCACCAAGGTGGCGTACTGGAACCCCAACCTCGACTTCGACGCTGCGCTGGAGAGCTTGCCGGAGGATGTGGACCTCGCGGTGCTTGAGGAGCGTATCCAGCCCATCATCAGCCACGTCGACGTAGTTCGGAGGATAGAGGGCCAGCGCCGGGACTAGGCACTCCGTTTCTCATCGCCCCTGCAGGTTCATGACCAAGACAATTTTATCTTAAGTTAGAACCGCAGCGATTATTTGATGTAATATAACTCTGCAATACTTTAATATCACGAATGCTATCTTCCTGTTAGATCTTTCTTTGTATGTTTGCACCCTACGCGTGTTGAGATAAGGCTGCTGGCGCGTAAACCCAAGCTGTGGTGCTTTGAGGACGGATCCTTAGCACCCTGCCGGAAGGGTGCTTGCTGCCGGGCAAGCCACCTTCTCGCTGCCAGCGTGGTCGCTTGAATTGTCGAGCGGACTCAAAATAGGACAAGAGCGCTGCTGGTACCGGGTAGGCCACCTTGCCGTCCTCAGCGCGGCCGCATGAACTGTCAAGCAGACTCGAGACAGAGACAAGGGCGTTGCCAATAGCGGAAGGGTCCCATTGCGTACAGGTTTCCCGTACAAGGAACGGGATCTTTCGGGCAGGACAGACTTATATAAATGAAATTAGCCAAAATTTCGCATGACTTAGCTTTTTGGGGCCACGTGGATGGCTGTTGAGGCTGCGGACGGCACCAGGGGCGGTTGATTGATGTCGCCCTCTCCCTTCGAGCCATCCTCATGGAAGAGTCGCTGCGTCGGCTCCAAAACCATATTTCCACGGCTTGCGCCCCCTACCTGGCGCGCCGCCGTAGATGTCTGGGAAATGACACCTCACGGGATCACGAGGAATCCTTTTGCTTTCTGATTGGCGGTAGCGAAGTGGAAAGAGCGGGATTGAGAGATCAACGCGGGGGGATTATCCAGGTTCGGGCCGCAAGTGATGCGTAATACCCTACTCCTGCCGGTTTTTGTTTATCTAGTATTCTTGGACTAGCTACAAGGCACGCGGGTTCCAAAAAGTCAGAATCCTCTCCCAGTACACTGCAGGCCTCCTTTTATAGACAAAGGGGCTGCCACAGTGGCACACACGAGGTGGAAAGCTATACAGTGGTCGAGTCTATCCTCTGGCACCGCAGGACAAACACATTTAATGTGCTGCCAACGTGCCCTTCTTGCTTTATCCAGGACGGCAAGGAAGCTCGTCCCAGCTGTCGCCGCCTCGCTTGGCTTCGACGCGTGTCCGAATTGACAAGGTGGGTAGTGCCACGCTGGCTGGCTGGCTGCTGAGTTGGTGCGGTGGCAGAGCATTCACAAAGATCTGCATGCCACCACGCAGGTGCTTGCTGAGTTGGCCTAGAGGCCGCACGTTGCCATGCAGGTGTTCCCCTAGTTGGTGGGCTGGTAGCTGCATGGGAACGGCGGCAGAGCTTTGGCAGATTCGGGCCTGGCTGCGGCCCCGCGGATGTCTTCGGCAAGAGTCTTGCCATGGCCGCGGCAAGGGTCTTGCCGTGGCGTCGTGGCTATCCCCGGCAAGGGGCTTGCCGGGGGTCTCGTGGGTATCCTCGGCGAGGATCTCGCCGAGGATCTCCGTCTTCTGATTCTCATCTGATCTTGCACGTTCTTGGTCTTCACAAAGATCTCCATGCCACCACGGAGGTGCCTCCCGAGCTTTGGTTCCAATGTGGTTGAGGGCGTCGAAACTCTCAGGCTCAAGGGTGGCAGCCCTGCTGGCATTGGGCAAGTTGCCCCGGCAAGGCTCTTACCAGGGTTGTGGAGGCCGCCCCCGGCAGGGGCCACGCCGGGGGAGCCCACCTTGCCCTCCTGCTCTTTGTGTTTCCGGCTTGGCGTTGGTCTAGTTATCTTGTGTCGTTGCTTCCTCTGCCCCGCCAAGCGTGGCCAGGGGCGTGGGGCTGTGACTACCCGCACACAAGTAAAGGGGTGCAAAAAGGGACCCCTACTTTTGTACACCGACATCTCCTATTTTAACAGAAACAACAGGCATGCTTACAACAGGTCTATGTTTATTTTTAGTATCTGGGTCTAGCAATTCTAGCAGCTTCATTACAGAAATAAATAACATACCCATCAATATTATCGACCAAGAGATCCTTAACCATAGCAATACTAGGTTCAACTTTAATTTTCTTAGGGGTTGTAGGTGTTCTAGCATTACTCTTACGAAACCACAATTGAAGCTTTAGCATGATCCTTTATTCTAGCAGGGAAAGGGGGTTTCTCAATATAAGCGGTAGGAACAACAGGATCAACATTATAAGTGATAGTCTTTTCTTCAACTTTAATAGGTTCAACTACTTTTACTTCAATGGGAGGATGATATTTAAACCACTTCTCCTTAGGGAGATCAACATGAGTAGCAAATGATTCACAGAAAGAAGCTACTATCTCGGATTCAAGTCCATATTTAGTGCTAAATTCACGAAAAACATCGGTATCCATAAAAGATTTAACACAATCAAACTTAGGTGTTATACCTGACTCCTTACCTTCGTCGAGTCCCCAATCTTCAAAGTTGCGTTTAATTCTTTCCAATAAATCCCATTTGAATTCAATAGTCTTCATCATAAAAGAACCAGTACAAGAAGTATAGAGCATGGAGCGATTATTAAGAGAAAGCCGAGCATAAAATTTTTGAATAATAATTTATCTTGAGAGCTCATGATTGGGGCATCAATATAACATTGACTTAAGCCTCCTCAAGCTTGAGCGATACCTTCTCCTTCGTAGGCCAAAAATTATATATATAATTACAATCACGATGAACCAGATGCATAGGATAAAACTTCTGATGAAATTCCAATTTCAATCGGTTGTAGTTCCATGATCCAATATCATCACATAGCCTAAACCATGTCAATGCCTTTACCTTCAAAGATAAAGGGAAGACCTTCTTCTTGATAACATCCTCGGGCATACTGCAAGCTTAAATAATCCACAAACTTCATCCACATAGATTAGGGGCAAATCGGGATGTAACGTTCCATTTCCTGTAAAAGGATTAGCTAGCAGTTTCTCTATCATACCCGAAGGAACTTAAAAGTAAACATTTTCAGCAGGTTCAGTAGGTTGAGGAGCAAATCTTTGCTCTACTGGTCGGGGTGAACATACCCCGAACAAGCCCCTCAAAGGATTACTTTCCATAGTAACAAGTGATAGTAAATTTCAGCACACTATATAATTTTTCCTTAGCAAATTCCACCTACCAAAGGCACTTCACCCCTCAGCAACGACACCAGAAAAGAGTCTTGATGACCCACAAGTATAGGGGATCTATCGTAGTCCTTTTGATAAGTAAGAGTGCCAAACCCAACGAGGAGCAGAAGGAAATGATAAGCGGTTTTCAACAAGGTATTCTCTGCAAGCAATTGAAATTATCGATAATGAGATAGTTTTGTGATAAGGTAATTTGTAACGGGTTGCAAGTAACAAAAGTAAACAAGGTGCAGCAAGGTGGCCCAATCCTTTTTGTAGCAAATGACAAGCCTGGACAAACTCTTATATGAAGGAAAGCGCTCCCGAGCACACATGGGAATTATCGTCAAGCTAGTTTTCATCACGCTCATATGATTGATAATTTGATATGTGGGTGTACCGGTGCTTGGGTACTGCCCTTCTTTGGACAAGCATCCCACTTATGATTAACCCCTCTCGCAAGCATCCGCAACTACGAAAGAAGAATTAAGGTAAACCTAACTATAGCATGAAACATATGGATCCAAATCAGCCCCTGGTGAAGCAACGCATAAACTAGGGTTTAAGCTTCTGTCACTCTAGCAACCCATCATCTACTTATTACTTTCCAATGCCTTCCCCTAGGCCCAAACAATGGTGAAGTTTCATGTAGTCGATGTTCACATAACACCACTAGAGGAAAGGCAACATACATCTCATCAAAATATCAAACGAATACCAAATTCACATGACTACTTATAGCAAGACTTCTCCCATGTCCTCAGGAACAAACGTAACTACTCACAAATCATATTAATGTTCATAATCAGAGGTGTATTAATATGCATAAAGGATCTGAACATATAATCTTCCACCAAATAAACCAAATAGTATCAACTACAAGGAGTAATCAGCACTACTAGCAACCCACAAGTACCAATCTGAGGTTTTGAGACAAAGACCGGATACAAGAGGTGAACTAGGGTTTGAGATGAGATGGTGCTGGTGAAGATGTTGATGGAGATTGACCCCCTCGCGATGAGAGGATCGATGGTGATGACGATGGTGACGATTTCCCCCTCCCGAAGGGATGTTTCCCCGGCAGAACAGCTCCACCGGAGGCCTGCCAAGGGCCCACGAGGCAGGGGGCGCGCCCAGGGGGGTAGGACGCACCCCCACCCTCGTGGACAAGGTGTGGCCCCCCTCTGGTGCTTTCTTCACCCAATATTTTTAATATATTCCAAAACTGACTTTCGTGGAGTTTCAGGACTTGTGGAGTTGTGCAGGACTTTTGGAGTTGCTCCCTTTCCAGCCCAGAATTCCAGCTGCCGGCATTCTCCCTCTTCATGTAAACCTTGAAAAATAAGAGAGAAAAGGCATAAGTATTGTGACATAATGTGTAATAACAGCCCATAATGCAATAAATCAATATAAAAGCATGATGCAAAATGGACGTATCAGTTGCATGCTTAGGTCCCATGCAAGAAATGGGAATGAATTTCAAACACACTGCCCCGGTCACTCGGCCTCAAACATTGAGATACCTGGTTTTTAAATCCAAAACTCGTCTGAAATTCATGGAACTTGGCATGCTATCATGGAGCGGCATCAACATGCCGTGGTAAATTTTTTATCCCATTTGGGGCAGGTTTGGGTATAAGCTTCTCACAAACCAGAGCTTCTCACAACAAGCATGATGGTTTCGGTAGGGAACGTGCCACCTTTGGGGACAAAAAGATATCTGTTGCCTCTTATTGCTTTCAAAAAATTTCCAATGTCAACATAGAACAACAGGAGTGTTCTGTTTAATTTTGGAATTTTTCGGGATTCGTTCGGAAATTTTTATACATTAACTGGGTTTTCTAGGCTTTTTATGTGCATAATTCAAATTTGAACTACATGCACATGCTCCAGTGCATATAAACTGGTTGGAAAATCAAATCCGTGTCCTTGGTTGCATACTTAGGTCCCATGCAAGAAATGGGAATGAATTTCAAACATACTGCCACTGTCACTCGGCCGCAAATATTGACGTACCCGGTTTTGAAATTCTAGTAAATCCAAAACTCATCTGAAATTCATGAAACTTGGCATGCTATCAGGGAGCGGCATCAGCATGCTATGGTAAAAAAAGTGTCCCATTTGGGGCAGGTTTGGGTATAAGCTTCTCACAAACCAGAGCTTCTCACAATAAGGGTGATGGTTCCGGTAGGGAACGTGCCACCTGTGGGGACGAAACGATATCCATTGCCTCTTATTGCTTTCAAAAAATTTCCAGTGTCAACATAGAACAACAAGAGTGTTGTGTTTAATTTTGGAATTTTTCGAGGTTCGTTTGGACATTTTTATACATTAACTGGGTTTTTCAGGCATTTTATGTGCATAATTCAAATTTGAACTACATGCAGATGCTCCAGTGCATATAAATTGGTTGAAAAATCAAATAGGTGTCCTTGGTTGCTTGCTTTAGGTCCGATGCAAGAAATGGGAATGAATTTCAAACACCCTGCCACCGTCACTCGGCCGCAAACACTGAGATGCCTGGTTTTTAAATTCTAGTAAATCCAAAACTCGTCTGAAATTCATGAAACTTGGTATGCTATCATGGAGCGGCATCAACATGCCGTGGTAAAATTTTTGTCCCATTTGGGGCAGGTTTGGGTATAAGCTTCTCACAAACGAGAGCTTCTCACAACAAGTGTGATGATTTCGGTAGGGAACGTGCCACCTATGGGGACGAAACGATATCCTTTGCCTCTTATTGGTTTCAAAAAAATTCTAGTGTCAACATAGAAGAACAAGAGTGTTGTGTTTTATTTTGGAATTTTTCGGGGTTCGTTTGGACATTTTTATACATGAACTGGGTTTTCGAGGAATTTTATGTGCATAATTCAAATTTGAAGTACATGCACATGCTCCAGCGCATATAAATTGGTTGAAAAAACAAATATGTGTCCTTTAGTGCATGCTTAGGTCCCGTGCAAGAAATGAAAATGAATTTCAAACTCCAGGGCACTGTTGATTGCCGGCAAAACATTGAGATACTTTGTTTTTCAATTCTAGTAAATCCAAAACTCATCTGAAATTCATGAAACTTGGCATGCTATAATGGAATGGCACCCAACATTCTATGGTATTTTTCGTGTCCATTTTGATAGAAGGCGCACTCGAATAACAGCCAACAAAGGAATTTTGAAACAAATAGCTGCCACTATAACATCTCAAATGTTTTATATAATTTAAATTGTGTGCATTCTGTTAACCATTCATGTGACGCCAACCCTCACTCTTTTAATAGGTAGGAGGTGCCGTGCGGACAGGTGCTTGAGTGCTTGACTAAACGGGAGGCGTGCGAGCTGTACTCCAATGCGGAGGCTCACCGGGAAGCGTGTGAGCTGTACGCCACGCAGGATCACCGGGATGCGAGCCCTTTGACTTCCATGGCCGCCCGCCTTGCTTGCATCCTCTACATTAACGGCGTCCAAGCCGCAGTTTAATACGGTATGGAAAATATAAAACACCATATGGAAAAACGACAACTTCCCCAGGAAGCCAAGGGAAAATGTGTCTAGCAGGATTTGTGCGGCTCTTGATCGCAAACATTTTAGTTAGAACACCCGTATGCAAACCGACAGCTTCCCCAGGAAGCCAAGAGAAAATATGCCGAGCAGGATTTATGCAGCTCTTGATCGCAAACGTTTTAGATAGAACACCCGTATGCAAAGTGAGAGCTATGGTCTTCCCCCTTAAGTCGAGGGAAAATTCACAGTGCAGGATTTGTGCATCCCTTTGACGCAAACGGTTGTTTTGAGTGACCTGTGTGCAACCACGTACAAACAATTTGGTAAGATTTGCATCTGTCATGTTGGGTATGTTGCCATTTGTCAAACTAGAGAGATTGACATTTGCTGATCTAGCAACATTGCCATTTTTCAATACTTGTAGCACTGCGATTTGTCAAAATATGCAGCTAAAAATCACTAGCACTATCTAATTTTTGCAACTAAAATCAGTAATTAAGCATAGGTTTCATTCATTGATTAAGCAGTCGTTCTTAATTTATACAAACAGTTCAACTCGACTACTGAACCGACCAAACTTTTCCCCAATTGTTGCCAACCACGTACTGAAATAGCGATTCAACTATATATACTAGCTAATTTTAAGTACGTTGTATAGTTCCACCACACATCTATAGTCAGATGAACTGAACAAAATAGCCCCTAAATACTACTACTACGGAGGGGCTTTGTGCTACTTCCGGCAGCCTCTCCTCTGCCAAGCACGCTCAGTAAGAGGAGGAGGAGGAGCCTACGGATGAGCTAGACAAATGCAATACGGTGCCTGCCGCTGCTGCACGTTCAGCAAAGCTCGCTAGGTCGTACACCCACTGCCACTCCAGATGATCCCTCTCGAAGCGGCTGGACTGCTCGTAAATCTCCTGATTCCTCGCCTCTCCGTCAGTGTGTGCTGCGGCCACGGCTGCGGTAAGGCTCTTTGCGTGCTCGACGAGGCGCTCCTCCTCCTCCTGCAACAACTCGATGTAGCATGCAAGGTCGCTGACGCACGTGCGGGCCTCCACCTCCGCCTCCCTCCTTCGGGCGGTGGTGGCGGAGCGGGTGAAGATCCCGACGGTCGACAGTGGGCTGGCGGCCACGGCGACCAACGATGGGGTGGCAGCCACGACCACCACCTCCCGCCTTTGGGCCGCGGTGGCAGAGCGGGTGATGGCCACGGTGGCCGATAGTGGGGTGGCGGCCACGACAGCCACCTCCCGCCTTCGAGCCGCGGCGGCGGAGCGGGAGATGGCCCTGGCTTTCAATGGTGGTGTGGCGGCAACGGCGGCCGGCAACAGCTGTCGACGGGCAGTGACGGCAGAGCGTGTGGTGGTGTTCCGCGCACACCCAACAGGGACGCCACACGCACTACACTATGCCGGGGACTGCGCCGCCGTCGCGGTGTAGCCTCCCAAATTGAGCTGTCCTCACGATGACAATGAGTGGCTGAGCGACGATGACGGACTGGTGCCATTGGCGATTGTGGGAGAAATAAACGAGATAAGCTAAAGGGAGGGAGATGAAAATGCGACGCAGGACTCGCCGGCCGTGAGGGTTTATATAGCAGGCCGGTAAGCATTGGGATTTTGGGGGATTTCACCGAGTCGGGCGGGAAGCTTGCGCGGGAACCTGCGAGGTTGCGCGGGAACGGTCTCACCGACGATTCATTGGCGCCACTCCGAGCCACCGGTTGGCCAAAAGGACGCCCCCCGCGAACTGCGCAAGCTTGCATTGTAAGCCGTGTCCGGCAGCGGGGTGACAAGACGTGCGAGAGGACGAAAGGACACGTACACATACGGTCAATACAAAAAAAACGTTTGTGATTTAATTGTGTACTATACCCCCATCCTGGCTTATAAGTAGGATTTGACTAATAAAATACGAATGCATGTCGCCAAAGATTATATCGTTGGAGTCGTATTTGAACATAGTTTTCAGCTATACAATTTTTGTAACATGCATTAACACTTTTTTTGTTAAATTTAAGGTTATATACCAGCAAGCGTTTGCCAGCAACACACACGTCTTATTCCATCACAAATGGCTCGGATGGATCAATTGTATGCCACATATCGCACACGCAACTCTAATCTGATTCGTGCTTGATGTCTCCGACATCGCTCGCTCATTTTCCACCTATCACTGTGCCTTCCTCTGCTCGCCGTTAGGCGCCGCGGCACGCTCTGCTCGCGTCTGTCGGTGCGCTGGGCTTGTGGACACCTTTTCCTTGTGTGTTCAACTGCTATATGCATATATATATATATATATATATATATATATATATATATATATATATATATATATATATATATATATATATATGGTTGTTCGCCATTGGGACAACCGCGGAGCGCTCTGCTTGCGTCCCTCGGCGCGCGCTCTGCCAGCGGTTGGGCGTGCACATGCTCACGTTTGGGGCCCCATATGCATGTGGTTGCGCCGCGCATGTTGCCACGCGATGTAGTTACGTGTGACACGATGGAGTTATGTGATGCAAATTAGAACTGCCATCAGGGCCTGCCAATATTCCTAGCCGTCCAGCTTCCCCTTTAATTCCTGCGGCCATTATAACCTTAGTCTCTTCAACCTTTCGATCATGCCCTACAACACAACAAGCACACCCACGATGACACATAGAGAGGGGATGTCTAGTGGCGCTCCAATGGAGTTCGGCGAGCATAGAGTGGAGACCCACGCGTGGGAGATGGATCTCTCGGTGGTGTACACCATCGACCCGGCCATGGTGGACGACTACATCGACAACATTGAGCAGTTGCTTGCTCGAGACAAGTACAAGGTGGTCGGCATCGACCTCCAGTACACCGCCGGTCGTCCCGCCATGGATCAGAAGGTTGTTGTTGCCCAGTTGTGCGTGTGCTGTCATGTTCTCATCTACCACTAGTGCATGGCCACAGAGCCTTGCGACCATTTCAACAGGTTTGTCAACAGCACCGACTACAAGTTCGTCACGGTGGAAACCAAAGACGATGTAAAAGCGCTCAATGTTACGGGCTTGGCCTGCAAGAACCTTATCAAAATCCGTGACCACTACAGGGTCTGGGCAGCACGAAGGACTCCCTGGTCGAACTCGCCTCGACCATCATCGACCCCTACTACGAAAAGATGAAGCAGGATGCCCAGAGAACAAGTCCCGTATCCTGGCACAGGGCCTGGATGCGGCAACTGGATGAACCTCACCTCAGGTTCACGGCCAAGAGCGTGTACACATGCTACGAGATGCACAGGCGGATCGTTGACATGAGGAAGTGCCTCGTTACCCAAATAGACGAGCCCAGATCGAGCCACAAGCAGAGCAAGCGTCACAAGAAGTAGATGATGATCAGATGATCGTTTATGCTAGTTAATTATGCATGTAATATATAGTTTACTTCATTGGTGCGCGGAAATGTCTGTCGGATGTGGGGTTCCGGCAAACCCTTAAGGTTCGAACACTGGGGTGCACGCGAAGTCTTTCCCTCCTACCGATCTACGCTCTAGCTCACTAGATCTTGCGGACGAACTTGACGAACTCGCAACACAGAAAGAGACACGGGGTTTATACTGGTTCGGGCCACCGTTGTGGTGTAATACCCTACTCCAGTGTGGTGGTGGTGGATTGCCTCTTGGGCTGATGATGAACAGTACAAGGGAAGAACAGCCTCCTGAGGTTGAGGTGTTCTTGTGGCTAGACTCTCGATCGGATTGGATCAAGCTAAGATGAGATGCCTCTACTGTGGTGGCTAGCTCTACTTATTTAGGCCCTGGTCCTGTTCCCAAATATCGATTGGGAAGGGAGCCAACAGCGGCGGGCAAATTTGAATGGGGACAGCTAGTACAAGCTATCCTAACTAAAGCGGTCTTCGCCTGCGAAAAGCTCTGTGGTGACGCTGTCTTGGGATCCACGATGACCTCCGCCTTGCCGTCCTCCTGGTCTAGGTCTTTTTGCACCAATATGGCAACCTTTGCCTGATGCCACGGTACTCTTCGCCTGCGCTTGCCTCCTTAGGACCAAAGAGGAAATAAGGACGCTGCACGCACCGGCGCCCGCCTAGCACCCGCCGAGCACCGTTCGTCATGGCTCACGTCACAAGAGCCTCGTGAGGTTTGCCTTGCCTTGATATCTCCGCTCCTCGTGAGCTGCCTAGCTAGGCCACTCCAGAGGAGGTCTTGCGTCATCCGCCTCATGAGGCTTGGACCCTCGTGAGGGTCTTGGATGCCTTGTTGATGAAGATGGGCCGTACGGCCTGCTGTTTAGCCACGCCGTGGGCCACTGGCAGGCAAGTCTGGGGACCCCCGTTCCCAGAATGCCGACACTAGCCCCCGGGCCCAAGGTGCGCTCGGGCTTGGCTTCGCGGCGAAGCCAAGGGTCAAGTTCAAAGCGTCGCGGGCCCCAAAAGCCTGCGGCCTCGGTCGACGTGTGGCGGTTGATTGGACGTGGGCGTCTCTGCTTCCCCACGCTGCCTCGGCAACTGCTCGACTTGATAGGTCCCTGCGACATGCAAGGAAAACCATCATTACCTGCGATCGTGGGAGACGTCGGTTGGCCTTCTCTTGCTATAAATGGGGAGGGGGGCGGAGCCCCCGTTGCCCATCTCTGTCTCGCTTGCTTGCTTCATCCTCCTTGCTCCTCTGTTGACAACAATGGCGCCCATTAGAAGGTTTTCCGCCGAAGAGAAAGGAAAGGCTCCCCGTGACGATCCAGGGCCACTTCCGCCGAAGAAGCGGTCGATCCATCGCCGTGATGAAGCGGCGATGCAAGTGGTGACGAGGCCATGGTGCGAGCGGCCTCCACCGGGGTACTCGCTACCCTTGTACGCCCGAGCCGAGGGCTCGGGAGGTAGGAGCGACGAGCAGCGCCGCCCGTGCCGCGTCCGGGGTCGCCGCGCCACGGCACCGCGTGCCGTTGCTCCTGGGGTCCACGCCGCTGACTACTCGCGCGAGTTGATGCTGTGGGCGCAGATGCCACCAAGCTCCTGGATCCGCTTCCCGCGGTTCTTCTCCGACGTGATGCCGCCGAGGGGGCCGCTCGAGCTTTGCGCAAAGATGTCGATCGCAGCGTTCGGCGACCGGAGCGGAGGTCGAAGCGGTCCCCACTGGCAAGATCTTCATGACTCGCGACTGGGGCGAGATCGCGCGGGTTTGTCGTGCGAGGGAAGCCATCGCGATCCACTTGGAGTATGACGGCGCCTCCACACTCTTCTTCAAGGTCTTCGACGCCGAGGGCCGCCGCTTGGGGTGCTGCTCTGGAGAGGAGCGCCAGGTCATTGTGCACTCCGATCGCGGCCTCTCCAATAGCAGCAGTAGTTCTTGGGAGTCTGGCAGCTCTCCCGAGCTTTACAAGACTCCGGAGAATAGTGACGACAGCTACGTCCCCCCGATCTCTCGCCGCGCTCGGAGCAGGGCTGCCGCGTCCGGCCGCCGCCACCGCTGATCTGGAAGGGGTTGGCGCCGGCCTCCCGTGGCCCACTGTTGATGACGGCGTCTGCCACGGGAGGGTGTAGATAGGATTCCCCTTAGTATCAGCTTTTGTTTCTTGCGGAGGATCACGAATCACCCCGTGGGGGCATGTAAGGGTCTGTAATGTCTTTCATGCTTATCTTCCTTGTTATAAAAACTGGGTGAACGCACGCCCCGTTAAGGCTCGGTCCCCCCTTTCTTTCCTCGCAATAGCTTGTTGCTCTACACTGACGGGTCCCGGTCCCAAGGCGGCTACAGCCGTCGCTGGTATGCCAGGTCACGTGTCGTGGTCAAGGCCAGGAGGTGCGCGGCCCGAGGTCCAGTAAGAGCCCCTGAGGCGCGATGCTCAGGAGGTCCCCCTTAGCGCTCAAGCAGCCATGGTAAGGCGAGAAAGGGAGTCGACATGGCCGCAACGGGGTTGCGGCAGGGCGTGAGCGACCGTTAGACCCAAACATTTAGCCGATCCGGGTGCAGGACTTATCTCGTTGATTTTGTGGTGACTCCTAACGTGGCGCCAGAGCTGCGCGCCTACTTGTGCGGCATAGCTAGTCCGGTCCATACGAGTTTCCCTTCCCCCATGCTCTCCTTAGTGCTCTACGTCTTCAGGTCCCGGCCCTCGAGCGAAGCTTCACCGGCCGGTATGCCAGGTCGCGATGCCGTGGTCAAGGCCAGGGGGTGAGGGCTGGAGAGCCAGTAAGAGCTCCTGAGTCGCGATGCTCAGGAGCCCCCCTTTTAACGTGCAAGCGAATCGCACGAGGAAAAGGAGACTCGCGGTACCGTCTGCTACCCTTCCCTCGGGATTCCTGTGAACAGGCACAAGAAGAAACATGGTTGACCGTTACAGCTGCTAGCCTGCCACTGGTTGCTTTGGGTGAGGAGAAGGCACCGAGGGCCTGGTGAGGTGACGTGCATGGCGCGTGCCGTGAGCCAGAGCTCGACCACTCAGATTTGTCGGTCGTGGCAGGGACAGACCCATGCACCAGCACCGTGCCTGTATGAAGGCCTCGGGGGAGGCGATGATTGAGCAGGCGATAGCCGTTGGCAGGTTAAGCATAAAGAGCAGATCGGCTTGGATAAATGCAGAAAGATACATGCCACTGGGTCTGGCACGAGCGGCTTGGGGATGATGCAGCCCGAGGGGCGCCCACAGCAAGGTAAGCTAAAGACTTAAACAAAAGGGATACATGCCACAGGGACGGACCCATGTGGCCTGGGAATAATGCAGCCCGAGGGGCGCTCCCAGCTTAAACGAACTTGGAAGATGTCACCTGGTTCTGTAGACGAGGTAGAGTTGGTGTACCTGAAGCCACGTGTTGAAGGAATGACTCCTCATGAGCCACTGGGACCCTGAGCCTCGGGAGGCTCTGGGGGCTTAGGAGGTTCCCTGAAGACCATCTCCATCTCCTCCAGAACGGCGTGGATCCTGTCCTCCTGAGACGCCAGGACCTGCCGCAAGTTGCGCTGGTAGGCCAACGCCACGCTTGGCAAGCCGAAGGGCATGCGAACATAGTTGTGCAGTAGGCCCTCACAGCGGCCCACACGTGATGGCCAGAAGCGCTCCTGAGATGCGGCCCTGTTGAGCCCTGGGACGTCGACGCAGACACGCAGCCCGGCATCCTCGCATGGATGGGGAGCTGCACCTTGTGAGCGGGCCGTGGCGCCAAGATGGCTCTTGCTTCTTGCAGTTCCTGGGTGGTCTTGTTGATGAACTCCTGGGTGGTGGGCACTCCTTGCCCTGTGTTCTCCTGAGGAAAACATGCCGCGAAGCATGCCTCCAAGTGGTGCCCAAGCGCCTCCCTTGTGAGGTTGGCAAGGTCTAAGGCCCTCCAGGAGAGAGCCCCCGTGCCCTGCCTGAGGAGGGCGCCGGGCGCGCCTTCCTATGCGATGGAGAGAGGCGCCCCTGGAACGGGCGCTGATCCTGACGAGGCTCCTGACACAGCACCATCTCCTTGGGGTCCTGCGCGGCGCGACAACATCTTCTTGGGGATGGTCTCCGGAGGGCCTTCACTTCTACTGTCGGGGTCGTCGATTGCTGCGGCTTGGAAGGAGCGCTCAAGGGAGCACACCGCATCCCTCTCTTCACATGGGACCGTGATGATTCCTCCGCTTCCTGGCATCTTGAGAACGTTGTAGCCGTGGTGGGTGACTGCCATGAACTTGGCCAGGGCTGGATACCCGAGGATGGCATTGTACGGTAGGCGGATGTGCGTGACGTCGAAATCGATGAGCTCGGTGCGGTAGTTCTTGCGCTCCCCGAAGGTGACAGGCAGGCGGACTTGCCCTATCGGTGTGGTGGAACCATCGGTCACTCCTGAGAAAGGCTTGGTTGGCTGGAGCTGCTCATAGGGAACTTGGAGATTGTCGAACGTATCGACGGATAGGACGTTGAGCCCTGCGCCACCGTCGATGAGTTTCTTGGTGACTTGCACATTGCTGATGACTGGGGAGCACAACATTGGGAGTGCACCCGCGGTGGCTGTGCACTTGAGCTAGTCTGCTGAGTTGAAGGTGATGGCGCACTGAGACCACCTGAGCGAACGCGTGGCCTTGAGCTTGGGGAGCACCGGTTTCACCTCGTGAGCGAACTGTTTGAAGATGCGCTGAGAGGCTGGGGCCTGAGCACCACCCAAGATGCACGCGATCGCACGCGGGTCGTGGAAGCCCCCAGCCCCCTCGTCCTGGTGGTGGTTGTTGTTCCTTCTTGGTGGCGGCAGCGGGGGAAGGCCAGCGTTGGCCTGGGGGCGATCCTCACGAGGCGGGTCCCTCCAGGCGCCCTTGCGAGGTTGGTCCTGCCAGCGGTCCTCATGAGGCCGGTCGCGCCACTCCTGGCGCGGGCCACGGTCGTCCAAACGTCCGCCTCCTCGTCCTCCTCCGCGGCCGTAGCCCTGGTCGTTTCGCTCGGGGCGTCGACCGTAGCGTCATTCGCGTATGGCTCTAAGCTCTTAGCAGTCGCTGGTGTTGTGGGTGTTCAGGTTGTGGAAGGCGCAGAACGGTCGGCCGTTCTTGGACGACTCAGGCTGATCTCTACCTTGCTTGGTGTCAGGCTCCGCTGCGAGCACAACTGCCTCTTTGCACTTCACGTCCTTGGCCTTGGCCTTCTTTTCTTCTGCTCCTGCAGCTGGCAGCTCGAGGAGGGAGAGGCGCCCCTCCTCAGCTCTTGCGCACTTGGTCGCCAGGTTGAATAGCTCCTGAGAAGTGCAGAGCTCCTCGTGGATAGCCAGCTCTTCCTTCATCTTGACGTCACGGACGCCGTCAGAGAACGCGGAGATGATGGCCTCGTCCGTGACCTTGGGGATCTTGAGGCGGATGTTGTTGAAGCGCTGGATGTACTTCTCGAGGGTTTCTCCTGGCTGTTGCTTGATGTGGCGCAGGTCGCCCGCAGCTGGCAGGCGGTCGCGAGTGCCCTGGAAGTTGGCGATGAAGCGGTCGCGCATCTCCTCCCAGGAGCAGATCGAGCCGTTTTGCAGGTTCAGGAGCCAGGAGCGGGCCCCATCCTTGAGAGCCATGGGAAACTAGTTCGCCATGACTTTTTCGTCGCCGTTGGCTGCTTCGATGCTCAGCTCATAGAGCTGCAGGAACTCCGCGGGGTCGGCGGTGCCGTCGTAGCGAGGAGGCAGATCTGGCTTGAACTTGCCTGGCCAGGCGACGCTACGCAGCTCGGGGGTGAAGGCGCGGCAGCCGGCTGTGGTTGCCGGGGCCCGCTTCGGGGGTGGAGCTTGGTCTTGACGGGGTTCGCGCTGCGCCGCTGCGGGCGGTGCGCGGTCTTGACGAGGTGGCGCGGGGAGCGCCGGTGCAGCTTCTCGCGGCCGCGGGATTTCTTGGCAGCTTCTTTCTTCATGCACGGGCATTGGGCGCGGTGGATCACGCCGCGGAGGCGCGCGCCTTGGCGCCAAGGCACCATCTTCGGATTGAGGCGGTGGAGGCATGCCAAGAGCTCCGTCGCCTGCGGCTGGTTGAGGGGGAGGCAGAGAGTGGGACGGCGCCGGAGAGCCCCCTGCGGCGCGGACGAGCTCGGCGACGCGGTCGAGCCACTCCTCATAGAGGTCATCGACAGGGCGGTAACGCAGGAGCTCGTTCGCCGCGAGGAGCGCGGCCCGTGCCTCCATGGGAGCGTGGTGCGCATGATACGAAGAACGGCGAGGGTAAGCGGCGGAGTAAGCGGTGCGGCTCTGCCGCGCCGGCGAAGATGCAGCGAGGACGCCTGCTGCTCGTTCCCCGCCGAGCCATTGGCAGCGTTGGTGGCGGGAGACGGAGAGCGACGAGGTGGCCCGCCTACGAGAGCCGTCTGAGCGACGTGGGCGGAGAGGGCAGCTCGACGCTCAGCTCGAGCACGGCGAGCGTCTGCCATGGAAACGACGGAGCGATGGAGTGACGAACTGATGGAAGGGAGAACTACGGCGCACCCCTACCTGGCGCACCAAATGTCGGATGTGGGGTTCCGGCAAACCCTTAAGGTTCGAACACTTGGGTGCGCGTGAAGTCTTTCCCTCCTACCGATCTACGCTCTAGCTCACTAGATCTTATGGTCGAACTCGACGAACTCGCAACACAGAAAGAGACACGGGGTTTATACTGGTTCGGGCCATCGTTGTGGTGTAATACCCTACTCCAGTGTGGTGGTGGTGGATTGCCTCTTGGGCTGATGATGAACAGTACAAGGGAAGAACAGCCTCCTGAGGTTGAGGTGTTCTTGTGGCTAGACTCTCGAACGGATTGGATCAAGCTAAGATGAAATGCCTCTACTGTGGTGGCTAGCTCTACTTATATAGGCCCTGGTCCTCTTCCCAAATATCGAGTGGGAAGGGAGCCAACAACGGCGGGCAAATTTGAAGGGGGACAGCTAGTACAAGCTATCCTGACTAAAGCGGTCTTCGCCTGCAAAAAGCTCTGTTGTGACGTCGTCTTGGGATCCACGATGACCTCCGCCTTGCCGTCCTCCTGGTCTTGGTCTTGTTGCACCAATATGGCAACGTTTGCCTGATGCCTCGGTACTCTTCGCCTGCGCTTGCCTCCTTATCACCAAAGAGGAAATAAGGACGCTGCGCGCACCAGCGCCCGCCTGGCACCCGCCTAGCATCGTTCGTCATGGCTCATGTCACGAGAGCCTCGTGAGGTTTGCCTTGCCTTGATATCTCCGCTCCTCGTGAGCCTGCCTAGCTAGGCCACTCTAGAGGAGGTCTTGCGTCGTCCGCCTCGCGAGGGTCTTGGATGCCTTGTTGATGAAGATGGGCCGTACGGCCTGCTGCTTAGCCACGCCGTGGGCCGCAGGCAGGCAAGTCTGGGGACCCCCGTTCCCAGAACGCCGACAATGTCATGTGTGTAGTAGCCACCTATGTAATTATGCATGTAATAGTTTAGTTTAGTGTGTGCAAATGCCATGGTTGTAGTAGCCACCAATGTAAGTGGATGTTTAATTTGGTTATGCAACCATGTCCTTATAAGTGTGTATATAATGGTGTTGTTCTGTATGCAATCCCATCGCCCAACACACACGTCTTGTTAGCAGTAATCGTCTATGTTGTTATCGGTCTTCGCACACGTTTCCGATTGCAGACCTGTTTGCCGCGTATCACACACATCTTGTTAAGGTGAACCGTTTACGCTCTCATGTCTCAACGCAAATAGTTCATCCGAGTGAACCGCATGCCGTATATCGCACACACCTTGATCTGGCTGACCGTTTCTTTTGTGTTGCCTAATCACAAACAGTTCATCCGAGTGAACCGTATGCTCTATATCGCACACACCTTCATCTGGCTGCCCGTTTCTTTTGTTCCTCCTCATCGTGAACAGTTAATTGAGCTGAACCGTATGCCCTTCATCGCACACGCAACTAAATTTTGAACCATGTTTGATGCATCCTCCATCGTAAAAGTTTTCCACCTTTTTGACGGGTTTTTACACCACCGTTTGCGATTATCGCACACAGTTTCGTCGGAGGGTCTCTGATCATAGTGTTGTGTTAGCAGCATCCTGCAGTAGTGACGGTATTTACTCAAACACCACCTTGCCCCCCCCCACACACACCACACACTCCCCAAAACCTCCGCTCACACAGACGCACACCACCCCTCCCTCGCTCGAAACCATTGGTAGGTCATCGCCGCCGTCTCCATCCTCTACCTCTGCCTGTGTGTCGGGGAGCTCGAGGAGACAATGGCCAAAAAGAGGTTAATCGCGGCATCTTCGCCCGAAGCCAGCGAGGTGGCCGTGGAGGTGTCTGCGTCGTCCTCCGCGGGCTCTTTATCGATCCTCGTTGCCGGTTGCCTGATCCGCCCGCCGCCGTGCCCCTGCGTCGGTTCGAGGACTTCCCCATCCTCCGTCAAGCCTGGCCACCGATGAGGTCCTACCTCGGGGTCCGGCAACGGCGGTGGGGGACGTGGGTTGCCGAGATTACGGATCAGGAGACCCACACCCGTCGATGGCTCAGTAGCTTCCACATGGCCGAGCTCGCGGCCATGGAGTACGACCGCTGGCAGGACCGCCGCCACGGCGCAGCGGCTAGGCTCAATTTCCCCTTCGGCACACGTCCGTTCAACCTAGTTCCGCCGGAGCCAGGGGTGGTGAGCTCGGCGGGAGGACCGCGAGGCATGGGACGCCTCGAGGCCGAGGCCGCTGGCGAGGCCTACATGCAAGAGCTCCGCCGGCGGCACCCGGAGCTCGTGGAGGCGGAGCGGGTGATCTTTGCTGGCACGGAGGGCGGCGAGGTTATCGCGCTCTCCTTCAATGACAAGGTCGAAGGCGGCAAGGACGGCGTCGCGAAGGGCGTCGAGGTGGGCGGCGAGGACGAGGAGATCGACGTCGACGAGTAGAGGAGTTTCTTCACCAACGACCCCGACGATGGCACTGGCCCGGACCCGGCTCGCACACCATACCTGACAAGGAAGGATTGCCTCGACCTCCACTTCGACCGAAAGTAGTTTAGCTTAGTTTAATTATTTTTTTGTGTACAGTTATGCAAAAATATCTATGATTAGGTTCGAATGCATGCTATTTTTGGTTGAACCTGCTTTGAACTTGATCAAATGGAAGTTTACAATGTTAAGTTTAGGGGATCGACCAGAAACAGCCAAGTATTGTTGGAGTATATATATATCCACTAAGGGTTTTAGTCCGTTAACTTTTAAAGGATCGGCTAGAGATGGCCGTATGCCTTGTTTATTTCAGTTCTTCACAATGTGATGCTCTATATGTGCAACTATTTTCCATGTAGTTCAATTTCATCAATAACAGTTTCAACAATACCACTATGAATTACGATATTTGGTTGTTCTTAAGGATGTTGTAGTTAACATGCCTTTTGATAACCCACAAGTATAGGGGATCAATTGTAGCCTCTTTCGATAAGTAAGTGTCGAACCCAACAAGGAGGTAAAGGTAGAACAAATATTCCCTCAAGTTCTATCGACCACCGATACAACTCTACGCACGCTTAACGTTCGCTTTACCTAGAACAAGTATGAAACTAGAAGTGTTGTTGGATAGGTTTGCAAGGTAATAAAGAGCACGTAAATAAAAGCTAGGGTCTGTTTAGATAAGGACACATCTAAGTTAGTTTTAGTAGAGAGCATTTTGTCACGAGAAAGTTATTTTTCCCTAGGCAATCGATAACTAGACCGGTACTCACTATTGCAATTTTATTTGAGAGAGAGGCATAAGCTAACATACTTTCTCTTCTTGGATCATATGCACTTATGATTGGAACTGTAGCAAGCATCCGCAACCACTAAAGATCACTAAGGTAAAACCAAACCATAGCATTAAAGTATCAAGTCCTCTTTATTCCCATACACCATGACCCACTTATCCATGTTTGTGTTTCAGTCACTCACGCAACACAGACAATAAGCAAACCATGAACATATTGCAAACCCTACAGCAGGGATCCCTCACGTTTGCGTGATACAGAGAGCACCATAGGACAGCACCAATAATAAAACATGCAACTCAAACCAATCACGATCATCAACTAACCCATAGGACAAAACAGATATACTCAAACATCATAGGATAGCCATACATCACTGGGAAATAATATATAGCGTTGAGCACCATGTTTAAGTAGAGATTAACGTGGGTAAAAGAGGGGTTACACCGCTGCATAGGGGGGTAGAGTTGCTGATGATGGCGGTGAAGTTGTTGGTGTAGATTATGACGACGATGATGGCCCCAGCGGCACTCCGGTGGCACTGGAAGCGACGGGGAGAGAGCCCCCCTCCTCCTTCTTCTTCCTCGATCTTATCCCTATATGGGAGAAGGGTTTCCCCTCTGTTCCATGGTCTCCATGGCGTGGGAGGCGCGAGAGCCCCTCCGAGATTGGATCTGTCTCTCTATCTCTCTCTGTTTCTGCGCTCCCAGATCTGGCCTTTCACCGTTTCTTATATTCCCGGAGATCCGTAACTCCGATTGGATTGAAATTTGAACATGATTTTTATCTGGATATTAGCTTTCTTGCGGCGAAAGAAGGGCAACAACTTCCTTACGGGGTGTCCACGGGGGTCAGGGGCACGCCTGCCCCCTGGGGCGCACCCCTCTGCCTCGTGGCCCCCTCGGGCATCGTCTCGCGATGATTCCACTTCCAAAGATTCACATATATTCCAAAAAAAATCTCCGTCAGTTTTTATCCCGTTTGGACTCTGTTTGATATGGATTTTCGACGAAACAAAAAACATGCAACAAACAGGAACTGGCACTGGGCACTGGATCAATATGTTACTCCCAAAAATAGTATAAAAAGTTGTAAAAAGTATATGAAAGTTGCATAATATTGGCATGGAACAATCAAAAATTATAGATACGATGGAGACGACAAGATCCCCAAATTTTAATTACTGCTCATCCTCGAGTAGGTGAATGTTAAAAAATATAATTTTTGATGTGGAATGCTACCTAGCATAATCTTGATCACATAATCTAATCATGGCGTGAATATTAAGACATGAGTGATTCAAAGCAATAGTCTATCATTTGACATTAAGACAATAATACTTCAAGCATACTAATAAGGCAATCATGTCTTTTCAAAACAACATGGACAAAGAAAGTTATCCCTACAAAATCATATAGTCTGGCTATGCTCCATCTTCACCACACAAAGTATTCAAATCATGCACAGCCCCGATGAAAAGCCAAGCAATTGTTTCATACTTTTGACATACTCAAACCTTTTCAACTTTCACACAATACATGAGCGTGAGCCATGGACATAGCACTATAGGTCGAATAGAATATGATGGTGGAGGTTGTGTGGAGAAGGCAAAAAGGAGAAAGTCTCACATCGACACGGCTAATCAACGGGCTATGGAGATGCCCATCATTTGATGTCAATGTGAGGAGTAGGGATTGCCATGCAACGGATGCACTAAGAGCTATAAGTGTATGAAAGCTCAAACTGGAAACTAAGTGGGTGTGCATCCAACTTGCTTGCTCATGAAGACCTTGGGCATTTGAGGAAGCCCATCATCGGAATATACAAGCCAAGTTCTATAATGAAAATTCCCACTGTCGGTGTCAAAACCGGCGGATCTCAAGTAGGGGGTCTCGAACTGTGCGTCTAGGATCGATGGTAACAGGAGACGGGAGACACGATGTTTACCCAGGTTCGGGCCCTCTCTATGGAGGTAATACCCTACTTCCTGCTTGATTGATCTTGATGAATATGAGTGTTACAAGAGTTGATCTACCACGAGATCGTAATGGCTAAACCCTAGAAGTCTAGCCTATGTGAGTATGGTAATGAGTATCTCTCTATCCGGACTATGCTCTCCGGCTTATATAGACACCGGAGAGATCTAGGGTTACATGGGGTCAGTTACATCAGAGGGAATCTTCATAGTTGGTCGCCTAGCTTGCCTTCCACGCTAAGGAAAGTCCAATCTGGACACGGGTATAGTTTTCGGCCTTCATATCTTCACAGCCCATCAGTCCGGCCCAATGAATAGCAAGCTAGATGCCCGGGGACCCCTTAGTCCAGGGCTCCCTCAGTAGCCCCTGAACCTGGCTTCAATGACGAGGAGTCCGGCGTGTAGATTGTCTTCGGCATTGCAAGGCGGGTTCCCCTTTTTCCGAACTCCAAGATAGTCTTCGGATGCGATGATTGTATCCGTACCTTTTACACACACCATGCACAATCGCAGAGAGAATATATACATATTTACACGAGTTCCCTCCGCTGACAACTTTGCACCACGACATTACGTCCGACCGGTCAGAATTCCAAACTGTTTTTATGTTCGACGCCCCATTGCCCGAGACGCAGTTGCCATGGGCACGTCTTATCAAAGCAGAGATCGTGTCCCCTTATCGCGGGATTCTCATCAATGCGGGCATGGGTAACCCAACCGTGCCGTTTATACAGCCCTTGGGAATAGGCGAATCTTAAGGCGAGTGAGGAGGCGTTTAATATTTGCTGCCTTTATAAGGGGATAAGGATTCCCTCTTCCTCTTCTCACCTTCTCTCTCTGTCTCCGCCTTTCCAATCTCGAGCTCCAGCGCCCAAGTTCTCATCTCCTTTCCACTCAAGCAACCATGTCCCGATCCGGTGGTCAGGGCAAGCGGATGGTCTCCTCCGTCAAGGAGAAGGACATTACTGAGCTTTGGGCGGCCAGATATTTGGCGAATGAGATCGACCACCGTCTGACGGCCGAGGGACAAGTCGTCCCCATGCCGAAGCCCACCGAGAGGGTAGTGTTCATCCCCCATTTCTTCCGCGGGCTAGGGTTTCCGCTCCACCCTTTCGTCCGCGGGCTAATGTATTATTACGGGATAGATTTCCATAATCTGTCCCTGAATTCCTTCCTCAACATCTCGGCGTTTATAGTCGTATGTGAGGCCTTCCTCCGCATCCAACCCCACTTCAGACTGTGGCTCAAAGTCTTCAACATGAAGCCGAAGGTGGTGGATTGCCAACACGCGGAGTGCGGAGGAGCCATGGTGAGTAAGCTGTCCAACGTCTCCTGGCCCAAGGGCACTTTTGTGGACACAGTAAAGGAATGGCAGTAGCAATGGTTCTATATCACTGAACCTCGCGGCACCACCTGGGCCGCAGCTGCCGAATTCCGCTCAGGCACTCCTATGCGACTCACCTCCTGGGTCGAGAAGAGTTCAGACTGGTGTTCACCTGACGAGCTTATAGCGCTGCAGACGCGCGTTCAAAGCATGGTGACCAAGAATGTCAAGCTCGTCGATGTAATCCAGGTGATGTTAATTCGTCGGATTCTTCCGTGCCAGCGCCGAAGCTGCCCTCTGTGGGAGTTTAATGCGAAGAAGCACCAGACCTTGGTAAGGCTCTTGGAGACTACTCACGAAGGCGCCTGGAAGTTGCTTTTTAAGGGCAACGAGAAGCCACCGGCCACGGATTCAGACCGTGGTCACGATTGTAAACACCGTGCCAGCGAGGTATGTTATTTTTGATGTACCCCCAACTTAATTGTTTCGAGGATGATGTGTGAGCTTTTATTACTGCTTTTTCAGGACTGGATGGAGAGGGCGAAGCGGATCCAGTGTCCTGCCCCGCTGCGTGAAGAACGAGTCATCCCGCGTCTAGCGAAGATGCTGGTGCTGGCGCCATATAAGGCGCCGGAGAAGAAGGCCAAGTAGAAGGCAAAGGGGCCAAGAGTGGCCTCCGTCGCAAGGGCACTTCGGACGTGACGTCCGAAGACGACGAAGCTCATTCCTCTGTCCTAGAGGACAATGGCGAGGAAGAGGAGGAGGAGGAAGATAATAATCCTCCCCCTGAGGAGAGGAAGAAGAGGAGGGCGGCTTCGGCGCATCTGGAGGCGGAAACACCCAAGAAGGGGAAAGGCGTCCAAGCGGTCAACACCGCGTGGGACGTTGACAGCAGTACGGAATGACGCCCCCGCACCAAGCCCCCGGCCGCATCGTAAGTGACACGGCTCGCTCATGCGCACATCCGCCCCTTTCTCTCCATTATCTTGACATGGTTAACTGTACTATTGCAGTCCGGCCCGCGACCTAATCCAACGATCCTCGTCTGGGGGTTCGTTGGCTCCATCGGAGATGGCGAGCATGTCGCCACCGCCTGCTTATTCCTCCGGTGCCAGGGATGACACCGAAGTGTTGTCCTGGAGGGCCGCTCCAAACCGGGGAGAAGCCCAGGACGCTGTCCGGGAGGCGCCACGAGGCAAAGCCTCCACTGCCAGACACATGGGGGAGACGATCCCCCTGGAGACTGGCGAAGAGGGCCGCACCCAGTTTTGCCCTCAGCCGATTACGATTTCCGAGACCCATATGGCTCCAGAGTCGGGCGAGCAACCCCCTTTGAAGGAGGGGGGTGCGCCGCTTCCGCTGGTGGTCCCTGTCCATCCAGGGACGCCGAATAACCTGATGGAGGCGCTACGAGGCGCCTCCATTATGGACGAGCACCGTGTCCTTATGGGCGCGGTGATCGAGAAGGTTCAGTCCGCCAAGAGTGGATTGAACGAAGCTGCAGACAACTCGCTGATGTGTTTCGAGGTAAGTGACATAGAAAGAGAAAAACCCCATGTAGTCAGTAGCCCCTAAGACACTGTCCAGTGTTCGGCGAGAAGAACCGGACAGAGGATTAATCTTCTATTGTAGGAGACTAACATAATATGTATGCATAACCAGGCGTCGCTGTTGGCCGCAACCTCGCATGCTGCCGAGATCTCTGAACTGAAGCAGAGGCTGGAGCAGACCGAGAACGAACTCGGTGAGGTTAAAATTTGGCTTCAGGAGAAGCAAGGTGAGTAACGACTTGATGTGTGTTCGGAAAGCATAGGCGTTGTATATTGACTGTAGTGTCGTAATTGCAGGAGCCGTGACTGAGGTCGAGGCCCTGAGGAAGGCCTTGGGCGAGGCCGAGGAGAAGGCTGTCCAGCAGCAGGCTGCCCGTAAGAAGCTCAAGGCCCGGGTCAAAGAAGTCCAGCAGGAGCTCCAAGATGCGGGGGAAAAAATTGAGACCTTGGAGAATGATGCGTCGGCTCAAGAGGCCGAACTCACCAAGGCTCGTCAGAGCACGGAGACCGCACGGAATGAGGCCCAGGCCGCCCTCCGAGAGATCCAGGAGGCCAAGAAGATCACGGCGGGTAAGGCATTTAAGATGCAAAGCAAGTATCAGAGAAGCAGTACCTTTTACTAACCCGGGTTTGGAGTTCCCCAGGGGCTTTTGCGGATTTACCCCGCAGTGCATCGGACGTCGTGGAGTTCTATGGAGCCAAAGGAGGGGGTTCGATGGAAAAGCTATTCTGGTCGCAATATGCGGCGCCGGAACTTCCCGTGTCCTTCACCGATTAGCTGAAACAGCTGATGGAGCTGCATAGGGTGGCCGAACTAGCCATGAAGGATTTGATAATCCAGCTATGGCCAGCCGAAGCTATGCCTGGAAGCTACTTCGGACTCGTGAGGCGGATCTTTGAAACGCTGCCCTCATTTGGGCGTCGTCAAGCGCTTTCGGCTTTGTATTGAAGGTGCCCGCATGGCCTTCGCCCGTTGCAAGACGTGGTGGGCGAAGATGAACGCTGTTGAAGTGGCCAAAGGGCCGCCGGAGGGCAAGGAGCACCGCACACTTGAGCGGTATTTTGCGGATGTCATAGAAGGGTCTCGACTTGCAGCGGCTGAGTGCGGGCAGGACATTATTTTCGAATGAAAATATTTGTGTAGCCTTTGCCTTGTATTATGAAACAAAGCCTGTTTTTTAATGTAATTTAGTTATGCTTTAATTGTTTCCCCCTGTGCGGCCGTGTTGTATGCAATCTAAGGGTTGGCCAGTCGTCGGCTTCTGCCCTCGCGTAGGTAGTACGGAGGTGTTCGGGATGGAATCTAAACAATCTTGATCCAATTATATGGTCCTTGAAGGAGTTGTTTAGTGCAACGAACAAGGCAATCAAACTATACGGCTTAAACACCCTCACTTAGCCATAGGAGTTTTATAATAAAGCATATGCAGCCCTCGGTCCAAGCTGTGGTGTCGACAAGATCTGATCGGGAAGTGCCGATCCTTCGCATAACGCGGAAAATATCTCCAACGATTTTTGTAACCCTCGAATAGCTGACTGGCTCTCGCCATATCATGACAGTCAGTTTTCGGCTTTCTCTACTGAGGTGCTCATCCGGCCATGGCCAGGGCACAATCGTAGTAGTTCTCCCTTTACTACCCTAGCCGATAGAGTAGAACGTAGGATAGCAAGCACAGGAGCCAGGCAACCCAACTATTGACCAAAGACATGATTCGGAGCCAATGCATATAATGCTAAATTCGGGGTGTCGAACTTATATATAAGAAGTGTTCGGACTTTGCTGCCGTATTGTAGGGCGATAAGTAGCCCCTGGCGAATATGAGACGTACAAAAGAGTACCGATGCAGCCGATAAGCAGATCGAAATAAAATGAAGTAAGAAGCGAAAACCACAGAAACTGGGCCGCAAACCATTTTTATTATAACTGGTTGGATACGTCAAGGCGTATCTTGTACAAATAGTGCGATAAGCATCCGGGCTATTTAACGTGCCGGGATCAAGAGGGCGCAGCGTGCGGGTCCCGAGAAATAAGTGGAAATACCGTCAAGAAGAACGTATAGAGGTTACTCTACACACCTATGTTGCTTGCCTCCTTTGTATGCCGATCCTTCAAAGGGACTGGTGATCGGGCCCGTGAGAAAAGGAACTCAAACGAAAAGAAAAAGGTGAAAGTATGTGTGTCCGGGATTGGTCTAGCCGAACTGTAGATCCCAGGTTAGCTTGTGCCTCCGTCGATGTCCATGGGATTTTGAGTGCGTAATTATGTTCGCGTGGTGCGAATGCCAATACTTCATCGGGACTGAGACGGATGCCGAATTGCTAATCGAGCTCTTGATGAGCCGCGCCGTCCTGTTGCAGTGTAGTCCGGAACCTCTTAATGATGTCTGAGGGCTTGACAGCCGTACTATAGTGCTGCTTGAGAAGGCCGCTCTGTACTTCTGCTGCTAGGGAGGCGGTGTGCTCCTCTGTTTGGAGGGAGCACTTCGTATTGCCATTGACTGTTATGACGCCGCGCGGACCGGGCATCTTGTGCTTGAGATAAGCATAGTGTGGCACTGCGTTGAATCTAGCAAACGCGGTTCGTCCGAGCAGTGCGTGATAGCCGCTGCGGAAGGGGACGATATCAAAGATTAACTCTTCGCTTCGGAAGTTGTCCGGAGAACCGAAGACCACGTCCAGCGTGATTGAGCCCGTACAACGGGCCTCTACGCCTGGTATGACTCCTTTAAAGGTAGTCTTTGTTGGTTTGATTCATGACGGGTTAATGCCCATCTTCCGCATTGTGTCCTGATAAAGCAGGTTGAGGCTGCTACCACCGTCCATCAGGACTCGTGTTAGGTGAAACCCGTCAATAATTGGGTCGAGGACTAGTGCGGCTGAACCGCCATGGCGGGTACTAGTTGGGTGATCTCTACGATCGAAGGTGATCGGGAATGATGACCACGGATTGAAATTAGGGGCGATTGGCTCTACTGCGTAGACGTCCCGAAGTGCTTGCTTGCGCTCCTTTTTGGGGATGTGCGCGGCGTATATCATGTTTACCGTTTCCACTTGAGGGGGAAATTTCTTCCGCCCCCCAGTGTTCGGCTGTCGGGGCTCTTTGTCCTAGTCCTCATATTGTGATCCCTTTTCTTTGTTTTCGGCATTTAACTTGCCAGCCTGCTTGAAAACCCAACAATCCCTGTTGGTATGATTGGCTTGCTTATCCGGGGTGCCGTGAATCTGGCACGGACGATCGAGTATGAGGTCCAGGCTGGAAGGTCCTTCGTTGTTTCTTTTGTAGGGCTTCTTCCGTTGGCCGGTCTTGGAGCCACTGAATTTGGCGTTGACTGTGGTGTCATCGGTGTTGTCGCCATTGCTTCGGCGTTTGTGTCTATTGCGCCGGAGCTTGCCGGTGCTGTTCTTGGCCTTAGTGGGGCCTGCCTCATTGGCTGTGTTTTTGCTACGAGCCAGCCAGCTGTCCTCACCCGTGTAAAATCGGGTCATGAGTGCCGTAAGGGCTGCCATAGACTTTGGCTTTTGTTGGCCGAGGTGGCGTGCTAGCCATTCATCACAGATGCTGTGTTTGAAGGCTGCTAGGGCCTCGGCATCCGGACAATCAACAATCTGGTTCTTTTTGGTTAGGAACCTAGTCCAGAATTTTCTGGCTGATTCTCCAGGTTGTTGAACTATGTGGCTTAAGTCATCGGCATCTGGTGGCCAGACATAAGTTCCTTGGAAGTTATCAAGGAAAGCCTCTTCCAAGTCCTCCCAGCTGCCGATGGAATTCTTAGGCAGGCTATTTAACAAGTGTCGATCTGGTCCTTTGAGCTTTAATGGGAGGTATTTGATGGCGTGGAGGTCATCTCCTCGAGCCATATGGATATTGAGAATAAAATCCTCGATCCATACTGCAGGATCGGTTGTGCCATCGTATGATTCAATGTTGACAGGCTTGAACCCCTCGGGGAATTCGTGATCCAGCACCTCATCTGTGAAGCAGAGAGGGTGTGCGGCGCCTCTATAGCGGGCCGCATCACGGCGTAGCTCTTATGGAGTCCGTCTACGGCATTCGGCCCGGGCGTGGTTAGGTTTGTCACGTCTGAATAGGTAGCCGTCGTCGTGCCTCGAGGCACGTCCTCGCAATCCATAGATCGATCTTGTATGTCCTGCTCTCATCGTCTGTGGTGCAGCCGGAGGTCGCACGTGACCCCGAACTCTTCCGTCTCTATTTTTACGGGGCGGTCGAGCAGGCTGCTGTTCGGCCTGAGTTGCCGCTTTATCCCGACCGCGGGGTGGCCGGTCGGGTGCCCTGTCTCGACCACGTGGTGGTCGTTCCGCATTACGCGAGGGGGATGTGTCCTCCGGTGCCTCCTCATCGAATTGAGGTAGCAGTATGCGTTTCGGGTAGCTCTTGGCTGGGCGCTTGAGGCCGTGTTCTTCGGCTGTGAGGACGTCAGTCCATCTGTCGACGAGTAGATCTTGTTCAGCTTGAAGCTGCTACTGTTTCTTTTTTCAGGCTCCTTGCAGTGGCTATGAGCTAACGCATAAAGCGCTCCTACTCCAGAGGATCCTCAGGCACGATGAAGTCTTCGTTGCCGAGGCTTGTCTCCTCCTCAAAGGGTGGACGGTAACTATCGTCCTCCGAGTCATCTTCTATAGCCTGTTCATCAGGGTTGTATTGCCTGTTGTCATGTTCCTCCTGTTCGGATGTAGCTCCGATAGGGTCTTCGTTGTTTTTGGTGCCGCCCGGAGTACTATTTTCTCCGGTGCCAGTGTTGCTATCTTTTGAGCGACGTGGCTTAGAGCGGCGTTTGGGGCGCCGGCGCTTGGACTATGTCTCAGAGGGTTTATTCGTGTCTCGCTCTTCTTTGTCGTCGCCAGATCCTTTAGGTGTATCAACCATGTACGCGTCGTACGAAGAGGTGGTCGTCCAGCGTCCAGTAAAAGGCGGGTCTTGGCCTTGCTCCTTGTTGGCATCTTCGTCCATATCGTCGATGTCTTCGGAGCCATAGTCTAGTACGTCGGTTAAGTCACCGACGGTGGCTATGAAGTGGGTGGCGGGTGGGAAGCAACATTCCTCGTCATCCGCCTCCAGCTTGAACCGAATATAGTTCGACTGTGAGTCTTCCTCCAAGGACAAGTTCTTTAAAGATTTTAGTACGTCACCCAAAGGTGAATGTTGGAAGATGTCTGCGGTGCTAAATTCGAAAATCGATAACCGATCCATCTCGGTGTCCGCAGGCGCACCTGATCCGGAACATATAGCCGGAGACGAGTCCGGAGTTCCGTTGACGCAAACATTGCAGGATGTCAAGTCTGTGTGCGGCTCCAAGGCTGCGGACGTTGTGGCCTCGGAGGGCACGGTCTTCTTCGGTTCTGAAGCCGTTGCAGTAATAGGATCCATCTCGTGGACGTAATCCGATAAGAGATATATAAGTCATGTTCATCGGGACGAGGGGGAGCGATCACTGCGGTTCCAAACCCATTGAAGATCGATTCTCCACGGGTATCCGCGGCATAGTTCAAGCTTCCAAATATGACCTAGTGGCCAGGGGCGTAGCTATCGATCTGCTCCAGACGGTCAAGTGAGTTGGCCTGCAGTACGAAGCCGCCGAACACAAAGATTTGTCTAGGAAGGAAGGTTTCTCCCTGGACGACGTCATTACTGACGATCGAAGGGGCCATCGAGTCCTTTGCCAACGGCACAGTGGAACTCTCAATGAAAGCACCAATGTTGGTGTCAAAACCGGCGGATCTCGGGTAGGGGGTCCCGAACTGTGTGTCTAGGATCGATGGTAACAGGAGACGGGGACACGATGTTCACCTGTGTTCGGGCCCTCTCTATGGAGGTAATACCCTACTTCCTGCTTGATTGATCTTTATGAATATGAGTGTTACAAGAGTTGATCTACCACGAGATCGTAATGGCTAAACCCTAGAAGTCTAGCCTATGTGAATATAGTAATGAGTATCTCTCTATCCAGACTACGCTCTCCGGCTTATATAGACAACAGAGATATCTAGGGTTACATGGGGTCGGTTACATCAGAGGGAATCTTCATAGTTGGTCGCCTTGCTTGCCTTCCACACCAAGGAAAGTCCAATTCGGACACGGGTATAGTCTTCGGCCTTCATATCTTCACAGCCCATCAGTCCGGCCCAATGAATAACAGGTCGGACGCCCGAGGACCCCTTAGTCCAGGACTCCCTCACCCACTAGTATATAAAAGTGATAACTCAAGAGACTCTCTATATGAAGAACATGGTGCTACTTTGAAGCACAAGTGTGGTAAAAGGATAGTAACATTGCCGCTTCTCTTTTCTCTCATTTTTCTGTTTTTATCTTTTTTTCTTTTTCTTTTTTTGTAGGCTTCTTTGGCCTCTCTTTTTTTGGGGGGGGGGGGGCGCTTATTTGGCCACTTTTATTTTGATAACCTCACATGGGACAATGTTCTAATAATGATGATCATCACACTTTTATTTACTTACAACTTGATACTAGAAGAAAGATATGACTCTATATGAATGCCTCCGGCAGTGTACCGGGATGTGCAATGATCTAGCGTAGCAATGACATCAAAAAATGGACAAGCCATGAAAACATCATGCTAGCTATCTTACGATAATGCAAAGCAATATGACAATGAATGCTCAAGTCATGTATATGATGATGATGGAAGTTGCATGGCAATATATCTCGGAATGGCTATGGAAATGCCATGATAGGTAGGTATGGTGGCTGTTTTGAGGAAGATATATGGAGGCTTATGTATGACAGAGCGTATCATATCACGGGGTTTGGATGCACCGGCGAAGTTTGCACCAACTCTCGAGGTGAGAAAGGGCAATGCACGGCATCGAAGAGGCTAGCAATGATGGAAGGGTGAGAGTGCGTATAATCCATGGACTCAACATTAGTCATAAAGAACTCACATACTTATTGCAAAAATCTATTAGTCATTGAAACAAAGTACTACGCGCATGCTCCTAGGAGGATATATTGCTAGGAAAAGACCATCGGTCGTGCCCGACCGCCACTCATAAGGAACACAATCAATAAATACCTCATGCTCCAACTTCATTACATAACGGTTCACCATACGTGCATGCTACGGGAATCACAAACTTAAACACAAGTATTTCTACAATCCACAACTACCCACTAGCATGACTCTAATATCACCATGTTTATATCGCAAAACTATAGCAAGGAATCAAACATATCATATTCAGTGTCTACAAGTTTTATGTTGGATTTTTTGACTAACCATGTGAATGACCAATTCCTGTCATCTCTCTAAATAGATATAAGTGAAGCAAGAGAGTTTAATTCTTTCTACAAAAGATATGCCCACGCTCTAACAAATATAAGTGAAGCAAAAGAGCATTCTTCAAATGGCGATTTTCTATGTGAAGAGAAACAGACAATCCATACTTCAAATGATATAAGTGAAGCACATGAAGCATTCTATAAAGCCATACTCAAAAAAATATAAGTGAAGTGCAATGAGCATTCTAAAAATCAACCAAGGACTATCTCATACCAGTATGGTTCATAAAATAAAAGTGAAAACTAAATGCAAAAGACGCTCCAAGATTTGCACATATCACATGAATGAAACGAATCCGAAACATACCGATACTTGTTGAAGAAAGATGGGATGCCTTTCGGGGCATCCCCAATCTTAGACGCTTAAGTCTCCTTGAATATTTACTTGGGGTGGCTTGGGCATCCCCAAGCTTGAGCTCTTGCCTCTCCTCCTTTTCCTCACATCGAGACCTCCTCGATCTTCGAACACTTCATCCACACAAAACTCAACAAAAAGCTCGGTAAGATAAAGCAAATCACTACTCTAAGTACTGTTGGAAACCAATTCATATTTTTTTCATTGTAGCCACTGTAATATAACTTTTCCATGGCTTAATCCACTGATAGAAATTGGCAGTTTCATCAAAACAAGCAAACTATGCATCAAAAACAGAATCTGTCTTAAACAGGATAGTATGTAATAATCTGAACATTCACAATACCTCTGGTACTCCAACAATTCTTCCACAATTAGGAAAAATAAAAAAATTGTATATAAACAGAGTGCAGAAAGTTCAGAACCATTTGACGTTCCAGTAAAAATTGTAAAAGCGCGCACTACAGCCAAAGTTTCTGTCCTGCACCGCACAAACCAACAAGCATTGTAAACATCCTAAAGGCAAACCTTGGCACATTATTTTTATTATACAATGGAATTGTACAAGGGGATAATTATTTTTGTTGAAAAGTTTATGTAATCAAGATTCACAAAGTTTTCGTGAGCATGAACAAAGTTCAAGGGTAGCTCCCACTTTGACAATGCTCGTCTTTCTCACTTTCGCTTTTCTTTTTGAAAAAGTTTTAGGTTCCCCTCTTTATTTATTTTTTGCTTTTAAACTTTATAAAAGCACTCAACAAAAATAAATGACTCTCTAAAAACTTCCGGGTTGTCTCCCTGGCAGCGCTTTCTTTAAAGCCATTAAGCTAGGCATATAGTGCTCAAGTAATGGATCCACCCGGATCCCAAGGTATATCAAAGCCAATTTTAATTAACAATGATTTGTAATTTAGTAGTGAGCACAAAGTAACATATATCATGTAATGACGAAGTCTAACTCTCTTCCTATGCATCGGCATGTCATAAAAGAACAATTCATGCACACAAAGTAAGGGCCAATACATAGCATAAGCAGTTTCTTGCAATTTTATCATATTAGAAACATGGAGAGGCGGAGATGTAGTTCCTCTCTCATAATAATTGCAAGTAGGGGCAGCAAGAACATGCATATTATATTCATCACAATCATCATGTGCAATGGTAAAAGGCAATCCATCAATATAATCCTTAATAAGGGCAAACTTCTCCAATATAGTGCAGTCGGGAGAATTCAAAAAGATAATAGGACTATCATGTGTGGGTGCAATAGCAACAATTTCATGTTTAACATAAGGAACTATAGCAAGTTCATCTCCATAAGCATAATTCATATTGGCATCTTGGCGGAGAAGCATAGCAAGCATCATCAAAAAGGGATATTTCAAAAGAATCAACGGGATCATAACAATCATCATAGCATTCATCCTTCGGTAAGCACGAAGGGAAATTAAACAATGTATGAGTTGAAGAGTTACTCTCATTAGAAGGTGGGCACGGGTGATCAATCCGCTCTTCCTCCTTTTGTTCTTCGCTCTCCTCCTCGTCTTTTTCATCTAGTGAGTTCACAATGTCATTAATTTCTTCTTCCATAGACTCCTGCAAAATATTAGTCTCTTCTTGGACAGCGGAGACTCTCTCAATAAATCATCAATATTGGAATTGAATTAATAATTCTCATAGCAATATTTAAGTATAGCAAAATTTTCAGGTCTATAAACTGAATCATCAAAATCTTCAAACTCTTTAAACAAAGATTCAATTTCATAAGCACCCATAAAAGCAACAAACTCTTCTATTTGTTCCACATCATAGTAATCATATATACCATTAGCATAAGAAGCTAAGGTTTCATTATCATTAAATTCACATGAAAAGGGAAGGTGTGGAGCCTTCATCCTAGAGCAACAATTATAATCATATCTCAAGCATAGTTGCCGAGCATACCAATGCAACATATAAATTTGATCCCATAATAGTTTCCCTTTGTGAGTCAAGCGATAATCCCTAAAGTATTCACGTTGATCCAACGTGTCTCCCATTACAAAGTTTGTCGGATTTCGGGTTCCGGCAGACCCTTGAGGTTCGAACAGTGGGGTGCGCGCGGAGATCTTTCCCCTACCAGCTCACGCGTTGATGGTTTGCGAGGGATCTAACCTAGGAACGATGAATAACACAAGGGACACAAGGTTTATACTGGTTCGGGCCACCGTGGTGGTGTAATACCCTACTCCAGTGTGTGGTGTGGTGGATTGCCTTAGGGGCTGATGATGAACAGTACAAAGGGAGAATAGCCTCGCGAGGGGCTGTTCTTGAGCTGGTGCGATGAACTGCTTGGGTCAGTTCAGTGGCCTCAATCTCTCTCTCTGGTTGATTCGTCGACCTTCCAGCCCCCCTACCCTGTGGGGGCTAGTCCTATTTATAGAGGGAGGCCCTGGGCCTCTTCCCTAATAATGAGCGGGAAGGGCGCCAACACTTGGCCATTTTGAAGGGGAACATCTAGTACACTTATCCTGACTAAAGTTGGTCTTCGACTGCCAAAGGCTCTAGCGGTGACGCCGTCCTGGGCTCCACGATGACCTCCATCCTGCCATTCTGCTGGTCTTGGTCTGGTTGCACTGAAGCGGTAACCTTTGCCTGATACCTTGGCCTGTGCTTGCCCCCTTTGCACGGAAAGGGAAACAAGGACACTGTGCAGGACGGCGCCCGCCTGGTCCTCGATCGTCATGGCTTAAGTCACAGGGCACCCTCGTGAGGTACCCTGCCTTGATCTCTCCGCCTCCTCACGAGCCCGCCTGAGGAGTCTGCTCCTGAAGAGGCTCTCCTTCGTCCGCCCCGCGAGGCTCGGCCCCTCGCGAGGGTCTTGAGCTTGAGCTGATGAAGCTGGGCCACGTTGGGCCCCCACTTGAGCCACGCTGCAGGCCGCAGGCAGGCAAGTCTAGGGACCCACGTTCCCAGAACGCCGACATTAGCCCCCGGGCCCAAGGCGTGCCCGGACTTGGCTTAGCAGAGAAGCGAAGGGGCAAGTGCGAAGCGCCGCGAGCCCCAACAGCCTGCGGCCTTGGGCGCCGCGTGGCGATTGATTTGTCGTGGGCGTCTCCGCTCCCCCACGATGCCTTGGCAACCGCATGAATTGACAAAAAGGGGTGCCCGGGCCAGACTGACCTGCTTTGCTCTCGCTTGCCTTGCTCCAGATCCCCTTTCTCGCCCTTCTCCTTCCTGCTTCTGAAATCCTCCAGATCTGCCTCAATCCTTCTCGTCCGGCGAGCTATGGCGCCCCGCAAGACTCCGACTGAGGCCTGGTACTCCCCTGCTCTGGATCCCCCGAGCGTGTCGGAGAGGAATCTCGCCCTCCTGCGCCTGAGGACGGTGGCGCAGGGCAACGCGGGAGCGACTGTGTTCAAGGCTGGCTCCGGCCAGCCTGAAGGCAAGGGGAGCACCTTCTATCCGCTCTTCGTGAGCGCCATCGTCGCCGGTCTGGTGCCTCCTTTTTCCGAGTTCTTCCTTGTTGTTCTTCGCCTGTACAACTTGCAAGCTCTGCACCTCCACCCCAACTCCGTTCTTCTTCTGGCAATCTTCGCCTACTATTGCGAGGCTCATGTTGGGATAAAGCCCTCGGTGGCCTTGCTACGCCATTACTTTTATCTCCGGGTTTCTCGTGGTCCTATCTCCGCATGCACGAGTTTTGTCGCGTATTCCGGCTCCAACGCCATCTCGAAGCCTGGGAAGAGGATTGAAGGCTTCCGGAGCAGGTGGGTCATGGTAGACGCCGGGCGCATCCACCCCCGGCTTGCGCTGCCCACGGGGCGGCCCAAGGCTGTTGATGCGTGGTCTCGCGCGGAGCTCGTCGACCTCCGCGCGAGGGCGGTGCTGGAGAGGATGGACGCGGATCTGAGGCCAGGCAACCTGGGGTTGGCGAAGCTGACCGGGGCCACACTCCTGAGGGAGTTTCTGGAGCACCGGGTGGCTCCACTCCGGGAGCACTCGCTTCCGCTGTGGAGGCTCAGGGAAGCAAATGCTGCCATTTGCTTGAGCTCTACAGCCCTGGCCGACGAAGATCTGGTCCCGGCCCTCCATTCTTTGGTCGGGGGAGACGTGGCGAGGCCGGTCGGTGCTCTCGTCCCCCTATTTCTTCGTGACGACTTGGAGCAGGCGGTGGGTGCCATGCCCACCTTCAATGGTGAGGGGCTGGTGCCCGCAAAGGGTCTTTAGGGATCTGACGGCGCGTTTATAGTGAACGTGTCCTCCAAAGAACTCCAGGGGAGTGAGGAGGAAGAAGAGGAGGATGGGGAGGAAGAAGACTTCACCCGAGGCGACTGGCGAGGAGTCGGAGGAGCCCTTCCCTCGGCGCAGGTCTCGCACCCTTCGCTCCATGCCGTATGACGACAAGGATAGCGCCGGGCACGGTGGTGGGGATTCCCCCCCCCCCCCCCCCGGTCCCGAGGGAAGACGGGTCGGGGTTGTTGCTCCCAGGATCTGCTCTGGCTCCGGGGCGGTCTGAGGCCAGCTCCGACCTCCCTGACGCGTCCTCTGCTTCCATGCCTCCCAAGGCTGACCCCAGTTGCAGGCTTTCAGGCTTCAAGTTTGGCCGGAGGCTGCTTGAACCCGCACGCGATGCCCTGTAAGTACTCGATCCGTGCTCTACTTTGTTTCTGTCGCTGAGACTTGACGCCTGCGCTCCTTGACCAGGCCGGCTCCTGAGGCGAAGAGGTTGAGGAGGGCTCCTGCAGCCCTGCTCGAGGCGAGCTCGCATGCCGAGCCAGTGCCTCCATCTGCGGGGAAAGGAGGCACCGAGGCTCGCGCTTCCCCTGCCCGGTCGCCCTCGCGAGCCCCTCGGGGACATTCTGGCGAGGGGTCAGCCCCCGTGGTCCCGCTGAACTTGGAGGGGCCTAGGCTTGGTGCTGCTGCCGAGATGCCCGTGGCCCGGGAGGCTCCTTCCTCCCAAGCCGTGATCACGCTGCCGTCTTCTTCGCCTGCTCCACCAGCTCCAATCTCTTCTGATCCCTCCGCTGTCTTGGGCCAAGCCGCTGACGAACTGAGCCGTCTTTGGGAGGATCTTCAGAGCGCGGACCCCCGCCTGGTGGTCGGGCGCCTGGAGTTGGCCTCCGGCCTCCGCTCACGCCTGCCGTCTGAAAGTGGCGCTGAGGCAGGCTTCGTCCGCCTTAGATGAGGAGAAGCAAGCCACCCGCCAGGCTATGGCTGCTCGCGATGCTGTTCAAGGTGAAGTTGCGGATGCCCAGGGCCGCTGCAAGGCGTTGGAGGCCGAGCTGCAAGACCTGCGCGATGAGCTCGCGAAGGAGGTCCGCATCTGCCAGGAGAAGGAGAAGGGGATGAAGGCTCAGGAGGCCCCTGTCAAAGACCGGGACGCCGAGCTTGTCAATCATCGTGGCCGGTTGAGAGACGCTGGAGCAGGCGCTGAAGGCGGAGAGGGCCGAGCTAGACCGCAAGGCGAAGGTCCTGGCCGAGGATCGGGTGGCCTTCGCCAAGCTGGAGAAGAAGGCTCGCGCCACGCTGAAGACGCTCTATGAGAGCGGCTTAGAGGACCCGTTGGCTGGCAAAGAGGACGGCCCTTCCGAGCTGCTTCCCTTCCTGGTTCGTGCGCTTGAAGATGCTGCAAAAGGCCTTGGCCCCACGGCCGAGGCCGAGGCGCGCGCCCTCTCGTCTGCAGCGCTGACGCGCGTCCTCAGCCACATCTACCTTCACGACCCCTATGTCAACCTTGACAGCCTGATGGAACCCGTGAGCGGCGACCTTGCCGCCGCTGCTGCTGAGGCCGTGAAGGGCCGAGCCGAAGCTTTGCTGGGGAGGTTCCGTGCCTTCAGCGTCTTGCCTAGACGCGGAGCCACCAGTTCCGCGGCATCAGGAGGCGGAGCTGCCCAGCACGGCTCCACCGCAGGCGGCAGCGCCACCGAAAAGTGATCCCCTTGCGTCCTTTGTCCTGTTTTAATTCCTGCAACATGCACCATGCCTCGTGGAGGCGTTTAAACTTGTGTTTGGTGTTGTGAGAACACTCTATGGTTTGTGATATTTGCTTTTGAATTCCTTAGGATTTGCATTTGCCCTCCTATTTGCCTGTGTTCTACGTCGGCAGGCTCAAATTTCACAGATACCTCAGCCACCGTTAGCCCCGACCGGAAACCAGGAAGGGACCAAGGAGTGAGGGGCTACGTGGAAAGTTAGGCTCCTGAGTCGCGATGCTCAGGGGTCCCCCTTGACGCGCGAACAGCAAGTAGGGAAGGGAGGTGTAGGAGTAGACTTGTTCGGCAGGGCCCGACCCCGCGCATACCTCAGCCGCCATTAGCCCCGACCGGAAACTAGGACGGGACCAAGGAGTGAGGGGCTACGTGACCAGTTAGGCACCTGAGTCGCGATGCTCAGGAGTCCTCCTTGATGTTCAAACGAATTTTCATACCTTGGCTCCGCTCGGGGAGGCGTGCGATGACCAGGTCCGAGGGACCTGGCTGGGTGGCGTACGTTCGGGCGTGGCCCGGGCGCAGCCCCCATGTCCAGCCCACTCGGGCGGCACTCCCGAGGGGAGGCGTTGCGATGGGGCCGGACACTAAGCTCTCGGCTCCTTGAGGTTGATACGGTTGTGAGCCGCCCTCACTTGTTTATCACCAGCGCGGAGCATAGCGCTTCCGTATGTGTACGGGCATAGCCGCTCCTCGGTAGTGTCATCAGCCAGCACGGAGCATGGTGCTTCCACTGCACGTGGGAGGCTCCCCTCCGGGAGGAGCCCGGGCGTTCATAACCCCGCCTCGACACGTGGCCGGCACGGTAGGGCTAGGAGAGAGGTGTCTGGGCACCCGTGAGCCGTAGCTGGACTCACGAGGCCCTACCTCGAGGCGGGTTGTGCCTGGCTGCGGGCCTTTATCAATGGTGTGTTCCTGGAGGGTTAGGATGCAAATGCTCTACGTCCTCGTGTCCGGCCCTCGAGCGAGCTCAGGCCGGCTGGTATGACAGTCGCGATGCCGTGGGTCAAGGCCGGGGTGAGGCTGGAGAGCGATGAAGAGTCCATGAGTCGCGATGCTCAGGTACCCCCCCCTTTTAACGTGCAAGCGCTTTGCATTTGGGCGGAGAGGCCCACGACAGGTAGTAGGCAATAATTACATGAATCAGGCTAAGCGCAGAGGAGCAAATCCATCTAGATAGGTGCGGAGAAAACTCGCGCCACTGGTGCGCCCGAGCAGCTTCGGATAATGCAGCCGGGCGCCCCCACCAAGGTAAGTAAAGAACATAAGCAGAACAGATACATGCCGCAGGGACGGACCCACGCGGCCTGGGAAAGATGCAGCCCGAGGGGCGCTCCCAGCTGAAAACGGAATTGGAAAGGCATCACCTGATATGGTTGGAGATGACGGGATGTTGAGGTAGCGGATGACACGTGATGAGGAAGCCAGCCCTCACGAGCCCTCCGGACCTGGAGCCTCGGGAGGCTCCGGGGGCTCGGGGGGTTTGTCGACAGCCACCTCCATCTCTGCCAGGGACTGGCCACGCTTGACCTCCTGAGCTTCCAGGGCACCCCTCAGCAGGCGCTCATGGGCGGCGACCGCATTTGACAGGCCGAAAGGCATGCGAATGTAGCTGTGAGGAGGCCCCTCACAACGCCCCACGCACGAGGGCCAGAAGCACTCCTGAGACGCGGCCCGATTGAGCCCTGGTATGTCGACGCAGATCCGTAGCCCGGCATCCCCGCCTGGATGTGGGGCCACGGCGGGTAGGCGGCGACAGCCGCGCATGACTCTTGACTCCTGCAGCTCCTGGGTGTTCCTCGCGATGAACTCCTGAGGGTTTGGCCCTCCTTGTCTCATACCTTCCTGAGGGAAACGTGCCTTGAAGCACGCCTCCAAGTGGTGCTCGAGCGCCTCCCTCGTGCCCTCGGCTAGGTCGGTGGCTCGCCATGAAAGAGCCCCGAAGCCCCGCCTGAGGAGGGCGCCGGGCGTGCCTTCCTATGCGACAGAGGGTGGCGCCCCTTGAACGGGTGTGAGTCCTGATGCCACGCCTCTGGAGGTGCCTCCCTCGCGAGGGCCTGGACCAGGCGAAGCCTTTTTCTTCTTAGGGATCGCCTCGGGAAGCCTCCCGCTCCTGTGATCTGGGTCTTCGATTGTTGCAGCTTGGAAGGCGCGCTCAAGAGAGCACACTGCATCCCTTTCCTCACAAGGCATTGTGATAACTCCTCCGCTTCCTGGCATCTTAAGGACATTGTAGCCATGGTGAGTCACTGCCATGAACTTGGCCAAGGCTGGGTACCCGAGGATGGCATTGTATGGCAGGCGAATGTGGGCGACGTCCAAGTCGATGAGCTCGGCGCGGTAGTTGTTGCACCGTCCGAAGGTGACGGGAAGATGAACTTGCCCTATCGGAACAGTTGAACCATCAGTTACTCCTGAGAAAGGCTTGGTTGACTGAAGCTGATCGTATGGCACCTGGAGATCGTTGAATGTCTCGACAGACAGGACGTTGAGCCCTGCTCCGCCGTCGATGAGGGTCCCGTGACTTGCACGTTGTCGATGACTAGTGAGCAAAGCATGGGGAGGACTCCGGCCGCTGTTGCCAAGACTTGAGCTGATCCACCGAGGTGAGCGTGATAACGCACGGCGACCACCGAGAGGGCGTGTGGCCTCAGCCCAGGGAGGACTGCATTCACCTCGCGAGCAAAGCGCTTGAGGATGCGCTGAGAGGTCGGGCCTGAGCGCCACCCAGATGCAAGCGATCAAGACGGCTCCTCGGAAGCCCCAGCCCCCTCATCCTGATGATTGTCTTTGTACCTCCTTGGCGGCTATGGCAAAGGTGGGAGCCCCACGTTACCCTGAGGGCGATCCTCACGAGGCTGGTCCCTCCAACCTCCCTCGCGAGGCTGGTCCTGCCAGCGGTCCTCGCGAGGTCTGTCACGCCATCCTTGGCGAGGGCCACAGTCTTCCCAGCGTCATGCACCTCTTCCTCCTCCTCGGCGGTAACCCCGATCGTTGCGCTCGGGGCGTCGGCCAATGCGCCCTTCTCGCACGGCCCTGAGCTCTTGGCATTCGTTGGTGTTGTGGGTGTGGAGGTCGTGGTACACGCAGTACCGGCTGCCCTTGGATGACTCGGGCTGATCTACGCCTCGCTGTCTGTCTCGTTCCGCCACCAAAGACGACAGCCCCTTGCGCTTCACGCCCTTGGCCTTGGGCTTCTTCTCTTCTGGATCGGCAGCCGGAAGCTCGAGGAGGGAGAGGCCCCCTTCCTCAGCCCTGGCGCACTTGGTTGCCAGGTTGAACAGCTCCAGGGATGTGCACAGGTCTTCATGCATTGCTAGTTCGTCCTTCATCTTGACGTCACACAGGCCATCGGAGAAGGCTGAGATGATGGCATCCTCAGTCACCTTGGGAATCCTGAGGCGGGCATTGTTGAAGCGCTGGATGTACTTCTGCAGGGTCTCTCCCGGCTGTTGCTTGATGCGGCGCATGTCGCTCACGGCCGGAGGCCAGTCGCGAGTGCCTTGGAAGTTGGCGATGAAGCGGTCCCGCATCTCGTCCCATGAGGAGATCGTGCCGGGAGCCAGGTTCGGGCTCCGTCCTTGAGCGCCAACGGGAACCAATTTGCCATGACCTTTTCGTCCCCGTTGGCGGCTTCAATGCCCAGCTCGTAGAGCTGAAGGAACTCTGCGGGGTCGGCAGTGCCGTCGTAGCGAGGAGGCAGGTCTGGCTTGAACTTGCCCGGCCATGCGACACTGCGTAGCTCGGCGGTGAAGGAGCGGCAGCCTGCGGTGGCCACCGGAATCCTCTGCTGGTGCAGAAATTGTTCTTGCGGGTTCCCGTGCGCCGCTGCCTGGAGCAGCGCGGGGTCTTGACACGCGGCGCTGGAGCGTGGTCGCGGCGCTCTGGTGCTGGGAGCATGCGAGCACCTTCTTAGGGATGAGGAATCTCCTGGCAGCTCCTTTCTTGCTGTGCGGGGTCCGTGACGCGGTGGGTCTCGGCCCGGGGCCACGCGCCTTGGAGCCAGGGTGCCTTCTTGGGGAGGAGGTGGCGGGGGCACCTCCGGCTCCCTGCCTCCCGCATGGGGTGAAGGGCGAGGCAGCGAGAGGGATGGCACGGGGGAGCCCCCTGCGGCGCGGACGAGCTCGGCGACGCGGTCGAGCCACTCCTCGTAGACGTCGTTGACAGGGCGGTAGCGCAGCAGCTCGTTCGCCGCGATGAGCGCGGCTCGAGCCTCCATGGGAGCGTGGTGTGCGCGGGACGAAGAACCAGCAGGGGTCAGCGATGGGGTGGCGGAGCGGCCATCGCGCCGCTCCGGCGATGCAGGACGAGGCTCGCTGCTCGTTTCCCGCGGGCCGGTGGCGGCGTTGGTGGCGGCGACGGGAACGACGGGGCGTCCGCCGACGGGCGCCGCTCGGGCGACGCTGGTGGCGTAGAGCGGCCCGCGCGAGCTTCGGCGAGCGCCGACATGGGCACGACGGAAGATCACACGCGACCAGCGGAAGAGAGATTCCGGCGCACCCCTACCTGGCGCGCCAAATGTCGGATTTCGGGTTCCGGCAGACCCTTGAGGTTCGAACACTTGGGTGCGCGCAGAGATCTTTCCCCTACCAGCTCAAGCGTTGATGGTTTGCGAGGGATCTAACCTAGAACGATGAACAACACAAGGGACACAAGGTTTATACTGGTTCGGGCCACCGTGGTGGTGTCATACCCTACTCCAGTGTGTGGTGTGGTGGATTGCCTCAGGGGTTGATGATGAACAGTACAAAGGGAGAACAGCCTCGCGAGGGGCTGTTCTTGAGCTGGTGCGATGAACTGCTTGGGTGAGTTCAGTCGCCTCTCTCTCTCTCTCTCTCTCTCTCTCTCTCTCTCTCTCTGGTACACTTATCCTGACTAAAGTTGGTCTTCGACCTTCCAGCCCCCCTACCCTGTGGGGGCTAGTCCTATTTATAGAGGGAGGCCCTGGGCCTCTTCCCAAATAATGAGTGGGAAGGGCGCCAACACTTGGCCATTTTGAAGGGGAACATCTAGTACACTTATCCTGACTAAAGTTGGTCTTCGACTGCCAAAGGCTCTGGCGGTGACGCCGTCCTGGGCTCCACGATGACCTCCATCCTGCCGTTCTGCTGGTCTTGGTCTTATTGCACCGAGGCGGTAACCTTTGCCTGATGCCTTGGCATGTGCTTGCCCCCTTTGCACCGAAAGGGAAACAAGGACACTGCGCAGGCCGGCGCCCGCCTAGCGCCCGCCTGGTCCTCGATCGTCATGTCTTGCGTAACAAGGCACCCTCGTGAGGTACCCTGCCTTGATCTCTCCGCCTCCTTGTGAGCCCGCCTGAGGAGGCTGCTCCTGAAGAGGCTCCCTATCGTCCGCCCCGCGAGGCTCGGCCCCTCGCGAGGGTCTTGAGCTTGAGCTGATGAAGCTGGGCCACGCTGGGCCCCCACTTGAGCCACGCTGCAGGCCGCAGGCAGGCAAGTCTGGGGACCCCCGTTCCCAGAACGCCGACAAAGTTGAATGGGGTTTTCTCAGGATTATCAAAGTAGTACATAATATATTTCGTATAATGAGCGTCGAGGGTTTTAGGAGGTTCCCCATCTCCATGTGTAGCAAGTAAACCTAATTTTTCTTGATATTTCGTGTTCCATATCAATAACTAAAGATAGAGAACAACTTGGAACAGCAAATAAAAACTACTTAGAGATAAAGCAAACAAGCACACATGAGAATATTCACCCCACGCTATGACTCCCCAAGAATTGCTTGAGGAAAAAGGTCTTGATAACCCACAAGTATAGGGGATCAATTGTAGCCTCTTTTGATAAGTAAGAGTGTCGAACCCAACGAGGAGCTAAAGGTAGAACAAATATTCCCTCAAGTTCTATTGACCACCGATACAACTCTACGCATGCTTAACGTTCGCTTTACCTAGAACAAGTATGAAACTAGAAGTGTTGTTGGATCGGTTTGCAAGGTAATAAAGAGCACGTAAATAAAAGCTGGGGGCTGTTTAGATAAAGATAAAACTAAGTTAGTTTTAGTAGAGAGCTTTTTGTCACGAGAAAGTTATTTATCCCTAGGCAATCGATAACTAGACCGGTAATCACTATTGCAATTTTATTTGAGCGAGAGGCATAAGCTAACATACTTTCTCTTCTTGGATCATATGAACTTATGATTGGAACTCTAGCAAGCATCCGCAACTACTAAAGATCATTAAGGTAAAACCCAACGATAGCATTAAAGTATCAAGTCCTCTTTATTCCCATACACCATGACCCACTTATCTGTGTTTGTGTTTCAGTCACTCATGCAACGCAGACAATAAGCAAACTATGAACATATTGCAAACCCTACAGCAGGGATCCCTCACGCTTGCGCGACACGGAGAGTACCATAGGACAGCACCAATAATAAAACATGCAACTCAAACCAATCACGATCATCAATTAACCCATAGGAAAAAACAGATCTACTCAAACATCATTGGGAAATAATATATAGCGTTGAGCACCATGTTTAAGTAGACATTACCGCGGGTAAAAGAGGGTTACACCGCTGCATAGGGGGGGAAGAGTTGGTGATGACGGCGGTGAATTTGTTGGTGTAGATTGCGGTGACGATGATGGCCCCGGCGGCACTCCGGTGCCACCGGAAGCGAGGGGGAGAGAGAGCCCCTCCTTCTTATTCTTCCTTGACCTTCTCCATAGATAGGAGAAGGGTTTCCCCTCTGGTCCATGGTCTCCATGGCGTGGGAGGGGTGAGAGCCCCTCCAAGATTGGATCTGTCACTCTGTCTCTCTCTGTTTCTGCGCTCCCAGATCTGGCCTTTCACCGTTTCTTATATTCCCGGAGATCCGTAACTCTGATTGGATTGAAATTTGAACACGATTTTTATCCGGATATTAGCTTTCTTGCGGCGAAAGAAGGGCAACAACCGCCTTACGGGCTGTTCACGAGGGTCAGGGGCGCGCCCCCTGCCTCGTGGCCCCCTCGGGCATCGTCTCGCAATGATTCCACTTCCCAAAATTCACATATATTCCAAAAAAAATCTCCGTCTGTTTTTATCCCGTTTGGACTCTATTTGATATGGATTTTCTGTGAAACAAATAACATGCAACAAACAGGAAATGGCACTGGGCACTGGATCAATATGTTAGTCCCAAAAATAGTATAAAATTTGCCAAAAGTATATGAAAGTTGCATAATATTGGCATGGAACAATCAAAAATTATAGATATGACGGAGACGTATCACCTTTTCGTTTTTTTACAATAACTAGTGTACTTTGGACCTGCACAATACCAGTTTGAATGACTATTTGCTTGTTTTTAAATGTTATGCCTGATGCAGTTAACACAACTTTCCACTTCTTGTTTTGCTTAACTAGCATGCTTAAGCCTGCACACTGAAGCTATCATTTGTAGATCATGTTGTCTACCATGGATATATTTGGATGATGTTTAGCCTGTTTTGCTTAACATGCCTTTATATGAACTCAAATATGAAAGTATTGAGAACAGTGTTGTTTTCCATCGATGTTAGTTTCATCGCATTGTGTATATGTACTCACTGTTCAGGATATCGGTAGCTGGTGCCATATAGCCTGGGGGATGATAAGGGATTAGTCATCAAATCAGACATTTCACTGAATATATCTATAACCCATTTATAAGTAGGTTGACTAGGGTCATATTTAATATATCTGAGGCTACATAGCAACATGCATTGTACTGAATGAGTAAATATGCAATCCTAGGCTACATAGCAACAAGGAAGAGTGTTACCTTAATGTTCTGATGATGTCTAAATATACATGTAATAAAATCTTATATAATGGGATGGAGGGAGTGTTGTACTACATCATTTTGCAATTGTTGTTTAGCTTCTAATATTAACTTGGTGCTATTAGGTACATATGTCATTGCCAAAGATCCACACTTCGACCCTTTCTGTGTATGGGGCAATGAGATATTCATGAACCAGCATCAAGTGAGGAAACTGATAAAGATTGTTATTAAAATAGGTCAAAAGATGTCAATCGAACTATTTATTTACACTTAATGCAAGACAACGGTGAACTACATGATGATAAGTAAGAACCATGTAGCCTTCTTTTTACTTCCCGTAATGAGTGGTGTTAGATGACAATGTCTGAATCTTTTTTCCTTTGTAGTGGATCCTGAAGCTGTTTACTCAAGATTACCTCTCAAACTACATGATTGGCAGTTCGGCCATCACAAGGGGTTGCACTAGAGTCGTGGGTGCCTTCTGCATCCAGGAGAGCACAATAGGGCCATTCCGCTTCACCTTGTTCAGCAACCAGAATGTCTGTCGCATGTTTCTTTACCATCTGTAATAGTACAAGTATAGAACCCTGGTTCATCATTCTTTATTTGGTGCTTATGTAATTCTGAAACATATGTACCTGTGAATCGAATAATGCATTGGTTGTTTGAACCTGATGGATATGAATAAAGTTATAGCTTACTTTCAAGTTCAAATTAGGTACAATTTTAAATAGCAGCAATTAAATTAGGGCAAAATTATGGTGTGCAGGTCATTACGGTGCACACGGTCAATAAAGCACAGCGTATGCGATATACATCATAATCTGACACGGTTCACGAAGAGGAAACGTGTGTAACAATGCACACAATTGTCGTTTGCAAAGCGTGTGTGATGTTAGACATTATCACATACGGTGCGGAAAAACTAAATGTGTGTGATTGTCTACCTATCGTACATGGTTTATAATAATGAACTGTTTGTGATGTGCCAGGCATCGTAAACGTAGAGCCAGTTTGGTACGTGCCTAGAAAACCCCCGTGCCTGGAATCTGCCTAGTTTTTGGTAAAACCCCAAAACTGCGACTGCGATGGCAATGCGAGCACAAACGAGTAGCAAGGATGAAGCTTTTGGAATATTCGAGATGTCAGAAATGGCTATATAGGGACAACTATATGGATCAAGGCTCCCTATCCCCGACGGTTTCTAGGTCGTGTGGGAACGACCCCCCCCCCCCCCTATCGGCCACACTCACTTGGCGACGGTTCCAAATGTCGTTTGATACATCTCCAACGTATCTATAATTTTTTTATCGTTTCATGTTGTTATATTATCATTCTTGGATGTTTTATAATCATTTTATATCATTTTTGGGACTAACCTATTGACATAGTGCCAAGTGTCAGTTGCTGTTTTTTGCATGTTTTTTACATCGCAGGAAATCAATATCAAACGGAGTCCAAACACCACGAAACTTTTTGTGGATTTTTTATGGACCAGAAGTCCATCGATGGACCAGAGCAGCACCAGGTGGCTGCCCTGAGCGGGGCACAACCCACCAGGGTTCACCTGAGGGGCCAGGCGCGCCCAGGTGGGTTGTGCCCACCTCGGTGGCCTCCAGCACCCCTCTTTACCCTATAAATTCCCAAATATTCCAAAAACCCTCGGGGTTAACCTAGATTAGAAGTTCCACCGCCGCAAGGCTCTGTAGCCACCGAAAACCAATCTAGACCCCGTTAAGACTCTGCCTGGGAGGGAATCATCACCGGTGGCCATCTTCATCATCTCGGCGGCCACCATGATGAGGAGGGAGTAGTCCACCCTCGGGGCTGAGGGTTTGTACCAGTAGCTATGTGTTAATCTCTCTCTCTCTCTCTCTCTCGTGTTCTTGAGATGTCATGATCTTGATGTACCGCGGGCTTTGTTAATATAGTCGGATCATATGGTGTTTTACCCTCTCTATCTTGTTGTGATGAATTGAGTTTTTCCCTTAGAGATTTCGTTGTTATCGGATTGAATACTTTTATGGATTTGAGAACACTTGATATATGTCTTGCAATTGAATACTCGTGGTGACAATGGGGTACCGTATTGATCACTTGATATATATTTTGGCACCCAACTTGCGGATTCCCGAGGTGACATTGGGGTAATCTATGCATAGGGGTTGATGCACGTTCTTGTCTTTGTTTCTCGGTAGAAATCTTGGGGCACTCTTTGAAGTTCTTTGTGTTGGATTGAGTATTATGAATATTAATTTGTTTTGGTGTTATTTAGTACAAACTCTTGAATCGATCGAATGGAAGAATAGCTTTGAGGTGGTTTCGTACGCTACAAACAATTTATTCTTATGTTCTCCGCTAGATAGGAACTTTGGAGTGATTCTTCATCGCACTTTGAGGGGTAGTTATATGATATAATTATATTTGCATTGTTGAGAGATTGCACTAGTGAAAGTATGGACCCTAGGCCTCATTTTCAAGCATTGCAATACCGTTTTTTTTTCGTTTACTATTTGCAACCTTGCTGTTTTTTATTTATTCAGATTATAAAAATATATTTCTACCATCCATATTACACTTTTATCACCATCTCTTCGCCGAACTAGTGCACCTATACAATTGGCCATTGTATTGGGTGTGTTGGGGACACAAGAGATTTCTTGTATTTGGTTGCAGGGTCGTCTGAGAGAGACCATCTTCATCCTACACCTCTCACGGATTGATAAACCTTAGGTCATCGACTTGAGGGAAAATTGCTACTGTCCTACAAAACTCTATGCTTGGAGGCCCAACATGTTTCTACAAGAATAAAGTTGCATAGTAGACATCAAGCTCTTTTCTGGCGCCGTTGCCGGGGAGGCTAGGTAAGCGGCACTCACACCCCGTCAACTAAGCTCTTTTCTAGCGCCGTTGCCGAAGAGGTGAGTGCATGAAGGTATATCTTTAGATCTTGCAATTGAATCTTTTAGTTTCTTGTTTTATCACTAGTTTGGTTTATAAAAGAAAACTACAAAAAAATGGAATTAAGGTGGTCTCACATTATTCGTCTTTATCCTGTCTTTCTTGAAAATGATGGAAAGGAAACTTGTGCTCAATTTATAGAAGAAGAATTCAATAGAATGTTTGGTATAAATGATGAGCATGATTGCAATGTTGTTAGTATGAATTCTTTGAATATCCATGATGCTGATGATATGCAAAGCCATAAGCTTGGGGATGTTATGTTTGATGAAGATGATATTTTTAGTCCCCCAAGATTTGATGTGCAAATTTTTCATAATGATTGCATGCCTCCTGTTTATGATGATTATAATGATGAAATTGGATTTGGAGAGGTCATGACTTTATTTAGTGATGAATCCACCATTTTGGACGAGGTTGCAATTGATTATGACAACAAAGTTGCTATCTATGATGATTATGGTCATGACATGTATGCTATATTGAATAATGATCACCATGAAACTTGTCATCGTGATTTTAATTTTCAATCCCATAATAGTTATTTTGTTGAGTTTTCTCCCACTACTATTCATGGGAATAAATTTTCTTATGTGAAGAGTGACAAAATTTATATGCTTATGCATCATGAAAAGAATGCCTTATGTGATGGTTATATTGTTGAATTAATTCATGATGCTACTGAAAATTATTATGAGAGAGGAACATATGCTTTTACATATTGCAAAAATTTCAAGTTTCCCCTCTATGTGTTGAAAATTTTGAAGTTACGCTTGTTTTGCCTTCCTATGCTAGTTGATTCTTGTTCCCATAAGTTGTTTGCTCACAAAATCCATATGCATAGGAACTGGGTTAGACTTAAATGTGATAGTCATATGCGTCATGATGCTCTCTTTGTGTTTCAATTCTTATCTTTTATGTGAGCATCATTGAAATCATCATGCCTAGCTGAGAAAAAGGGTTTCCCCCGCTTTGTATTACAAAGCAACCATCTGATACTCATCATGCCTAGCTTAAAAGGCATTAAAGAAAAGCGGTTGTTGGGAGACAACCCAACACTTTTACCTACTGTGTTTGTGTGTTGACATGATTAAGCTACTGTAGTAATCATGTTGTATAGCTTTTGTTTCAATAAAGTGCCAAGTAAAGCCTTTGGGATCATGTTGGGTGATAGTTGATTTGATCTTGCTGAAAAACAGAAACTTTTGCGCTCACAAAAATAATTTTTATTTTTAGCAGAAGAGTGATTTTGAGTTGATTCTTTTTGCATAAGTTTAACATGAAAATTTCTCACGTGGTCCTAATTTTTTCGTAATTTTTGAAGTAGTAGAAGTATGGTTTGAGTACAGATTACTACAGACTGTTCTGTTTTTGACAGATTCTCGTTTCAATGCATAGTTTGCTTGTTTTCTAGTTTCTATGGCTTATATTGCTCAATATAAATTATGGAAATGATATGCTACAGTAGGAATTGTGTGGAAACAATTATGAATCTTGTCTTTGACAGTACAAAAGTGAAATGGTTTGCTCTTTATCATACTAACCTATCTCACAAAGTACCGTTAAGTTTTGTGTGATTGAAGTTTTCAAGTTTTGGGTGAGATGTCGATATGAGGAGAACAAGGAGTGACAAGACCCTAAGCTTGGGGATGCCCAAGAAACCCCAAGGTAATATTAAAGGAAGACCCAAGCAACTAAACTTGGGGATGCCCCGGAAGGCATCCCCTCTTCCGTCTCCAACACTATCGGTAACCTCACATGGAGCTATGTTTTCATTCGTCACATGATATGTGTTTTGCTTGGAGAATTATTTTATTTTGTTAGGATTTGATTGATGTTATTTTAAATAACGTTTGGCATCTTTTATTTCAATAAAAGTGGCATTTTTAGCCTTACTATGCTTATTTTACAAGTTTACATGTTGCTGTTTCAAAACAGAAAGTTTACCGATGTTGCAAAAAATCCCTAGAAAAGTCAAAATGTGATAAAATGTGGAAACTTTTTGAAAAATAAGCTCTTATAAATTCTATACAGTTTGGTAAAATTTTCATAATTTTTGAAGTTTAATAAGTATTGATACTCTTGCATTCTTTATAGACTGTACTGTTTTGGCAGATTGCTGTTATGTTTGCATTGTTTGCATATGTTTGCTTATTTAATGATTCTATTTGAGGATAGGAGTATTAAATATGCAGAGGCATTTAGTATGCAATTTTTAATAATAATTTTTGTGATTTGCTACAGTAGAGAATGATGAGGTTTTTGCATTGGTTTATGCTAACTTATCTCACGAGTTCTTGTTGAGTTTTGTGTGGATGAAGTTTTTAAGATTTAGGGAAACCGTGATATTAGAAGAATTAAGGAGGCACAAAAGCTCAAGATTGGGTATGCCCAAGTCATCCCAAGATAATATTTCAAGAAGTCTCAAGCAGCTAAACTTGGGGATGCCCGGTAGGCATCCCACCTTTCTTCTTCAACAATTATCGAGTCCTCAAATAGTTGCTAGGTAAGCGGCACACACATCCCGTCAATGAAGGTCTTTCCTGTGGAATTGCTCTAGTGCTTCACCTATATCTTTTGTAGCACGGTGTACTTTATTATTTTTGAAGAAATTCTCTCTTGCTTCACTTAAATTAATTTGAGAGAAAGAAATATTATGCTCAAGAACTTCACTTATATTCGTTTGAGCTTATCAAAAGCAACACATGAAAACTGGTCCCGGAGTGATAGATATCCAAGAAGGATATAATAAAAACTTTCATGAAGATCATTGGACAAAATAAACTTGATTCCATGTAATAGTTTCGAGATATGATGATGTGATATGTTAGTCATGTTGATGAGTAATTATGCTTGAGTAAGAATATTGGTGTTAAGGTTTGTGATTCCCTATGCAAGCACGAAAGTCAGTAGTTATGCAATGAAATTACATCCTACTTGTGGTGCATTATTCGGTGTTAATTATGCTCAATGCTCGCTTATGAGATTATTCGTTTCTTGGTTGGTCGCTTCTCAATCCTTTGCTAGCCTTCATTTTTCACTAAGTATGATCACTACTTGTGCATCCAAAATCCTTTAAACCGGTTTTGCCACATGAGTCCAGTATATCTACCTATATGCAGTATTCTTTTGTTGTCCTAAGCAAATTTGTATGTGTCATCTCTAATTTTCAAAATAAATTTCTCTTTTGTGTGCTCATACCGCTCGCAAGGCGGTGAGGGGTGGCCAATATTTTCCATGCTAGATGTGTTATTCTCACGATGAGTGTTTATTCACTTGTGATTGCACGAGAGTAAGGCAAAGGTATTAGGGATGCCCAATCCCGAAATGAAAAATGAATTTACTTTATATTGGCAAATAATAAATTCCTTGGAAAGTGTTGGTATGGAGGGCACCCGTGGATACGATTAGCCATGGAAAGTGCAAGTATGGTGGAAAAAGGAATAAACTTTATTTTCTGTTTGCAAACGCCTATGATATATCTAGCATGGAAAGTGTTGGGAGCTCTAAGTCGTTTTCGTTGATGGGAAAATTATGCCTCTCAAAATGTTTTTTCTCTCTCAATTTTTTCTTTGAGCTCTGGCACCTCTACAAATCCCTACTTTCCTCTGCGAAGGGCCTTTATTTTACTTTATGCAATTTTTATTTTTAATTTGAGTCTCCATCTTCTCTTATAAAGCACCAACTAGGAGGCACTGTGATCGTACTTGAGCATTGGGTGTAGCTAATATGTGAGTGTGTTTCATGAATGGATCAATGATTGAGCATGATGGGCTAGGGATAACTTATTTTGGCATTGATATTTTGAAAGACATGGTTTCTTGTTGGTATGCTTGAGTATTTAAGTCTCATGTCAAAACTAGACTATTGCTTTGAACCATATAAAAGTCCAAATGTCCATGTTATAAAGAAAAGAATATGAGATGAAATGATATGCAGCATTCTACATCAAAAATTCTGTTTTTATCATTTACCTACTCGAGGACGAGCAGCAATTAAGCTTAGGGATGCTGATACGTCTCCAACGTATCTATAATTTTTTATTGTTCCATGCGGTTATATTATCATTCTCAGATGTTCTATAAACATTTTATAGTCATTTTGTATCATTTTTTGGGACTAACCTATTGACATAGTACCAAGTGCCAGTTGCTGTTTTTTGCATGTTTTTTACATCGCAGGAAATCAATATCAAACGGAGTCCAAACACCACGAAACTTTTTGTGGATTTTTTATGGAGCAGAAGACCACCGATGGGCCAGAGCAGCACCTGGGGTGCCCCGATGGGGGCACAACCCACCAGGGCGCGCCTATGGGCCCAGGCACGCCCAGGTGGGTTGTGCCCACCTCGGTGGCCTCCCGCACCCCCTCTTTACCCTATAAATTCCCAAATATTCCAAAAACCCTCGGGCTTAACCTAGATCAGAAGTTCCGCCACCGCAAGGCTCTGTAGCCACCGACAACCATTCTAGACCCTGTTTCGGCACCCTGCCGGAGGGGGGAATCATCACCGGTGGCCATCTTCATCATCTCGACGGCCACCACGATGAGGAGGGAGTAGTCCACCCTTGGGGATGAGGATTTGTACCAGTAGCTATGTGTTTAATCTCTCTCTCTCTCATGTGTTCTTAAGATATCATGATCTTGATGTATCGCAGGCTTTGTTAATATAGTCGGATCATATGATGTTTTCCCCTCTCTATCTTGTTGTGATGAATGAGTTTTTCCCTTAGAGATTTGATTGTTATCGGATTGAATACTTTTATGGATTTGAGAACAATTGATATATTTCTTGCAATTGAATACTCGTGGTGACAATGGTGTATCGTATTGATTCACTTGATATATGTTTTGGCACTCAACTCGTGGATTCCCGAGGTGACATTGGGGTAATCTATGCATAGGGGTTGATGCACGTTCTTGTCTTTGTTTCTCTGATAAAATCTTGGGGCACTCTTTGAAGTTCTTTGTGTTGGATTGAGTATTATAATATGAATTTGCTTTGGTGTTATTTTAGTACGAACTCTAGGATAGATCGAACGAAAATAATAGCTTGGTGTTATTTTAGTACGAACTCTTGAATAGATCGAATGGAAAGAATAGCTTTGAGGTGGGTTCGTACCCTACACACAATTTATTCTTATGTTCTCCGCTAGATAGGAACTTTGGAGTGATTCTTCGTCGCACTTTGAGGGGTGGTTATATGATCCAATTATATTAGCATTGTTGAGAGATTGCACTAGTGAAAGTACGGACCCTAGGCCTCATTTTCAAGCATTGCAATACCATTTTTGTGCCCGCTTACTATTTGCTACCTTGCTGTTTTTTATTTATTCAGATTATAAAAATATATTTCTACCATCCATATTACACTTTTATCACCATCTCTTCGCCGAACTAGTGCACCTATACAATTTGCCATTGTATTGGGTGTGTTGGGGACACAAGAGATTTCTTGTATTTGGTTGCAGGGTCGTTTGAGAGAGACCATCTTCATCCTACACCTCTCACGGATTGAAGAACCTTAGGTCATCCACTTGAGGGAAAATTGCTACTGTCCTACAAAACTCTGCGCTTGGAGGCCCAACACGTGTCTACAAGAATAAAGTTGCGTAGTAGACATCACCGTCGCAGAAAGGGGTTAAAACCCATTTGTATAGCACCTCCTGCATCAAAGGTATATACATATATCATCTACCCATTCTTTATTGATGATTTCAAATATTTGACTTGCCGAGCGTATGTACGAGACCCATCTCGAACCGGTCCGGCAGCTACTCTACGCGTGACATGGACATGCTCAGCCGTTAGCTTGTTGCGTCAAAGGAGAGTACAATGAAGGCACTTAAGGAGTTGAATGACTCCCTGAAGAAAGAGAAGGACGATATGATCGACGAGATCTCCGATCTCTGCGATACGAAATTGAAGCTCATTGACCAGAAGCAGCTACTGTTCACCGAGATTGAGTCTATGAAGGAGATACGACTCCTGAAGGCCGAGAGGGAGGAGCTGAATACCCGCAAAGTCAATTTCAAAAAGGAGGGAGAGAGCAATAGGAACAAGTTGCATGAGATCAGGATCATTCTTCATTGTAGCTAGTTGGCGCGCGGATAACAAGTTGCATGAGATCGATGACGATACTTTTGCTTGTATAGAGCTAGGCACCAGATAACTTTTGCTTGTAGGTAGTAGCAAGCTAGTTAATGAAAACTGTAGTAATAGCTGGGTATATTTTGTGCATTTGAGACTTACCACTAGAAGTTTAAATGGCTGCACATATACTAATCGTTGGGTATATGTTTTTATTGCTGAAAAATACAAATTGATGGCGTTGCCTCACAATAAACACCATAGATAACACAATATATTGCTGGCGCTAGCCAGGTGGCACGCCATCAGTACTAAAATACTGCTGACGTGTCTGCCAACGCCACCACTAAACTATTTTCACTCGCGCCATATTTGTGGTGTTGGGTCTCTACGCCAGCAAGGAACTTTTTGCCCGCCATAGCTAGGCTTTTTTCCACTAGTGGTGTCCCCAACATACCCAATACAATGGCAAATTTTCTAGGTGCACTAGTTCGGTGAAGCGATGGTGATACAAGTGTAGTAATGATAGTAGATATTGATTTTTGTAATAGGAACAATAAAATACAACAAGGTAGCAAGTAACGAAAGTGAGCACAAATGGTATTGCAATGCTTGAAAATAAGGCCTAGGGTTCATACTTTCACTAGTGCAATTTCTGAACAATGCTAACATAGATGAATCTTATAAAAATCCCACAGCGTGTGACAAAGAATCACTCCAAAGTTCTTATCTAGCGGAGAACATAAGATGAAATTGTTTGTAGGGTACGAAACCACCTTAAAGTTATCTTTTCCGATCGATCTATTGAGCTACTCCTATAAGTGTCACAAACAACCCTAGTGTTCATACTAAAATAACACCATATGATACACATCAACCAACTCTAATGTCACCTAGATACTCCAATGTCACCACAAGTATCCATGAGTTGATCAGATGATATGCATTAAATAACTTCAGATTCATAATATTCAATCCAACACAAAGAACTTCAAAGAGTGCCCCAAGGTTTCTACCAGAGAAAGTAGGATGAAAACATGCATCAACCCCTATGCATACATTACCCCAATGTCACCTCGGGAATCCGCGAGTAGAGTGCCAAAAAATACATCAAGTGGATCAATATAATACCCCATTGTCACCAGGGGTATTCATATGCAAGACATACATCAAGTGTTCTCAAATCCAACAAAGTATTCAATCCGATAAAAGTGAAACCTCAAAGGTAAAAACTCAATTCATCACAACAAGATAGAGAGGGGGAAACACCATATGAACCAACTATATTAACAAAGCTACGGTACATCAAGATCGTGCCAAATCAAGAACATGAGAGAGAGAGAGAGACCAAACACATGGCTACTAGTACAAACTCTCCCTCGAGGGTGGACTACTCCCTCCTCAACATGGTGGCCGCCGGGATGATGAAGATGGCCTCCGGTGATGGTTTCCCCCTTCAGCAGGGTGCCTGAACGGGCTCCCGATGGAGTTATCTTAGATACAGAGGCTTGCGGCAGCGGAACTTCTCATCTAGGGTTATTTCTGGGGGTTTCTGTTTATAGGATTTTTTTGGTGTCGGTCTCTTGCTAAGATGGGCTTCAAGGAGCCCACTACCCACCAGGGCGCGCAAGAGGGGGGTGGCGCGCCCAGGTGCCTAGTGGCAACCTTCTTCACCTCCTGGTCCTCCCACGAAGCTTATAGTGCCTCTTTTTTCCAAAAAATCATCAAAAAGTTTTGCTGCATTTCGAGAACTTTTATTTCTGCACAAAAAACAACACCAAGGTAGTTCTGCTGAAAATAGCGCCAGTCCCGGTTAGTTCCATTCAAATCATACCAAAACCATATAAAATTGTTGTAAACATGGCATGAATACTTCAAAAATTATAGATATGTTGGACACGTATCACCCCCCCCCCCAAGCTTCATGGGAGGTCTCACTACAAAAAAAGACACATCCGTGACATTTTGGGCCGAATGAAATTTTTTCTGTCATGCTTATGGCACTTCTATGACGAAAATTGTGACAAAACCCGGTATCATCATAGATGTGGTGGGCTCCTACTTCTATGACAAAAAATCATGACATAAAATGGGCTTTTCGTCCTGGGCGGGCCGGAGACGCAGCTACATGACATTCTTTGGGCCGTCCATGACAGAGAAAACCGTGGTAGAAGCGAGGGCGAGGAAAATATCGAGGGAGTTCCCGGTTATGGTGGATGGTCGGGGGGCTGAGCGATGCACGTTTCTCTCATACGTACGCGCGTGTGTGTGAGGCGTTGCGCTCTAACTAAACCCGAGCGAGGCGTTGGGCTCTAACTGAACCCGAGCGATTGCACTGAAGGCTACTCGTTACTGAACCCGAGCGATTGATCGATCCCTTGCTGTTAACTGAACCCGAATTCCTTCGTTGCTGCTGCTAACTGAAGCTAATCGATGCTGCCTCTGGATGAACAGTGAGCGTTGTTGGGGAGTTTGGATGAACAGTGAGCGTTGTTGGGGGGGGGGGGTTGGATGAACAGTTCCCAATGGGGGTTGGATGAACAGGAACCCGTGGTAGTAGAGGCCATTGTCGCTGGATGAACAGTACCCCGATCGATCGAGTCGGTGGATGAACAGGACCCCGTGGAGGGCTAGATGAACAAGACCCCGTGGAAGGCTGGTTGAACAGTAGCCGGTGGAGGGCTGGATGAACAGTAGCCCGTGGAGGGGTGCTTGAACAGGACCCCGTGGAGAGGGCTGGCTGAACAGTAGCCGGTGGAGGAGCGGTGGAGGCTGGATGAACAGGATCTCGTGGATGAACAGTCACAGGTGGAGGCTGGAGGAGGTCGACGGTGGATGAACAGGAGCCCGTGGAGGCTGGAGGAGGCCGATGGTGGAGATGAACAGTATCCCATGGAGTCCTGTTTTGCGGTACGCCTCACCCCTCCCGATGAATAGGACCCCCGTTTCGACCGTAGCGCTCCAACACAAGTCTGTTTCCTCCGTTTTGCGGTATGCCACACTCCTCCCGATCAACAGGACCCCGTTTCGACCGTAGGAGGTCCGTTTCCTCTATTTTACAGTACGCCATACCCCTCCCGATGACTTTCGACCGTGGCCGGTCGAACACAAGGCCGTTTCCTCCGTTCTGTGGTACGCCAGGCCTCGTTTCCATCGGCTATTCCGTCCAAGCTGGTTGGCTCCCGAGGAACACGACGACACATTCCGTTCCGACCCAGCCATGTACACGAGCCCTGGCCGTACGTATGCGCGAGTAGGCGTTCGAGACCCCGCCCGTATGTACGTACATGGCCGTATTTTCTATTTTGCGCCCGGTCGTTGTACATACGTGTACATGCTACGTGCACGCCTCTACTATGACACATGTGCGCCTCTACTACGACACGTGCGTGCCTCTACATCGACCAAAGATGTACGCATATCGTTCGCGACTGTAATGACAACACTACGACGCTTCGACCAAAAAGGCCCCGACCGCCGTGCACTTCCTTCTGTATGAAGATGTAGCTAGTGGGTCCCAGCTGTCAGGGGCGAAACATTTTTTTCGTGAAATACGGTGGCCCGTCCGGTTGGTCTCTGCTGTCAGGTGGAGGAATCATTATTTTCCGCGTAATAAGGAGGCACTTCCTTGCTGCCGCCATGGACCCAGCTGTCAGCCTCTCCACGTACAGTACACTTTTGATGGAAGTAGGTCCTTGACCACATTGACCACTCCATGTCGAGAGCGCCAAGGCGGTGGGCAACGGCGAGGCCTAGCAAGGGGACGACGCGGAGCTGGGGAAGACACGGCAGTGGATGCCCACGTGGAGGGGAGTACGTGGGTTGACTGCTTCGGCTGGGGTGTGAGGCTGCCGTCGCCGGAGAATAACAGGAGGTGTGGGTGAGTATAGAGGGATGGCATGGCCAGCGGTGGCAGCACAGCGGGACACGGGAGGCAGGAGCAGGCGGCATGCCCGATTATTGTTTGGGCGGCTGGAGCAAGAAGACCAGAGGTTGAAGAAGCATTACGGCTGTTGGATGGACATCGTACGGTCACTAGAGCTAGAATCATTCATATTGACTAAGTTGACAAAGCCCTTCGTCCCCGTCAACTTAGTAGGCCCACAAGTCAGCCTCCCACTATGCTGGGTCCCATCTAGCAGGGGGAGTATTCATTTTTTTGTGCGTAATAAGGAGGCCCTTCCTTGCGTTCGAAGATATAGCTGGTGGGTCCGACTTGTTAGCGGGGGGAACATTTTTTCACAAAATATAGAGGCCCTTCCGGTGGGTCCCAGATGTCAGGTGGAGGAATCATTATTTTGCACGTAATAAGGAGGCATTTCCTTGTGTGCAACCGTGGACCCAGCTGTCAGCCTCTCCACGTACAGTCCACGTCCGATGGATGTCGTTCATTGACCACGTTGACCATGCCGCACCGAGAGCACCAGGGCGGTGGAGAACGGCGAGGCCTAGGAAGTGGACGATGCAGAGCCAGGGAAGACGCGGAGAGGAGTACGAGGTTCCTTTGGTTAATTCTGATGCGAGGTTGTTGTCGCTTGAGAATAACAAGGGGTGTGGGTGAGTAGAGGGATGGCCCGGCCGGTGGTGGGAGTAGTAAGGCGGTGAGGCCTCTAAGACAAAGACAGCCGGCCATGGGAGGCAGGAGGAAGCGGCACGCCCAAAGGTCTTTGGTAAGGTGGAGCAAGAAGACCAGAGGTTGAAGAAGCACGACTGCCGTTGGATGGACATCGTTCGGTCACTGCAGCTAGAATCGTTTATAATGACTAAGTTTACAAAGCCCTTGGTACGCGTCAACTTAGTAGGCTCACAGGTCAGCCTCCGAAACGATGCGCCCCAGATGTCAGGGGGAGGAATCATTTTTTGGGCGACGGAAGCTAGAATATCCGAGATTGAAGAAGAAGCACGACATCCGTTGGATGGACATCCAACGGCCACTGCTGCTTGAACCATGTGTTGACTATAAGTTGACAAAGCCTTGCATACGCGTCAACTTACTTTTTTTAAGGGACGCGTCAACTTAGTAGGCCCACAAGTGTGTGGCGGAGAACTTATAGCCCATTTGCGATTTGTAAGAATGTACAACCCATTTTTGAATTCTAATGGAATTTACTACAGCCCATTTACAGTTTGTTAAAAGTACAGCCCATTTTCTAGCAAGGGAAATGATTAATAATTTCAACCAACCGTTCAAAATAGAATTCAAAAAAATCCCACATTTTGATGGGATCCGAAATATTTTTATCCCAAAATTTCTAGTCAGATTAAATAAATTTTCAATATAAATTTGCATTACGTAAAAATCCAACTAAACATTGCGCGTGCAACAATTAATGAAATTAAAATTTTCAAAATCCAAAAATAATATTTTATAAACTAATTACGTGTTTGGTGCATTTTTTATAGTTACAGCCCAGTTTTTATAATTACATCCCATTTAATACTTATTAAAGCCCATTTTGCTGTTAAGCCTAATGCATCCCTCTTAGGAAAGATTTGCAGCCCCGCGGGCGGAAAATAACAAGTTGACCTTGCCTGGGTATTCCTCAAAAAAAGTATAGCTGGGCTAGCCATTTTCAACTTGAAAAAAATTAATATCTGGGCTGGATATCTGGCCTGGGCTAGATGGGCCACAGCACGCCCAGTTAATACACTGCTCTCCTCTGAACAACAACGAAAACATCGCTCAAGAAAAACTCTGCAGTGCTCACACCTCAAAAACACAAATACTGCTCGAGCTACTTGGTCCCAGTTGTCGGCCGCTCCTTGTGCAATTCTCTGGTTTATTGACTACATAGGTAGACAATAGTGTGGGACCGTGATGTCAGGAAACCAGGAGGAAGCAAAAAATATATAGTTGTACATAATAAGGAGGCACTTGCGTACGTACGGCTATGGCCCTAGTGGGTCCCTACTGTCATCCAGTCAAAATAAAATCATCTCCTGAATCCTCATGTTCGTTGACAATGTTGACAATGCTCGGCGCCACGGCGAGCGCAACAACTCGAAGGATGACGAAGAGGGCCTCACGGGCCCTACGGATGGTATGATACAGCATGCTCATTCAGGAAGCCAGGATCATCGGACACCTATGAGCACCTTCGAGAGACTGAGACGACATGAAACGTCAAGGACGCGCTTGGGAGCTCTGGTTTATTTCACACCTGTATTAAGATACAAGTGTAATTTACTCGTCATCGGAAACAACGCGTAAAATACAGGAGCAATGAAACCGAGGGCCTTAGGTCCGTAAGTAAAACCGGCGGGTTACGCATGTAATTTGAGAGACCAGTGTATATTTTACTAGTCGAAATCGACCAACCAAGTGCTTCGCCCGAGACCATCTGCTTTTATTTACAAGCTTCAGTTTTACAAGCGGTTTTGGTTGAAAAGCGACGATCCAATCACGTCCTAAGATGATGAGTTGGTCGGAAGATCATATGGTTTCACCTCTAACCTACCCGAGTTGTCGTATATGCTATGAATGAAACATAAGACAATGAACTTCTTAAGCACAGAAACAGCAGAACAGGATGATATTCTTAACATGCAAATCACGGGCATTAGTTCAAAAGGGAAAACAATATGAAGCATTATTCTCAGGGGGCACGGTGGACAACTCGTGATGCCGCATGCCACAACATTCCAAGCTCAACTTTGCAGTCAAACTCACAAGGCCTGGCATTACATAGAAAATATTCAGAACAAACTCTTAAAATACCTTACATAAGTCAACATTCATGTGACTATGCATCTCAGCAGAGTAAATATTTACTTCTGGACTGAAGACAGGAATAGGAAAAAACGATCGACGTTGCTCACAAAGAAAGGCGTCCCCACTCAAAAATATCAAATGCATGTCTTCTAGTTAACATCAATGAGCAAAAATTGACAAGGTTTTCCAATTCCAATATATTAAACTAATGTCTTCTTGCTAACATCAATGATTAAACTTTGACAAGCTTTTCCCATTCAAAATATGTAATGCCTATGATTTTGGAACAGGCAGGTTTGTCATCGTTTGTCATCTGATAGTCCGGTGGATCAAGGTGACGACGAATGATTAGAGAACCATTCGATGTATTGTGCATGATGAAGTATTATGGAGGACACGAACCATCTGAACATTTTGTGCAGTTCCACTAAAATCAAGCTGAACATTCCAGTGGATTTCGTATTTATATGCTGCCAGAAAACAAAGACACATCAGCACACACATGAATATTGGCCCCAGTGTCAACCCACCAATTGGTGGACTAATAAACTGAAAGTATGGTAAACAGATTACCATACCCAGATGCCCCATCATTGTTGCTTAGAGTGACATTGACAGACTTGGAGTCATGTCCTGGCTTCTTGGTACTTGTTTGGGCACTTGTTCGCCCAGTGTTCCTCTGAACCACAAGTAAAGCAGCCATCTCTCTTTTTGTCTTTCTTCTTACCCTTCTTAATGGCCGACGATGGCAGCTCCATTCAAACATATAGTCCGGTAGCTCAAGATGATGACGAATGGTTAGAGAACCATTCAGTGTATTGTGCATGATGAAGTATTATGGAGGACACAAACCAAAGGAACATTTTGTGCAGTTCCACTAAAATCAAGCTGAACATCCCTGTGGATTTCGTATTTATATGCTGCAAGAAAACAAAGACACATCAGCACACACATGAATATTGGCCCCAGTGTCAACCCACCAATCGGTGGACTAACAAACTGAAAGTACGGTAAACAGATTACCATACCCAGATGCCCCATCATTGTTGCTTAGAATGACATTGACAAATTTGGAGTCCTGTCCTGGCTTCTTGTACTTGTTTGGGCACTTTTTGCCCAGTGCACTCCACGTGTTGTAGAGTTTCCTATGCTCTCTGCAGACTAGTCATGTCACCAGCATCTACTAATACTCTGTAAAGCTTCTCCATCATTCCTTGTGTATGTAGCGCAAACAGTGACTGCTTCTTTCTACAAAGTGGTAAGACCAACTGGACCCACTAATGCAGTAGTTTGCCTTAGACACATTGGCTCCTTTTGTGCAGTTCAACTAAAACCAAAGTCGGAATAAAACCAAGCTTTAATTTTGATATCCCTGTAAGCAACAATAGGTATAAGGGAAACAATTACTGAGAAATAATGGTTGATGACTTGTAGTCCCAGAAGAAAAACATCTAATGATCTACCTTATCTTAATGGGAAACAAAGCAGGAGAGTAGCAATTCTCAATCAGTGTGATTCATTCATATTAACTGAGACATTATCTTAACTATGCCTTGTTTCAACATGTATAAAGAACGACAAAGCAGAAAAGTACCATTCCTAAAACAATGTGACTGATTCATTTTAACAGACACATTATCTTAACAATACCTTGGTTAAACATGTAGAAAGAACTACAATGCAGGATATACCATATGTAAAACACTGTAACTGATATATAATAATAGAGACATTATCTGAATAATACATTTCTTAAACATGTACTCCGGCCGATCCCTAACAGAAATGGTACTCCCGTCGATCCCTAACAAGTGTTGCAGTTTTGAACTAAGATTCAGCCGTTAATTCTGAGGAAAGTCGATCGACCTTTCAAGACCAAGATTTGAAACAACTCGTGAGGAAGACCCGAGAGAGAGATCTCAACACATATATGGAAATCTGGTCTCATTTTGTGCAGTTCCACCAAAATTAGGCGAAGCAAAATGTCATAATAGCAACAAGTTGAATAGATATCCCTGTTTTAACAGAGGCAAAAAGGAAGCACCATCGCCAATAAAGGAGGATGAAACATGCGGCCACAAAAATGGTAATCCCGCCAATCCCTAACAAGTGTTGCAGTGTTGAACTAAGATCCAGTAGTTAATTCCGAGAGTAGCATTGCTTAATTTTACCAGCGGCATTAGATTAACAAAAAGCATAAACAGTTCCAGGGGAGAGTGGGCGCAACAACAACATGTGCTTCCATCTACTTATAAAGGGGGTGATGCAGAGTTTATTGCAACAAAGCAACAAGCATCATGTCTGGTTTGGTCCCATTTTTGTTCACTACTTAATGGGAAAAGACAGTAATACAGTAGCTTCAATTCAACATTTATTTAAAATAGTACCAATACAAGTATCACAACATCTCAAAGCACACTGCACAAACATGTGGATGAAGGCCTGTACTGACCTTTCATGAGACGACAAAGATAAAATACGAATCTGCCAACACGAATAGGAAATCCAATCTCATTGTGTGCAGTTGCACTGAAATCAAGCAAAGTCGCTGGTGTGACATTTAAGTTCGCTATAGCAACAAGTTGAATAGATATCCCTGTTTTAACAGAGGCAAAAAAGGAAACAATTACTGGCCAATAAAGGAGGATGAAACATGCGGCCACAAAAAGAAGCGTCTACCTTATCTTTATGGAAAACAAAGTATAGGACAATAGCATTTCTAGAACGGTTGCATTGATTCATATTAACAGAAAAATTCTCTTAAAACAGTTCAGTAGTTAATTCTGAGAGTGGCATTGCTTAATTTTACCAGCGGCATTAGATTAAGAAAAAGCATAAACAGTTCCAGGGAGAGTGGGCTAACAACACCATGTGCTTCCATCTACTTATAAAGGGGTGATGCAGAGTTTGTTGTAACAAAGCAACAAGCATCATGTCTGGGTTGGTACCATTTTTGTTCACTACTTAATGGGAAAAGAGAGCAATACAATAGCTTCAATTCAACATTTATTTGAAACAGTAACAATACAAGTAGCATAGCATCTCAAAACACATTGCACGATCATGTGGATGAAGGCAAGTACCAACCGGTCATGACGCACACAAGATCACGTACGAATCTGCCAACACGAATAGGAAATCCTATCTCGTTTTGTGTAGTTGCATTGAAATCAAGCAAAGTCGCCGGTGTGGCGTTTAAGTTTGCTATAGAAACAAGTTGAATAGATATCCCTGTTTTAACATAGGCAAAAAAGGAAACAATTACTGGCCAATAAAGGAGGATGAAACAAACGTCGACAAAAAGAAGCATCTAACTTATCTTGATGGAAAACAAAGTAGGACAGTAGCATTTCTAAAAGGGTTGCATTGATTCATATTAACAGAGACATTCTCTTAAAACAACATTCATTAAGAATGCAATTTACTTCTAAGAGTGGCAACTCTTCAATTTTCCAGCAACGTTCTTAGATTAACAATAGCAAAATAGTTGTATGGGACATGGGACATGCCAGCACCATGTGCATCCACACGTATAAATGGGTGATGCAGAGTATGTAGCCAAGCAGCATATCTCCGTTGGTCCCATATTTGTTCTCTTTGAACCTTTTTCCTATGTGAGGGCAGCAAATCTAGTCCCCCGGTTTCTTTCCCTTTTCAACAAAGAGATCGGTTCCTTACAGATGTGTGTACTGGGTTACCTCCTTTTCCCTTTTCGACCAACAAAGTGGCTGGATAGCCAGTCTATACTACTTTCCCTCCATCCTTTCCAAATTGAACCACGTCCTAGATTCATGCTCCACCCCACCGCACCCTTCTGTCCTCTTTGAAACAAGACCTAGATTCGACTACAAAGTCGAAAAAGATCCGCATGCAGCTAGAACAATGACGGTTTCAAACAAACTTATACCTTAGGGTCGTCGGGATGTGGCAAGGCGTGCGGCGGGAGGCCGTATCTGCCCACACTAAGTACGGCAGTGAGGAAGAAGGGGTCAGTGGCCCTCCAAGACAAAGGCGCTGGGTGAAAGAGAACAGGCAGCCGGCAAGTGATTGCCTCCTCGCCGAAGGCGATAGAGTGAACACTGCACCTCCTCCCCTTCCCGGTGCGACGGGATCCGGATGCCTCCTTCACCAGCTGTGAGGGGGGAGAGAGAGACAGAGGCTACAACGCAGTCTTGTTTAGATATAGTGAAGAGGGTGAGAGACTATGAATACAACAAACCCTAGCAAAGGAACGCTGAGCCTCCAGCGTGTGTGTGTGTATATATATATATATATATATATATATATATATATATATATATATATATATATATATATATATATATATGTAGTACGGCGAGAGTGTGGAGAGTGCAAACCCTAGCTTAACAAGTTACTGAGGCTCCAGCTTATATAGTGTACTACATATATATCAGACACGGATCGAGCTCCGGTGCCTTGATCAGATGCCTTTGGCTGTATGACAGGTGGGCCAGCCACATTTTGGGCCCACCACCATACACCCAAAGGCAGGTGCACTAAGTCAATGAAGCTGCGTCCATCTAGTACTCGTGTATACTACTAATATATAGCAGAGTGGTTTTTTATATTCTCCATAACAATCGTTTTAAATTGTCTAAGTACGAAACAAAACTCTTTATTTAACGTACCAGTGAAGAAAACTACTAGTAGTTCCGATGAACTAAGGATCCCGCGTCCTGGTCGCACTTCTTGTCCTTGCGGTACACTACCCTCCCTTAAGTGAACAACCACACATGCGCCAAATTATCGGAAACGTGTGAGAGTGTGTACAAATAAAGAATTTTAATTTCAATTATCGGAAAGGTTTGAGAGTATGTACAGTTTGCCCTCTCTCAATAATTATGGTTTGTTGTGTTCGGCCTAAACTTGGTCAAACTTTACAAAGTTTGACTTCAGTCAAATCTAATATGCGAAGTAAATAAAAATGTAGGGCTACTATGTCCATCTGGGTTTTTAGTCCACACCATTTTTTAATCAAAGTTAATAGCTGGATAAACAAAATTACAGGGGAGCTGAATACAAAGTTGTGAGAAGGCTTAGAAATCAATATAAAACTTATGCTCTTAGTACCAACGTCGATCCTTCTTCGAGGAAACATTTGGTTCATAGCCAATTGTGTGATAAAATTGCACCAACGTGAAAGATGACTGCGTCTCCAATGCAACCAAGCAAAGAGCATTGATGGAAGACAGCTTGTTTTTCGTCAAAAATCTATCAGCTTCACCAGCCGACGCAACCATGAGGCGCAACCATGAGCATCGATAGGTCATCATGGTGATGCATCATCCATTTGGCATCAAGTTTGGGTGAGGCACCTATGAAGTTCGACAAATCCTCACCGTGGTCTGTTTCTTCTCATTAATCAAGCTCGAGGAAGGAAGAACCACGTGGCAGAGGACAGTGAGGCGAAACAACAATGGCCATCCAATTTTGTGCAGTTCCACTAAAATTGAAGAAGACATGCCGGGTATGGAGATACGCATCGCTGATTGCAAAAATATAAAAAAGGGATATAGTGTTGTTACTTTGTTTTGGTAGTGGTACAAGATTAACAACGACATCTGAATTGTCAATAAGAATTAATGAAAAGTACACCAACAAACAGAAGCATCATGATTATTTTGATGGGAACTAAACCAGGATACCCGAGAAGTAAAGCATTTCTTCATTTAACCAGCGATAGTATTAGATTAGAAGCAGCAATAGCAGCATATGGATAATGACCACACAACCACCATGTACTTTTTTGTCGAAACGACATGTATACCTCCACCGAGGCATAAATCAGGAAAATTTCGATTGTCATTTCCTCTATAATAGTAGGTGATGTTGGACCAGCCGACGAACCCTAGATACTATACATGGGGAGCCGGGGAGTAGTCGCATAGAAGAAAACCCGCATGCTGCGACCTGGGGAGCTGGACCGGTACAAGAAGTTATACCTCAGGTGGGCGAGATGTCGCTTAGGCGGGCGAGCGGGACCTGCCCACACGACCGCAACGAACAAGGGTGGGGAGGACCTTCGTCCGCGCCAACGCCGGCTCCGAGAGGACGGTGCACATCGGCTTCCTCCATCATCGACGGCGACAACGTCAACGCTGCACCTCCTCACCTCCCGCAGCGGACGGGATTCAGCCGGATATGTGACCACCGGTGAGGAGAGAGACAGAGTGGACATTGTCATCTTGTTTTGATATGGAGAGGATGAGAGAGCGAGACGCGAAAAACCCTATCAAACAAGAGGCTATATATACAATGGAGTAAAAAAATCTCTCCATAGCAGTGGTTTTAAATAGAATACACGCGTTCCCGGAAAAAAGAAACGAAAACTGACCAAGAAAGAAAACTCGATCAAAATCACGCCCCCGCTTCCAGGTCACGAGTGTTGTCGCACACACACACATAGACATAGACATGCATATCCGTGTTTACGTAAAATTCCATCTCCATCTCCAATCATATTTGTCCAACTGACACATTATTTACGTTGTTAATTATATACGCGGCAATATTAACGTACAACATCTCTTGTTTGCGGTTGTCCGGACCGCTGCCATGCCCGCTCCTGACCAACCCGAACCCTCTTCATCAGTCGCGCGTGCTTCCCACCCGAAACGGTCAGTGCCGCATTCATGCCCAGCCAGAGCGGACGCGACCTCTCACTGGCGCCGGCATTGAAGTGGCACGCCGACCGAGAGAGCGTTGCCCGTGCCGCTTCCCGGTGCATGCGACTGCTCCGTGTTAAAAGGTCGCAATAGTTGGCGACAACATGCATGTAGAAAGTTCTTGGGAGTCCATGCTACAGCTAGTTGTCCTCCCCCAACCCGTCAATCTCTTCCAGTAGTGCTAGTACTCCATGGCGCGATCCATCAACAAGCGGGCAGGAAAGTTATCGTATACTCGGTTTGCGGTGAGTGGCATGCCGAGCGACTGTGTGGGGTGGAGCCGTGGAGGAGGGTGAGACACGAACGCCACAGACGTGATTTAAACGTTGGTTTTGCTCGATGGCGCGATCCAACGAAACGAAACGTTGGTTTCTCTCCGTTTCCATTTTTTCTCTGGAAAAACGGAAACTTTCTACTCCATTTTCATTCCTACTCCAAGGTTTCCCCATTACAACATTCCATCAAATACAAAGGAAAACTAACACGCATGCTTATGCATCTCAATTCACAAATCATAACCAATTTTTACTTCACAACTAAAGGCAAAAGTTGTGAGAGCGTGTACAAAAGAAAAAATATTGATCAGGTCACTACGACTTAAAACATAAACCCTAAACAGGATTTAATTTCCTGGCTAGGTAGAACCTGTCGAAGGAAAGACGGCTAGCACCTCGGATCATTTGATGCTTTTGTGCAGTTCCACTAAAATCAAGCTGAGCATCCCTGATGGCAAAGATATTGAAGAAGTGAGTAGAATAATAGTACTGGCACTAGTTCATGAGACATAAACTCATCACAAATAGAAGCCGGTAGAAGTAGAGAAAGATCGGCATGGAGATGGAGCTACGTGGGGAGCTGCGGCAGTGGAGCAAGCCGGCTCCAAAAGGAAGATGTACCACTACCTGGGACGTCGGGCTGTAGCTAGAAGGGCGGTTGGGATGCACCAACTGTGGGTTTTCTCCCTCGCCGATGTCGATCGCGTATATGCAGAACATTGTTCCCTTCCCCAACAATGGCGGGTTCAGTCGATATGTGACCAGCGGTGTGGCCACCGTCGTCCTATGCTTGTGAAGAGAGCAACCCAAGCAAGCAGGCTTGTAGCTTAGGACCCTGCTAGTGTATATATAGTGGTTTTATTTTTCTCTCCACATCAACCATTGTATATTGTGTACGTGTCATTGAAGAGTGAAATGATGGTTGCTTCTTCCGACTAACTTACTGTGTGATTTGACTGCTCCTTAGTGGCCCCTACACGTACCCCCCCTACGTGTATGACCATTCCTGAGTCTCACTTGTACTTATCTCTATTTTCTTGCATGATACGTAGACAGGATGCGCCTAGAGGAATTTTACTGCACATTGTTATGTAGTACTGTACTAATAGTACCTACTCCCTCCTTCTGGTTCACTACTGGTACTCCCTCCGTCCTGGCTTATTGGTCCCCTTTGTACTCAATTCATGGGCTCGTTTTCCTCAACAAATCGTCTTTACCAACGTATTAATATCGGGAATGCATGCATGAACAACGAGTGATTAAACCTTGCATGCAACGTTTTGAAAAAGCATTGACTTATGAACATGTGAATGTGAGGGACTACAACCTCGTGCATGCATGCAACAGTCACACGTACACATGGACGCAAAAACGTGTGCGACGCCCTAATGCATGCATGTCCGAGCACACGACGGAACACACACGGTCACGCTCAAGTGCTCAACCTAGACATGCATGCACACACATACTCAGCCAGGGTGAGCTAGTGACCGTATAAACACCGGAATATATATATATATTGAGCGCAATGAGCGTATTATGAAGTCCACTGACCATATTTTTACAAATATACAAAGGATGATGCATAAACAGATTTATCTCGTTTGAAATTAAGCCATATTAACCGGAAAGGAGGCAGTATGGACTAGCATTACTTTGTTGTGTCTCGTCAACTTGCCGAACAAGGAGAAGCTTGCAGGATGGGAGAAGCTTGCACGCGGTGGCTAGCAGGACAAGGAGAAACTTTTGACTAATGCAAGCTCCCCCTCGCTCAGGCGGTGGACGTGCAACAGTTAATTCGGAGTCAGATTGCCAGAAGCATACACTATATTAGTACTATTATTGTTCGACTTCCCGAAGAGGCAAACAGCCAAGCGCAAAGTTTACTAGTACTACTACTACTACTATAGAGGTATGTACTATACTACTAGGAACCGGATGGAGGAGCGTCTGCACTCTTATTATATTTTAAAAATGTGATAAAGCAATCTTCAACACATTTGATTCTCTTCGAGGGTTCTCGCATGTGATAATGGAAGTTGATTGCATGGAACAGTCGCCACAATTCTCGCTTAATTCTGACTCATATCCTGTTAAAAATAGGAGCGCTCGGTAATATTTCCTCCTTTTTTGTTATTCAGCATGTAAACAGGTCAGCAAACCTTGCGGCGCATCTTTATGTGAACCGTGCTTGCTGCACTTTGAATGTGGCCGAGAGCTGGCTTGATGAAACACCTCATTTCCTTCTTCTTTTTTTGCGAGGTACCTCGCTTCCTAGTGACCAATCTCTTGGCTGATCGTCCTAAGAATGCTTGTATATGAATAAAGCTCTCTCATTTACCCGCAAAATATATTAAGCCATATTAACCGGAAAGGAGGGAGTATGGACTAGCACTACTTTTCGGTGTGTCCCGTCAACTCACAGAACGAGGATCTTGGAGGACAAGGTGAAGCTCGCATACGCCTTTTGACTAATGCAAACCTACCCCCGCCCAGGCGGTGGACATGCATCAGTTCATTCGATGTCAGATTGCCAGAGGCATACACTGTAGTACCCAACATGCGGAGTACCATCATTGTTCGACTTCACGAAGAGGCGAAGAGCCAAGCGCAAGGTTTAGTAGTACGAGTAGTACTACTACTAGAATCGCATGCTGGAGCGTATGTACTCTTATTTTACTTTAATCTCTGATAAAGTACACATTTATTCGGGAGAAGGGTGGAAAACGGCAGCCCACTAGTATAGTATTAAAAAACATTGAATATGTAATGATGATATCAATCAACCATGCTCGAATATATCTTGGCCTTCGTGTGAGCCCGTCTGTGTGTTCTCGCTCCTCGTCTCTCTCAAGGAACAGCGGGTAGGCCATTTTGCCGTCAATTGAGATCAATTTGCTCACACTCTGGTCCCACATGTTAGTGATATGCCAAGAGGGGGTGCGTTGACCGACTAGCCATACGCGTACTTGGTTGTGCACCTTCATACTACTCCTCCCTCCGTCAAAGTTTATAGGGCGCGCTTCATTCTAATGCATTTCTCTCAATGCATTTCCACCACCAGAGAGACTTTAGACGTGTTTAGTTTAATGCTCAATTAATTAGGGCGTGATAACCGCAATCAAGTCCACAATTTTCTCTCGATGTACTACGGAGTGGCGTAAGTGCAAGCATGTGTGTACCCGGGGTGGAAGCACTGCATGTGTGTACGCATTATTTCCTCTAGTAATAGACGCGGTGCTATAACTACCAATGCTATTTTTCAGGCTGATCACTGGTCGCCTTGGTCCCAGAGATTTTTTTAAGCGCGCTCTATAAACAGTGATGGATGGAGTAGTATGAGCAGATTCAAAGAAGAGCGTATTGATGGTTGCTTCTTCCGAGCAACTTATAGTGGGAAAGGTGGGGCTTATGATTTGACTGCTCATTACTCACTATTAATGCGGCGCAACGACCGGGCTGAGTCTCCCATGCGGTTGTGCACTACTCCCTCGGTTCTTAAATATACTCCAGAGTATTTGTCTTTCTAGAGATCTCAACGAGTGACTACATACGAAGCAAAATGAGTGAATCTACACTCTAAAATATGCCCATTTGAAATTTGTAAAAAGATAAATATTTAGGAATGGAGGAGTATAATTTTGTGTATGGCACATGGACCCGGATGCTGAAGAGGCTTCTGGCAATGCTATCAAGCTTCCAGCATTTTGTTTACATAATTGGCGTACTATACAAATAATTTTCCAGTACATGAAATTTTACAATGCTCTGAGCTTTCAGCTTTTGTTTCGTGTGTCTTGCCATCGATGCTCTTTCAGAAACAATAAAAACTTGCTAATGCATCTCAATGATTAGCATATCAGACCTAATATTTATATCACAACTGAAGACAAAGTTGTGAGAAGGTGTTAAATTAAAATTGATCCATGCTTTCATTGGCAGCAACGTCCCCCCAGCTCTGTCTAAATGAACAAGGCATGTTGGGAAAAAAGTAGCTGTCTGGAGCATGCAACATTCCGATCATTTTGTGCAGTTCCACTAAAATAGAGCCGAAAGGCCCCTGTTCCAAAGATATTAAGTGTGATTATGATAATAGAGGACTGCTGATGAAACAATAAACACACAAATAGAAGTCGGTCACCTTTGCAGTCTATCTTAAGACTAACTAGTTGGAGAAGATTAAGCAAATTGTTGGAGAAGATTAGGCTCGGAGTTGGATGAGGAGGATAGAGCAAAACCAATCTCCCTTTGTGCAGTCGCACTGAAATGTAGAGATGTTGCCCGTGTGACATTTTAGTACAACTGCACAAAATACTCTTAAGAATAAAGTGATTTGTGCAGTTCACCAAAAGGTCGCAATAGCAACGAGGTGAAATGGATAGCCCTGTTTGCAAAAAAAGAGGTAGAAAGGAAACAATTACTAGCCAATAACAATTGATGACACATGCGACGACAAAAAAGAAGCATATTCCTTGTCCTAAGGGAAGATAACAACACGGTTGTGTTTGTCTAAAACGGTGTGAGGACGATATTGCAATATGGAAAGTACGCCGGACGAGCTACGTTTTGGGCAAAGAACTATGGAAGATCCACATGCAAGATTTTCTACATGCAACGACGTGGGAAGACGGGCAGTGGAGCAGGGCCGGAGGGGATACCTGGGGGTCGTCGGGATGTAACTAGGTGAGTGGCGGCGGGCGGGGTCTGCCCATACTGCGGCAGCGAGCAGGTGGCGTAGGCCCTACCTTGCCGGAGCTTGGCCAAAGAGAACGGCGGGTACCGCTGATCGGGACGTGCTGCCTCAGTGTCGTCGAATGGAGAAACAATGCACATCCTCCCTTTCCGCTGGCGGACGGGATGCGGCCGGATCAGTGACCAACGGTGGGAGAGAGAGAGGCCACCGCTGCCTTGTGTGAGATACTCTGAAGAGAGACAAGCCCAGTCAGGCAGGCTCCATTGTATATAGTGGAGCGGACTACCTTTTTCTCCATAAAAATCATTTTATATTCTGTGTACGTGCCTTTATTTAAAAATAACGAGTCAACGCATCAACTCGAACTTCATTTCGTGCACGCATGGTACACGACCTCCGTAGGTAAACAACCGCTACATGCGTTCAAATTAGCAGGTGGGCTGCCATTTTCGTACAGAAATGAGCTCCACCGTGTACCCGCACGGGTGTGGCTGGGCACGAAGCGTGAGTACGTGCACCTATTCTCTTCGTGTACGTACAACACCTACGTGGGGTTGTGTGAGAGAGATACAAACATAGAGAGATATAGTGTGTGGGTTCGTGAGTGGTTTTTTTGGGGGGGAGGGTCAATCAAAAAATGTAACATATGCAATGTGTGTGAAATAGAGTCCTAGATATATCATATATATAGAGGGGCGGTCCACGAGAAGAGAGTGGAGGTATCATCGGCTTGATGCATCCATAGAATCGAAGAGATGGATGATGTGTGTGTGTGTGCGCGCGCGCGATCGATAAAGAGTGCCATCGAATTTGTGCGTGCCCACGTCAAAGATATAGAGTGGCTGGCCTACTGGAACGTGAAAGGGGACAGGTGCAGTTTGTCTCTGTGGCATGGATACCTACCTACATTGCTCGACTATCGGTGTATGGTGGGGGGAGGCCTAATTAATTATAGAGGTACAATGGCTGGTATATGTGTGGAGGAGGAGAGAGGCCTACCTTATGTATTAAGGGAGATTGATCGGCATACATGCATATGTGTAGGAGAGGAATGAGGTTGGAGAGAGACAGAGCTAGAGTGTTGGAGGGGGTGGTAGTGGAGTTGCTTCTAACAAATGGTGGGAGTCTGGGAGAGGCTTGCTAGACAAACGGAGGGCACGCCTGCAATATCAATAAGAGAGGAGATGGCTGCCCTGTCTGTGCACGTGCGTGCGAGAGACGGGTCAGGAGGCATGCACGAATGATGAGGGGGAACGACATGGCTGTGGTAAGCAGATGTAACTACATAGGAAGATCAATCGTCCTTTGTCACAGAAATGAGAGACATAAATTGCGAGGTACGTCGATCGATGGGTCGGGGAAAATAGTTAAAGTCGACCTAGGTATATGTAGGGAGATCGATAGTTATACATGCATGTATGTGTTACAAGCAAATAAGGCCTGGGGAGAAGAACAGAGAGAGAGGGATGCATCTAGGAGGTGGTGCGAGAGGCATACTATATCGAGGGGGAAGGAGTGAAAGTAGCACGAGATCGATGAAAAGAGTGGTGGGAGTGAGGCATGGACGGTGAGAAGGGAAGAGGGGAAGCTTGTGTTCGTGGTAGGCACACCTCGCTAGAGAGGCATATAGATCGATGTGTGTCGTAAAGGAGCTGGGGGGCCAACACACACCATGGGTGAACGACCTAAAGTGAAAAGACGAATTTGCACGATGGAGCTAGAGAATGCTCAAGGAGGGTGAGAGGGATGCGGGTGTGTGCATGCACGAGAGAAAGTTAGCGCTAGCTACAAAGATAAGAGGATTGTGAGGGTGTAAAAGGCGAATAGAGATCATGATTCATTATAAAAAGTGAATTCGGATATTTGAAGAATTTATCATAGTGTTTTAAACCGACGCAAGCGTGAATATATATAACGGTGATACACATGGTGTGGTTATGAACATGTTATACTACATATAATATATTTTATCTCTACTCTTATAAAAAATAGAGTTGTTGAAGATGGTGTGCCTGCCATCCTGCAATATAGGCCGTCCGATTTATATCTGACGGATAGGAAGGAAACTATGGCAATTTTGAAAAGAGATTGTCGGTGTCAAAACCGGCGGATCTCGGGTAGGGGGTCCCGATCTGTGCGTCTTAGGCCGATGGTAACAGAAAGCAAGGGACACAATGTTTACCCAGGTTCGGGCCCTCTCGATGGAGGTAAAACCCTACTTCCTGCTTGATTAATATTGATGATATGAGTAGTACAAGAGTAGATCTACCACGAGATCGTAGAGGCTAAACCCTAGAAGCTAGCCTATGATGATTATGATTGTGATCGGCCTTCTAAGGACCAACCTCTACTGTTTATATAGACACCGGAGAGGGCTAGGGTTTACATGGAGTCGGTTACAAGGAAGGAAATATATTATCCGGATCGCCAAGCTTGTCTTCCACGCAAAGGAGAGTCCCATCCGGACATGGGACGGAGTCTTGAGTCTTGTATCTTCACGCTCCAATAGTCCGGACAAAGTATATAGTCCGGCTGTCCGGATACCCCCTAATCCAGGACTCCCTCAAAGATACCCACACCCCTCTCCATATTTGCAAATAAGGCATCCCCTTGATCATGTTAATGTTCTGTGGAACGCATGGGCATCTTTCTAGTACTACATATAATATATAGAACATTGATTATAATTTGGGCTAATGTGTGGCTTTTGCAGCTCAGGGCTAAATACTTGTCATAATGTAGGGGCGGGGCACTATACCTTGTGTGATAAACACGGTATACATATGGAACATGGTTTAGATTATGAATATATAGTTAGTACATCAAATGTACTATTATTTGGAACCAACATCAAGTGTATTCGAAAAATTGAATTCGAGTTCATATAGTACACATATTTCATATCTATCTTTATAGTAATCATGTGGTGTGTTGTTAATGTAATACACGAATGATGGTTGAAGTTGGCAACAATTATGATTGTAGATTCTTGTTGAAATAGAGAAATGAATTCAAATTCAGTTCGAATTGCAGCGGTAGTATAAACATTTGGAATGCACTAAAATGTTAGTATGAGTAGGTTACATGCATTATACAGCAAGGGAAAAAATTAATTGTACATAACCCTAAACCCTAAGCTTTGAATAGCATTTGTATAGTAAAACGGGACAAGACTCTCTCTTTGTGTGGTGTGAATAGTTTTTATTTTTTTCGTTTTTTTTTTCGTTGAGGGAAGTGCGAATTGATTTGGTACGTCCAAGTACAATATTACACGTTAGGCTTGTCCCTAAAAATCAACCAGCTCCTTGTTATATCCCGAAAATTCAGATATCGTGCTCCCAAAACTGTCTCCTTCACAACCCGCGCCTTGCTATCCCGAAATTACAACGGCGCGAAAACTCCCTCCAGCTACTAAATCCCGACACGTGAAATCCCCCTTCTAACCCTGAGCCGAAAGGGCTGCTAGTTCAAATCGGTGGGGGTACTTTTGTAACACACCCTACATTTTGGACAAGCGCGTCCCTAAGTGATGGTTCCCCCCTCCCATCGCCTCCTTTTCGCCATTTGAAATCCCAGGCCACCATAACCTCTCCACTCCAACTGCGAAACCCCACCCTCCTCCGTCCGCCACCTCACCGCTGCCCAGCCGGAGCCTCTTCCCTGATGATGTCATCCACCACAACAGCTCGACGTCCCTCATCCACCTCCCCAGATGAGGATCCGTCGTCCATCCCGTCGTCCCGCCGATTCAGCCGCCCCGTCCTCCACCTCCAAGGAGCTGCTCCGACGATCGCCTCGTCTATCGTGGCTGCTCCATCCCCATAGCGCCGCCTTAACCTGCTCCACCGGAACCACAGCATCCTCACCGACTCCTCGGATGAAGCCGAGGCCTACTCGGCGCCACCAAAGAGGTTGTACACTCATCGCATCGCACCTTCTCCTTAACTCGACCTTCCGGCGCCGACGGTGCTCCATCTCGCACCCCCATGGAGCGGCTACCTCGAAGTCGATGCCGCGGGCGACATCTCCACAGCGGCTCTCCCCCAGTGTGAGGCCCCTTCGGCGGTGGCGTCCATACCAGTCGGATCTGCTGCCGCTGCTCTAGCTCTCGCTCGCTCGCGCTGCTGCTGCTCTCCCCCTCGCTCGTGCTACTGCTCTGCTCTGATTTAGCTATGCTTCAGTCAACTGAATTGACTTTTGGGTCAGTCGATTTTCAGGGGGGGCTCGCCGGAGTTAAGGAAGAACCACCCGCAGTGGGGAGGGGGCTCACCGAAGAGGTACCCCACTATCTATCTTAGGGTTCAGGGTGGGGGCGGTGGTCGCCGACAGTGGGGGCGGTGGCGTGGGGATTGTCGGAGAAAAAGCTCGGCGTGGGGGGCTAGAGGGCTGGCTGGGGCGGCGGCGGGCCGGCGGTGGGGAATTGTTTCAGGGCGGCGAGGCGGCGAGGCCAGTGGTAGCTGGCGGCTCAGGGGGGGTGCAGGTTGAAGATGAACTGCAGGCCCTCACTAAACTACATGTCAAGTGCCTCTCTGCTACCATTGCGTTCATTTTCGACAGTAACATTCAGATTCCACAGTAAATTTCAGTCTCGACAGTTAAGTTCAGAATCAACTGTTTTTACCTCATCTGTTGTAGTCAGGTGGTTTTTGGTGATGTAAATTTTACATCTATTTTACATCATCTATTGGAGATGTTATTAGAATCCCACTTGAGATTAACGATGTCTGTCTTGTGCTACTTCAGCCTTGACGTCTTACGGCTCACCGGAGCTGCTCCAATGACAGAATGATCCATCACAACAGAGCAGTGCCCTGGACGCCATCTACAAATTCCTCAGATCTTCCTCCACACCTCCGACAGCCACCTCTGCCTCAACTGCTTCAGTGACCAACCCAATGATGCTAAGGTCGACACGGCTACGGCAAAGAGGTTGTACACTTGTTGCATCACTTATTACTATACATTCATGTCGATCCATTAGGGCTATTTTGGTTCAACGGAAAAACATAGCAATAGGGAATTTTCTAATGGCACTCTACTATTCAATTATTCATGCATTTTGTTGAAAGAAATGGAGCAAAACATCCACCTGGACCTAATTTTCAAAACCCTATGCATGAAAACAAGACCAAGTGCATTAGTGGCAGAATAACATTCTAACTATACACGCTTTCATATAGTTTCACTTTATTGATGTTCAAACTTGAGTTCTAAATTAGTTGTGGGGCACATATCGAGGCAGGAATGAATAGTATCTCTGTCTAATATCTGGTTCACCTAGGGTATGCCTATGTTGTTCATCTTGGGTGGGAAACAAATAGTAAAGCAATCATCATCATCTTTTTATTAAATTAAAGCAATCATCACCTGCTATCATTATTTTTGGATCCATCCACTGATTGTTACCATCACTCTAGATTTACGCATGCTCTCCTTACATAATCTCACCATATTTTTTCATATGCATGTCGGGTATTGTACAGTCATCTTGAACATGTAGAGAAAAGAGAAGAGTTTTCTTGTGGCAATACAATGTCGTGCAGACATCGCTCCATGGTGGGTTCAATGGCAAACCCTCCCCCCCCCCCTCTCCATATTGTAATCCAGAGGAAGATATCTATTATGAGGTGGATTCAGACGCAGCTGACCACTCCTATTTACCCCCCAAGGTGTTTTCTCTACCTTGGCATAATGATGTCAGTCATATCATGCATATGTTGCCTTGCAATGCCTACTTTTGACATCATATATTTCATCTGCTTAGTTTAGACATGTTCTGTAATGCCACATGTTTAGTTTCTATATCATATATGGGAATTATGTAGTCTCATGTCTTTTAGCCAGCCATAATATATGTGAAATGTGCAATGCCATCTTGTTTAACCAGGCATCATATATTTGAATGATATCTTGCCCATCCTTTTCTTCATTACATTTCCATTTGTCGACAATGTTTGTACATTAAACTACTCTTCCGGTGAATCAGCCATTTGGGTGGGAGATGGAAAAATCTGGAGTGAAAACAAGGCCTTCAGCAGAGCGATTGCTACCTGTCAAGCAGATCTCTTGTTGGGTCCCGATAGCTCCTCAAAGATGGATTAGACAGATGACCAGTCCTATTCCCCACGAGGTGTATGCTCTAACTTGCTTGCGGTTACCTTTGCTCATATCATGCATATGGTTTCTTGCATTTGCATAGTTTAGACATCATATACACAATATTCAACACCATGCCCTGTGCTTAGCATATAAATCACATATGTGAATTAAATCATGCGATCCTGATTACTTAGATAACATGTATGTGAATTATGTCATGCGATCCTGTTTAGTTATTCATCATATCTTTGAATTATGTTATGCTATGCAATCCAGTTTAGATAGACATCATATATGTGAAATTATGTCATGCTATCCGTTTTATTTAAACAATATACATGTCAACTATTTCATGCCCTCTTTTTTCCACACTATCTATTGCATCTGTCTCTCATACAATGTCTGTACATTCAACTATGTTTCCTGTTTATCAGCCATTTGAATTGGAGCGGGTGATGGTAGTATCTAGCGGAGTAAAAACATGGTCTTCAAATAAAACAGTGCTACCTCTTGGTGGAGATAGCACCCCGGTTGTACATGCATGAGAACCAACCCTACTACACATAACCCAGACTCTCGCAGATTGTACCCCTACTGCGATGGTCAGAGAACCAGCTTCACCCAATCTAACCCCAAACCCAGCAGATAGTAACCCAGTTCCTGTAGACACGGCACCATCTCCACCACACAGCTCCCAAACAAGAGCAGTTAGTAAGGCAGCTCCAGTGCCCAAAGGGCTAGTACTACCACGGCGAACCCCAACTCCACCAGTTAGTACGCCTATTCCTGTGGAGGAAGCACAACCAGCCAGTCGTAGTTTAGCATCTGTCGCATTTGATGTTGTTAAATCCTATATGTGTATCTTCCCATCTTGGAAATATTATCTTTGAAGATGAAGGAAAATGCCGATTGCAGGTGTTTGTCCAGGAGTTATGTGTAAGTAATGTTATTCATGGCAATTACTTTGCTTTGTCCCATACATTCTACCTCCATGATGGTTATAATACATCTAATTTTCCCATTTTTCTCTATAGAGAAGGACCGATTTGGAAACTCAAGATGAGGTAACCTGTGCTAATACCTCTGCTATCTTCAGGAATGCTTGGTGGCGATGTCGAATTACACAAGTAAACGTACTTCACTTTGCCAAAGAAACTCATCAAATTCCCTTACATTCTCCTGAGACACATTTACTGGACGATGACTGAGAACGCCTTGTTCTGTACTGGTCCCGAACCAAGAATGTGGTAAGGTCTATGAGCTCATTCTTTTAAGTATTGTATTCTTGTGTCTTACTGTACTCTATTCATGTAGAAAAAGTTCTTAAACCTGAAGAAAAACTGTTATAATTTAAGATTCCATTGCTATCGTGCATACCTTTGCTCTTGTATCACTGTATTTACTCATACAAACTTATTTTTAAATTGAAGGATCCAACCGAAACTCCAATGGCACAACAGGTATGTTCATGCATGTTTCTTTAACAGGTTTGCTCTTATCAATAGCTTTGTTGATTTCAATTTCAATTGTGTATACAGTTGACTTCTCATATCATGCACATTACTAGCATCACAACAGAGCCAATAGTGTTGTTGTACATGTAGACCCGCCATTACCCATCTCAAGTCTTGTTGTGCCGTGTAGTTTCTACGCTTTGTATTCTTTCCTTCGCTTTGTCTTGAACTGATATGATTTGAACCGTATCTCTATTTTGATTTAGCAAGACAATACAGTGACCATAGGACATAGATATATGTTTGTTTGATGCTTTTATTATGTACTAGTACCTGGCAATAGAAGACTTAGTAGTTTATTCTTGTCCACCTTACTAATGAACTGGTTCACCAAAATGAGTTTCATATACTAGTACATGTTAAACCTGTTATGTGTTTGCTTGTTTCTTCTTTTAGAATATTGACAGAATATTGGGGAAGAGTGCCTTATTAAGCAATGGTAAAGGAAGTAATGCAGATAAGGTTCGGGATAGTTAGATATCCTTGTTGGTCTCCAACAAATCTGATAAAACAGCTAAAGAAGACTATCTTGAGGACAGTGGGACAACCCCAAAGTCCTGTCTTGGTTTAGTGTTCGAGTTACTGGCCACTAGCGCTTGCACAAGCTATTCAAACTCACTGTCTGAATCAGTTCAGTTTCTTGAGTCTCAACTACAAGCTGAAAGACATCGATCAGCTATGGTGTGACAAGAAGCGGAAGGACTTCGGAAGTCCCTGGAGCATTCAGATGCATACTTTCTGGTGCAACAGCAAGCGTTGGAGGATTTTAGCGCCAAACAGGACAAAGCTAATAAGCTTGCTAAACTTATTGCCAGCATGGTGGATACCCAGGATAACGTTTCTTGAGCTCTTCTGAAGTTGTTTCAGTTATGCTCTTGTTTTGCTGCCGCGTTTATTTGCCTTTGGTGGCCAATTTTGACGGCCGGTGTATGTAATATGCTGCTTTGTTCCGTATATTTGCACTGGTGGCGAACTTTGATGCCCAGTAGATGTAATATGTGTAATAGCTGTAATAGGCTAGCGTTAGTTGCTTGCTTATTTATTTCCTTATTGTCTTGTTTAGTTGTTTGCTTGTAGTCACTGCAGTTCTTTTTCTACGTTTTTCTAGTGGCCACAATAACCTATTTTTGGTAACTAGGCCACAATAATCATGGCAACACATGGACTGTTGTAACCATGGGCCTCCTGCGGGCCGTAGGATCCATGGGCCTTCTACGGGCCGTAGGATCCATGGACTTTCTACGGGCCTTATGATCGATGGGCTTTCTACGGGTCGTAGGGTCCATTGGTCTTCTACGGGTCGTAGGATCCATGGGCCTTCTACGTGGCGTATAATCATTTCGCCAAACATGGGCCATACTATTCGTGGACCATAACGGGCCGTTAATAGGCCGTATTTGATAACGCTATGAAAACAGCCCAACGGGTTAACGGGCCACAAATGGGCCCAATGTAAACACGGGCTGAATTTGGCCCACAAATTGAACAGACCAGTAATGGACCGTAACTAACCGCATTCTAGAAATGAGCCCAAGAATAAATGGGCCCTTAGAAGGCCGAAAGTTAACACGGGCTGGAAATGGCCGAGGGAATAATGGGCCGTTAATGGGTATAAAGTGATACATTGTTCATTATGGGCCAGTTTCATCTCGGGCCTTTATTGGGCCCAGAGTTACGAAGGGCCTCATATGGGCCGAAAGACATCATGTGCCATACATGGGCCGGAAGTAACAATGGGATGGAATCATATTGGACAGCCCAGATGAAGCTACTGGGCTTAATTCCGATAGGCCGTAACGGGACGGGAGTTAGCGGAACGTAAATGGGCGATATATGAGCATGCCATTAACAGGCTTTCCCTGGGCCGGCCCGTTACCTTTTGACCAAGTCAAACGGGCCGGCATTTTCACCGGAATGGGCCTCTATTGGGCCGTGCCATGTGTCGACGTATCATAGGCGCCTCCTGTCCAATGAGTGGATGACATCTGTCCCAACGGTGAGCCAACACGTGTTTCCTGTGGCCAATGAGAATTTTACACGTGGAAAATCCCCATTGGTCCAGGCTGTTAACGGGTTATCGGATCCAATACCGGCCCCGATAGCTTAACGGCGACCTGTTATGGTGGATGCCACGTGTTGGTCACCCTTGACGAAAACACTTCTATGACGCGTGATTTATTGTCATGGAAGTAGACACTTCCGTGATGATAATTTTGGTAATGTCATGGAACACTTCTACGACAGCACAGGTATGACTATCTTGATTTTGTCATAAAATTGTCATGGATGTACATGCATGGCAGAAAACGTGACCTATTGTGACAAACACGTATCATCATGGATGTGTCTTTTTTTTGTAGTGACTAGAAGACCCACGAGGAGGTGACAAGGAAACCCCATGCGCCATGGGGGGTAGGGAGGGGGTTGTTGCCTTGTGGGCCCTTCGTAACTCCTTTTGGCGTGAAATCAAAGCTTCAAATTCTTATAAATAGAGAAACTCTTAGAAATAAACCTAGAACTTAGACTCCGCCACTGCAAGCCTTTGTTCCAAAGAGATCCCATCTAGAGGCCTTTTCCAACACCCTGCAAGAGGGGGGAAATCATCACCGGAGGCCATCTTCATCATCCGGGCGGTCTCCATGACGAGGAGGGAGTAGTTCACCCTCGAGGCTAAGGGTATGTACTAGTAGCTATGTGTTCGATCTCTCTCTCTCTCTCTCTCTCTCTCTCTCTCTCTCTCTCTCTTGTTCTTGATTTGGCACTAAATTGATGTACCATAAGTTTTGTTAATATAGTGGAATCATATGGTGTTCTTACCTCTCTATCTCCATTGTTATGAATTGAGTCTTCCTCTTTGAGGTTTCGTTATGTTCGATGAATATTGGATTTGAGATCACTTGATGTATATATGTCTTGCATGCGGATACCCGTGGCGACAATGGGGTATTCTATTGAGTCACTTGATGTATGTTTTGGTAATCAACTTCGGATTCTCATGGTGACATTGGGGTAATCTAGGCATAGAGGTTGATAAACATTTTCGTACTACTTTCTCCGGTAGAAACTTCGGAGTGATTCTGTGTCGCACATTGAGGGATTTTTATATGATTCAATTATGTTAGCATTGTTCACAAATTGCAGTAGTGAAAGTATGAACCCTGGGCCTTACTTCTAAGCATTGATATACCATTTTGCTCATTGTTTTCTACTTGCTACCTTGTTTCTTTATTATTTCATATTACAAAAACCTATATCTACTATCTCTTCGCCAAACTAGTGCACCTATACAATTTACCATTGCATTGGTTGTGTTGGGGACTGTAGGACCTTGAAGTATGTCTAGAGGGGGGATGATTAGACTACTTGACCAATAAAAAACTTAACCTTTTCCCAATTTTAGAGTTTGGCAGATTTTAGCTATTTTAGGACAAGTCAAGCAATCATCACACAATTCAAGCAAGCATGCAATGAGTGTATAGGCAGCGGAAATTAAAGCATGCAACTTGCAAGAGAGTAAAGGGAAGGGTTTGGACGATTCAAACGCAATTGGAGACACGGATGTTTTGGCGTGGTTCCGATAGGTGGTGCTATCGTACATCCACGTTGATGGAGACTTCAACCCACGAAGGGTAACGGCTGTGCGAGTCCACGGAGGGCTCCACCCATGAAGGGTCCACGAAGAAGCAACCTTGTCTATCCCACCATGGCCGTCGCCCACGAAGGACTTGCCTCACTAGCGGTAGATCTTCACGAAGTAGGCGATCTCCTTGCCCTTACAAACTCCTTGGTTCAACTCCACAATCTTGTCGGAGGCTCCCAAGTGACACCTAGCCAATCTAGGAGACACCACTCTCCAAGAAGTAACAAATGGTGCTTTGATGATGAACTCCTTGCTCTTGTGCTTCAAATGATAGTCTCCCCAACACTCAACTCTATCTCATAGGATTTGGATCTGGTGGAAAGAGGGTTTGAGTGGAAAGCAACTTGGGGAAGGCTAGAGATCAAGATTCATATGGTAGGAATGGAATATCTTGGCCTCAACACATGAGTAGGTGGTTCTCTCTCAGAAATGGTAAGTTGGAAGTGTAGGTTAGATTCGATGGCTCTCTCCACGAATGAAGAGGAGGTGGAGGGGTATATATAGCCTCCACACAAAACCTAACCATTACACACAATTTACCAAACTCGGTGGGACCGAATCGTTAAACTCAGTCGGACCGATTTAGTAAACCTAGTGACCGTTAGTGATTTTTGATTGGGGATGACATGCATCTCGGTGAGGCCGATTCGGTTAGGGTTAGGGCATAACGTAATCTCGGTGAGACCGATTACACAAACTCAGTGAGACCGATTTGGTAATAAGCTTTCCAGAGAGTTGGTCAGGTAAATCGGTGGGACCGATTTGCTCTTTTCGGTGAGACCGAAATGTTACAAAAAGGAAACAGAGAGTTTACATTGCAATCTCGGTGGGACCGATCGCTCACTTCGGTTAGACCGAAACGTTCTGAAGGGAAACAGAGATTGCAACCCCATCTCGGTGAGACCGAGATCCCTATCGGTAAGACCGAATTGCTTAGGGTTTGTGGCAGGTGGCTATGACTTTTGGAATCGGTGGCGCGGATAGAAAGAATCGGTGTGACCGATTTTGGCTTTAGGTTTAGGTCATTTGTGGATGTGGGAAAGTAGTTGAGGGTTTTGGAGCATATCACTAAGCACATGAAGCAAGAGGCTCATTAAGCAACACCTCATCCCTTCTTGATAGTATTGGCTTTTCCTATAGACTCAATGTGTTCTTGGATCACTAAAATGTAAAATGAAGAGTCTTGAGCTTTTGAGCTTGAGCCAATCCTTTGTCCTTAGTATTTTGAGGGATCCACTTTCATCATCCATGCCATGCCATTCATTGAGCTTTCTGAAACAATAGTCTTGGAATAGCATTAGCTCAATGAGCTATATGTTGTTATGAATTACCAAAACCACCTAGGGATAGTTGCACTTTCAATCTCCCCTTTTTGGTAATTGATGACAACATATAGATCAAAGCTTCGACAAATGATAATAAAATTTAAATAACATCGTTGCTTTGAGAAGTATGTGATAAGCAAGAGCTCCCCCCTAAATTTGTGCATAGTTTTAGATTTGCTTTGGACTGCAAATGCACAATGAATTAGGCTCATGGGTTACTCTTCCATGTCACATACATCTTGGTGGAGCGCTCAAAATAATAAACAATGAATACATGCACTCATCAATGTCTCACAAGCATAGTATCTCAACCATGCATAAGTGTAGCTTATGATCAAACACATGATCATCAATGTCTCACAAGCATAGTATCTCAACCATGCATAAGTGTAGCTTATGATCAAACACATGATCATCAATGTCTCACAAGCATAGTATCTCAACCAAAAGCAAACAAAGATTGAAAAACCACCAAATAAAGCAAGAGAGAACAAAAGCAACACACTCTCTCTCTCGAAGCCTATGATCTATACATTTTCTCCCCCTTTGGCAACAAGTTACCAAAAAGTTCATAGAAAATGCATAGTGCTAGATCGACTCTCAGGCTTGATCTTATGGTGGTGGAGTAGAGATGGCTCCTTGGATGAAGGCTTCAGTTGAAGTGGATGGAGCTGGAGGAGTTGGTCTTTGGAGCTGGTTGCCTTTGGAACTCTAGGGGCGGTGGCTGGTCTTTGAAGTTGTTGCTCTAGTGTGCATCGGTGGCACTGCAAGCCGACCTCTGGGCTCTGGGCACTCTGGCAAACACATTGGTGGTAGTCTTGCCCTTCCTCTCACGCATGTCATCCTGCACTGCTCCACAACCTTGAATCTCAGTTACCTTGACATCTAGATCATAGAATTTTTGTTCCATGATTCTTTCCAGGCTCTCCTGGTTTTGGGTTAGGGTGGCCAACCCCTTCTCAATCCTCAGAGATGATGCTATAAATTAACCAAGCTGCTCCAGTTTGGTTTTCAAGAAATATTCAGATGCCTCCTCTTGAGTTGGCATCTTGGCAGCCTTCTCCCTCTTTGCCTTATCCTTCTTCTCCTGAGCTTGAACTGATTGTGGATCATCTTCATTCATGACAACCTCATTGTCCTCAAAGTCTGGATAAAGTGGAAAGTGTTCCTTATCCAAGCGATATTTTTACGTGCCCATCTTTGAGTTTATCAATTCTTGAATCTGAGGTGCATATCCACGGCTCCTCTTACGATCTGCTGCAGTCCTCTTGATTGTTTCAATTATCGGGCTCTTAACCCGAACTTCATGGCACATCAAACACATGCAACATGTTGATGGCATGCCCTTTGATCATGTTATGGTCACCGGACTTGGGCAACAAAGTGTGCCTCGGAATCCAATTTATGGTTGGCAACCACGACAGAAAGTGAACTGATCCAAACTTGTGAGTCTCTGATGCCTTGTCTGGAATTTCCTTGTACATGTGAGTCATTGAATTGTGACCCAACTTCTTCTTTGCATAAATTTCTAGGTCATCCTCATTCTCCTTGGGGGCATTTGTGACGCCCCCGATTCAATCGTACACTAATCATACACGCAAACGTGTACGATCAAGATCAGGGACTCACGGGAAGATATCACAACACAACTCTAAAATAAAATAAGTCATACAAGCATCATAATACAAGCCAGGGCCTCGAGGGCTCGAATACAAGTGCTTTCGATCATAGGCGAGTCAGCGGAAGCAACAATATCTGAAATCTGAGACATAAGTTAAACAAGTTGCCATAAGATGGCTAGCACAAAGCGGGATACATATCGAAGAGGCGCGAGCCTCTGCACAGGATCCTCCTAACTACTCCTGGTCATCCACATTACCGAAGATCACGGCTATTCGAATAGATTAACTTCCTGCGGTGCACCACATAACCCAACACGTTTGATCCCATTTGGCGGACACACTTTTACGGGTCATGCCCGCCGCGGAAGATCAACACGTCGCAACCCCACCTAGGCACTGTGAGAGGCCAAGACGCCGGTCTAAACCTAAGCGCCACAGTGCAGGCCCATCGCCCTCAGCACACCTGCACGTTGCGAATGCGGCCGGAAGCAGAACTAGCCCCCTTAATAAAAGAGCATGCTTGCGTTCCAATCCGGCGCGCGCCGCTCAGTCGCTGGCGTCACGAAGTGCTTCGGCTGATACCACGACGCCGAGTGCCCATATCTTTCCCACGTAGTTGGTTAGTGCGTATAGACCAAATGGCGGACTCGGATCAAATACCAAGATCTCGTTAAGCGTGTTAAGTATCATGACGCCAACCAGGGCGAGGCCCACCTCTCTCCTAGGCGGTCTCAACCTGCCCTGTCGCTCCGCCACAAAGATCCACTCGCGGGTGCTCCACAAGCCGACCCGACTTTAGTCACCACATGTATCATGTATAAGTATATAATATATACCCGTGATCACCTACCGAGTGATCACGGCCCGATAGTATAGCACAGCAGACGGACAAGAATGTAGGTCCACAGATGGAAATACTAGCATCCTATACTAAGCAAGTAGGATTGCAGGTAAAGATAACAATGAGTAGCAAGGACGGGCTATGCATCGGGATAGGTATAACGGAAAGCGGTAACATGCTACACTACTCTAATGCAAGCGGTATAGAGTAGAATAGGCGATATCTGGTGATCGGGGCTTGCCTGGTTGCTCTAGCAAGAGAGAGGTCGTCAACACCGTAGTCGTACTGGGTAGCAGCGGCGTCGGTCTCGGTGTCTAGCGGAAGAAGAGGGGGAAGAAACAATGAATACAATGCAAACAGATGCATAACGGTGCATGACAAAGCAATGTGTGATGCTAGGCGTGCCCTAACGCGGTATGAGGTGATACCGGTGAAGGGGGAAAACATCCGGGAAAGTATTCCCGGTGTTTCGCGTTTTCGGACAGAGGAGCCGGACGGGGAAAGTTGCGAGTTCGATAGGTTATAGGGGTGTGGCGGACGAACGGGTTGTGTATCCAGAATCGTCTCGTCGTTCTGATCAACTTTCATGTAGAAAACTTTTTCATCCGAGCTACGGTTTAATTTATATGAATTTTCAAAGATTAAAACATTTTCTGGAATTAGTATCATTATAAATTCATTATGACATCAGCATGATGTTAGGGTGAGGTAATGTGATCAAGCCCGACCCATTGGTCAAACTGACGATTGGTCCCACTTGTCATAGACAGAGGGGCAGACATAGGTTTATTTTAATTAAACAGAGTTAATTAACAGATGGGCCCCACATGTCAGTGACCCATTAATCTAACTAATTAAGTTCATTTACAAAATCATTTTAATTAGTTTAATTACGCGGTGGGACCCGCATGTCGATCTGGGCTGCCCGGTCGTGATTGACTCGATCAACCCGATCCGGGGCCCATGGGGCCGTTGGCGGCGACCACAGGGTGGCCCAGTGTCGGCCACGTCGGATGCCAGATGCGGAGTTGGCTCCGGCGAGCCAAAACTTCTGGCGGAGGCGCCCGGCGAGCCTCGGGATTTCGCCGCGGTGGCCCAAAACGGGTGTGGCTACTCCCGTTCGAAAGCTAACGACGTCGCGCGTCGCATGGAGCTACGGGTTGGTCCCGGGGATGACCGGAACCACGCCGGCGAGCAGCGGAGGCGGCGACTCGTACGGGTGGATGTCGGAGACGGCGGAGCAGCGTGCTACGGAGCAAAAGAAGAGGCTAAGCGAGGCTCTACGTGCGTGGCGAGCTAAGCGAACGCTGGGCGGGACCATTTGGTCGCGGAAGCTCGTCGAGGATGAGCTCCAGCGGTGATTGCTCGGGCACGTCTGGCGGCGACTACGAGCACATTGGGGCGAGGAGAAGAGAGCGGAGAGAAGGAGAGCTCACCGTGGAGCACACAAGGAGGCTCGGTGGCGGTTTAGGAGCTGCAGGGGCGCGCCGGAGACGAAGAAGATCGACGGCAGCCGGAGATGGGGACGAAGGGGATCCGATGCTGCAGCGCCTCCGAGCTCCAACTGAGGCCTCCGGTGGACGAGGAAGACGATGGAGGCGTCGACGGACACGCAGGCGCGGCGAGGCGATGGCTGTGGCCGCGCGATTCACGGCGGCGGGTCCATGGCAGTGTTCGGGCGTGGTGGGGGAACGCGGAGGAGAGCGGTGGATCTGGAGGGGAGAGGAGAGGCGCAGGCCAAGGCGAGTGTGGGGGCGAGTGGGAGGGGAGACCGAGGGGCGCGGGCGTCGGCATCCTTATCCACTCGTGCCGCCGGGCGAGAGGGTGCGGGGGACACGCCTGCCGACCCGGTCGGGGGAACAGGAAAGGAGGCGAGGGGGAGGCGGGCGGTTCGGCCGGATGGGCAGTGGCGGTGGGCGATCGGCCAGTCAGAGGAGGTTTTCTCCTTTTCTTGTCTTCTGTTTGTTTTCCCTTTGTTTATTTTCTTTATTAATTCTTTTCTGTTTAAATTCATTTAAAAGTATTTAGGCATTTTATAAAAATGTGTTTACTTCACCATAATTACCGGTGCAATATTTGGCAACCCCCGAACATTTTTGTGTTGACTTTTGAAAACTTTGGGTGTTTGTGCTAATTCATTTTTGAATTTGCTATGTTTTTGAACTACCACTTAATTAGCAACAGTAACATAGATGACAAGGCATCATCAAGAGATTTTTACTGTAGCCTAATTATCCGGGTGTTACAAATCTCCTCCACTACAAGAAATCTCGTCCCGAGATTTAGGAGGTAGAAGGAAACAGTGCGGGGTATTCATCACGTAGGCGATCCTCGCGTTCCCAGGTGGCCTCATCTTCGGAGTGGTGTGACCACTGGACTTCGAGGAACTTGATCGCCTATACGGCGTGTGCGGCGTTCAGCTTGGTCGAGAATGCGGACGGATGCTCTTTATAGGAGAGGTCTGTTGCAATTCGAGCACTTCATGATCCTTTGCCGGATTGGGTCCTTGAAGCGTGACGAATTTGTGACACATGGAACACATCGTGAACACGAGAAAGGTTAAATCGGCTCCGATTGATATGCCACTTTCCCACGCCTTTCGAGAATAGTGAATGGGCCAATATAGCGAGGAGCTAGCTTGCCCTTGATCCGAAGCGGTGAGCACCCTTCATTGGTGTAGCGAAGATAGGCCTTTTCGCGAGTTGATAGACCATGTCTTTATGATGACGGTCATAATTACTCTTTTGACGTGATCGAGCAGTCTTGAGATTCTCGCGAATAATGCGGACTTGTTCTTGGCATGTTGGATAATATCCGGACGAAGAGTAGGCGTTCCCCGATTTGACCCGATTCGGAGGGGTTTGACACTTTCGTCCATATAACACTTGAAGGGGCCATCTTGGTGGCTTGATAGCTATTATTATAAGAGAACTTCGGCATACGGAGAGATTCCTCCCATTTCTTGCCAAAGGAAATAACACAAGCTTCAAGCATGTCTTGAGAACTTGGTTTACACGTTCAACTTGCCCTTGCGATCGAGGATGAAACGCGATCTTGAAAGATAAGTGAGTCCCCATAGCTTCTTGGAAACTTGCCCGAATCTTGAAGTGAATAAGCTGCCACGGTCGAGCGATAACGGTGGAATACCGTGAAGTGAAACAATTCTGGACATGTAGAGAGTTGCAAGCTGACTAGCAGTGATCATTTCTTTGACCGCCAGAAAATGTGCAACTTTAGAAAGTCGGTCAATGACGACAAAGAATAGCATCATTACCCTTTTGCGATTTGGGAAATCCAGTGATGAAGTCCATTTCAACATGGTCCCATTTCCATTCAGGAATAGAGATAGGTTGCAAAGTTCCAGCAGGCCTTTGATGTTCTGCTTTGATTCGACGGCAAACGTCACACTTTCGACAACATAGCGAGCAATGTCTTGCTTCATGTTAGACCACGGAACCTTTGTGAATGTCTGGTACATCTTTGTACTACCGGGATGGATACATAGAGGCGTATCATGAGCTTCTTTCATAACTTTACGTGTCATATCCAGGTTTCCCTCTTACTCGGAACTACTAGGCGACCTTTGAAGAATAAGGTGCCATCATCAAATATGATGAAGAATGAGGGCTTTCCTTCTGCGAGGAAGCGTTTAATCCTCTCCACTTCATCGTCACATTTCTGTATCCATTTGATGGTGTCCACAAGATCTGGTTTCGCAACCAGGGTATTGAGAGAACCCCTGGGAACAACATGGAGGTTCATCTTGCAAAACTCCTTAGGAGGGGAGCGAGTGCACCGGAGGAACAATATGGAGGTTCAGCTTTACAATTCTTCAGCAGTGAGGGCTGAACTTTGTGAACCTGGAGGTGGTTGCAGAATACTTTATGCTCAAGGCATCAGCCATTACATTAGCCTTGCACGGTGTATAGGAAATACCCAAGTCAAAATGCATAGCAGTCTCCATCCATCTCTCACGACGGAGGTTCAGGTCTGGCTGAGTAAACAGATACTTCAGACTTTGGTGGTCAGTGAAGATCTTGCAACGAATACCGAGAAGGTAATGTCGCCACTGCTTTAGTGCATGAATGACAGCAACAAGCTCGAGGTCGTGAACTGGGTAGTTCTCTTCGTGAGGGCGCAATTGTCGAGAGGCATAGGCAATCACTTTGCACTCCTGCATTAGGACACAGCCTAATCCTTGACGGGAAGCATCGCAGTAAGTGACGAAGTCCTTCTTAGTATCAGGAGGAGCTAGTACTAGGGCAGAAGTCAACTTGTCTTTGAGTGCCTGGAGACTTTCCTGACATTTATCTGTCCATTGGAACTTGACGCCCTTATGCAACAGGTTAGTCAGAGGCCTGGCAATCTTGGAGAAGTTCTCGACGAATCGACGGCAATAGCTGGCGAGACCGAGAAAACTTCGACTTGCTTGACATTCTTGGAGGAGTCCAATCAAGAATAGCTGAACTCTTTCAGGGGTTGACGGCAATACCATCCTTAGAGATGACATGCCCAAGATAGGTCACTTTGGGAAGCCAGAATTCACATTTGGAGAACTTGGCGTATAGTGATGCTCTCGTAGCTTTTCCAAAGACAAGACGAAGATGTTCAAAGATGCTCTTCTTCATTCTTGGAAAATACCAGGATATCATCCGGATAAACCACGACGAACTTGTCTAGGTAATCCATGAATATATAATTCATCAAAGAGAGAAGGTGGCTGGAGCATTGGTTAAGCCGAAGACATGACGGTGTACTCGTATGAACCATAACGAGTCACAAAGGCGGTCTTTGGGATATCCTCTTCACGAACACGGATCTGGTGGTAACCCAACCTCAAGTCGAGTTTAGAGAACACCAGCGAACCAGCCAGTTGATCATACAGATCATTGATCCGAGGAAGAGGATACTTATTACGAATGGTAGCTTGGTTTATAGGACGGTAGTCTTGGACCAATCGGTTTGTCCCATCCTTCTTCTTGACAAAGAGAGAAGGTGCTCCCCAAGGAGAGCAACTTGGGTGAATGAAACCACTTCGAAGAGATTTGTCGATTTCCTCCTTAAGCTCAAGGAGTTCATGCGGTGGCATCTTGTAGGGTCGCTTGGCTATAGGAGTGGTGCCTGGTTTCAAGTCTATGACGAATTCGACAGCTCTAGCAGGGGGAATCCCTGGAAGTTCTTCAGGAAAGACGTCCTGGAAGTCGCGAACGACAGGAATGTTTTCAATGCCCTCGAGTGGTGCGGCGTTCAATGCATTCAATGCATAGAGCCTTGCCTCGGCATTCTGAACCAGACGAGCATTGTAGCTTATTATTTCATCAGAAGGGTGTAGCAGATGGACGGTCTTAGTGGCACAAACTATGGAAGCGATGTCGCCTTTAACCAATTCATTCCCAGAATGAGATCAATGCTACAGGACTTCAGAACGATGGGAGAGACAAGGAATTCCAGTCCTTCGATTTCAACGGGAACGTCGTGACTAATCATAGAGGTTTGACATTGACCCGCTGGAGTGTGCACTACTAGCGCAGTGTTCATCTCTTCATATTTAATGCCATGCATGAATGCAAACTCTGCTGATATGAATGAATGTGATGCTCCCGAATCGAATAAAACAGATGCCGGTACTGAATTAATGAGGAGTGTACCCATCACAGTAGCAGGCTGGTCTTGAGCTTCATTGAGATCAACGTGGTTGGCATGAACACGACCATAAGACTTGGCACTGTTGTTGCGGGGCTGGTTGCTTCCACGGCCAGTTGCGGGAAGTGCCAGTTGGTTCTGATTCTGATTGCAATCCCTAGCACGGTGACCTGGTTGACCACACTTGTAGCACAGACCATTATTGGGAGTGGGAACAGAGGCTCCGGGTGGTGGAGCTGGAAGCCTTGGCTGCCTAGTTGGAGGAGTAGGCGGGGCGAGGTGCAGCATAGGTCTGCCTTAGGGCGTGAATACAGTTGGTTGGTACATCTTTGTTGGGAATCCATATCTGCAACCTGCGAGGACGGGCCCGAAGATGAGCCCGTGTCACGATTGCGCCTGTTAGAGCTCTGGTATTCCTGCAGGCCAGTTTCGACATTGATGGCCTTGTTCACCAAGGTGGCGAAATCAGCAAAGTCGTGCACTAGAAGTGCGAGCTTGATGTCAGCTTGAAGGCCGTCACGTAACTTCTCCTGTCTGCGTGCATCAGTTGCAATGTCCTCTTCAGCATAGCGAGACAAGTCAAGAAACTCTCGCTGATAAGCTTCAACAGTCTTGTTGCCTTGGGTGAGGTTGCGGAACTCACTCTTCTTTCGGTCCATGACTCCTTGAGGGATGAAGCGGGCACGAAAAGTAGCTTGGAAGTCTGGCCAGCTGATGATTGTTCCAACTGGCAGAGTACGCCTGTGGCTGCCCCACCATTGAGCTGCGGGTCCCTTCAGGAAGAAGGAAGCAAAGGTGACATAGCTGGCAGGGGCTACATCAGCAGACTCCATCTCATAGGTGATGTCACGGAGCTACCATCAGATCCAAATGGCTGAGTTGAGCTGCAGACACGCTTGGGTTCAGGCGCATGAAATCCTGCAGAGTTACTGTGTTTGGCTGCTGGTTCATATTGGGGCGAGGAAACTGAGCCATCATGTTCTCCATGAACTGGCGATTCATCTCAAGCTGTTGGATCATACCAGCCATGTACTCTGGCGGTGGTGGGAAGTTGCCACCACGACCACGACCAGCTGGTCTAACCATCCTGCTAATATATAACAGGGGTAGTTCAGCATTTGAGAATTTGCAAAGGACAAGAATCATTCATGATAAAACATGCATAATGAAAGCGACGATAGAAACTACATAGTAGTCGGCATATCTTACAAAAGGGATCATGCATAGAGTTCGGTACACAGAGTTCAGTACATAGACTAAGACATCATAGGCGGCACGCAGGCTCGCGACGAATGCATCTAACACAAACAAACAAGCCTGCATCAGTCCCACGCGGTACTGCGGAGGTAGTCAGCTTTGAAAATTTGGTAGTGCGGTGGCGGATAGTCCTCCACGTCGGTGACACAGGGGGCGGATACTCGTGCAGAATCCGGCCTTTCGGTGGTAGAAGAGGGCCAAGTGCGGGAGAGTAGCCTCCCACATCCGCCATCCGACACCCTGGGCATCACGGTCTGGCTGGGTAGATCGCGAGAACACGGCAGCTCTGGATCGGACAAAGGGGTGCAACAGCGTCGAGCACGGTAAAGGTGCCGACGGGTGGTGTACAACTTCGTGGCGAAGATTTCGGTTAGCTCGATCCAGCCCATCGGCATGCGTAACAAAGTTCTGATGGTAGAAGGGCTCTCGGGTGACAGTGGAGTAGGCAGCAGTGTAGTAACCCTCCGCACCAACATCGGATGCAATAGCAATGTGCCTGAAGGGGGAGGTGTCCAACTCCCCATACTCTCCATGAAGACGGGTAAGAGCAGCATAAGCAGATCCGTGGACTGCCATATCGATAGTCACCCCAACACCATGTGCGGTGTGCAGCACAGTAGTGGAGTCATACTCCCGAGAGTAGAGGTGGACGATGGCACGGTACTGCTCCTGGTTAAAGTCCTGGTACTCCTCAAAGACGGTGTACTCGGTGCGGCGATAACCCAGATAGGTCATCATCTCGGCTAGCACCGCAGTGATCCCGAGCACCAATGGCCGTCGTGTGGCGACGACCTGCCTCGTGGGTTCCATCTGAAAACAAAGATGTTTCAAAGGAGTCAAATGACAGTGTGGAAATTGATCAAAATACAATTCCAAGGAACAACTATGGCTTTATCCAACTTTGGGGTGAATGTGGTCACGGGATCCTAGTGTTAGTTATACCAACTTGTAACGCCCCCGATTCAATCGTACACTAATCATACACGCAAACGTGTACGATCAAGATCAGGGACTCACGGGAACATATCACAACACAACTCTAAAATAAAATAAGTCATACAAGCATCATAATACAAGCCAGGGGCCTCGAGGGCTCGAATACAAGTTTTCGATCATAGACGAGTCAGCGGAAGCAACAATATCTGAGTACAGACATAAGTTAAACAAGTTGCCATAAGATGGCTAGCACAAACTGGGATACAGATCGAAAGAGGCGCGGGCCTCCTGCCTGGGATCCTCCTAACTACTCCTGGTCGTCGTCGGCGGCCGGCACATAGTAGTAGGCACCTCCGGGGTAGTAGGAGTCATCGACGGTGGCGTCGGCTCACAGGCTCCATCGTGCAGTCGCAGCAACCGGGTAAAGAAAGGGGAAAGGGGAACAAGGCAACCGTGAGTACTCATCCAAAGTACTCGCAAGCAAGGAGCTACACTACATATGCATGGATATATGTGTAAAGGGCCATATCGATGGGTGAGCTGCAGAATGCGAGAATAAGAGGGGATATCTAATCACGCCGAAGACTACGCTCAGCAGCCTCCGTCTTGCAACATGTAGAAGGGAGTAGACTGAAGTCCTCCAAGTAGCATCACATAGCAATAGTCCTACCAGCGATCCCTCCTCGTATCCACGAGAGAGAGCGACCACCGGGTTGTATCCGCACTTGGAAGGGTGTGTTTTATTAAGTATCCGGTTCTAGTTGTCATAAGGTCAAGGTACAACTCCAAGTCGTCCTGTTACCGAAGATCACGGCTATTCGAATAGATTAACTTCCCTGTAGGGGTGCACCACATAACCCAACACGCTTGATCCCATTTGGCCGGACACACTTTTCTGGGTCATGCCCAGCCGCGGAAGATCAACACGTCGCAGCCCCACCTAGGCACAACAGAGAGGCCAAGACGCCGGTCTAAACCTTGCAAGTGGGTCTGGGCCCATCGCCCTTAGCACACCTGCACGTTGCGAACGCGGCCGGAAGCAGAACTAGCCCCCTTAATACAAGAGCAGGCTTGCGTTCCAATCCGGCGCGCGCCGCTCAGTCGCTGGCGTCACGAAGTGCTTCGGCTGATACCACGACGCCGAGTGCCCATATCTTTCCCACGTAGTTGGTTAGTGCGTATAGACCAAATGGCCAGACTCAGATCAAATACCAAGATCTCGTTAAGCATGTTAAGTATCTGCGAACACCGACCAGGGTCAGGACCACCTCTCTCCTAGGCGGTCTCAACCTGCCCTGTCGCTCCGCCACAAAGATCCACTCGCGGATGCTCCACAAGCCGACCCGACTTTAGTCACCACATGTATCATGTATAAGTATATAATATATACCGGTGATCACCTCCCGAGTGATCACGGCCCGATAGTATAGCACAGCAGACGGACAAGAATGTAGGGCCACAGATGGAAATACTAGCATCCTATACTAAGCAAGTAGGATTGCAGGTAAAGATAACAACAGTAGTAGCAAGGACAGGCTATGCATCAGGATAGGTATAACGGAAAGCATTAACATGCTACACTACTCTAATGCAAGCAGTATAGAGTAGAATAGGCGATATCTGGTGATCAAGGGGGGGGGGCTTGCCTGGTTGCTCTGGCAAGAGAGAGGGGTCGTCAACACCGTAGTCGTACTGGGTAGCAGCGGCGTCGGTCTCGGTGTCTAGCGGAAGAAGAGGGGGAAGAAACAATGAATACAATGCAAACAGATGCATAACGGTGCATGACAAAGCAATGTGTGATGCTAGGCGTGCCCTAATGCGGTATGAGGTGATACCGGTGAAGGGGGAAAACATCCGGGAAAGTATTCCCGGTGTTTCGCGTTTTCGGACAGAGGAACCGGAGGGGGAAAGTTGCGAGTTCGATAGGTTAGAGGGGTGTGGCGGACGAACGGGTTGCGTATCCGGAATCGTCTCGTCGTTCTGATCAACTTTCATGTAGAAAACTTTTTCATCCGAGCTACGGTTTAATTTATATGAATTTTCAAAGATTAAAACATTTTCTGGAATTAGTATCATTATAAATTCATTATGACATCAGCATGATGTCAGGGTGAGGTAAGCAGTCAACTGACCCGCTGACTGGTCAAACTGACCAGTTGGTCCCATTTGTCATAGACAGAGGGGCAGACAGAGGTTTATTTTAATTAAACAGAGTTAATTAACAGATGGGCCCCACATGTCAGTGACCCATTAAACTAACTAATTAAGTTCATTTACAAAATCATTTTAATTAGTTTAATTACGCGGTGGGACCCGCATGTCAGTGCCACTGGGCTGCCTAGTCAGCAGTTGACTGAGTCAACCCAGTCAACCGGGGCCCGTGGGGCCCGTTGGCAGCGACCCTGGGGGTGGCCCCAGGTCGGCCACGTCGGATGCCAGTGCCGGAGTTGGCTCCGGCGAGCCAAAACACGGCGGAGGGCGCCGGCGAGCCTCGGGATTTCGCCACGGTGGCCTAAAACGGGTGTGGCTACTCCCGTTCGAAAGCTAACGACGTCGCGCGTCGCATGGAGCTACGGGTTGGTCCGGGGATGGCCGGAACCACGCCCGGCAGCAGCGGAGGCGGCGACTGCACGGGTGGATGTCGAGACGGCAGAGCAGCGTGCTACGGAGCAAAAGAAGAGGCTAAGGCGGCTCTACGTGCGTGGCGAAGCTAAGCGAACGCTGGAGCGGGACCATTTGGTCGTCGGAAGCTTCGTCGGGATGAGCTCCGCGGTGATGGGCTCGCACGCGTCTGGCGGCGACTTCTGAGCACGTTGGGCGAGGAGAAGAGAGCGGAGAGGAAGGACAGCTCACCGTGGAGCACACAAGGAGGCTCGGTGGCGGTTTAGGAGCTGCGAGGCGGCAGGAGACGAAGAAGATCGACGGCAGCCGGAGATAGGGACGAAGGGGATCCGATGCTGCAGCGCCTCCGAGCTCCAGCTGAGGCCTCTGGTGGACGAGGAAGACGATGGAGGCGTCGAGGGACACGCAGACGCGGCGAGGCGATGGATGTGGCCGCGCGATTCACGGCGGCCCGGTCCATGGCAGTGTTCGGGCGTGGTGGGGGAACGCGGAGGAGAGCGCGGTGGATCTGGAGGGGAGAGGGAGAGGCGCAGAAGCCAAGGCGAGTGTGGGGGCGAGTGGGGAGGGGAGACCGAGGGGGCGCGGCGTCGGCGTCCTTATCCACTCATCGTCGCCGGTGAGAGGGTGCGGCAGGGACACGCCCCTGTTCCGACCCGGGTTGGGGGAACAGGGAAAGGAGGCGGCAGTGGGAGGCGGGCCGGCTCGGCCGGATGGGCAGTGGCAGTGGGCGATCGGCCCAGTGGGGGGGAGGATTTTTTCCTTTTCTTGTCTTCTGTTTGTTTTCCCTTTGTTTATTTTCTTTATTAATTCTTTTCTATTTAAATTCATTTAAAAGTATTTAGGCATTTTATAAAAATGTGTTTACTTCACCATAATTACCGATGCAATATTTGGCAACCCCCGAACATTTTTGTGTTGACTTTTGAAAACTTTGGGTGTTTGTCGCTAATTCATTTTTGAATTTGCTATGTTTTTGAACTACCACTTAATTAGCAACAGTAACATAGATGACAAGGCATCATCAAGAGAGTTTTACTGTAGCCTAATTATCCGGGCGTTACAAATTGATCAGACTTGCCCATTCTTCAATAGTGGACTGGTACCTTGTACCTTCAGACATCCAAACTATTCTTCCATCTGGGTAAAAGTGTGCTGTGGAGTAGAACTGCATGATAAGCTCATCATTCCAGTTGGTGAACTTCTGTCCAACAAAATCTGCAACTCCACAAGCAACAAAGCTGTCTTGCACTCTAGGATAGTGCTGTTCATTTTCCTTGATGAATTTCCAAACAACCCACCTCATGTCACAGACTATGGGCTTCTTGTCCAACAGAATTGTTTCATAGAAGTCCTGTTGTTCCTTTGTGTGGAACACATAGTCAACGACAATTCTTCTTCTTGAAGCATATGGATCTTCCATTCTCCACAGTCTCAATACAGAATCATTCCTGATCCTCATGTCCTCAACCACAGGATGGGCATCATTGTGGTCTGGTATCTTGGGCTTGAGCTTTCTTACAACCTGTCCTTCTTCTTCTGAATCTTCAGCAACATTGGGCATTGGGGCCTTGTTCTTCTCAACAGTTGGAATACTCCTAGTATTCCTCTTTGGAACTTGCTTGGCCTTGGAGGCAGCTTTGGGTGTTTCCTTGGGCTTGGATGTTGCACCCCCTGATCTGATTGCATCTCCCATAAGCTTAGCTGCCTTTGGAGCTGGTGCAGCAAGCTCTTCCTCTTCCATCATGGAAGGTTGACCAACAATTTTGGCCATGGTCTTCTTGACCCTTTCCTTCCTCTTCTTTCCTTCAAGAAATTTGGCTGTTTGGGATCAGGCCTTTTAGGCGCTTGAGTTGATGCTCTGGCCTTGGACATTGGTTGTCTTCCTGCAGGCCTTTTGGTCTTCATGCCCGGCTTTGTATTCTTTGCTGAGCCATATTCCTTCTTGAGCACCACTTTCTTGGAAGTAGCCTCATCTTCCTCAGCTTTGTAATCTTCATCCTCTGAATCTGAAGTTCTTTTCCTTCTTTGCCTAGTTGCAGCCTTAGGCAAATTGCTAGGAGTACTTCTGCTCCCTTCATCTGAAGTTGAGGGTCTAGTGCCCTCACTCAAGTCCATCTGCTCTTGACTGCTCGCTGTCACTTTGATCGGACATATCTTGCAAAAAGCTGATCACGACTCGTGAAGAGTTATAGATGAGATAGAAAAGATGAGCATCACAAAATGCGAGAGGTTTTTGCAAAAGAATGACTCAAAAGTTCAGTCTTAGTTTTCCATAGAAAGCATTTCAGATCCACCGATTTTCAAACTCGGTGATACCGAAGCAGTTTTGGAACCTAAATCGATGATCTCGGTTGGACCGAGTTTGATTCGTGGTACCGAGACTGCTAGGGTTTCACAGAATCCTCAAATCGGTTGCACCGATTAGTAATTCTCGGTCAGACCGAGAGTCACTAGTGCAATGGCATAAGCCAAATCGGTGAGACAGAGTTTTTCAACTCGGTGGAGTGCGAGATGGTTTCGTGAAACCTAACCCTAAAAATTTGAATCACATCTAATCTATGAACTACTTTGGCTGGATAGAAGAGTTTCAATCGTGGCAAGAATCAATATAAAAACAATGTGCCAGGAATCAGACGTGGATAGAACAAAGATTAAGTCCATACCCTAACTTGGCGGTGGACTTGCTACTGGCAGCGGCGGGGGACGAAATCCGTTGACGGCGGCGGAGACCAAATGACGGAGGCTGCTTGGCGATGAGGAGACGATCCGGAGACCACGATGGCAGAGCGAGCTGTTGCTTGCGGGTGAAGGGTTTCGGAGAAATTTCCAAAATTTTGCCCGTGGCTATATATATAGCTTCGACCACAGCCGGTGTGACCGAGTGGAACAACTTCGGTGGCACCGAGATGCATAAGCGTGTTCGATTCTGACAAATCGGTGAGACCGAAAGTTCAAATCGGTTGCACCGAGATTGAAAACTCAGATCAACTTGATGATCTTGATAGGACCGAAATGGAAGGATTGGTCGACCGAGAATCACTAAGAGGTTTTGGAAGTTTAAGTCTATGATGAATCGGGGACTCAAAGTGCTCCTCACGCAGTGGTTCGAATCGACTTGATCAAATTTTGTGATGTAGCATGAATAGATTTTGAGACGAGAAAAGCATAGATAGCTAAAGAAGGTTCTTAGGCATTCTTGTCCATCCACTTGGCACAAAGAAAAGAATCCAAACAAACAAAACAACAAGTGGATGTCCTTGAATGAGTAAAATATGCACCAACATGCTCACACAATAAGATGGCAATTGAAATATGTGGCAACGCATGCACAACCAATTTTAGCATCTATCAAGCAATTGGCGATGACTAGATCATCTATATATGAGTATATTGACTTAGGAGTCAAATGAGAACATTTGATCATAGGTCATACTCATCGTTTAAGCTCAGGTGGGGTTACCACTTTTACATAATGCATTAATGTGTTCACACCATTAGAGTTGCTTTGACTCAATTCTTAGAGTTAAGCTCCCACTAGATGTGAGATCCCCTTAGAGGGATGAACTAACCTTGGGTTTTGTCGATGATGACTTCATGTAGGTGTTGAAGATGTAGATGCTCAATGTTGATGTAGATCATTGAGCAATCCTTTGGAGTGAGTTGCACTTTCAACTTGCCTACATGGGTTAGTCCCACAAGGAACAAACAAGAATATCCATAGACATAGAGTGATGCACACACAAGATGATGTCCATGAAAACATTAGGTTACCTTGTCCCTTGCCTTACCAACATGAGGGTTTGTGACTCCTTGAACTAGTGCAAGATGTGAAAGTTGATTGCACTTGTTCTTGCCAAAATGATATGAGTGAAGAATGTTGGCGGAGTCACCCTCAAGAACTCTCTAGTTCTTCTTCTTAGGGATCCACATCATCTTGATGGGAATCGTTGGAGTTGTAGTTGTACTTGATGAAGTAGAACTTGACATAGTCTTGGGGACCCACTTGAACGAGGCTTTAGGTGCTTCTTCAAATGCATCAATCTCTTCTTGAAGCTTGTCCTTGCCTTTGTTCTTGTGGTCTTGTGGTGGAAGATCATCTTGAGCTTGTGTCCCCTTGAAGGAAGTAGGATCATACTTCTCTTGTTGAGGAACAAACTTTGTCTTGGGGTATTGATCCTCTTCCCACTCAACTCCATTGGCGTTGAACTTTCGTTCAAAACGAACACCTTGATTCTTCCGGTGCCTTCCTTGCTTGCGTACAATTTCCTCGAATTGCTTACTCCCGGCAAGGCTCTTGTATACACCTTTCTCTATAATTCCCTTCAATAAGCTGTTTTCTTGCTCAAGTGTAACTTGGCTAAGAGAATCATTAGTGGAATCAAGAGAACTACTAGAAGCAACAACATTGGATTTGACATTATTATTGTTACTACTAGAGGAAGTATCTTTCTTGTACTTGCTACTAGACTTGACTTGAGGCATGTAAGTAGATAAGACTAAACGCTTGGCAATGTAAGAAGAACTTTTCTTGCGGATATCATCATTGGTTGCCTTTAAGAACTCATGCTCTTGCTCAAGATTGAGCTTTTCAAAGCGTAAGTTCTCATGAGCCCTTAAAAGTTCTCGATGATCTTCGAAGATAGTTTCATGAGCCAACTTAAGAGTGTTTAGTTCTTTAGTTAGAAGCTCAATTTTCTCCTTATCATTCTCATTCGTTTGATTAGCATGATTAATTGACGTTTCATCATACTATTCATCACTAGAGTTGTGAACAAGTAAATCATCATCCATAAGCAAGTCATCTTCATCACTATTAAAATCAACATACTCGGGATGTGTTACCTTTGGACCTTTGGCCATGAAGCATCTTCCAACACCTTCATTTGGTGAGTTAAATATGTCGTAGGAGTTGGTTGACACAAGTGCTATACCGGCAACACCTTCATCTTGAGTATATTCGGAGTCGGAGTGATAGCTTCTCTCGGAGTGATTGTCGGAGTCGGAGCCGGAAACCCATTCACCAACATGAGCTTGATGTCTTTGTTTCGTGTAGCTCCTTGATGACTTGTCCTTTCTTTCCGAATCCTTACTTCTCCGTGAGGGTCTTCGTTCGTAACGATCATCTCTACTCCTCCTCTCTCTTGGTGGTGATTCTTCTCTATTGCTCCTTCTTCTTGGAGAATCTTCTCTTCTTTTGTAGGGTGCCGTACACTCATTAGAGTAGTGTCCGGGTATCCCACAATTGTAGCAATTGCGCTCTCGACTAGAAGATCTCTTGTCATTGTAAGACCTTGACTTGGAGCTTCTTTCTTTGCTTCTACTTTTGTAGAATTTGTTGGAGTTCTTCACCATTAAGCTCAATTCTTCATTGAAGGTTGGTTTCTCACTTGATGATGTGGGGATTCACTTGAGGCTTTGTAAGCACCACTTGACTTGTTGTGAAGTTCCTCCTTATCCTTGAGTGACATCTCATGAGCAACAGTCCTTCCAATGACTTCCGTTGGCTTGAGATCTTTATAGTTTGGCATCATTTGGATCAATGTGCACACGGTATCATACTTTCCATCCAATGCTCTTAGGATTTTCTTGATGATGAATTTGTCGGTCATCTCTTCACTCCCTAAGCCGGCAATCTCATTTGTGATAAGAGCAAGCCTAGAGTACATTTCAGCGACACCTTCACCATCCTTCATTTTGAACTTGTCAAGCTGACTTTGGAGCACATCCAACTTGGATTCCTTGACAGACTCGGTACCTTCATGCATATCAATCAAAGTATCCCAAATTTCCTTTGCATTCTCAAGATGGCTGATTTTGTTGAATTCTTCGGGGCACAATCCGTTGAAGATGATGTCACATACTTGAGCGTTGTATTGCAGCATCTTCAATTCTTCCGCATTAGCTTCACGGTTCGGTTCTCTCCCATCGAAGAATTCACCTTGCAAGCCAATACAAATAATTGCCCAAACGGCGGGGTTATGTCCAAGAATATGCATTTTCATCTTATGCTTCCAACTACCAAAATTAGTACCATCAAAGTAAGGACCTCTACGGTGATAAATTCCCTCGCTAGACGCCATACTCTCCTAGGTTGTGAAACCAAGGCTATGACCACCAAAAGCTAAGGAAATCAAAGCAAATGGAGACCAATGCTCTGATACCACTTGTAGGACCTTGAAGTTTGTCTAGAGGGGGGTGATTAGACTACTTGACCAATAAAAAACTTAACCTTTTCCATATTTTAGAGTTTGGCAGATTTTAGCTATTTTAGGACAAGTCAAGCAATCATCACACAATTCAAGCAAGCATGCAAAGAGTGTATAGGCAGCGGAAATTAAAGCATGCAACTTGCAAGAAAGTAAAGGGAAGGGTTTGGAGGATTCAAACGCAATTGGAGACACGGATGTTTTTGGCGTGGTTCCGATAGGTGGTGCTATCGTACATCCGCGTTGATGGAGACTTCAACCCACGAAGGGTAACGGCTGCACGAGTCCACGAAGGGCTCCACTCATGAAGGGTCCACGAAGAAGCAACCTTGTCTATCCCACCATGGCCGTCGCCCACGAAGGACTTGCCTCACTAGCGGTAGATCTTCATGAAGTAGGCGATCTCCTTGCCCTTACAAACTCCTTGGTTCAACTCCACAATCTTGTCGGAGGCTCCCAAGTGACACCTAGCCAATCTAGGAGACACCACTCTCAAGAAGTAACAAATGGTGTGTTGATGATGAACTCCTTGCTCTTGTGCTTCAAGTGATAGTCTCCCCAACACTCAACTCTCTCTCATAGGATTTGGATCTGGTGGAAAGAGGGTTTGAGTGGAAAGCAACTTGGGGAAGGCTAGAGATCAATATTCATATGGTAGGAATGGAATATCTTGGCCTCAACACATGAGTAGGTGGTTCTCTCTCAGAAATGGTAAGTTGGAAGTGTAGGTTCGTTCGATGGCTCTCTCCACGAATGAAGAGGAGGTGGAGGGGTATATATAGCCTCCACACAAAATCTAACCGTTACACACAATTTACCAAACTCGGTGGGACCGAATCGTTAAACTCGGTCGGACCGATTTAGTAAACCTAGTGACCGTTAGTGATTTTCGGTGGGACTGACATGCATCTCGGTGAGGCCGATTCGGTTAGGGTTGGGGCATAACGTAATCTCGGTGAGACTGATTACACAAACTCGGTGAGACCGATTTGGTAATAAGCTTTTCAGAGAGTTGGTCGGAGTAAACTTCGGTGGGACCGATTTCCTTTTTTGGTGAGACCGAAATGTTACAAAAAGGAAACAGAGAGTTTACATTGCAATCTCGGTGGGACCGATCGCTCACTTCGGTTAGACCGAAACGTTACGAAGGGAAACAGAGAGATTGCAACCCTATCTCGGTGAGACCGATATCCCTATTGGAAAGACCAATTTGCCTAGGGTTTGTGGCAGTGGCTATGACTTTTGGAATCGGTGGCGCCGGATAGAAAGAATCGGTGTGACCGATTTTGGCTTTAGGTTTAGGTCATTTGTGGATGTGGGAAAGTAGTTGAGGGTTTTGGAGCATATCACTAAGCACATGAAGCAAGAGGCTCATTAAGCAACACCTCATCCCTTCTTGATAGTATTGGCTTTTCCTATAGACTCAATGTGATCTTGGATCACTAAAACGTAAAATGAAGAGTCTTGAGCTTTTGAGCTTGAGCCAATCCTTTGTCCTTAGTATTTTGAGGGATCCACTTTCATCATCCATGCCATGCCATTCATTGAGCTTTCCTGAAACAATAGTCTTGGAATAGCATTAGCTCAATGAGCTATATGTTGTTATGAATTACCAAAACTACCTAGGGATAGTTGCACTTTCAGGGACACAAGAGATTTCTTGTATTTGATTGAAGAGTTGTTTGAGAGAGACCATATTCATCCTACACCTCCCATGGATTTATAAAACTTAGGTCATCCACTTGACGGAAATTTGTTGATGTCCTACAAAACTCTGTGCTTGGAGTCCCAACAGAGTCTACAAGAATAAAAGTTGCATAGTAGACATCAACTCTCAAGATGTGTGACCAGAATATATTGATTGAAAATACCATAAAAATCCAAAACAAAAGCAAATGATGCTCCAAGCAAAGCACATATCATGTGAACAAATTAAAACATAGGTCCAACCAAGACATATCGATAATTGTCGAAGAAGAAAGAGGGGATGCCCTCTGGGGCACCCCCAAGCTTAGATGCTTGAGTCTCCTTGGGTATTACGTTGGGGTTCCTTCGGCATCCTCACGCTTAGGTTATTTCCGCTCCTTATTCCTCTCATATCGATGTCCCCCCTCGATCTTAAAAGCTGCATTCACACAAAACTCAATAGGACTCATGAGATAGGTCAGTACACATAAAGTTCAATCACCCAATCATGTAATGTCAAGACAAGTTGCATAATTATTTCTACTCATTATCTACTTTATACTATCATTTCCACAATTTATAGCCCCCAATATAAGCCATGAATACTCTAGAACAAGCAGATAACAAAAAAAGTACAACAATCTATCAAGACCAAAACAGTCTGTAGTGATCTAATTAATATGCGTACTTATTTAACTCTACAAATTATGAAAAATAAGGAAGTGATAGATAATTTTTAATTAAGTAATGTGTATAAGTGTCAGTAATATAGAACAAAAATTGGAATACTAGAGGTTAAAAAAATTGTTTCTGTGTAGAACCTAACAAACATGCAATTGCGGCATCCCAAAGGCTAAACTTGGCACAAAATTGAAAGCAAAGAGACAAACATAATTACTACAGTAGAAATAATCATGTTGACACACATATTGAATCTTATGAAGTTTTTGTGCTGCATAATTAAGTAGCCATGTATGCTTTTCGATCTTTTTGAATCTTATGAAGTTTATTGCAATGCTCCATTTATTGTTAATTTAATACTTCGAGATGCATGCTATGTAGCGGTCTTGGGGTGGAGTATTAGTTGTAGATGCAGTTGGATAACGGTCTAAATATCACGGATGTAATGACTATGCAAGATTATGCCATGAATGATTATAGTCATATAACATTGTAATTTAATCGTTGCCCAACTATAATTTGTTCACCACACCACAACTAACAATTTCTACTTCCTCGAACAAGAGCTTGCTTCACTTATCTGCTTGGAGAGATGGCACTAATGAACTTATGGCCTCGGGTTCTACATTACAATACTGAAACATCTATAAAACTACTATTCCTTGTTGTACCATTTTATTTATTTTATCTATCTTTCAGTTCCTACCATACCATACCTTTGGGCTCTGACGATCCAAAATGAAGTGGTTGCAAGTTAGATTTGTGTATGTAACACTACATGAACTATTGATTACTGTGACATGTGCATTGAACTGCATGGTTCAGCCAATGCCAGTTACTGTTTTCAATTTAAACCATGCTAAATATTGAGTTTGCGTTGGTTTTTCCCTTGAAGTGGAAAGGGTGATGCAGCAAAGTAGAGATAAGTATTTCCCTCAGTTAGAGAACCAAGGTATCAATCCAGTAGGAGGTACAAGCAAGTCCCCAATCTATTCACCTGCACAAACAATCAAACACTTGCACCCAACGCAATAAAGGGGTTGCTAATCCCTTCACGGTCAGTTGCAATGGTGAGATCTGATAGAGATTGGTATAATTGCTAGAATGCAAACTAAATAAAAGTAAATAAATTGCAGCGAGATATTTTTGGTATTTTTGGTTTATATATCTGAAAATATATAATGGAAAATAGACTCGGGGGCTATAGGTTTGACTAGAGGCTTCTCTCTTGAAGACAAATAATACGGTGGGTGAACAAATTACTGTCGACAAATTGATAGAAAAATGCAAAGTTATGACGATATCCAAGGCAATGATTATGCATATAGGCATCACGTCTGTGTCAAGTAGACCGACTCTTGCCTACACCTACTACTATTACTCCACACATCGACTGCTATCCAGCATGCATCTAGATTATTAAGCTCATAAAGAATGGAGTAACGCCTTAAGTAAGATGACATGATGTAGAGGGGATAAACTGAAGTAATATGATGAAAACACCATCTTTTTATCCTTGATGGCAACAATACAATACGTGCCTCGCTACCCCTACTTTGTCACTGGGTGAGGACACTGCAAGATTGAACCCAAAACTAAGCACCTCTCCCATTGCAAGAAATACCAATCTAGTTGGCCAAACCAAACCGATAATTCGAAGAGAAATACAAAGATATCAAAGCATGCATGTAAGAATTCAGAGAAGATTCAAATGATATTCGTAGATAATATGATCATAAATCCATAATTCATCGGATCTCGACAAACACACCGCAAAAGAATATTACATCTGATAGATCTCCAAGAACATCGAGGAGAACATGGTATTAAGAATCAAAGAGAGAGAATAAGCCATCTAGCTACTAGCTATGGACCCATAGGTCTGAGGTAAACTACTCATGCTTCATCGGAAGGGCAATAGGGTTGATGTAGATGCCCTCCATGATCGAATCCCCCTCCGGCAGATTGCCAGAAAAGGCCCCAAGATGGGATCGCACGAAAACAGAGGTTTGCGGCAGCGGAAAAGTACTTTCATGGCTTGTTCTGAGGGTTTTGGAATATATCTGAATTTACAAGACGAAGAGGGAGGTCGGTGGACTCCCGGGGGGACCACAAGCCAGGGGGTGCCCCCCCCCTAGGGCGCACCCCTATGGCTTGTCGTCCCCTCGTGGGTCTTCTGACTTCATCTCCAAGTCTCGTAGGTGTCTTCTGGTCCAAGAAAAATCATCGCGAAAGTTTTATTCCGTTTGGACTCTGTTTGATATTCCTTTTCTGCGAAACTCAAAAACAAGGAAAAAAACAGAAAGTGGCACTGGGCTCTAGGTTAATAGGTTAGTCCCAAAAATAATATAAAATAGCATATTAATGCGTATAAAACATCCAAAACGGGTAATATAATAGCATGGAACAATAAAAAATTATAGATATGTTCGAGACGTATCAATGCATCATTGCACTTTCCAAGGTTTAAAAGAGAGGAATGATGTTCTTTGTTCTTAATCTATAATCTTGCTGTGTGGTGGACGTACCCACACAACGATACAACTGCTTGTTTGTCTAAACTCATTTGGCCCATGATATGAGTGATGTCATGCTATTTTCATTGTATTTTAAATGTGTCTATTTATCCTTAATTGTCAATACAATGTGAAGAAATAGACAATACATTAGCCATGCAACATGGACATTTGTTTGGAACCTGGTTTTGTTATGTACTTAACACTAAAATACATGCTAATATGTTACAGGAGTTCACCAAAATAAGTTATTTATATACGCCAAACTATTATGTCTATTTTTATCTCATTAATAACCTTTTTCTGGTACTACTAATATACAAATTCAAATTTTTAGCAAGCTATGGAACAAAAGATGGGACGGCCAAAACCTCCTCAAGGTGATGAGACAACCACAACCACAATGTCACGTCTTGTTGTAATGCATCATTATCTCTCCACCAACAGTGCCAAAAGGACCTTCCTGCGAAATAATTGAAGGAAATATGGCCTAGAGGCAATAATAAAGTTGTTATTTACATTTCCTTATATCATGAAAAATGTTTATTATTCATGCTAGAATTGTATTGACCAGAAATTTGATACATGTGTGAATACATAGACAAAACGAAGTGTCCCTAGTATGCCTCTACTTGACTAGCTCGTTAATCAAAGACGGTTAAGTTTCCTGACCATAGACATGTGTTGTCATTTCGTGAACGGGATCACATCATTAGGAGAATGATGTGATGGACAACACCCATCCGTTAGCTTAGCATAATGATCGTTAAGTTTTATTGCTATTGCTTTATTCATGACTTATACATATTCCTTTGACTATGAGATTATGCAACTCCCAAATACCGGAGGAACACCTTCTGTGCTATCAAACGTCACAACGTAACTGGGTGATTATAAAGATGCTCTACAGGTGTCTCCGAAGGTGTTTGTTGGGTTGGCATAGATCGAGATTAGGATTTGTCACTCCGAGTATCGGAGAGGTATCTCTGGGCCCTCTCGGTAATGCACATCACTATAAGCCTTGCAAGCAATGTGACTAATGAGTTAGTTATGGGATGATGCATTACGGAACGAGTAAAGAGACTTGCCGGTAACGAGATTGAACTAGGTATGATGATACCGATGATCGAATCTTGGGCAAGTAACATACCGACGACAAAGCGAATAACGTATGTTGTTATGCGGTTTGACCGATAAAGATCTTCATAGAATATGTAGGATCCAATATGAGCATCCAGGTTCCGCTATTGGTTATTGACCGGAGATGTGTCTCGGTCATGTCTACATAGTTTTTGAACCCGTAGGGTCCGCACGCTTAACGTTCGATGACGATTTGTATTATGAGTTATCTGATTTGATGACCGAAGTTTGTTCGGAGTCCCGGATGAGATCACGGACATGACGAGGAGTCTCTAAATGGTCGAGGGGTAAAGATTGTTATATTGGAAGGTTATATTCGGACACCGGAATGGTTCCGGTGTGATTCGGGTATTTTTCGGAGTACCGGGAGGTTACCGGAACCCCCCGGGGAAGTAATGGGCCTTATTGGGCCATAGGGGAGAAGATGAGGCAGGCCAAGGGGAGGTGGCGCACGCCCCCCCATGGAGTTCGAATTGGACTAGGGGAGGGGCGACGCCCCCCTTGCCCTTTCCTACTCCCTCTCCCTTTCCTTCTTTCCTACTCCGGAAAGGAAAGGGGAATCCTACTAGGACTTGGGAGTCCTAGTAGGACTCCCCACCATGGCGCGCCCCCTTGGCACCCCAAAGCACAACAGACAATCTCTTAGCTGTGTGCAGTGCCCCCCTCCACAGTTTAACACCTCGGTCATATCGTCGTAGTGCTTAGACAAAGCCCTGCGGTGTAACTTCATCATCACTGTTGCCACGCCATCGTGCTGACGGAACTCTCCCTCGACCCTCTACTGGATCAAGATCTCGAGGGACGTCATTGTGCTGAATGTGTGCTGAACACGAAGGTGCCGTACGTTCGGTACTTGGATCGGTTGGATAGTGAAGACGTTCGACTACATCAACCGCGTTACTAAACGCTTCCGCTTTTGGTCTATTAGGGTACATGGACACACTCTCCCGTCACGTTTGTATGCTTCTCCTAGATAGATCTTGCGTGATCGTAGGAATTTTTTTGAATTACTACGTTCCCCAACAATAATGGGTTAGTTTTTAGGGATAATTGGTTTTATGCCCCTAGTTGAGCCACACTCGGTTGGTTTACCCCTAGTTTATGAAAACACGTGTTCCTTCCCAGACCACTTTGCTCATCTTATGCTTTTGCCCTTTGATTGTTTGTTCGTTACTTTGAAAATTCATAACAAATTCATACTAACTCAGAAAAATGCAAATAAGATATCAAGATGTTCAAAAAGACATCAGCATATCATTTGCATTCTTGACGAAAGTGTTGGAAAGTTCCCATCTAAGTTTTGAGCTAAAATTGAGATGGGGACTTTCCAATACCTTTGCCGTGAATGCGTAAGACATGCCCGTATAGGTGATGTTTTTTAACATTTTGATATATGATTTGCATTTTTCTGAGTTAGTAAGAATTTGTTATGGAGTTTTCAAAGTGCCGGTCAAATGGTCAAAGGGAAAAAGCATAAGACACGAAAAGTGGTTTGGGTAGGAAATCATGTTTTCGGAAACTAGGGGTAAACCAGCCGGGTGTGACCCAACTAGGGGCATAAAACCATTTATCCCTAGTTTTTAAGGTAACCTCGTCAAAACCGCCTCACAAACAAGATCTTCAAGCTCGATAGAATGATAGATCTGCGCTTTAGACACAAGTCCAACCCCTAACATAGACCACTTGTGAAACAAGAACAACCATGGGTAGATGTCGCTAAGATATGTATGGTTTTGAAACCAGACTATCAGACGTTTGCTTCATTGTTCAAGATTATAGGCGCAAACAAGGCGAAGGTTATGGTGCTCCATTAAATTTTATAACATGAAATTGTACCACTCGAGTCAAATGATTTGTGGTTCTAAACTTCTGATGGTGCATTTATCTGCCCGGACTATAAACATTTATGTCAACCGACCTTTTTATGGATCTAATTTATTTTGTTGTGATATAACATTTGTTCTTAACTGACCGATAACGGCTATAGAAAATAGCGAGGCATTTAATAGAGTGCAGGTTTATTCTTACTTTATGTATTTGTTATAATCGGTCTACTAATAGGATGAAAGCATCGTCGGAGGCCAACGGGCCAAAACGTTCATGGGCCGCCAACACACCAAAATATAAGGGTGACGCAAACGGTCCAAGAGGTATATTGGGCCAACAGTCTAACTGGTCGTAGATGGGACAAAAAGCTTATCGGGCCTAACACAGCTAAAAATAGTACGGGTCATCTTAACTGGGCCAAAATCATCACAAGCCGTTCATGGCCGCAATGGTCCATGGGATTTAAATGGGCCCATGATAAATTTGAACCATTAGCAGGTCGAAAGATATGACCACCCAAAATAACCATGGACCGTTAATAGGCACAAATTGAAGGAAATATGCCCTAGAGGCAATAATAAAGTTGTTATTTATATTTCCTTATATCATGATAAATGTTTATTATTCATGCTAGAATGGTATTAACCGGAAACTTAGTACATGTGTGAATACATAGACAAACAGAGTGTCCCTAGTATGCCTCTACTAGACTAGCTCGTTAATCAAAGATGGTCAAGTTTCCTGACCATAGACATGTGTTGTCATTTGATCAACGGGATCACATCATTAGAGAATGATGTGATGGACAAGACCCATCCGTTAGCTTAGCATTATGATCGTTAAGTTTATTGTTATTTCTTTCTTCATGACTTATACATATTCCTCTGACTATGAGATTATGCAACTCCCGAATACCGGAGGAACACTTTGTATGCTATCAAACGTCACAACATAACTGGGTGATTATAAAGATGCTCTACAGGTGTCTCCGATGGTGTTTGTTGGGTTGGCATAGATCGAGCCAATATGAGCATCCAGGTTCCGCTATTGGTTATTCACCAGAGATGTGTCTCAGTCATGTCTACATAGTTCTCGAACCCGCAGGGTCCGCACGCTTAACGTTCGATGACGATTTGTATTATGAGTTATGTAATTTGATGACCAAAGTTTGTTCGGAGTCCCGAATGAGATCACAGACATGATGAGGAGTCTCAAAATGGTCGAGACATAAAGAATGATATATTGGACGATGTTATTCAGACACCGGATGAGTTCCGAGAGGTATCGTGTAATTATCGGAGTGTCGGAGGGTTATCGGAACCCCCAGGGGAACTAATGGGCCTTGATGAGCCTTAATGGAGAGAGAGGAGGGCCGCAAGGGGCTGCTCCCCCCCACCGCCTTGGTATTCCGAATTGGACTAGAGGAAGGGGGCGACGCCCCCCTTTCCTTCCCCTCTCCCTCTTCCTTCGTTCTTCCCCCTTCCACAAGGTGGAATCCTACTAGGACTTGGAGTCCTAGTAGGACTCCTCTCTCCTGGCGCGCCCTACAGGGGTCGGCCGGCCTCCCCCTCCCCTCCTTTATATACGGGGGCAGGGGGCACCCTAGAACACACCAAGTCTTCCCTTAGCCGTGTGCGGTGCCCCCCTCCATAGTTACACACCTTGGCCATATCGTCGTAGTGCTTAGGCGAAGCCCTACACCGATAACTTCGTCATCACCGTCGCCACGCCGTCCTGCTGACGAAACTCTCCCTCGTCCTCAAATGGATCAAGAGCTCGAGGGACGTCATCGAGCTGAAAGTGTGCTGAATGCGGAGGTGTCGTACATTCGGTGCTTGGATCGGTTGGATCGCGAAGACGTTCGACTACATCAACCGCGTTATTAAAACGCTTCCGCTTTCGGTCTACGAGGGTACGTAGACACAGTCTCCTCGCTCATTGCTATGCTTCTCCTAGATAGATCTTGTGTGATCGTAGGAATTTTTTTAAAATACAACGTTCTCCAACAATAATCCTCGGGCCATATTTGTCCCAAACACACCACTGGTCTCATGAAATAAATCTTGCGCCATATTTGTCCCAAACATACCATGGATCATTAACAGACCGAGAAGATACCACGGGCCTTTAATAGGCCGAAAGGCAGATTGGGTTGGAATTGCGACAACGAGACAATGGGCCGTTAACAGGTCAAAATATACCGAGCCTTAATTGGCCCAATTATATAACATGTCGTTAACAGTTCGAAATCCAACTTGCGCCATAAATGGGCTGAAATATACCACTTGCCTTTAACAGGCCAAAAGTTGGGTCGACAACAGGCCGAGAGTCATGGCAGGCCACAAATGGGTCCACGTGTACCATGGGCTGTTAACAGGTCAAAAGATACACTAGGCTGGAAATTGGCCAAACTCTACAACGGGGCAGTAATATGCCGCAGACGCACTGGCCAGAAAATGGTACAATGCCACCACGAACCGCTAACATGCTGAAAGAACATCTAGGCGCAAATGGGTCCAAATGTACCACGGGCTTTTAACAAGCTGAAAGACACATCGGGTCATAATTGGGCCCAAGGACACAGTGGACTGTTAACAGGCAGGTGACCGGCCGAATTGGCACCAACCAATTTTTGTCTAAATCTTGTGGGTCTCTAACTGGGTCGATTGTTTTAAATTAAGGGACCACTGTTTGGCCATGCCATGTATCGACGCTTCATAGGCGCATATCGTCCATTGGATGGGCAACACCTGTCACAAGGTAGAGGTGATGTGTGGCTCCATTGGCGAATGAGAATACGACACATGGAAAACCGTCATTGGTCTGGGCTGTTGACGGGTATCGGATCTAGTACCCGCACCCGATAGCTTAACGGCGAACCGTTATGGTGGCTGACACGTGATGGTTATCCTTGACGAGAACACTTCCATGACGAGCCATTTATCATCATGGAAGTGGACATTCTCGTGATGAAAAACGTGATTATTGTCATGGAACACATACCCGACAACACATGTATGACTATCTTGATTCTATCATAAACCGTCACGGATGTACATGGGGGTGATAAAAAAACGTGTATCATCACGGATGTGTATGTTTTTTTGGTAGTGATGTCTCATGCTCGTCCTGTTTCTTCCTTCCCGTCGTGTCGTTCTTGCTAATGAAGGATGTGGCACTGCTGCACGGCAGATGCACCGGGCCCATAGGGTGCTTACGTTGTCCCTGCTAGGTAGCAATCACAGCACCACTCATTGCCGATGCGCAGGAGCTGCTCGTCCAGTGCAGCCGCTTAGAGGCATGATGTCATGCAAGCTCCACGACGCGCTTCAAGGGGAGGCGGAGGACGAGGTCGACTGTCGGAGTGGCTCGGACAGCAACGGGGGCAGGGGGTTGGCGGCAGGGGCATAGAGCGGCGGCAGCGGAGCTAGTGGTCGCCTGGGGATAGGTAGTTTCTTTTTTGCAATTTAGCCCTTAAATCTATGTTAAATATATATTGGTTTCTTACTTATGTGGGTTAGCATGACATGTGAGACCCAAGTGATGTGGCAGTCAACTCGGTTAAAAACTAGTCGCGTCAGCAAGAACCGGCTTCAACGAGCTAAGAGTTGAGTCATGAATGATATCGAAAGTTTAGGGTCTAGAGTAACCGGTTTTGATGTTTAGGATTGAATCATATACATAATGATAAGTTCAGAATTGAAAAGCGGATTTCTATGTTTCTTATCAATCAAATATAGTAGTAAATAATCATATCGAGACAAATTTAAGACAAGCAGTAGTAATATGGATTGGAGGAAGTAGTCTTTTCTTATTCACCCGGGTCAAAAAAGCATCTCATTTTGTAGCTATCCTACGAAGCTTTGCTTCGGTTCTGGACCTCCTCCATGCATCGTACAATCTCTGCGGTACGTGTTGGGCTGTTGGACGTCCATAGACAAAATAGAGACGGGTCGCACGCCCGCGCTCTCTCTCTTCCCTCTGAGCACTAGAAGCATACGTGCGCTTTGCTGCGCCGACTATTTTCCTGCCTTTTATATGTTTGCTTGTTAATTCATATAAAGTTTCTTTGTTGCTCTATTTGTGGCCCTGACGTTGTTGTTCATTTTATGGGTATGTTGTGTTTTTTTAAACCTTGCACGGCGAAATAAAATCATGAAAGAGTCTGCTAATTTTTCGGCCTCAAGCGAGCGAGAGGTTAAATTTGAATCAGGATGACAAAGAAAGGATGAAAGACGGAGATGAAGGAGGAACCGGGAGTTGTGATACATATCTTGTGGATCATGGCATGTTGAAGAAGGTGACCAAGTCCTGAAGATGGGGTCGTCCCTATCAAGCGCCGCTGCTAGCCATGTCGGCCTACCTCACCGCTTGCTCTTTCAGGCCCCGCTCGTTGCCGGCGTTGGATGGTAATTGCCCACAAGAGAAAGGGAGAAAGATGGAGAGATGGGCGGGGCATGTGGCACGGTGCTGGACTGGCAGCGCCGGTGCAACCGTGTTGTGCTAAGGAGGCGGTAATGGGTCAGGCTAGCGGCCCTGTGCGGTGGTCTATCACTTTGACAGGCATGGATATATAGTCAGCTGCATCACTAATTTTCCTTATACAAAATGTACATAAGCGACAGGTAGGAGTGAGCACATCCTGAATCAATGGGCATATGAACTCGCTTTAAAAAAATGTATTTTAAACATGTTTTACAATGATAAAAATTCTGAAACAAAATTTTACGCATACATCTTCGTAACATGTGTGCGCAACACAAAGTTTTGTGATTTTTTTTATTTTGCCTCCGTGAAAAAGACAAATTTTAGTGCTCCTAAATATCGTTCCATGATACTTTTTTTGTTTTTGCACCGCCTAAAGAAAAGGTTGCTTTTTTGTGAAACTTTTTGCGCGCCCATAGAATGTGAAGATGTACGCGTGAATTTATTTTTTCGAGATCTTTTTGGCATTTAGGAATGAGTTTTCCTTAAGTGCATTCATATGCCCACGAGTTCATCCATATCGTTTCCCGACAGGTAACCCATTCTTTCCCTATACACGATGTACATTAGCTACGAACTAACATATGGTTGGATGGTTAGGAGGACAGTGATATTTCTAGTCCATCAGGGTTTAAGTACTGGTATTTGCATTTTTCTCGATTTATTTCACAATTTTCGGCGATGCACGTTCAGTGGGAAGTGATTTCCCGTCGACAACAAGGCGAATGTAGTGACTTTGTCAATCTCACGATGATATGCTGACTCAGTCTCTCGGAGACGCTCGTAAGGATAGGGTGTGTGTGTTCATAGAGATGTCAGATAAATGCATGCGTGTGTATATGAGCGTTTGTGCCTGTACCGTGTTAAAAAACTAAATGTACGTTAGTTACACGTAACTTTTTTCAGCTAAAAAAATAAGTGACAGATAACCCATAAAGTATTGGACACATGTTATTGGATGGTTGACCCAAGCTGCAAAGAGTGCCACAAGTCAAACACTAATAGACATAGTCTATTTTGACCCTCTCAGTCCGAGCACTCGCAGCTCTCACATTCGAGGGAGCTTAGATACTCTAGTGATGCGTGCAGGGAAGCCCTCGCGCATGCGTTGTTCTCAGATGCTCCTGTGGACCTAGATTCGCTACTCAATGACTACGAGCAAATACCTGAGCATGCACACGTGTGTGTATTAGAGGATGTTTAGAAAATTTTGAAGAAAAAAATACAGTGTCACATGATTTACATATTTCACTGAAAGTACATTTTCAAATTCAAATTTAATTCACTTGGGAAATTAGACAAAAAATGTTAGCAACAAAAAGGTGAAATTTAGCCCCCAAGTGGAAGTAAATTCGAAACTGAACATTTACATGTTTGTAGAATATCACCTCTCTAGCACATTGTATTTTCTTTAATGAAACATTTAGAACATGGTTTTCACCTAACTTAGTTTCCACATGATACTTTCTCCATGTCTACCGGAGGCAAAATTACATATTATTTGGAAAATCCAACCAGATTCATTTCAAGTATTTACACGTGTGAACTTGATTATCATTGGAACAAAGTAAACTTTCAACGAGAATTTTAAATTTTTTTGGGTGAAATGTGAAAAAAGATCGTAGACAATCCTCTATAACACTATGCTCCCTAGTTTTTACGGTCTCACAATCAATTGAGGTCTCCAATTGGAATTGAGTCACCCGAGTTTGACCGGGTTAACAATTTGTCAAAGCACTCTCATTCGATTCTTTATACTATACACTATGATTCCTAATTTCTAGCATTCACAATTAACTGAGGTCTTCAATTTAGAATTGGGTCACCTATTTTGACCGGGTCAAGAATTTCCAAAGGAGCTCTCCCATTCAATTTTTTAATTCATTATATACCCTAATTTTGAAGTGTTTTCATTCGATTGAGGTATTTAATTTTGGATTTGGTTTACGATTTTGACCAGGCCAATGGTTTTTCAAATCAATAAGTAGCAACCGTGCCTATAAAAACATAGCAATGCCGCACATCCTCCCACCACCTAAAGAGAATAATCGTCACCATGTGGTACCAAGAGACCAATATGGGTTGATTAGTGGATAACATACAATCACACCGTGAAAGACCCACCAAATAATTGTATTATTATAGATAAAAATAAAACACACTCCATCATCTCCCCCGCCCGCCAAATAAATATTTCATCAGTTCCAAAATATAAGGGGTATTAGTTTTTTGTAGTCAACTTTCTTTAACTTTGACCAAGTTCCGAGTCGAAAATATCGACATCCACAATATTAAACAAAAAAATATGGACTTTCATTTCATGATGAACCTAATGATACCGATTTTGTATTATGAATTTTGATATGTTCTTATAAAATTTGATCCAACATAAAGATATTTGACTTAATACACCTTATATTTTGAAACAGACTGAGTACTTTTTCTAACAAACCAAACAACACCAATGGCACAACAGCGCATCTAGCCCTTCTAGTATTTTCTAATTTGCGATCCTACAAAACAAGCAATGTTCATAGGAAATCTCTAGAAAATAGAATCCTCCAAATTTTCCTAGCAAAGTTTTTGAACCAGAAAGTCACTGATTGCCCCTCCATTTTCTACATCAAAAGGATCCAACCAAATGCATGATTCCGTCATCTCCTCTCTTATAGCTTGACCACCACCTCAAAAGAATTTCACCGGACTACCGGGCTTGATGGTGAGCCCACCTTTGGATTTGGAATGAAGTTGACGTATTTATAATTTGGAAGACATAGATGGAAAATAGCAAGGAGATATTCAGGATTCAAACATCAGTATTTCAAACATGAAATACTAAAATTCATTCCAATTCCAAAGGTGAGCTCACCATTGAAACCGGCGCAGTCCCATAAAATTCTTGGGAGGTGGTGGTCATGGTATGAGAAAGGGGAGGTCACAATCATGCATGTGTTTGGATCCTTGGTTGTGTGACCACACCTTCAACATGGGCACGACGCATGCACGTCGCCAATTCATGATTTAGCTGGAAGCAAGGTCATGGGTTTTCATCCAGAGAATATGCATACTTGTTATCGAAACCTTTAGTGTCAACAACCTCTCTACCGATGCTTTCTTGCTAACAGATTCCAGTGCTGGGGAAATAAAAAACCGCTTGTGCCATTGGAGAAAACACCAGAATCAAACTGAGGATCTTGCCTCCACACATCTGTTCACTGCCGCACCACCTTTGATACACGTTGGAGAGAGAGAGAGAGAGAGAGAGAGAGAAGGTGGTGGATGAAGGGGATCCATCGCGTTGTAACCACCTCGTTTGTGCCCAAATGTTTACATCAACCACAGCCGAGAACCCGACTACCATTGTAATCGGCCCTGAAACTCCACTAGATCAATCTTTGTCAGCAGTCGCCTCTCAAGGAAACGTAGCCATTTCAGAAGTGTAGGATCAGTGAGAGAGAAACAATCCCCGCCACCACCATCGACTGAGCGAGCTTCGCTCAACTGCGATGGGATTGAGAGAGGAGAAGGGTGGGACGTTGGCGGCTAAGATTTTGCCAATGCCACCCCTCTAAGGACGACCCATGCGAATTGGATATGTTAATTATATGCCATATATTTAAAAGAAGAAAACTAATATGGCGAATGTATGTATATTGTACACCATAACATATAGGAGCACGTATCAACAAAAATCTAGGTCGGGTGGGTATGCATTCACTAGAACGTAAAGTGAGGAATCTTGCAAGGACAGCTACGTGCTATTGCACAAAAGACATGATGCAATCAGTGAATAGCTCGTTTCTTGGGGGCTACTAAATAGCTACTTGTCCGCCCAAGACAAACTTCATTATTGGCGCCAAGAGTCTGCTGGCCACAATAGTTGGGTCATCCCATGTGCACTTGACCAAGGATTTACAAAAAATTGAAAAGCTGATCTAGCTTAGCAAGCACCCAAGCTGTTTTATGACAACACAAACAAGTGATCCTTCAGCGAAGTTATAGAGTGAAATATATTAGTATTAACTTGACCCTTAGCTTTTCAAGAAAAAAACTAACCATTAGTTTGTACTTCTAATTTACATAACTGCATACCTAGATTATGTAATAAATAGCAAAATTGATGTTTTTAAGATGGGGTTTACAATGTACATACTCGCACGCACAACAACGCTACCATCACCACACACATATGAATCACGGAGTTTCAAGATTAATGAAGTCATCACATGCATCGTGTTATCGATGTAACATCACCTAGTGATAAAGTATTCTGCTTTGATATGGCGTACATGGCATCAAATATTTACGCGGAGATTCGTGCGGGTATTTTTTTTTATGGTTGATTATGTCACTTAGATGTGCAATAACTAGAGCACATCTAGATCTGCCCTAGACACACGTTTAGGAATCTATTCTTCCTTTCTTTCGCAAGTATAGGACCTTTCGCGGCGGCATGTCTGGGAGGATGACATATGTCCCATGTGTGATAATGATGATGAGACATTATTCATACTTTAATTTAGTGTGATCATGCTGTTAAGTTCTGGAATGCGGCGAATTTCTTGAGTTTGAAGCTTCAACGGTTGCACCCTGTAACGTGGAAGAAGGATTTGCTAGACCCAGAATTTATTAAGGATCATGCTGCTATTGCTATTTGAGTTATGTGGGCAATTTGGAGTAATAGAAACAAGTGTGCTCATGGTGAGGTCCAGTTCCAACCACACAAATCCATGGAGATCATTTATGAATTAATAAGGGCACTGGACATCCCTCCTCCAGTAGAGGTGACAAATATTGGCTCTAAATCGGCATGGAATGCGCCTAAACCAGGATGGGTCAAGCTTAATACAGATGGTGCTATAGATATGGCTGGTAGAGCGGCTGGTGCAGGTATTGTTGGGCGGGACTCCACGGGTCTTTTCTTGTTGCCAGAAACTCAAAATATATGGCCATTGATGATTCTTTTACTGCGGAGCTATTGGCTTGTCGTGATGCTATGAGACTTGCTATGGAGTAATTATTGAGCCTGATTGTCAAAACCTTTGCAACATGTGGATGCAAGGAGATGACATGTCCATAGGAGGTCATGTCTTTAGAGCGACGTGGTCTTATCTCTCGAATTTTCATGGATTCAAACTTGACTACACACGCAGGGAGGCTAATGTGGTCGCTCACCGTTGTGCTAGACATTCCCTTTCTTTAGCTGTTGATCGGTGTATTTTTTATGTGTAATCTCTGAGTTTTTGATTGAGCCTGTTGAATCAGATATGACCCGCTTGAATGAATAAAACGCCAGTAGGGTGGTTCTAGAAAAAAGATTCCTAAACGTGGGTGGTCAAATGGACAGTGGGTCGTCTAATGTCAGAAAGTAGGACGTCAGATCTCTTACGGTAACACACCACATGCGTACAATTTAGTTCGTCCATCCTGGACCCCGACACGGCGCCAGGGGTCACTGTTTGCGGCGCTCTTGTTTCCCTGCCGTAAGCCAATTTTTCTTGAAAGATTCTGTCTAGCCCTAGTACTTACATTCAAATAAGATTAAAAAATTCCTCGCGAAAACAGTAGTATTATTCAAGGTATACGTAGAGAAGTTCACGTGCATGCAGCAGCAAGAACCTGGAATGTGCTGCTTCCTCTAGATCTCCACGTATACTCCTGGTACATAGATGTGTATGTATTATATTATATACTTTGAGCAGCCACGGTTTCCGGTGTAAAGTGGCTGCAGAGATTCTACAATGACAGTGGGTTGCCATGATCCCTTTCGATGCAAGTCAGTCCTGGAATTCCTTTCGTGCCATAGGGGCTAGCTATAGCATTTCCCTTTTCAAAGACTGAACGAAGCAATTAATTAAGCTTTGGGAACCGAGAACCCTAAATAAAGCCTTAAACTATGGTAACGTACGGACATTGACTCAGGCTCCTGCCTCCGACAGCGTCACGATCTCCGGCCTGACCGTCCAAAGATTACGAGGTCGGGGGAGAAAAGAAAAGCTGGAGCTAGCTAGCTGCCTCGGTTTCCGCTACCAGCTAGCTGGGACTTTTTTTTAAGCAAACTTCTGATCTACTACATCCTTCGTGGTTTATTGGTCCCATTCTATTTTATGCTAAATTTTAATCATAAATTTAACTAACAGAATTTTCATGCATGTCATAAAAAAATATATCATTGAAAACTATGTTCAAATACGAATCTAACAATATAATTTTTTATGACATGCATTAGCATATTATTAGTTAAATATTTGATCAAAATTTAACATAGATTACAAAAGGGACCAATAAATCAGAACGGAGGTAGTTTTCGTCAAATACAAAGAACTTCAGACATAAAACTTATATCTAGGTCCGTGGACCATCTAGTGATGACTATAAGTATTGAAGCAAGCTGAAGATGTGTCGCCGTCATCGCTCCTCCTACATCGGAGCCGGCAAAACGTTGGTGTAAGTCGAAAAGCCGTTACGCAGAACAGTAACAACCACCGATGAAGAGAAGCCTAAATAGAAGGATCCAACCTGCAGACACATATAGTAGACGAACGATAACCGGATCCAAGTGATTCACCTAAGATAAACGCCGACCGCCAGAGACACACCTCCACACACCCTATGACAACGCTCGAAACATCGTTGGAATAGAATCTAGGCGGGAAGAAACTTATTCCATCTTTAAGAAACCGTCTCCGCTTTGTCTTCCTTAATATGACACAAACCCTAACAAAATTTATAAAAACATCTAAAAATAAAGTTCTTGCATCGACAAGGGCCGGAATTCACCACGCCTTTATGATTCTAGGAACCATAGAAGACGAGGCAGGCCGGCGGCGGCGCCGCCAGTGAGCAGCAGGAAACCCTAGCTGAGAGGTCGCACGAGGCAGGCGGAGCAGCTAGCCAGGGACTTGATCACGAGTTTGCCTATGACCGCAGTGCAGGCACATGAATCAGCTGGCACACATGCCTGTACGTACAGGCCAGCTAAAGCCCTGCTCCTCTGCCTCTGCCTCGCTAGCTGAAGCTGCTGCGTCTGGGACTGGGAGACTGCGACTGTGGCTGATGTATGCCTAGTCCGTGCACTGAGCCACGCGCAGAGTTCCGAGCAAAAAGTGGCTCCGCCTAGACTGCCTTTGTTTATTTTAATTAACGAGTTGGCCCATTGATCAGTTTGTCGTGCCGTCTCTGTCTTTGTTGCAGAGACGATTTTTGTGCTCCCGTGCGCCTACATATGCTTTTGTGATTCTACTCCCGTGATAGCACATGACTGTGATGCCGACGATTTGCTGACACTGCTGTGCTGCGTATATATGTTTCCATGCATGCACCATGGTTATACAGTTATTAATTCCATGCACACATTGTATTTATATACGTAATAAACTTTCAAATAAAATGATGCTATCACATAATCGGGGACAGAGAAAACGCAACGTTATGGAACAATAATTGGCTCCACGAAACGGTGAAATGCACATGGCCCTGGAGGTCATTTTACGTCTAGATTTAGCCCAGAAACAAAGAGAGCTCTCTCACGATGAGCAAGATATCCGGAAAAGGCTTAAGAGGAAAATCATCGGCTGGGCTATTTTGGAGAAATCGAGAAAGAGGCAGAATTCGAGAGTCACTAACCTCAAGGAAGGTGATGCGAACACCCGCTACTTCCATCTTCGCGCGAATCACCGGAGGCGCAAAAACTTCATCCACCGCCTCAAGCACAATAATGGCTGGGTCACAGATCACAATGCTAAGGACAAAATCATTCATAGTCATTTTAAGGGCATTGCTAAAAGAGGGCCTTCGCGTAATAATGACATCAACTGGGACATTTTACCGGTCCCTGACTGTGATCTCCAAGATCTTGATGATGCCATCACCGAGGAGGAGGTCAAGGCATCTGTGTTTGGTATGCCAAGTGATAAGGCCCCGGGGCCTGATGGTTTTACTGGTGCATTCTTCAAGTCATGCTGGAGCATCATTAAGGTGGACGTCATGCTTGCTATAAGCCGCTTCTCTAATCTTCATGCCTCCCACTTGCACTGGCTTAACACCGCGGACGTTGCCCTCATCCCGAAGAAAGATGGCGCGGAAGACATCTCTGACTTTCGCCCCATTAGTCTTATCCACGCCATTGCGAAGATCATTGCCAAAGTCATGTCCAACCGCCTAGCCCCGCGCATGAACGACCTAGTTTCCCAAGCACAAAGCGCCTTCATAAAAAGAAGATGTATCCATGACAACTTCATGTATGTGCGCAACATGGCAAGACGCCTCCACCGCAAGAAAGTTGCGGCCCTGCTCTTCAAGCTGGACATTAAAAAGGCCTTTGACTCGGTCCGTTGGGATTACCTCCTCGACTTGCTCAACCACTTGGGTTTCCCACCTCGTTTCCGGGGCTGGGTCTCGGCGCTCTTGTCTACGTCCTCGTCGCGAGTCCTTCTCAATGGAATTCCTGGCTGTCCCATCCGCTTAGGCCGTGGTTTAAGGCAAGGGGATCCCCTTTCCCCGCTCCTCTTTGTGCTGGCAATTGACCCCCTTCACCATATTCTTCGCAAGGCCACCGAACAAGGCAAGCTCCAACCTATTGGAGGAGATGTGATGACTTTTCGAGCCTCCCTCTATGCGGACGACGCTGCGGTCTTCCTTGCGCCAATCAAGGATGATGTAAATTTCTTTGTGGAAACACTGGCAAGCTTTGGGGAGGTCACTGGATTGATGACAAACTGCACTAAAAGCTTAGTCGCCCCCATTCGCTGTGTGAGCCTTGACCTTGATGATATCCTCCATTCCTTCCCTGCGAACCGCTCCACCTTCCCTATGAAATATTTGGGACTGCCGTTATCGGTTAAGAGACTAAAGAGAATCCACTTCCAGCCGCTCGAAGACAAGATTGCTGCCCAACTCACTCCTTGGATTGGCATACTCATGGCCTCTTCGAGTGGTGGTTCTCGTCAAATCTGTCCTCACTGACCATCGCCATATACTACATGACTGCTCTTGATCCGCCAAAGGAGGTTTTGAAGAAGATTGACTCCTTGGCGTGCTTTCCTTTGAAATTTGGCTGTGACAAGGTCACCGTGGCAAATGCAAGATCAATTGGGAACAAGTGTGTAAATCCAAAGCTCATGGCGGACTAGGCATCCTAAATCTCTGTAAATTTGCATCCGCTCTCCGTTTACGTTGGCTCTGGGCGGAATGGATGGACCCGAAGCCTTGGGTGCGGTTGGGGAACCCTTGCGATAAGAGAGATAAAGACATCTTTGCGTCTGCCACCAAGGTCTTAATTGGAGATGGACTTCGTGCCTCCTTTTGGGAGTCTGCTTGGCTTGATGGCATCAGGCCCAAAGACATCGCCCCAATGATTTTTGAAATTTCAAAACGAAGGGGCTGCTTTCGGTGAACAAGGCTTTGCAAAACAACTTCGGTCTCCCAAATCAACACTCGTGGCATCTTCTCCGCTAACTTGACTCACTCGGTTCGTCAACCTTTGGGAAAAAATTTCGTTGTTCAACTCAACCCGGATGGGGTCGACACTATCTCATGGAAGTTCACTAATGATGGTCTGCGTACATCGCAAGGCCGGCCTACAAAGCTCGATTCTGGTGCGGTTGACACTAACATGTTACAGTGGGTTTGGAAGAATTGGGCTCCCCCCAAATGCAAATTTTTTGCCTGGTTGGTTATCAACAATAGGATTTGGACGGCCGATAGGCTCCAACGACGTGGCTGGCCTAATTGTGATCGTTGTCCTCTTTGTAAGCAGGTGCAAGAATCCGCGGCGCACATCCTCTTCCGGTGCCGCTACACTGTTCGAGTTTGGGGTATAGTCAAATCTTGGCTTGGCCTGGGAGATGTGCATCCTTCGGCTTGGGTGGTGATGGATTCGGTGAAGTCTTGGTGGAACCTGATTGCATCCAACACATCGCGATCGCCGGCCGATGCTCTCTCTTATGATGCTAGTCTCATGGGAAATCTGGAAAGAAAGGAATGCTCGTGTCTTTAGGGGCACTGGTGCCGGTGGGGGTTATTGTTGCTAAAATTAAAGATGAGTACAAGCTGTGGTGTTTCGCGGGGGCTAAGTGCTTGAGTAATGTAATGCCGCGAGAGTAATGCGTTGTAATTCGGCCTTCGGCCTTTGGCCTTAAACCTTCTTCTTATTCAATGAAAATGGCAAGTCTTTTGCCCCGTTTCAAAAAAAAAAAAAAAACGGTGTATGCGGCCATTGCGCCGAGCCCCTGAGATCCTCTTTGGCATCATCACCTCAAGAAAAACATGACAGTAGCCACGGACCTAACAACAGGTGGATGTGAATTGCCTCACTACCAAGGAGGAGGAATTAGCAACACTCAAGAAATAGAAGAATTTATCGCACTTCGGAAGGGAAAAAGAATTATATGAGACCAGGTCTCACGGGCTAGCATGTGAGACCCACCCTGATGAATAGCACATGGCATTTACAAATCACAAAGCATCTACCCCACCCCTCACTTGAAATCAGAAGAGAGAGATTAAATGCTTTATGATTTATGAATGTCATGTGTCATCCATCAAGATGGGTCTCAGCTGCTAGCCCATGAGATCTGGTCTTATATGATTTTTTTCCTTCGAGAGGTTACCTTTTTTCATTGATAGTGGGGCGTAGTTAAGGTTGCGGTTGATTCGGGAGGTTATCCAAAACCTTCAGCCTCAACAACGAAAATGTGCTGGTCACTTGGAAGTGGAAAACCCCGGAAGCACTCAAGGGGTGGTTTCATCCCTGGCCGTTATGCTCACTTTCTGGCCGATCCCAGGATTCTGCTTGGCATCGATGCCTACCCAGACGCCGGGCGCTACAGAGATATTTACGCATCTCGTGAGAGAAAAAATGGGCACCGAGCGCCTGCCAGATCGCTGCTAGCGTTGGACGAGGAGACGCTAACAGAGTCATTAAGGAAAAAAATCATTAATTTGTATTTTTAAGCGCCTGTGCAAGCGCTTTGCATTGGGCATGCCCTCATTCGCCATGTACTCCCTTCTTCCACTTATTTATGGCCTAATATATTTTTTAAGGTTAGCTTTGACCACCGATTAGCACAAAGATATATGACATGCATGCTACACAAAGCATACTATCGAATTCATATGTGAAAGAAGTTTCTAATGATATAATTTTTAATATCATACATCTCATAAGCTAATAATTTCATCATTGATCAAAAGCTACTTGAAAGACATATTAGACCCTATATATATGAAAGGGGGGAGTATGTATAACAGGGAGCGGATTTGTGGCACACGGGTCTCAAGGCACGCAGGTCCTCGTGCTTGCTTTTAATTTTTGCTTCCGATTTTCAAACTTTTGTATTTTTTAAACGAATGGTTCAAATTAAGTCATGTTTTCGTATGCATGTTCGTGACGAGGACTTTCAAATAAGACCCATTTTAAATTTGTATTGATGAATTTTAAAAATAAATGTGAAGTTTTAACTCTTAAAACTTAGTACGAGCGACCAATAAAGTCATAATTTTTAGGCCTACTACCGGCCAAAAAAATGTCTTAAAAAATATCTATGAAATTTAGTAAGAGCGAGTGAGAAAATCTTAAATTTCAGATGAAAACCCGTAAGTTTCAACGACTGACACTTAAAACTTATTGTGCCCTCATGCGCGATTCAACTACTTCGTGAATCGCGAGACAATCAAGCCGCCGAGCAGTGTTTGGCAGGTGCGTGCCCCTACGAATTTCCAATGTATAAGAGATTCATCACCAGTTGTTCTGACTGGTCTAGCTAGGCATTTTAGTTGTCTCAAAAGAATCCGACATTCTGGACCGAACATGGCGCTTATCTAGAAGTAAAATGAACGTGAACTCTCCATGAATGCAGAACCCCCCATGATACCTCGAGGCCAGTCTCAGCAGCGATGCCACTTGAGAGCCACACATGCATTAAGCAGCAGGCAATCAAACGAGGCCCCAAATGACAGGCTTGTCCGGGACTGATGGAACCCGATTAGCACTGACGTGACGCCCTCGCTATCTATATACCTAGATGGTGGATTAGAGGGCGAGATGGATCAACCGACCGGACATCGGCTGAGCGTCAGGGCTCATGCTGCTATATCGTCTCCGGGCGACCGGGCCAGGTGCAGCTCCCTTCCTGCGCCGCTTTCGGCGGCTGGGCGCCCGCAGTCGCGGTCCTTCCCCACGTAACGTAAGCGGCTGTTGCCACGGCCCCGGCGGTCGCGGGATGGAGAAGAGAACGAGGCCGGGCTGGCGAGCGAGCGGTGGTGACTTCGTGGGCGGGCTTGACAGGGATGGGGCGCGCCACGCCATGAATCCGCTCGTGTGTCGTGTCGCTAGGCCTCGGCACTAGTACTATAGTACGCTCCGGTGGCTGCTGTCGGTCTGGGTTTCTACGAATAGTGCAAGATGCATTCATCACCATGCATGCATGCGGGCTGCGGCATCGTTGTTGCGTGCGTGTACTGCTACTTAAGTTCGGTAGGGTATGGCGACCTTCGCCGTGGCTGCGGCTAACCAGGTTTTGGCTACGCAGGAAGTTGTTCATTCCGCTGTGGCCAACCAATCTCTACCTTCATCGTCCGTTTCGAAAGAAGAAAATTCTCTACCTCCATCGCTCCACACTTGCGTCTTTGATCGTTCGCCTCATGTCCTTGACGGACGTCGCCCTGGTCCACGGCGGCAAGCACCACGCCTGGCTCGTGGACGCAGAACATGCGCTTTCCAACAACCGATCGTACAACGCGTAGTCTACCTGATGGATGCACATACAGTGAAGAATGATTTGGAGGCTGCCGCTGGGAGAATTTGGAGGCAGGGCTGCCGTGTCACCCGTCCAAAGACGATGGAGGGAGGGCAAATTAGCCAACGGTTTAAAAATCTGGGTGCACACGGAGCGAATTTAACTGGTCAAATCTAGATGATTGACTTGGTTACGGCTAACTGATTATACCTACAAGATGACCGACTGGGTCACGTGGTTTTAACAAAAATTGAAGAGGTATCGTTTACATTCGTAGCATTCCAACCTAAGAGTACTTGTAGTAAACCATAAATATGTGAACCGATTTTTCATTCCAGCGTCGGCACCTAGTGACTATTTCGCCTAACACTCTCGACCCTCCTCCCCATCCATTTACCAATGAAGTAATGAGCAGTATATAATTGCACACAAGATCTACCAGTCGAAATATTGGTCAGACACAACAAAACTGCTTCAACATAAGACACAGGATGCGCCGAATCTCTTCTCGGCTCGGCATTGTCAAAATTGCATCTCTCCTTACGTTGAGCAAAGGTCCTATTGCTGAAGCTTCAGAACTGGAAAGGCGATAACGTCCCTTATGCTGGCAGAGTTTGTCAAAAGCATCACTAACCGGTCGATACCAAGACCCTATAAGTTGAAAGATTCCACACAAATTAGTACGTAATTCACGTGCATATAATAATGATGATTAAATAGCTCAGTGCAAACTTGTGACAGCCTATCAAAAAAAAACTGCACTTGCAGACAATTTAAGGATTATACCATTCCGGAAGCAGGTGGCATTCCATATTCCAGAGAAGTCAAGAAGTCTTCATCCAAGGAAACTTCATAGGAATACTCATCATCCCCCTTACTCTCGTCCAATTTGACCTTATCCATCGCAGCACGTTTAGCATTGTGCTGCTTTATTTGATTTTCAAAACGACTCCTCTGCGGCAGAAAATAAAGTGATAGTTACAGTCTAGCATACTTTGCCAAAGGATCTTTCATCAAGCCAATGTACAGTAAGATTTAGCTAAATCAAACATGTCTTGTCATTCAGGGGTCAGGGACAGAACTGTAATTTCCCCACATTTTCAGGTAAGGTGGGAGCTTTGGGAGGATGCCTTAGGCCTTGTACAATGAGAGGTGCTTAGAAAAATAAACCGAGTTTTTCTGAAGCATCGGTGCCTATTTCTACAGGAGAGACGCTTAGTTAAGCGTCTGCCCTGTACAAATAAGCACTGGTGCTTAAGAAAAGCCTGGTTTATTTTTCTAAGCACCTCCCATTGTACAAGGCCTTAGAGCCCTGTTTGGGTACATGGTGGTGCTTGTTGCAAGTTAACCAGCAACATTGGTTTGGCCTATGCCATCAAATTTGATAAACCTTCTAGTAAGGCCAAAAATAATAATAATAGCATCATACTTACATGCCAACACATTAAATTCTCACTGCAAATCAAGTATTTCCAGAAGTACGGCTCTTTAGTTTCACTCAAGGTCATTAGAAGTTTAGAACTGAAATTTTCTAATACCGATGCTCCCTTTTACATTATTACTCATGGTTCCCATAGCACAGTGAATATTTCTGGAATCTGTCTAGTGAAAATGATGCAAATAAATTACTGTGTTTACACATATAATCAGTTAATCACCACGGACCAAAACTTGAAATATTTCTAGCATAATTTGTCATGCACGCTAAGCGTTGATTATGCTAATGTGAAGTGCAGCTTTACATGGAAAATGTGATAATGGCACTCTGACATGCATTAAGAAAGCAAACAAATTCGCACCTGATCAATTGGGTCTGTGAGCTCAGAAAATGCATTTCCAATTTCACGGCCACATACAAAAAGTTCAAATCGTTCAGTAAGACCAGCATACCTACAATAAGAGAGAAGAGCTGTCATGATCATCAAATTACACAATATGAACAGTTCATATTGAAAGGTCATTTGTGTCCACAGTTCATATAGAAACCGGCCTTATTTGCCACTGTCCTATTAAATTTTTCTCTGTTGCCTCTGATATTTTCCAAATATTATTGTTACTTTCAAGTTAAGTCGTGGTTCTTTTGGAAACTCAGTTGATCTGTAACATTGTGGCAATGATTTTGGACAAAGATGTACTTCGACTATACTTGATTCGTAATGGATAAAGCTGTACTTCGACTATACTTGATTCTGCACGGTAGCATGTAATCTACTAATATTATCTGCACGGTAGCATGTAATCTACTAATATCAGGACAAAGCTGTACTTCAACTATACTGGATTCGTAATGGTATTTGTCCTGTCGGTCATTTGCATTACAAAAGGAGAAATTTCAGTGGATAATATTTAAAACGGGCAGCCCGGTGCATGTAGCTCCCGCATGCGCAAGGTCCGGGGAAGGGTCTGACCACTTTGGGTCTATAGTACGCAACCTTTCCCTACATTTCTGTAAGAGAATGTTTCCAGGAATTGAACCCGTGACCTCATGGTCACAAGGCAGCAGCTTTACCTCAGTGGATAATATTAAGTCGATAATAAAACAGGGAGACATATTACACTAAATCCCTAATAAAGCAAATGAGTACTTCCTTATAGCAATAATTTTGGAACACATAGTTTTTCCAAATTAACAGAATTACCTCCGATGTGGTTTCGCTAATGGTGATATCTCAACTGGGTAGTCAAGAACAAACGTTGGTTGAACAAGAGTTGATTCAACAACAGTCTCAAAGACCTGGCATATGATATAGAATTGCATAATCAACTCTCCAATAGCTCAATCAAGCAACTTTAAAGTTTAAACACTAATGAAATTATCACATCATATACTATACATTGAAAATTCTGCAGTTTCGAAGGGATATATTCTACTCAAATTGTAACTGAACATGCACTTACAGTTACTGCATGTTCCGGTTGAAGTATATGTGAATTTTCAAATCCCTTAACCTGTATCAGTTAAGTTCTTATGCATAAACTAACAAAAGTATATTTTATTAGTTATAAACTTCCTAGGATGTCATTTTTATTCAATTGTCTGTAGAAAGTAGATCCTTAAAAGAAAGATTGGTAATAGAATATAGGAAACAAAGACATACAGCTAACAGAAAGTTCAGTACTACCTATGTACCAAAATATAAGACGTTTCCTGCAAACTCTGCACTCCCAAACTAATATCCAACTTTCTTTTTGTAGGCTTACAATCTGATCCGACTCTGAATGCTTGTTCTGAACCAAACCCTGGAGTTGAGGTTTGACTAAAAGGGTTCTCAAAATGCCGTCTAAAATGAACTTTAACTCAGATTAAGAAGCCAAAATAGAAATTCTTCAGAAAGTTCTAATGCATCACCATAGTAAATTTTGAAACAGTTGTAGGAAACAGAATTTGAGAAATACCTCGTTGAGAACATGTCCAACAGATGAACAAGCTTGCAATGAAGTATTCTCACTGCTCTCTGTTTTGAACCCCAGCAGCCCTTTTGCAGCATTTTTAGCAGATTCAACATCTCCAAAGCTATTGAAGTCTACTCCTGTTGCTTCTTCGACAAGACGATGCATGGTTTCCCTTCTCCATGGTCTTTCCAGAGAGATTTCAGTTCCCTGCTTGATAGTAAATACCCAGTTCATGGAGTGAAAGCAATACAGATATAATAAGTATATATGTGTGCTTTAAGTATATGCGCTGATTGTGCATGTGTCCAGTGCCAATCTGCATAGGGTAATCCAGGTCAGTCCATAAGACCCAAAACAAGACTACTAGTAGAGCATCATTGATGGCAAGAATAACTGCCAATGAGTTCCGCTCAGAGAGAAATGACAACAAAAAACGAGGTTTAGTAAAGCAGTGATATGAGCAACAAATGTTGACATGATTTTGATGTGATACTTGACTTGACAATCCAAATTCACTCACATAATGCAGCACAATATATTCTCATACTATAGATAGACTTGAAACACATTACCTGGTAATCAATCTTAAGCTTTCCAGTCGTAGCCATAGCACATCGAGTTACAATTTCTTCAGCCAAATTCATCATGCTTTCATAGTCTGAATATGCTTCATACATCTAGCTTCCAAATATAAGGGAGCAAGTGAGACCTTATTTAAAGTAGCACATTCTGGAAGCAAAAAGGGAGGAAGAGAAAGGGGCATGGAAAATGGAAAGGTAGAGATAGAGCAATTAAGCTACAAGATAGCTCAAGCTCCCAAAAAAAGGAGAGCTAAACATGAGAGAAAAGGATTATTTACTTCAATGGTGGTAAATTCAGGATTATGACGAGTAGAGATGCCTTCATTTCGGAATATTCTCCCAATCTCATAAACTTTCTCGAGCCCTCCAACCTGCATTTGCCAATAGTACTCATAAACTCGTAAGTAAATAGAAGTTTCGTGCCGGGGCATGGCCTTTTGAAATTGTAAGAACACATGTTAGTTCCCCCCATAGGGAATGTTCCAACAGGGGAGAATATCTGGTGCTCAGGTGCTCCCGTGCGACCTCAGCCGTTGGATCTCGATCCATCGGACATCTCGGGAGCCCCTGGACCTGCGCGTCATTTAGTGATTTCTGGAGGGCCTTCTTGCCAAAAAATTGGAGCACCTCACATGTCCGCTGGATCAAAGATCCAACGGCCAAGCTCGCACGGGAGCACCTGAGCTTAGGTGCATACATTTTTTTAACCCCTTCAAAGACTTAGAAACAGATGAATGAAAATGTAAACACCAGTTGCATGGTGCAAAGTGCCAAACTAGAAATTTACTCCAAAAGTAACGCTCCAAGACAATTGTAGCTTACAACATATAATTTTTCTTCAACTTACATCTCGTGACTATTCCACAAACATATTGAGACAAATTCAATTTAACCAAGTCAAGAAATATGCACATAAACAATCTAGAAAATAAACTTACAAGCTTATTGGTAAACAATTACAGTATATTATTAAATTAACATGTTAAACTAGATCAAGTTGATCTAACAAGCATATAGAGGAACTTGCAGTAGTAAATTCACTCATTAAAATGGAAGCAATTGTATCGCAGGAAAGGACACTACTATAGATTAGTTTAAGGAAAAGCCAAACTTCCAAAAGGTAGAGGAAAAAAACGGCATTGTGACCTCACCAGCATTCTTTTCAAATGTAGCTCCGTTGCAATCCTCAAGTAAAGATCCCTTTGGAGGGAGTTATGGTGAGTTATAAAGGTCTTGCTTCAGCACCACCTGCTTCTCCCTATATTTTCCCGTTTCAAGAAAAAAGGTCAGAGAAGATTCTAAAAGTGAACATGGGCAGAAAAAAAAAGGTACAAAAGAACAAGATCATTTCTTAGTGCTATTATACTAGATTGTGCCCCCATTTGGCTTAGCTATATGCTGATATCATTAATGCATTATTAAAACCACAGCCGGAGGAGCCGGTAGGGCGAGGTCGGGTGTCCGCCCTACCTCGACTTGGCACAGAAATTTTTATACTAGTATACGCTGCGTTGATGCGTACGCATGCATCCAGACTCCAGTCGCATACATCGATGGATGGCTGAGAAGATGGATGGCTGAGAAGAAAAGAAAGAAAAGGGAGAGCGTAAGGTACAACCCAGCACAGCCCGGAAAATAAAGGCCCCCATCATGGAAGCATCTAGCCATCTACCGACCCACACACGGGAAGCGAACGTCCTCTACTCGCACACACCAGGCGCTCCAAACCTCCAACACGCCGCCGGCACTTCTCTGATTGGCTGCTCCCGTACTGCCGGCGGCTAGCGTCCCGTACTCCCCACAACTCCCTCTTGAGCCCGCCATCTTTCGTGAGTGCAGCGAGAGAACGTCACGGCCGCCGTTCATCGGCATGTGGCCACGTCGTTCCCTGCCTGGCTGCCCTAGTGCATGCAGTCCTAGTGTAATGTATGTATCTTCTATACCTAAATAGCTAGCCCCCACTAACTATTTCTCTCAACATGCAAGCATGCCACATCATCTCACAGCATGCATGAGAAAAGGCCCACCCCCACTACCATATGTCTCTCAACATGCAAGCATGCCACCTCATCATGAAACATGCATGAAAAAAAACCATCTCAACATGCAAAAATACATGAGAATTTTCATTCTATTATGCTATTTATTTAATGAACATTTTACAACTATATAGTAATGAAACATAATAATACATTTCTTCCATCTAAATAGCTAGCCCCACTAACTATTTCTCTCAACATGCAAGCATGCCACATCATCTCACAACATGCATGAGAAAAGGGCCACCCCCACTACCATATGTCTCTCAATATGCAAGCATGCCACTTCATCATGAAACATGCATGAAAAAAGACCCATTTCAGCATGCAAAAATACATGAGAATTTTCATTCTATTGTGTTATTTATTAATAGATATTTTACAACTATATAGTAATGAAACATAATAAACTATATGTATTTTCATTTTAGCTTTCTATAGTATTACTTCAAATATTCATGTTTCATACAATGAATTATGAATCACATTGAAATATGTTGCAAATATTCCCACAACAACGCATGGGATATCATCTAGTTTCTATATGTCCTGTAGAACTAAATTGAAACATTTTTATATCAAATTCATTTCATGTTAGTTTGTTAAGCATTGAACTTAAATTATTAAAAAATTAAGCTTTATTTTGTACGTGGTATTTTTTGGGAATGTTATTAAGTATTTCTCGAGTAGTTATAAGTACACCCTCCGATCCATATTAAAGCAGCAACAATTAACATGGATCGAAGAGAGTAGCAAAGTTATTTCATGTCGCTGACTTTTTTTGGCCGGGCCTTGCTTCATTCCTTACTCCGCCACGCGCACCACGTTAGCAACCGGCCGACCGTTCAACCCTAGCGCTAGTATCCATTGCAGGTGGCAGTGGGTTTTTGGGCCGGGCTTTGCTTCATTCCTAACTCCACCACGCACACCATGTTAGTGACCGGCCAACCCTAGTGCTAGTATCCATTGCAGGTGGCAGTGGTCGGGCAAACAACGGGAGCAGCGGAGGCTAGACAGGGCTCAGTCGTGGACGTAGATGTTTGCATAGGAGGAAGGTGAGCAACAACGGCGTGGTTGTGTTCCTGGTGGTCACTGTCGGGTGGCGTGACGTCACGGTGGTTGTTGGTGCAAGGTTCGCCCCACCTCAAAAAAAATCCGTCCTCCGCCACTGATTAAAACAGCATATTGGACATCACATAAACTATATGTTTTGTGGGCTTTTGACTTTACACTGTTTCTACTACCTCTGGGTCACAATGTAGGTCGTTCTTTATCAGTCTCCAAGGTGACACTTCGACCATCAACCATAAATACGTTGCTTCGAATAAACTAAATAAGCATTATGAAATTAAATTTCTGATGCCAATTACTGGAAAGCAACAATAATCTAGGTAGGATCAAGCAGAGATTATCCTGACAAGCTGATCGGGATCCAATATCCAGATGCTTGAAGCTAGTTGTCCCTATACAGACAAGTGTATATGCACTTCCAGTCCAACAAACCCAGAGAATGAATCTACGGTAGCCTTGTTAGGTAAGGTTATTGCTTTGGTATCTTAGCCCCAACACAACTAGTAAGACCTTGCCTGCTGCCGGCTTCACTCGCTCAAAAGTGGGATGGCTCTCTTATCATGTGTTATACTGCACTATTGTCTATCTAAGATCAAAAAGGTGTCAGAGAAGAATTCTCTCATTCGCAATCCGTGTTAAGGTAAACATGTTTTTGTCATGTACTCCCTCCGTTCCGAATGACCTGTCGGAGATATGAATGTATCTAGATGTATTTTAGTTCTAGATACATCCATTTCTGCGACGAGTAATTTAGAACGGAGGGAGTACAAGACAGTAAGTTGTAAGTATGCATGTCTGAGATGAAGTTAGAGGGGCATTACTCGTCTTCTTGCTCAAATGTAGGCCTGAGAATGGGTAGTGCAGCCCAACAGGCCCAGCCCAAAAGCCCGCCGCAGGGCCTGGATCCACGTTTTCCCCGAAGCAGGGCTCTTAAGCCCAAAATACTTAAAATGTAGTCTTTTATTAAACACACTGTGACGATACTGTTTATCCAAAAATGATTAAATCAATACTAAAGTTTTAATTGAAAATGCTACTGTTTACATGTGAATGCTAGGCTCAGGCTTGTCGTTTTGAGTTTGGGCGCAAAGCCTGCCCCAACCCGGAGTATTATCCCTAAGCCTGTAGCTCTAGGATCTGTACAGTATTTTTTGCTTCTTTTTCTTTTTCTTTTTCGCTTGCTGGCTTTGTAAGAATACCGCCATCTTTGGTGTTTTCTTCTAATAAAATGACAAACACTAACATGCCTGCTAGAGAAAAAAATATGTTGAGTAGAACAAATTTTAAGTGTTGGGCACGGACAAGTTTAAATCTTATCAGTATGTACTGTAAAATAGATATAAAACAAAATTAGCCCTTTTAGAAAGGGATTTGTCTGAAATAGAATTATTAGAAGCGTAACATACTAACATGCAAGGTTGGCAAAATAGTTTTGTGCAACAGCATGACCACCACCAAGTAAACTAAACTATGAGTTATACATATGGTAATCCTATACACAAGGTTAACAAGATTAAAGATTGAACATCTAGATTCAAGTTCAGAAAACAGACTAGATATGCAGTTGAACTGTAAAAACCAAACCAGGGACTTCATCGGCTCTGTTTCTTTAAACCGACAAAGAACACTTGGCTAGTTGGTTACAGACTACACCTATTTTCTATATAAGAATAAGCAGCAACTTAAATTTAACATATATGACCTCATCAATGCCCTCTTATCAAGCTAAAATCGGAAATTACATCAATGATTAATCCTGCAGAGTGATAATTTAAAGAATATACAGAAACCAAACCTGTAGAACTGGCGTTTCAACTTCAATGAACCCAAATGATTCCATTGTTTTGCGGATTTCAGAAACAACCTATGAGAAATGAAAATAGCTAAGACAACAATAGAAGGTAACTTTCACAAATGATGCATGCCACTGCCTGTCCGTCATATTCATCAAACTGGGTACTTTTGGATGAACTAAGGATGTGATCTTACTATCCAACATAATACAAATGACAGGACTCTGTTTGGTGTTCCACAATCTACCTCCGTTTCCCTAAGGAAAATATGTTTCTATGTACAACAGTATTCAGTACCTTCGCTCTTGTTCGAAACACATCAGCAACCTCAGGATTTGCAATCATGTCAATGTACCTGACATGAATTTTGGAATATATGAATAATAGTTGTCATGGCTCATAGATACTAAAACAAAAATTGTAAAGACATAACAAGGTAAGTAAATCACATTTAATCAAATAAACGTGACATGAATCTAGAATGCTAGGATCCAGTTTTCAATTTAAACAGCATGCATTATTGCAGCAGGGGGCAGACAAATGTAAGTAATAGATTAGCAAAAAGGACCACTGAACCATTTATGCCATTGTAATAGGATGTGATCGATAGTGAGTATCTGTAAATTGTAATATACTAAAAATGACTGATATAATTTATGTATATCATTGGAGAACATTTGTCATATTAATGTTTCACCGGATACTAGTGTGCTAACTGAAGCAGGAACATGAATGTCATGAATTCTCCAATTAGAAATACATATGAAGCAAAACAAAAGATGCCTAACATCTGTCAAACCAAAGAAAATACATTAAGACCCAACCCCATTGATAGCAGCCAAATGGTTTGTATGAAGATGGCACATAGCATAGTATTAAATGTGTATTCAGGAACAAAAGGACATAATATTAAGCAAAAGAAAAGCTAACCTTTGGCGATACCGCTTGTCCACATCTGTCAAGCCATGATACTTATCTGGTAGCGGGAGTAAGGATTTTGTAAGGATTTCGAAAAAGCTGACATAAACAGATAGTTCCCCTGCAGTGAAATCCATCATGTCAAATACAAGTGCAGGTTAATAAAAGAACTATAGTGAATATCGAGCTATTGAAATGCATGCTAGATTACTAGCACATCAAAAAACGTAAATTAGTACCAATCTTGAACAAGGGGGATGTTCAGAGTCGTACTAATTACCGTGGAATTAAGCTGATGAGCCATACAATGAAGCTATGTGAGAGAGTCATTGAGCACCGCTTATGAAGTATGACAAGCATGACCAAAAATCAGTTTGGTTTCATGCCTGGGAGGTCGACCATGGAAGCCATTTTCTTGGTATGACAACTCATGGAGAGATACAGGGAGCAAAAGAAGGACCTGCGTATGGTGTTCATTGACTTGGAGAAGGCCTACGATAAGATACCGCGGAAAGTCATGTGGTGGGCCTTGGAGAAACACAAAGTCCCAGCAAAGTACATTACCCTCATCAAGGACATGTACGATAATGTTGTGACAAGTGTTCGAACAAGTGATGTCGACACTGATGACTTCCCGATTAAAATAGGACTGCACCAGGGGTCAGCTTTGAGCCCCCATCTTTTCGCTCTGGTGATGGATGAGGTCACAAGGGATATACAAGGAGATATGTCATGGTGTATGCTCTTTGCGGATGATGTGGTGCTAGTCGATGATAGTCGGACGGGGGTCAATAGGAAGTTAGAGCTATGGAGACAAACCTTGGAATCCAAAGGTTTTAGACTTAGTAGAACTAAAACCGAGTACATGAGGTGTGGTTTCAGTACTACTAGGGATGAGGAGGAGGAGGTTAGCCTTGATGGGCAGGTGGTGCCTCAGAAGGACACCTTTATATATTTGGGGTCTATGCTGCAGGGATGGGGATATCGATGAAGATGTGAATCATCGAATCAAAGCCGGATGGATGAAGTGCCGCCAAGCTTCTGGGATTCTCTGTGACAAGAGAGTGCCACAAAAGCTAAAAGACAAGTTCTATAGGACTGAGGTTCGACCCGCAATGTTGTATGGCGCTGAGTGTTTGCCGACTAAAAGGCAACATGTTCAACAGTTAGGTGTGGCGGAGATGCGCATGTTGAGATGGATGTGTGGCCACACAAGGACCGAGTCTGGAATGATGATATACGGGATAGAGTTGGGGTAGCGCGGATTGAAGAGAAGCTTGTCCAACATCGTCTGAGATGGTTTGGGCATATTCAGAGCAGGCCTCCCAGAAGCGCCAGTGCATAGCGGACGGCTAAAGCATGCCGATAATGTCAAGAGAGGTCGGGGTAGACCGAACTTGACATGGGAGGAGTACGTAAAGAGGGATCTGAAGGACTGGAGTATCACCAGAGAACTAACCATGGACAGGGGTGTGTGGAAGCTTGCTATCCATGTGCCAGAACCATGAGTTGGTTGCGAGATCTTATGGGTTTCACCTCTAGCCTACCCCAACTTGTTTGGGACTAAAGGCTTTGTTGTTGTTGTATATAAAGTGGCATGAACTGAACTCGTTTACCCCAGGTAATAATATTGAGCTGCCATAATATATAAACTTTAAGAACTGCGCATCCTTCAGTTGGCTAGAGGCACGAAAAGCGCACGCCACCCACTCAGGTTCAAGGCTTGGCCTCCACGGGGTGTGCTCATGGTAGTTTCTTCTAGTTAAAAATGCAACGGGTGATAGTGCCTGTTAGTCGACTTTTTTTATGTACATAAACTTTAGACATTCACAAGGATTTTGTGCTGCTCTCAAAGTTCAAAAAGGCGCTGGGCGTTACTTATGCGTTTTGGGACCTACTTGCGCACAACCCGCTTATGCGTTGCCTAGGCACGCCTAGGGCCTAGACGTTTCCACTGTGGCACGAAGAAATAAGGTAGATGGGTTGACCTGGTCCATTAAACCACTGGCCCATCTATCCCATTCTCCTACTAAAGCCACCCATACGTGCACAGTCGACGGAAAATTTGGGATCCTCCTCACGCCGCCTTTTTCCTTCCTCTCTCCCTTGCTGCACATGGGAACCAGTCACCCAGTGAAGCTCAATTTCTCGCCGGATATGTTTGATCCCTCACCGGAATCAGTCGATTTCTCACCGGAGATGCTCGATCCCTCGCCGCAATCAGTCGATTTGTCACTGGATTGGTTGAATCCTTGTCGGGAAGGTCAAATCCTGGCCGGGGAGATTGATTCCCTGCCTGAGAAACACGATTTCTTGCCGGAGGACCTCGCCGGGCGCTTTCCTGAGCGCCTAGGGCCAAAGCGAGATGCTATGCCAACGCCCAGAGCTTAAGCGCGCCTAGTAGCGCCTTTTTGAACAGTGGCTGCTCTAATGCTATAACCAGACCTACTAACACATGTCCTTGGTAACTTTGCAGCATTCTGCTATGTAACTCATTTTTGCCTTTCTTAACATCCCTCACCCAATTTTGTTGTATTTTCCGGAATAGCAAAGTGGGTTGGTTACTTGGTTTGCTTAGTTTAAATTTAAATAGAGAATAATCAGATGGTTATCTGAATAAAAACAAGTCACCTGTGTTTGCATAAAGGTGACTTTTAGACAGGAAAAAACAAGGCACTTCAATAGTGAAACAACCTAACATGCTAAGTTGAGATTTCAACTTATTTCAGACGGACAAATTTTAGAATTATGTGACGAGGTGACTCTGCAATTTTAGTTGCCGTGTGTGGAGTTATTTGCAAATTGACTGATCTGGAGGTAGCAACATGCACATATTGCTTGGGCGGCAAGGGAGGGATTTGGGGGGCCTTTCTTCTCTGAGGTTGTGTTTCTAGCTTGCTGCCAGGCTTCAGCATAATGGCAAGGTTTTTATTTCATGAACCCTCTTTTACAGCATGGCGCTGTAACTTTGTTCATGGTATCTCTCTGCTAGCTCATAGGGTTAAGATCAAGCATAGAGATAGGTTGATATGCTGGACCTCTTTCCTACCACCCTAGGTTGGCTTCTTTGCATATTCTGACCCTTTAACTCTTGCAGATATTTTCTCTTAATATATTGGAATCGTGGGATTTTTCCTCACAGTACGCGATAAAAAAACAGACAGATACATAAAAGTCAATATTATGCTGCAAACTGAAGTCAGATGATGAAAAGTGAACTCGTTAATGCTGCCACTAAGAAGTTTAATGCATTGGTCATAGGCCGAGTTCACTGAGATTTGTTCATATGTGAGGCTTACAGTTCAATTTGACACCAACAGAGAACAGGAAAAGAAAACTATGCCATATAACAGTTGAGTGCAATGTTAGGTTTGGAAAAATGCATGGAGCCTATTCCTGGATGTGAATTTTCTGTGCAAGTTTAGGCTTGGTAATGTGCAACACGGTCGATCATGATTTAACTCATTCTCAGTCGACTGACAAATAGAAAATCCCAAATATAATAGTCAGTATTCACACATCAGTATAAGGATTATTAGTACTAAACCTTTTTCTGTCTTCTTTATGGACCCACTTGCACCTAAGATATCGCCAACATCAATAAATGCCTTCAGTTGCTCAAACTGCTCCTCCGTAAGGCTGTCTTTCTCACAGTAAAGCTAACAATTGCCAAAAGGGAAGTTTTAAAATGTATATCACACAAAATCTCTTCAACAATTAAATGAATAACCACCAAAGTTTTAGTAGCTACTAGCCACAAGAAATACAAATAGCAAACTGCAGAACATGATCTAGTAGACTTCATCTGCATTGGGAAGAAGCCAAACTCCAATGGAAACAATAGTCACAACATACAATGTCACCTGATGGCCTTTTACTAATGGATCCCATACTGAGCCAACAAGAATATTAAAGATTGCTCAACAAATCCACGCGGTACATGATTAAGAGTGTTTAGTGCAATCTTAGGCTTACCTACCAGGCAGACTAACATTGACAAGTTAAGAACATACAAACAGAATTTGAATTGGATGGTGAAACAACTTTGCATCCATCATAAGCTGCATCAGAATGTGCTCATATTTAATAAGAATCAGATGTTTAATCAATACAAATTTCTCGCATCAAATACTGATTCATTTTGTTTGAATTCAGGCATTCACATGCCTCACACATCTAGATAATATGCAAAAATGGAGCACAAAAACATTGACATATATTAAGAAGAGTAAATAGTACGTGACACTAAGTTCGGAGCTTCTTGAGACAACTACTCCCTCCGTAAAGAAATATAAGAGCGTTTAGATCACTACTTTAGTGATCTAAACCCTCTTATATTTGTTTACTGAGGGAGTACTATTTGAAAGTAAACAAATCATTGTATTTGACCGCCACTTGGTTTGTTGCCAAACTATTGTACAGCTCACTTTTCAGCGGCTCAGAAGCTGAATTTCCAGAGTTTTGACCAAACTTTGCTAACTCATAGGGCAACCAATTTTAATATTTGCAATGACATGTTTAGCCAGTTTCAACTACAAGCTCAGGCAGAAAACATATTGCTATTGGGAAATTATAAAGCAACAATCCTTGTCTGATTCACACAAGTAATTTGACTGGCAATAGATGGCAAATCATTTGAAGAACGAACCTGAATAGTTCCGGAGTCGTCTCTTATGGTCATGAAAACAAGCTTTCCAAATGCTCTTCGGGCAACGATCCTACCAGCAATGGAAACCGACGCCTCGGTGCAGACTTCACCATTCTCGAGATGGGTGTACCTCTCCTGAAGCTCCTTGGTCGTGTGAGTCCTGTCCCACTTGTACGCGTACGGTTCGTAACCCTTCCCTCTTAGCTCCTCGACCTAGCAAGCCAAACAAGCTACTGATCTCGAGCAGATTCACGGCAGTATCGGCCACAGATTGTGGGGAGTATAATGGGGCGCCCAACAGCGTTCAAGCAGGGACGTAGCAAGTTGCGGCTGACGAAGAGCTGACCTTTTTTAGGCGAATGGCGCGGATAGAGTCGCGGTCGGAGGTGGAGGATGAGGAGGCGCTGCGGCGGCGCCGGTCCTGCGGCGGCTTCGTGGTGGCGGCAGCGGCCGGGGAGCAGCAGCGGATGTGGAAACGGTGGGCCCTCCCGGCCGAGGCGGCGGCGGCGCGGGAGGCCGCGAAGCCGAGGAGATTGAAGGAAGCCCTCCATACCCGCAGCGCCTCCATTAGTCGCGTATCCGAGCAGGTGGATGCGTTCGTTATCTTCGAATTTCGAGGCGTTTTGGTGGTTTTGCAAGAAGGCTGTACGCCCCTGATTTCTCTAGCACCTCGTTTCCATAATTTTTTTAATTGGATTATAAATCTAAGTTTAATAGAATTTGAGTTTTTTCTTAAAGATTTTAATTCAAATATTTATGTTTTGGTGTCGAGCACAAATGCAAGTTACTCATTCTGTACAAATTCAAACTTCACGTTCACACTTAAAAATCCAGAATCAATTGAGATTTGTCCAACATTTTCTATGTGCCAGGAAGCTGTTTTGAGCTTAACGGCAGACCACATAGTTTAAGTATGTCGTGTGTGGACTTTCATAAAACTTTGATATTTAAAATTCAATCCCACACTATATTTTTCATGTGATTATTTGAAACTTTACGGGTATTGTCCATGTGTTGAGGGAAATGTTGATTATTGGCGGGTCAAATCGTGGAAGTAAGTCCCACATACTTATACAAATGACTTTTCACAAAGAAAATGATATTTTCACTTTGAACCACGTCCTCACATTATAAAAAATTAACAAAAAAAGATTCAAAACTTTATGGGTGTAGCTCGCGTCTCGAGGAGCGACATTTGGCGTACTAGCTGGTTAATTCGTGCAGGTGAGTCACATACTTGTACACATGCTCTTTCACAAAACTTTGATATTTAAGTTTTCAACAATTATTTTATGAAATTAACTCAAACTTCCGTGGATGACTTAATTCATGGAGGCATAAATTTTGTGTAGTTTGGTGAGTCCATATATGTTCTTGTAAGTCCCATGAATTTATGGAACCCATGAATACATTTGATTCTTTCCCGATAGTAAAGAATTGGTTTGGTCATATTCTAACTCGCTAGAATTGAGTTTGGAATTTATAACTCCTATTTTTATGACAATGAAGCTCTCGTGTTTCTATAATCTAATTAGAACTCTTTCTAATTCTTGAATTCCAGGCACAGTTCATGGAAGCCAGACGAGGTATACATGAACTAGCAAGGAAAATCAAACATAACTTTGACATATGAATTATTTTAGAGAATGTTTTCCTTGACTGTCTAAAAAGTTGTCTAGGTCACTGTTTAGCCTTTGATTAACTTCAACATTCCCATCTTATGGTCCCACCTCACTCAAGAAACGAAGAACTAATAAGTGCACTAATATTACATCAATATTCCATACCTTCGAGAGTTCAATTTTGGACTAACTAATGTAACATTTTAGGTTACCAAGATTTATAAAAAAAACCGGGCAACTGAAAACTAGCAAAAATGAGTATTTTACATGACATCTTTTGTCTAGATTATTCCTGTTTGTAGTAAATATAATGTTTTTTAATAACTTGTTGAAGAAAGGTTGCATTCTAGAAAAGACATGAAGCTGCCATAGGACTAGGGATCAACTTTAGAGAATTACACCCGCTAAACAGCAACTGATTCCTCAGTCTTTCAATTCTCAGATTCATTGTTATGGTTGTCGTTAGAGGGGTAGATCCTTTATTTGTATCCCACACACAGTTTACCCTGGTTCGGGCCTCCGAAGAGTAATATCCTACATCCTGCTTTGTCTTGGTATTTGTGTGGAACGGTTCCTAGTGCTAGGACACACTCTTCTTCTTTTGGAGGAAGTGGAGGAAGCAGATGAAGAACATGCCCTTCATGAGTTGGCAATGGTGGTCCGCCAATGGCGATCTAGGGATTCACGATAACAAGATAATGGGGATAATCCATTAGTTGATGGGTTAGATGCTCCTGGGCCATCACATACTAAATGAGATTGGCCAATGTTGGGTCTCTTTCTATATGTTTACAATGGAAGTAGCTTCTGCCCCGAATGTTGCGCAGCTCGGGAAGTAGCAGTACTTCCTTTCGCTGGCACATGGTTCTAAGAATCGAAGGCGGGTAATTGCTTCATGAGCAGCCACCATTCCTGAAGTTGGCATGAATCTCCCGATGAAGACAACATACGGAGGGCCTTGATTTAAATCCTCTGGTGGGATTTGCACAACTGCCCAGTACTTCAGGGAATCATAGGTGATCCTCAATTCGTACAACTCATACTGGGGGTGGGTGGCTGGAAGCAAGGGTATTGCGGGTGAAATCCCACAAAACCTTAACAAAACTACCAGGTCTTGCATCAGGAGTTCTCAGGTAGGATCCGGGGTGGGACATGAAATGGTTGAGTGATGGAGACGGTGCTCAAGTTTGATGGATGTCGGGATTGGGCACGGGAGTGGCCTCTTATAGAGTGCCTAGGTTAGGAAACATGATGTGGCGCCGGTACCACTTGGGTATCTGCTCCGTTGCAGGGTTGTCTGAGTCAAAGTCTCAGATCTCAATCCCCAAAAGTGACGCATTACTATGGTTGTCGGTTAGGGTGGTTTTGGCAGTTACGCCCAGAATTTATCCTGCAACCATATGTCAAGCAATTTACGTTGGGTCACGCATAGTACCATTTAAAACAATGGCATACGAGCAGTTTGCAAGTTAATATGGCCTCCTATTACAACTTCGAGGATACGGAAATACAAGATTATAGGGTAAACATGTTACTAAGGCTCGATAACTACTCTGGTGGGCTCAGTCCACTTCGTTGACATCCAGTCGGGCGCCTCTTGCAGACGTCGAGGCTTCTCCGTGTGCTTCAATGTCGGAGTTGGTCGGGGTAGTATGGGGAGCTACAGGGCTGGGATAGCGATGGTGCCCCTCGCGAGGTGTCGTGGCCACAGTCTCATTGGAGTAGGTCTCCAAGAGGCGACAGAGTTCCCCTGGAGAAGCGAATGCATTGCCCAGGCGGGAAAAAGGGACAGACCTCGAGGGCTCGACTGGTCTCTCGAACAGCACTATCGGGGTGTCGGTGGCGGATGCAGCTTCACTTCTTACCGGGGTCAGGAGAGCAAGTGTCCTGCAGGTCGCAATCAGATCATTTGTGACCTAATCGAAGAGTGCCTCTTGCACTCTCAAGTAGCACACCAGATGCACTAGAGCAGGGTTCGACTCTTGGTCTCCGTTAGCGACTTGGTGCCGGGCTACCATAGCCATCTCGACTAGGGTAGTAGAAGAAAGGGCGGATGTTAACCCTTGGCGATCGATGCCGGAGTTGAACTACAGCCTCTCGGGTTGCAAGCTCGATGGCTTAGGGCTCATCGGAAGTCATCCTTCCGGTGAACCGGTAGGGGCGTTCTGATGTGGTACCCCTCTAGTAGATGTGCACCGTTGCCTAGAAGTGATGGATGGCATCGCTCATGTGCTCCTGGTACACCACATATTCCGGGGGTTCTTCTATGCCAAATGCACGATGGTAAGATTGGCGAGGATGGATACAAAGTCTCCTAGCTCAGCTGCGGTGGTATCGTTGAGACCGATGGAACCAGACATCTTGGTGGTTTGGACATCAGGTTGAGAATGAAGGTTGTGGTGTGCTGAGTTGAGGCAAGGCTTCCTTTATAAGCTAGCGGAATCTTCCATCATAGGCTTGTGGATGGGACAACTCAGGTGTCTGCCAAGGCACACGGCCTATGGGCTAAGTGGATAGGTTGGGCACCGTCTGTCAAAGAGATGTCGGTTGGCCACCGTGCAGGCTATCGGATAGGATGGGCTTGACTGTGGACAGGGAAGGATGTGGAAGGTGTGAAATCCTAGGGATAGCGGCTAGGCTAAGATAGGATTAGCCAACGGTCAACCTGGCTCTGATACGAAGGTTGTCAGGGCCGATTTTTCGGGACATAAAATATCAACAAATGACCCTCGTGTCCTCACCAGCCCCAAGATCTTTGTTCGCTGGTGGACACCTCCTTGATATACAATTCCAAGCAGTTACAAGAATTGGATACAAGACCGGGATGGTCTAATGAGTACATCGATGATTTCTAACGGCGGATGGCGGAAGCGACTTGTGGATCTCCAACGCTGGTGGGGTTCCATTCCCACAGGAACAACTAACCTAGATAATTCCTATCTCACATGGCTGCTATCTCCGATTCCTATGCTGTGGGATGTCTTTGTAGCGCTCTTCTCCGAATCATGATTTTGCCAAGACAATAGCTAGGGACAAGCCAGTGAGTACGTTCGAATGTACTCGCAAACATCATGAACAAAAGATATAATAGAAGCAGGCAAAATGCATTCAATTAATTTTAAGTATATTCTACCATGTCGTGATAGGAATTATTGCAATTATGTGGAGTATTATATTTGCACAATTAATAAAGTTTTGTCAACTAATATCCGCAAGGTATAAGTAAATCATAATGTTGCACAAAAATTTAAATTCGGGTCATAGGAGGTAGAACCGCCCGGAGAGAACCCAAGAGAAAAATATAAAAGAATGCCACAGTTGGCGTCTTCGTGACGCCACACAAAGGGCTTTAATCCAAATAAAATCAAGGCAAGGGAATTCTAGGAGGTAGACCCGTCATGTGAATCCATAAAGAAAATAATATACGAGCCAATGGGGTGTCTAAAGCGACACGTCGAAATGTCTTGAAAATAAATGCCATAGTCAGGTGTGTGAAACGACGCCTCATAAAGGGCTTTCAATGAAAAATAAAATAAAGCATAGAAGTATCGACCAGAGCACAAGGGTTAGCTCATAACAATATTAGTGATAATAATCATCCATCATAAATCATAATCAATTTTTAATTTAGTTATTTCCCTCCAAAGACCTACACTTGACCCAACCCAGGTTGTAGCCCTTAATCGCGGACACAGCTATTCGGATAGGCTTTATATTCTGTAGAGGTTGTACTCTTTACCCACAAGTAAATGATTTCTTCAGTCAACACCGAGACGTTGACTAATTCCAATTACGGTCTTTGGATTGTAAACACACCTAACCAGCACACACCAGCTTAACTTTCCTGATGCCAAGAATCACCCAGGGCATCCCTCAAGGAAAACTCTAAAGTGGGGAGACTCCAATCCCGAATAGCATGGGATCACAATTTATATCACGCGCAATAACAAGGGGTGCCCCCCTCTCGGCCTTAGCCGGACACACCCATGCCCCCCTGACCAAGTGGCATGCCTACCAGAGGCCTTTTGTATCTTCCACTATGGCCTCTCTGCATGGTGTGTGCAGGAAAGGGGTTAACAACTTACTGAAACATACCCTACCTATGGCAGGGACAAGTGGCAACACAAATCAAGTATGGGGGTTACCGGAACAAGACTCGATCTACGGTCGACTCAGGAGGTTTATATTTCCTGCGGCGGTTAGCACAGTATATTATCATTAGCAGTACCAACAGGGTCACAACCCAGCATGTCCCAACATGCCATCATCGGTCATTCTCGTCACAACGAGATTCTTATCTCACAATCACTTTTACTAGTGGCAGATTCTTTCCTGCATTTAGTTAGAATAGGCATCGACATGTGTCGCACAAATGTTTCATGTTTAGGTGAAATCAAATACTGGCAAGGAATCACATATGCATGATCATCTATATGCAATTTCATATGAGGTAACATAACATGTTTCAAATATTCTAGCGAGCAATCAACCAAGCAATCATCATATCAAGTGTTCAAAATGCTTGCCTTGGGTGTGTAGCAATGTTGATTCACTCCAAAATATTGCAAATATAACATAATTTCAACAGTGTAAAGTTTGGAAAATTTTGAAAAAATACTAAAATAAACTAGACGAAAAATTAGGAATGACAGAAAAACAATCAATTCATTTGGGGTTGTGTATAAAAAGTTAGAGGCACTCAAAGTTAGGGTCAAATCTGATTTTTAATCAAAACATAAAAAGAAAACGTTTTGGACGAAAATACGTGTTCTGGAAGAGAAAACGTACTCAGAGGAATGCCCTTCCACTTAGGGACGGCTCGGGGTGGTCTGGGTCACTGACAGTGGGCCCCCCATGGTCCACTAGTAAGGTTTGACCGGTCCATGTCGCGCCACGCGTGGAAATAGGGAAGGGGGCGGCTATCGCCGGCGAACGACGGTGACCCACGGGAAGCTGAGCACATGGGCGTGCTCAGTTGGTCGAGGCGATCCTCTGGGTACCCATCTTGGCCTCCAGGGTGGACGGAGTCGCCTGCGGCGAGCTCTCCCAAGAATCTACGACGGGGACGAAATGGGGCTTTGGACACGGTTGATCTCAGGTGAGACTGAGAGGTGGGATGGAGTCGTGGGGTAAGACGAAGTTGTGCTGAAGAGAATGAAGCGGGGGAAGCTTTGGTGGCATTGGAATCATCGATACAGTGGCAGCGGTCGTGGCTGCTGGAGGTGAGGGAGATGATACGTCTCCGTCGTATCTACTTTTCCAAACACTTTTGCCCTTGTTTTGGACTCTAACTTGCATGATTTGAATGGAACTAACACGGACTGGCGTTGTTTTCAGCAGACTTTCCATGGTGTTATTTATGTGCAGAAACAAAAGTTCTTGGAATGTCCTGAAACTCTGTGACGCCCCCGATTTAATCGTACACTAATCACGCACGCAAATGTGTACGATCAAGATCAGGGACTCACGGGAAGATATCACAACACAACTCTAAAACATAAATAAGTCATACAAGCATCATAATACAAGCCAGGGGCCTCGAGGGCTCGAATACAAGTGCTCGATCACAGACGAAGTCGGAAGCAACAATATCTGAGTACGGACATAAGTTAAACAAGTTTGCCTTAAGAAGGCTAGCACAAATGGGATACAATTGAAAGAGGCGCAGGCCTCCTGCCTGGGATCCTCCTAACTACTCGGTCGTCGCCGGGCTGCACGTAGTAGGGCACCTCCAGTGTAGTAGTCGCCATCGACGGTGGCGTCGCTCTGGGCTCCATCGTGCAGTCGCAAAGAACCGGGTAAAGAAAGGGGAAAAAGGGGAACAAGGCAACCGTGAGTACTCATCCAAAGTACTGCAAGCAAGGAGCTACACTACATATGCATGGATATATGTGTAAAGGGCCATATCGGTGGGTGAGCTGCAGAATGCCGAATAAGAGGGGATAGCTAATCACGTCGAAGACTACGCTCGGCAGCCTCCGCCTTGCAAAGATGTAGAAGAGAGCGGTCAAGTCCTCCAAGTAGCATCGTAGCATAATCCTACCCGGCGATCCCCTCATCGTATCCCTGAGAGAGAGCGACCACCGGGTTGTATCTGACACTTGGAAGGGTGTGTTTTATTAAGTATCCGGTTCTAGTTGTCATAAGGTCAAGGTACAACTCCAAGTCGTCACATTATCAAGATCACGGCTATTCGAATAGATTAACTTCCCTGCAGGGTGCACCACATAACCCAACACGCTTGATCCCATTTGGCGGACACACTTTTACGGGTCATGCCCGTCATGGAAGATCAACATGTCGCAGCCCGACCTAGGCCAACAGAAGCGGTCCAAAGACGCCGGTCTAAACCTAAGCGCCAGTGGGTCCGGGCCCATCGCCTCTTAGCACACCAAGACGCTATAACGCCGGCGAAGCGTACCTAGCAACCTCCATTACAAAGGAAGTCACGTTACGCGGTCCAATCTGGCGCTGCTTCGATCGCCGCCGACGTCACGAAGGCTTACCGATACCACGACGCCGAGATACCCATAACTACTCTCGCGTAGATGGTTAGTGCGTATAGACCAAATGGCGGACTCGGATCAAATACCCGGATCTCGTTAAGCGTGTTAAGTATCCATGACGCCGACCAGGCCAGGCCCACCTCTCTCCTAGGTGGTCTCAACCTGCCACAATAAACCGCCCTAAAGTAACGATCGGGGGCCGTCGGAACCCAGGCCCACCTCTCTGGGATGGAGCCACCGTCCTTTCGGCCCCCCATCTCCTGGACGATATCACGAGTAATGTAACGTTGTAAGGTATATAGTATATGCCCGTGATCACCTCTGAAGTGATCACAGCCCAAAGAGTATAGCATGGCAGACGGACAAGAGTGTAGGGCCACCGATGAAACACTAGCATCCTATACTAAGCAAGAGGATAGCGAGATAAAGGTAACAACAAGAGTAGCAAGGACAAAGGCTATGCAAAGAAGATAGGATTAATCGAAAACAGTAACATGCTACACTACTCTAATGCAAGAAGTATAGAGAAGAGTAGGCGATATCTGGTGATCAAAGGGAGGGCTTGCGTGGTTGCTCACGGCAAGAGAGAGGGTCACAACTCCGTAGTCGAACCGGGCAAAGCAGCGTCGGCCTCGTAGTCTCTAGGAGATAAGAGGGGGAAGGAACAATAAATACCATGCAAACATAAACACGACGATGCGTGACGCGACAATGAGCGGTGCTAGGTGTGCCCTAACATGGTATGAGGTGGTACCGGTTAAGGGGGGAAACATCCGGGAAGTACTCCCGGTGTTTCGCGTTTTCGGGCAGAGGAGCCGGAGGAGGAAAGTTGCGAGTTCGATAGGTTAGGGATGTGTGGCGGACGAACAGGCTGCGTATCCGGATTCGTCTCGTCGTTCTGAGCAACTTTCATGTTGAAAATATTTTAATCCGAGTTACAGATTAAAAGATATGATTTTCTAAAGATTTTATTAATTTCTGGAATTTAATTAATTATTTAAATCCAACATTATCCAGAATAGTAAATGATGACGTCAGCATGACATCACAGTGATGTCAGCAGTCAACGTTGACCATTGACCTTGTCAACCTAACGTGTGGGTCCAGTGGGACCCACCTGTCATTCTCTATTTAGGTTAATTAGGGTTTAGGTTAATTAGTTAGCTTAATTAACTGTTTAGTTTAATTAATCAGAATTAATTAAGTCTATTAATTAGTTAATTAATTAATTATTTAATTAATTTCATTATTATTTATTATTATTTTTATTTTTAATTCCTCTCTTTCTTTTATTTAAACGTTATGGGGCGTGGGGCCCCTTTAGTCGCTGGGCTCTGACAGGCCACAGATTCGGCATCGGGCCGGTATGCGGCACGCGGTTACGGGCGCAGTACCGCCCGATTGGGCAATGCCCAGACGACAGGGGAGGCGCCGCCACGGCACAAGCCCGGACGCGGCGTCGCTGGCGAAAGCACGGCGCGTGAGCTCAAAGACGGGCGACGGGCGAGTGTGCACGTGCATAGGGCACGGCCGGGCGTGAGGAGCGGGTCGAGCAAAGTGCGGGTCAAGGACGTAGCTCAAGCGGGCGGCAAGCGAGGGCCGCATGGTCGCGAAACGCTGGGCGAAGCGTGGACGCCGACGACGCGGTCGTGGATCGGGCGCGAGGCGGGGCAACTGGGTTGTGGTGGCGCGTCCGATGGGTACGACCGGACGGGCAGCCAGGGGAGGTCGATGGCGCGCGGCGCGGACGGCGCTGTCGACGGCGAGCGGAATGGGGGAATGGCGAGGGGGAAGGCCCGGGGCCTCACCGGGGCTGTAGGGTCCGGCGATGGGCGTGGGGAGGATGCCGGGACGACGGCGGAGAGGAGAAGCAAGCCGTGGGGAAGAGGCGTCGGCGAGATCCAAAGCGGCTCCGGCATGGTGGCGGCAACGTCGGTGAAAGGGGGTCGGGCCCTTCGCCCGATCCAGACGGGGAAGGGGAGAGAGGCGTGCGGGAGGGAGCGAGTGGGGGGGGGGCGAGTGGGTGGCGGCTAGGGTTGGCCTGGGGGGAGTGGGGGGTTAAGCCGGCGGGGTGGGCCGGCTGGGCCAGGTGGGCTGGCCGGTTGGGCCTTGGCTTGTCGGGTCAAGCCAAAGGTGGGGGGTTTCTCTTTCTTTTTTTATGTTTGTTTTACCCTTTGCATTTTCTTTCTTTTACTTACTTTCTTTTCTGTTTTAATTCATTTAAAAGTATTTAGGCATTTTATAAAAATGTGTTTATTTCATGATAATTATCTATGCAATATTTGACATGGTCCGAACATTTTTGTTTTGAAGTTTGAAAACTTTGTTTGTTTGCCAAAAATCCAAATTTGAATTCGAATCGTTTTGAACTAACGTGAGATTAGCGACAAGAATGGAGGTGACATGGCGTCATAAGTAGAGATTCTTGTAGCTTGATTATCCCAAGGCGTCACAATTCTCCTCCACTTACAAGAAATCTCGTCCGAGATTTAAGAGGGAGTAAGGGGGAGTTCTGGTTATTCTAATGGATCTTCTTGAAGAAGTTAATCCCTTTCGTTGATGCCTTCAATTCTTTATTCCAAAGCATCATGATGAAGTTGTCGTCCTTTCTTCGGGGAGCTCCATCGTACTTACGAATAGGTAAGGGGCAGCTCTACAATGATAGGATGTTATAAGGGAAATTCATCTGGGGGTATCCCATGAATAAACATATGAGTATCTCTCGAGTTGAACAAATGACACACATCAAGAGCAAAGTAAGACGGTGTAATAAGAAGTTTCAAGCGGATAGGCAATCGTTCATTGCCTGAAGAAGAGTGCGAAAGGGGTTGAGAGCAACGGAATAAGTATTGTGTCCGAATGCAGAATAGATCAACAGCAAGTGGCCCGTGAATTACATACAAAGTCAAGCACGAGGAATAACTCGACAATAGGGTGTACAGGAGAGTCAGTTTCGATCCCGTGGAACTGTGGTTATGGGCCCACCATGTGGGTTAAAAGCAGGAAGGCGCTAATATTTGCACGGCCAAGATAACAAGGTATGTCGAGAGGATAGCACGTCGGTTTTGTTGGCAACAATGTTGGTACCTAGGGCGAGGGACGAAGAGAACCATTTTCCTGCTCATTGAAACGAGGCGGACCAATAGGCAAAGTTCTCGTCCATTGGTGGTTACCGGAATGTCATCAACAAAAGTGTTAGGGTTGTACACCGAGGTGTCTACATAAGCAGTGGATTAATACTGCTTAGATCATATAGATCACAACAAGATTAATCAAAACAATAGAAATGAAAAGATGATCATCAGATTAAACAGAACAATGGAAAGGAAAATGTGTTTAAACACATATTTTAGGGGTATATCCTTCCCAAGGACAAGCAGAGATTAAATCATGATATTCGTGCCAGGATATAACGTAAGAACCCCTTTCGATAAGGGGAGAGAATTCTCATGACACTACCCATACAACGGTGCTCGGATAATAGAGCAAGTAACATTTAGCATTGGGCTTCAAATGTTCTCGTTGAAAACCGAGTACCACAAACATGCTTCGTAGCAATGATATGGTGTTTCAATCAAGGGCCGGACTTTGGATACACCAATGATCCATCAGAGTAACTTATAAAATAAGTCCTACAATTTCCTCCGGGAGGAATGGTTATCCTTGCAAAATAAATTATAATGATAGGTCCTCGGCCTGGGGGTGCTAGGCATGACATCATATTACCGGGTCATCAATGGACCAACAACATAACTCTGGAAAGTTGTCGCAACCATCATATCTCGACCGAGATTCGAGATCCAATTGGTGTCATGATACCTCGACTCAGGATGTCCGAGCGGAAAAGGTGCAACACAAATCGTGAAATGACATTGCAAGATTCTCGGAAATGAACTATGGGAGCGGGTTCTCAAGCAATAGTTCATCATTAAACCAAGGTGAGGATGAGGAGGTGGTCGATGGGCTCGGCGACAATTCATCGAGAATTCCAAACGGATGGATTTCCACAATAATGTGAACAAGAAGATGACACTTGTTGATTGAAATGATATAATGTTGTATGCTCGAGGAAAACATACACAATTAAACATTGGTTGAAAGGTGCGCCCGAAATATGGGTTGGGCTGCACGACCAATGTCAGAATGGTGATTCAATAATCAATAGTCCAAGAATGAACGGCCGACCATTAACTTCAAAGCAATAGGGTTGCTAGAAGGGCGTAATCCAAACAGCATAGTTCACTTGTTGGTACCCGGTTGGAATCAACCGAGGACCAAGAAAGAATGGTGATGGTGAGAAGTATCACTATACCAAGAATTTCTTAAGAGGTGGAGCAATCCTCACCACATCCTTGATATTAAAAGATGGTAATACTCCAAGGTAAGGAAGAATAAATCTTTGGATAGTAGGGATCTCAAGGTATAACTCAAAACACGAACAAGTTTGTGTTGAGCGAAAAGGCAAATAAGTGGTCAAAGGTAACACAAATCATCGAGGGCAAGGATGGTATTTCTCATCATGAACTCAATTGATATCCCGGAAGAGCTCATAAGGTTGATGATGATCACGACACATTTGTCGAGAGATTTCATGAAGATGTAATCAATCGCTGATTTACATCAAGTCAAAGGAATAATGAAGCGGAAGGTTATTGGAACCACGGGTAGGACACAAACTTGAAATCAAGCTTGTTGTTCAAGGCGAACTGATATGACGAGGAAGATCGACGTAAGTTTAGCTCATCATCGAAAATTGTGCTCCGAAAAGGAGGACCAGGTAGCACGGTTAAAATTTAGCCGATCAGGCTAGGAAAGACTTAAAGGATTAATACTCATAAGCAACGAAAATTACTTAGGGTTATCGAACCAAAATGTGGAATCGTTGTACTCGATTGACGACAACCTAGAACCCGAGAAATTTGGAATCAGTGAGAAATAATAGTTGATGAAGAACCCATAATAAGTTATGCAGTCCCATGATATTCTTGAGATACCAGAGTTTAATACTCAACGGTAGAGCAAGTAAAGGTTGGACAGGTGCAATGATCTGCAGAAGACAAGTACCTCAACTTGTCCAAGAAATGGTATTTAAAAGGAGAACATGGCCGGAACCACGATTGCAAAAGATCAATTCACAGATACTAGATGATACTATAACAAGGAAAAAGTTATTATTACAAGAAGCTTCCATGATAGGATCTACATCGTGTCCATGGGCATGAACACAAAGTTCAAGGTCGACTCCACTTCTTCAATGTATAACCTTCCATTCACTTCTCGCTTTGATAAAGGCATTAGTGTTGAAAGTTTTACCGGTGAAATACCGGATGAGTATGACTCATGGAAACTTCCGAGTTCACACATATTAAGGAAGGCATAGGTTCAACCCATCCGGCATCTTACAAACATATACCACAAACTTCGGGGTAATTAATACAAGCTCGAAAGTAGAGCATTGTTCAAAAGCAGATGATACAATTTACCAATGGCATTATATACTCATGGAAAGGCTCTCAAGGTTATTCAATATGAAGGACAATCATCGGATAAAATCCAACAAAGGAACCGATGGTCCACAAGGGATCTGATGTGAGCATCGGTACTCAACCAGAGGAAGGAGAATGCAAGGAGATCTGATTATAGAAACATCTGACCAATTCAAAGTTCAAAGGCAAAAGAATTATGATTTCCAAATCAGGGGATTAGAAGCAATGCTCTGATCAAGGATGGATAAGTTGAGTAGGCTTAGGGGTACAATCGATGGCAATTTGATTGATCGAGATCCAACTCATGTTTAAAATGACGTCTGAGCCGAAAGGATGAATTCTAGGATCTGATTAAGGATTGCAATATTCGCAACATATTGAATCAAGGGATCCAAGATGATAAGGGCAAAGGACACCCATGAATATTGCTAGTCATTTGGAATTAACCAAAATGCAGGCAGACAAGCATTTCAAGAGCCAAAGGCTCCAGAGGATTTTTGGCAGATCGAATAGTATTTTGAAGACTTTTGTGAAACACATGAACAATCGGGATGAGCGGATACTCGACAAGTGCGAGGATTTATTTGAAGGGGTATTCATGTGGCAAAGAATGCAAGGCAAGAAGCTCAAAGGATTATCGAAACCACGAAGAGTTTTTTCAGGTATCTTGTAATAACAAGACCAACTGGGATGACGGTAAGAATAACAACTACAAGTAGTTATCCCTAAGGGTTTACGGTGGAAGGGGAATTGCAAACGCGACGAACACAAAGTTCTCGAGTTAACAATGGAGAGTATCTTCGTGGTCTTCCAGTGCAGCAGACGATCATCAGTAATAAGGGGCTCTCCGGGTGAAAGTGATAACGAGACCCTAATGTTAGATTTAGTAAAATTCATTTAACCCGAATAGAGGAGAGATCAGAGTCCCAGAGTAAAGGTCGAGGAGTAAAAGATCCTAATACCACCCAATGGCGACGTGGGCCCGTAAGCCACACAGCCATGCTAGTAAAAGTTTTTCAACGACTAGACTCGACTTCGGCCAAGGAGTTGGAAAGGGGGATTCCTACAGGCAGTCGGCTCTGATACCAACTTGTGACGCCCACGATTCAATCGTACACTAATCATGCACGCAAATGTGTACGATCAAGATCAGGGACTCACGGGAAGATATCACAACACAACTCTAAAACATAAATAAGTCATACAAGCATCATAATACAAGCCAGGGCCTCGAGGGCTCGAATACAAGTGCTCGATCATACACGAGTCAGCGGAAGCAACAATATCCGAGTACGCATATAAGTTAAAACAAGTTTGCCTTAAGAAGGCTAGCACAAACTGGGATACAGATCGAAGAGGCGCAGGCCTCCCGCCTGGATCCTCCTAACTACTCTCGGTCGCGTCGCCGGGGCTGCACGTAGTAGGGCACCTCCGTGTAGTAGTCGCCATCGACGGTGGCGTCTGCTCCTGGGCTCCATCGTGCAGTCGCAGCAACCGGGTAAAGAAAGGGAAAAGGGGGAACAAGGCAACCGTGAGTACTCATCCAAAGTACTCGCAAGCAAGGAGCTACACTACATATGCATGTATATATGGGCAAAGGGCCATATCGGTGGACTGAACTGCAGAATGCCAGAATAAGAGGGGGATAGCTAATCCTGTCGAAGACTATGCTTCTGGCAGCCTCCGTCTTGCAAAGCATGTAGAAGAGAGCAGATCAAGTCCTCCAAGTAGCATCGTAGCATAATCCTACCCGGTGATCCCTCCTCGTATCCACGAGAGAGCGACCACCGGGTTGTATCTGACACTTGGAAGGGTGTGTTTTATTAAGTATCCGGTTCTAGTTGTCATAAGGTCAAGGTACAACTCCAAGTCGTCCTGTTACCGAAGATCACGGTTATTCGAATAGATCAACACGCTTGATCCCATTTGGCCGGACACACTTTTCTGGGTCATGCCCGGCCGCGGAAGATCAACACGTCGCAGCCCGACCTAGGCCAACAGAGCGGTCAGCACGCCGGTCTAAACCTAAGCGCCCAGGGGTCTAGGCCCATCGCCCTTAGCACACCTGCACGTTGCGAACGCGGCCGGAAGCAGACCTAGCAACCTCCATTACAAAGGAAGTCACGTTACGCGGTCCAATCTGGTGCGTGCCGCTCAGTCGCTAACGTCACGAAGGCTTCGGCTGATACCACGACGCCGGGATACCCATAACTACTCCCGTATAGATGGTTAGTGCGTATAGACCAAATGGCCAGACTTAGATCAAATACCCAGATCTCGTTAAGCGTGCTAAGTATCCGCGAACGCCGACCAGGGCCAGGCCCACCTCTCTCCTAGGTGGTCTCAACCTGCCCTGTCGCTTCGCCACAAAGTAACAGTCGGCCGTTAGGAACCCAGGCCCACCTCTACCGGATGGAGCCACCGTCCTTTCAAATTTCATCTCCTGACAAAGATATCACGGTAATGTAACAAAGGTAAGGTATATAGTATATGCCCGTGATCACCTCCTCAAGTGATCACAACCCAAAGAGTATAGCATGGCAGACGGACAAGAGTGTAGGGCCACCGATGGAACACTAGCATCCTATACTAAGCGAGGATAGCGTATAAAGGTAACAACAAGAGTAGCAAGGACAAGGCTATGCAAGAGTATAGGATTAATCGAAAAAGAACATGCTACACTACTCTAATGCAAGCAGTATAGAGAAGAGTAGGCGATATCTGGTGATCAAATGGAGGGCTTGCCTGGTTGCTCTGGCAAGAGAGAGGGGTCGTCAACTCCGTAGTCGAACTGGGCAGCAGCAGTGTCGGTCTCGTAGTCTACCGGAGATAAGAGGGGGAAGAAACAATAAATACCATGCAAACATAAACACGACGATGCGTGACGCGACAATGAGCGGTGCTAGGTGTGCCCTAACGTGGTATGAGGTGGTACTGTTGGGGAAACATCCGGAAGTACTCCGGTGTTTCTCGTTTTAAAGCGGAAGGAGCCGAGGAGGAAAGTTATGAGTTCGATAGGTTAGGATGTGTGGCAGACGAACGGGCTGCATATCCGGATTCGCCTCGTCGCTCGAGCAACTTTCATGTTGAAAATATTTTAACCGAGTTACGGATTAAAAGATATGATTTTCTAAAGATTTTATTAATTTACGAATTTAATTAATTATTTAAATCTAACATTATCCAGAATAGTAAATGATGACGTTAGCATGACATCAGAGTGATGTCAGCAGTCAACGTTGACCATTGACCTGGTCAACCTGACGTGTGGGTCCAGTGGGACCCACCTGTCATTCTCTATTTAGGTTAATTAGGGTTTAGGTTAATTAGTTAGCTTAATTAACTGTTTAGTTTAATTAATCAGAATTAATTAAGTCTATTAATTAGTTAATTAATTAATTATTTAATTAATTTCATTATTATTTATTATTATTTTTATTTTTAATTCCTCTCTTTCTTTTATTTAAACGTTATGGGGCGGGGGCCTCTAGTCAAGGGGTCGACAGGGCCACAAATGATTCTGGCATCGCCGGTATGCAAAGCGCTGCTGGTTACGGCATTGTGCACTGCCCGATTGGGCAATGCCCAGATCGACAAGGGAGGCGGCCACGGCACGGCAAGAAGCCCGGACGGCGCGGGCGTCGCTGGCGAAAGCACGGCACATGTGAGCCTCAAAGACGGGCGACGACGAGTGTGCATCGCATAGGGTACCACGGGCGTGAGGAGCGGGTCGAGCAAAGGGGTGGGGTCAAGGTCAGAGCCCAAGCGGGCGGTAAGCGCTGAGGGTCATGCGGTCGCGAAACGCTGGCGAAGCGTGGACGCTTGACGACGCTGTCGTGGGATCGGGCGCGAGGCGGGGGCAATCGGGGCGTGGTGGGCGCGTCTGATGGGTACGACGGACGGGCAGCCAGGAGGTCGATGGCACGCGGGCGCTGGACGGCAATGTCGACGGCGAGCGGAATGGGGAATGGCGAGGGGAAGGCCCGGCCTCACCGGGCTGTAGGGTTCCGGCGATGGGGCGTGGGGAGGATGCCGGGGACGACGGCGGAGAGGAGAAGCAAGCCGGGCACAAGAGGCGTCGGCGAGATCCAAAGGCTCCGGCATGGTGGCGGCAACGGCGGTGAAAGGGGGTCGGGCCCTCCGCCGATCCAGACGGGAAGGGAGAGGCGGCGGGAGGAGCGAGTGGGGCGAGTGGGTGGCGGCTAGGGTTGGCTTGGGGAGTGGGGGGTTAAGCCGTGAGGTGGACTGGCTGGGCAGTGGGCTGGCAGTTGGGCCTTAACTTGCTTTGGGTCAAGTCGAAGCAGGGGGTTTTCTTTCTTTTCTTTTATGTTTGTTTTACCCTTGCATTTTCTTTCTTTTACTTACTTTCTTTTCTGCTTTAATTCATTTAAAAGTATTTAGGCATTTTATAAAAATGTGTTTATTTCACGATAATTATCTATGCAATATTTGACACGGTCCTAACATTTTGTTTTGAAGTTTGAAAACTTTGTTTGTTTGCCAAAAATCCAAATTTGAATTCGAATCATTTTGAACTAACGCGAGATTAGCGACAGTAACGGAGGTGACATGGCGTCATAAGTAGAGATTACTGTAGCTTGATTATCCGGGCGTCACAAACTCCACGGAACGTATTTTTGGAAAATAATAAAAATACTGGAAGAAGAATCCACGTCAGGGGGCCTCCACCTGTCCATGAGGGTGGGGGCACGCCTGCCCCCCTGCCTTTGTGGGCCCCCTGACGCTCCACCGACCTCAACTCCAACTCCATATATTCACTTTCGGGGAGAAAAAAATCAGAGAGAAGGATTCATCACGTTCCACGATACGGAGCCGCCGCCAAGCCCTAAAACTTCTCGGGAGGGCTGATCTGGAGTCCGTTCGGGGCTCCGGAGAGGGGAATTCGTCGCCGTCGTCATCATCAACCATCCTCCATCACTAATTTCATGATGCTCACTGCTGTGCATGAGTAATTCCATCATAGGCTTGCTGGACGGTGATGGGTTGGATGAGATCTATCATGTAATCGAGTTAGTTTTGTTAGGGTTTGATCCGTAGTATCCACTATGTTCTGAGATTGATGTTGCTATGACTTTGTTATGCTTAATGCTTGTCACTAGGGCCCGAGTGCCATGATTTCAGATCTGAACCTATTATGTTTTCATGAATAGTTATTGATCCTATCTTGCAAGTCTATGGTCACCTACTATGTGTTATGATCCGGCAACCCCGAAGTGACAATAATCGGGACCACCCCGAGGTGATGACCGTAGTTTGAGGAGTTCATGTATTCACTATGTGTTAATGCTTTGGTCCGGTACTCTATTAAAAGGAGGCCTTAATATCCCTTAGTTTCCATTAGGACCCCGCTACCACGGGAGGGTAGGACAAAAGATGTCATGCAAGTTCTTTTCCATAAGCACGTATGACTATATTCGGAATACATGCCTACATTACATTGATGAATTGGAGCTAGTTCTGTGTCACCCTATATTATGACTGTTACATGATGAACCACATCCGGCATAATTCTCCATCACCGATCCAATGCCTACGAGTTTTTCACATATTGTTCTTCGCTTATTTACTTTTCCGCTACTTTGTTACAATCACTACAAAACCCAAAAATATTACTTTTGCTACCGTTATCACATTTCCATATTGCTTTGCTACTAAATACTTTGCTGCAGATACTAAGTTATCCAGGAGTGGTTGAATTGACTACTCAACTGCTAATACTTGAGAATATTCTTTGGCTCCCCTTGTGTCAAATCAAAAAAATTGGGTTGAATACTCTACCCTCGAAAACTGTTGCGATCCCCTATACTTGTGGGTTATCAAGACTATTTTCCGGCGCCGCTGTCGGGAGCATAGATCTATTCTTTGAGTCACTTGGGATTTATATCTGTTGGTCACTATGAAGAACTTGAAAGACGCTAAGACAAAAATTTATCCCTCAACTACGAGGGGAGGTAAGGAACTGCCATCTAGCTCTGCACTTGATTCACCTTCTGTTTTGAGTAAGCTTGCGGCACCTAAACCTGCTTCTGCTATTCATTCTGATATGTCGCATGTTATTGATGATGCCACTTATGCTATGCATCATACTTATGATGAAACTACTTCTATGCTTGATACTACTGTGCCACTTGGTGAATTTCTTGATGAACAACTTGCTAGGTCTAGAGAGAATGAAATTATTGAAACCGATAATATTGAAGATAGTGATGATGAAGACTCTCCCCCTAATAAATATGAATTGCCTGTTGTTCCTGAGGGTTATGTTTTGGATGAAGAATCTGCTAGAGCCATTCTTGCTTGCAATGATAGAAGTGATCTTAAGAACTTATTAGCTAAATGGAAGCAGCGATCTCTTAATGCTAGAATGAAACCTGACCCTGCTTTTGCTACTTCACCTATCTGTGTTACTGATAAGGATAATGAATTCTCTGTTGATCCTGATATAATTACTTTGGTTGAATCTGATCCTTTTTATGGCTATGAATCTGAAACTGTTGTGGCACATATTACTAAATTAAATGATATAGCCACCCTATTCACTAATGATGAGAGAACCCGCTACCTTTATATCCTTAAAATATTTCCGTTCTCATGAAAGGGTGATGCTAAGATATGGTATTCTCTTGATCCTGGTTGTGTGCGTAGTCCCCAGGATATGATTTATTACTTCTCTGCTAATTATTTCCCTACTCATAAGAAACAAGCTGCTTTAAGGAAATATATAATTTTGTGCAAATTGAAGAAGAGAGTCTCCCACAAGCTTGGGGGAGGCTTCTCCAATTACTTAATGCTTTGCCTGATCATCCTCTCAAGAAAAATGAAATACTCGATATCTTTTATAATGGACTAACCGATGCTTGCAGAGATTACCTGGATAGTTGTGCTGGTTCTGTTTTCAGGGAAAGAACACCAGATGAAGCTGAACTTTTATTGAATAATATGTTGACAAATGAAAATAATTGGACACTTCCTGAGCCAACTCCTGAGCCTATTCCTAAACCAACTCCGAAGAAGAGAGGTGTTCTATTTCTCAGTCCCGAAGATATGCAAGAGGCAAAGAAATCTATGAAAGAAAAAGGTATTAAAGCTGAAGATGTTAAGAATTTACCTCCTATTGAAGAAATACATGGTCTCAATTTCATCACTTTGTTGAAGAAACATATGATCTTAATCCATCACCTATTGAAGAAACACATGGTCTTGATAACCCGACACGTAGTAAAGTTAAATTCTCTCTATAGATATGATAAAGCTGAAATCCCTCCTACTAAGTTTGCTAGCCAATGTTTGGATGAGTTTGATAACTTTATGGTTAAGCAAGAAGATTTTAATGCTTATTTTGGTAGACAATTAAAACAAAATGCTTATATGATTGAACGCTTGGGTGATTATATGTCTAGAGTTAAAGGTGAACTTAAACTCATTAGTAAACATGCTTCTATGGTTACCACTCAAGTAGAACAAGTACTTAAAGCTCAAAATGATTTGCTCAATGAATTAAATAGTAAGAATAATGATTATGCTGTTAGAGTGGCTTCTAGAACTGGTAAAATGACTCAGGAACCTTTGTATCCTGAAGGCCATCCTAAGAGAATTGAGCAAGATTCTCAAAGAACTAATATAGATGCACCTAGTCCTTCTAAAAAGAAGAAAAAGAAAAATGATAGGACTTTGCATGCTTCTAGTGAACCTATTACTGAACCACCTGAGAATCCAAATGATATTTCTATTTTTGATGCTGAAACACAATCTGGTAATGAACATGAACCTAATGAGAATGTTAATGATAATGTTCATGATAATGCTCAACCTAGTAATGATAATGATGTAGAAATTGAACCTGTTGTTGATCTTGATAACCCACAATCAAAGAATCAACGTTATGATAAGAGAGACGTTGTTGCTAGGAAACATGGTAAAGAAAGGGAGCCATGGGTTCAGAAACCCATGCCTATTCCTCCCAAACCATCCAAGAAAAAGGATGATGAAGATTTTGAGCGCTTTGCTGAAATGATTAGACCTATCTTTTGGCGTATCGTTTGGTGATATGCTCAAAATGAATCCTTATGCTAAGTATATGAAAGAAATTGTCACTAATAAAAGAAAGATACCGGAAGCTGAAATTTCCACCATGCTTGCTAATTATACTTTTAAGGGTGGAATACCAAAGAAACTAGGAGATCCAGGGGTACCAACTATACCATGCTCTATTAAAAGAAACTATGTTAATACCGCTTTATGTGATCTTGGAGCCGGTGTTAGTGTTATGCCTCTCTCTTTATATCGTAGACTTGATTTGAATAAGTTGACACCTACTGAAATATCTTTGCAAATGGCTGATAAATCAACTGCTATACCTGTCGGTATTTGTGAGGATGTGCCTGTTGTCGTTGCAAACGTTACTATTTTAACGGACTTTGTTCTTCTTGATATTCCTGAGGACGATAGTATGTCTATTATTCTTGGAAGACCTTTTTTGAATACTGCAGGTGCTGTTATTGATTGCAATAAAGGCAATGTCACTTTTCATGTTAATGGTAATGAGCATACGGTACACTTTCCGAGGAAACAACCTCAAGTTCATAGTATAAATTCTATTGGAAAAGTTCCATCAATTATTTTTGGAGGTTTTGAATTTCCTCTTCCTACTGTCAGGAAGAAATATGACATTCTTATTATTGGGGATGTGCATATCCCCGTTGAGGTAACATAGTGTCATTCGAAATTTCTCCAGTTCCATGTCATTCAGAATGAGTTTGTTAACAAGACTTGATCAACCTTGTTAGTGGATTCCTTTTGATGAGCATGAGATGGATGAAACTAGAAGCACAACCTTCTGTACCCTCCTTTTACTTTCTGTTATTTAGTTGAAATAAAGTAAAATAGTATTTTTATGTCTGTTTCCTGAATTATCCGTGCAATATAAAAATACCTCAAAAATAAAAGTTCTCCAAATGCCCTGAAAATGGAATATGATTTTTTCTGGAATATTTGAGAATATCTGGCACTGAGAACACAGCAGGGGGAGCAAGCACCTGGCCACGAGGGTCCAGGGCGCGCCCACCCCTACAGGGCACGCCCCCTGCCTCATAGGCCCACGGTGGCTCCCTCCACTTATTCCTGCACCCACACACTTCTTCTTCCTCCCAAAAAAATCACCATCCAGCTCAAGCACGAGTTCTAGCTCATTTTGCTGCGATTTTCGATCTCCTTGCTCCAAGCACCTCTCATAAAACTGCTTGGGGAGATTGTTCCTTGGTATGTGACTCCTCCATTGGTCCAATTAGTTTTTGTTCTAGTGCTTTATTCATTGCAAATTTGTGCTGCCTAGGTGACCATGTTCTTGAGCTTGCATGTCAAATTTATATGGTTCCAAGTAGTTCTAATGCATGATATAGTCTCTAGGTAGTTGTAGGAGTAGTTGCTATCAATTTTGTTGAGTTTGGTTCACTTTTATTTGAAGTTACTAAAATTTTTAGAAATTTTCAGAAAATAATGAAGAGATTTTTGAGGGGTTCATCGAGCCAACGCTCGAAGGAAAAGCAAAGTGAAGAGGCACAGAGGCCCAAAAATTTGCCTCGCACTGCGGAGGTTCGGCCGTGTGAATGGCCTTCCAATGATTTCTTGAGAGCAGCCAGAATTTATGATGATTTCTATGAATTGGCTGAGAATGCAGGCCTCACCGACTTCCTCCGCGACCAACGCAAACAATATCTCTTACTCACCAATACTTTTGTGCAAAACTTCGACTATTATCCTAAGGAATCACCTCTTTCAGTAGAGTTTCATTTATATGATGTGGTTAAGAAGATGCCACTAGATGAATTTTGCAAGATTTGCAAAATACCTTTTGAGGGTAGTTTATATGAACCACATCGTAAAGATGTGGATGGGTTTATTGACACTATCGTTGTGGGGGAAACCAGGAAGGTTTCCGATGCAAGAATCACTAGCATACATTTTCCTATTTTATGCTACATTGCCATATTTGCTAGTCGTTGCTTAATTGGTCGCGGAAACTGTGGAAACCTTAGTGTTCCTGATATTATTATTTTGTTCCATGGTTTATTCTGTGATAATACTGTCAGTATGGGCGGTATGGTTGCCAAACGGTTAAGTTTGAACCGTACAAAGGGTCCCATCTTTGGAGGTATTTACGCTTCACGCTTTGCTGCACATTATAACATACCTATTAGGCACTATGAAAAAGAAGAAAAATTGTTGCCCACTGTTTATTTAGATTATAAGAGTATGGTAGCACATGACTTTATTGTTAAGAATAGGGAAGGGGCGCTTAAATACAAATTATTTTTTGATAAACATCACCCTGAGACTATTACCTTGCCTGCTCCTTCCTTGTTTGATTTATCTGCAGGTCCGTATCTCGTTGCGCTAGCGGCCATTCACGCCTACGGGAACCCTACAACAGTCACGGAGCCGGAACCACAATTTGAACCTCCACGACAGTCTAACTATCAGTGGGATCCGGAGATGATTGCCAACCAGTGGCAGTCAGAGTCTTCTTCATCTCAGTACAACCCCGGCTACAACTATGGATATCCGCCAGGCCATCCGTGGCAATAAACCAACTTAGGCCAAAAGCCTAAGCTTAGGGGAGTATGTATCTCTCACTGATATTACATTTATGTTCACACACTCATTGCTAGATGTCGGTGCTCATACTTTTTCACTGTAATATCTTTGCTAGTTTATTTTCTTTTTCTTGCTTTCTTCTTGTGTGTTTGATAAACCTTAAGAAAAACCAAAAAAATTAGTGTAGCTTTTATCTAGTTTATTTTTCTTGCTGTAGTAGTAATAATTAAAAAGAAAACCCAAAAAGATTTCCCGTTCTTCTTTTGCTTGTTGGGAGCTTTCCCATGTAAATAGTTTTATTTCTTTTCTTTTCTTCGGGGGTCGATAGGAGAAGACCATAATTAAAATTGTTGAAGTGGCTCTTATATGCATTATTGTTGATTTAACCAAGAGCCCATATTGCCTTGTCTTCTCCTGTTTATTGAATGCTCGCAGATTCCAGCTTAGTCCAATGCACGTGCACTCTTATTATTTTCACATCGTCCGGTCGTGCAAGTGAAAGGCAATTATGACGATATATGATGGACTGACTGAGATGAGAGAAGCTGGTATGAACTCGACCTCTCTTGTTTTTGTAAATATGATTAGTTCATCGTTCCTGACTCAGCCTATTATGAATAAAAATGTTTGCAATGACAATTAGAGATCATAGTTGCTCGTGCCATGCTTGATTAGCTATGAGTTATAATGGTTTACCTTATGCGTACAACATGCTATTAAAATGGTTGTGATGTGGTATAGTGGGGTGGTATCCTCCTTTGAATGATTTAAGTGACTCGACTTGGCACATGTTCACACATGTAGTTGAAACAAATCAACATAGCCTTCACGATATTTATGTTCATGGTGGATTATATCCTACTCATGCTTGTACTCAATGTCTATTAATTTTAATGCATGTTCATGACTGTTGTCGCTCTCTAGTTGGTCGCTTCCCTGTCTTTTGCTAGCCTTCACTTGTACTAAGTGGGAATACTGCTTGTGCATCCAATCCCTTAAACCCCAAAGTTATTCCATATGAGTCCACTATACCTTCCTATATGCGGTATCTACCGCCGTTCCAAGTAAATTTGTATGTGCCAAACTCTAAACATTCAAATGAAATTACATTTTGTATGCTCGAATAGCTCATGTATCAACTAGGGTTGTCCGTATCTTCCATGCTAGGCGGGTTATTCTCAAGAAGAGTGGACTCCGCTCCTCACTCACGAGAAAATGGCTGGTCACCGGGATGCCCAAATCCATGCTTTATGCAAACTAAATCAAAATAATTGCAAACAAAACTCCCCGGGACTGTTGTTAGTTGGAGGCACTCGTTGTTTCGAGCAAGCCATGGATTGATGCTTGTTGGTGGAGGGGAGTATAAACTTTACCATTCTGTTTGGGAACCGCCTATAATGTGTGTAGCATGGAAGATATCGCCATCTCTTGGTTGTTATGTTGACAATGAAAGTATGCCGCTCAAAATATTATTTACCTCTACTTTAAAACCGAGCTCTGGCACCTCTACAAATCCCTGCTTCCCTCTACGAAGGGCCTATCTATTTACTTTCATGTTGAGTCATCACCCTCTTATTAAAAAGCACTAGCTGGAGAGCGCTGCTATCATTTGCATTCATTACTATTAATTTATATTGGGTATGACTATGACTGGATCTCTTTTACCATGAATTACAATGTCTAGTCAGTCCTTGATCTTTAAAGTTGCTCTGCATTTATGTTTTGCGGTCTCAGAAAGGCTAGCGAGATACCATCTTATTATATCATATTATGATTGTTTTGAGAAAGTGTTGTCATCCGAGATTTATTATTATTTCTCGCTAGTTGATTATGCCATTGACATGAGTAAACATGAGACCTAAGAGTTATTGTGAATGTGGTTAGTCATAATCTTTGCCGAAAACTTGAATGTTGGCTTTACATATTTGCAACAACAAGAGCAAACAAAGTTTGTAAAAGTTTTTCTTTATCACTTTCAGTTTATCAATTGAATTGCTTGAGGACAAGCAAATGTTTAAGCTTGGGGGAGTTGATATGTCCCCGTCGTATCTACTTTTCCAAACATTTTTGCCCTTGTTTTGGACTCTAACTTGCATGATTTGAATGGAACTAACCCGATCGACACTATTTTCAGCAGACTTTCCATGGTGTTATTTATGCGTAAACAAAAGTTCTCGAATGACACGAAACTCCATGGAACGTATTTTAGGAAAATAATAAAAATATCGAAGAAGAATCCACGCCGGGGGCCTCCACATCCCACGAGGGTGGGGCGTGCCCCGCCTCGTGGCCCCCGACGCCTCCACCGACCTCAACTCCAACTCCATATATTCACTTTCGGGGAGAAAAAAAATCAGAGAGAAGGATTCATCGCGTTTCATGATACGGAGCCGCCGCCAAGCCCTAAAACCTCTCGGGAGGGCTGATCTCGAGTCCGTTCAGGGCTCCAGAGAGGGGAATCTGTCGCCGTCATCATCATCAACCATCCTCCATCACCAATTTCATGATGCTCACCACCGTGCGTGAGTAATTCCATCATAGGCTTGCTGGACGGTGATGGATTGGATGAGATCTATCATGTAATCGAGTTAGTTTTGTTAGGGTTTGATCCTAGTATCCACTATGTTCGAGATTGATGTTGCTATGACTTTGCTATGCTTAATGCTTGTCACCAGGCCCGAAAGTGCCATGATTTCAGATATGAACCTATTATGTTTTCATGAATATATGTGAGTTCTTGATCCTATCTTGCAAGTCTATAGTCACCTACTATGTGTTATGATCCGCAACCTCAAGTGAGAATAATCGGGACCACTCCGGTGATGACCGTAGTTTGAGGAGTTCATGTATTCACTATGTGTTAATGCTTTGGTCCAAAGATTATATTAAAAGGAGGCCTTAATATCCCTTAGTTTCCATTAGGACACCGCTGCCACGGGAGGTTAGGACAAAAGATGTCATGCAAGTTCTTTTCCATAAGCACGTATGACTATATTCGGAATACATGCCTACATTACATTGATGAATTGGAGCTAGTTCTGTGTCACCCTATATTATGACTGTTACATGATGAACCGCATCCGACATAATTCTCCATCACCGATCCAATATCTACGAGCTTTTCACATATTGTTCTTCGCTTATTTACTTTTCCGTTGCTACTGTTACAATCACTACAAAACCCAAAGACATTACTTTTGCTACCGTTACCGTTACTTCCATATTACTTTGCTATTAAATACTTTGCTGCAGATACTAAGTTATCCAGGTGTGGTTGAATTGACAACTCAGCTGCTAATACTTGAGAATATTCTTTGGCTCCCCTTGCGTCGAATCAATAAATTTGGGTTGAATACTCTACCCTCGAAAACTTTTATGATCCCCTATACTTGTGGGTTATCAGGAGACAGCCACCTGCGGTCGCTCGGTTGCTTGGGGTGGCTTCCAGAGAGGTGTGGAGGGTTGCCGTGGAGTACAGAGAGCTCGGGTGTGCTTTTATAGGCGGGGAATGTCGGTCCGTGAGCTCCGGAAGATAGACACAACGAAGATCACCATTACTGAGGTAGAGAGGGTGGTTGAGGACAGTGGCCATGGTCAGCTGGGACGGTGGCGGCCTGCAGTAATGCTGGGGCGTGCTGGTTGGCTCAAACGCATGCCAGGTGGCTTGGGAGGTGTTGTCCCCGAGTTAACTGTGGCGCTGGCCATTGATGGCTTCCCGTGGTCGGTGGTGAGGCCGGTGGTGGATGGCGGGTTGGCAGAGAGGCTACAGGGTAGTGGAGTAAGTGTTAGCGGCCTCTGGTGGCACAGATGCGAGCCATGTGTCTGGGCGGTGGCTTGCCTGACACAGCGGTGTGCTGGACGGTGCAGGGCAGTGCTAGCCGACACTAGTGGCCAGGAGCAGATGTCGGCAAGTGTCAGCGTTCTGGGAACCAGGGTACCCAGACTTGCGTGCCTGCGGCCCACTATAAATAGAGCCTAGCCACCACCATAGGAGGGGATCCCGAGTCCGAACCCTCACTAGATGACACCCACACAAGACCTCCCGAGGTTGTTCTTCCTCTGTACTAGTTCATCCTCAGCCCCTCACGACGCTAATCCACCCCAAAAGTAGGAGTAGGGTCTTACACCACAAGGTGGCCCGAACCTGGGTAAACTGCCGTGTCTCTTTCCTTTCCGTTCATCGAGCTAGGCCGTGAGAGCGATGATTTTTTTGGCTGGAAGGTTGAATTCTTCACACACGCCCCTGAGTTCGAACCTTCCTTGGGTCCGCGGAACCCTGAATCCGACATTTGGCGCGCCAGGTAGGGGCGTGTCGAAGCCTCTCTTCCGTCGGTCGCTTCGCTGCCGTTCCACTGTTCTCATGGCCGACGCTCATCGAGTTCGTGCTGAGTGTCGGGCAGCCCTTGCTTCCCGCGTTGCTCAGACAGCGCCTGCGGGCGATGGTGCTCCCCACCCGCGTTGCTCAGACAGCGCCTGTGGGCGACGGTGCTCCCCGCCCGCGTTGCTCAGACAGCGCCTGCGGGCGACGGTGCTCCCCGCCCGCGTTGCTCAGACAGCACCTGCAGGCGACGGTGCTCCCCGCCGCTCCGTGTCACCTGCGGCTAACACTGCCACTGGCCCCATGGTCCATGAGCAGCAGGACTCGTTGATGCCGCCTTCTGTGCGACGTGATGGTCGCACCGCCACTCTGTCGCTGACTCCGGCCGCCACTTCTTCTTCCCATGCTCGTCGTGGGCCGGCAAACACGCAGGCTGCGCTGCTCATGGCGCGCGAGCTTCTGCGCTATTGTCCGCCCGATGACCTCTACGAGGACTGGCTGGACCGCATCACCGAGCTCGTCAGCGCCGCCGGAGAGGCTCTTGCACCGTCTCGCTCGCTGCCTCCCCCACAGCCTCAGGTGGGCGACATGGCCCACGGTGCGCCTCCTCCTCCTCTTCGGCACGGTGTCGTCCCCGAGCCAAGGCACGAGGCCCCCCAGTGCGAGCCGCCATGCAGGGCGCCGGCGCGCGACAAAGAAAGCTGCCAGGTGGTGCAGCGGCGGTGCGTGCGCTCCCAACACTGCCACGTCAAGACCGTGTGCCACCCGAGGCGGCGGCACATGGATGCCAAGACCAGGCTCCTCTTCCGCGGTGGGCTCCTGTGAGCGCGGCAAGCTGCCGAGCATTCACTTCGGAGCTGCGCCACGTCGTCTGGACCGACAAGTTCAAGCCGGATCTGCCTCCGCGCTACAACGGCACCCCTGACCCCGCTGAGTTCCTCCAGCTCCACGAGATGAGCATCAAGGCAGCGAACGGTGATGAGATGGTCATGGCGAACTGGTTTCCCATGGCTCTCATGGATGGCATGCGCTCATGGCTCCTGAACCTCCCAGTGGGGTTGATCTCCTCCTGGGATGAGCTGCGTGAGCGCTTCGTCGCCAACTTCCAAGGCACTTGCTACCGCGCCCCTACTGGAGGCGACATGCGGCGCATCAAGCAGCAGCCAGGGGAGACCTTGCACAAATACATCCAGCGCTTCACCAACATTCGCCTCAAGATCCCTAAGGTGTCGGATGAGCCATCATTTCAGCGTTCACTGATGGTGTCCGGGATGTCAAGATGAAGGAGAAACTTGCCATACACGAGGATTTGTGCTCGGCTCTGGAGATGTTCAACATGGCAACTAGGTGCGCGAGGGCAGAAGAAGGTCGCCTCTCTCTCCTCGAGCTCCCGGAGACCAACCCTGAAGACAAGAAGGCCAAGGCCAAGGATGTGAAGCGCAAGGGCCCGGCTGTGCTCGTGGACGAGCCCGAGATGAAGTGCGGTTGCGACCACCCTGAGTCCTCAAAGGGCAGCCGCCCATTCTGCATCTTCCACAATGTCCATAGCCACAACACCAACGACTGCCAAGAGCTCAGGGCCATCCGAGATGGGCGCCTTGGCCGCTGCCTTGAGCGCAACGACCGTGGCTACGGCCGCGGAGGAGGCCGTGGTGGGGGCCACTGGTACAACTGCAACATCCGCCAGGACTGGCGTGATCAGCCTCGTGAGGACCGCTGGCAAGGCCAGCCTCGCGACGACCCCTGGAGGGACCAGCCTCGTGAGGATCGTCCTAAGGGCAACGCTGGCCTTCCTCCGGTCCTGCCGCCACCAAGGAGAAATGATGACCACCACCAAGATGATGGGGCCGGGGGCTTCCAAGAGCCTCATGCTATCGCCTGCATCCTAGGTGGCGCTCAGGCCCCCGCCTCCCATCGCGTCTTCAAGCAGTTCACTCGTGAGGTGAACGCGGCTCTCCCCAAGCTTGAGGCGTCGCGTACCCTGAGGTGGTCCAAGTACTCCATCACCTTTGACTCTATGGATAAGCTCATGTGTGCAGCCACTACTGGCGCGCTCCCAATGCTCTGCTCGCCGGCCATCAACAACGTCCTCGTCACCAAGACACTTACCGACGGTGGCGCGGGACTGAATGTCCTCTCTGCTGAGATGTTCGAGAGACTCCAGGTGCCCTACGACCAGCTCCTCCCCACCAAGCCTTTCTCAGGGGTGACAGGTGGCTCCACCGTCCCCCTGGGGCAGATTCGCCTCCCTATCACCTTCGGCAAGCGCAACAACTACCGCACTAAGCTCATCGACTTCGATGTCGCCCACATTCGTCTCCCGTACAACGCCATCCTTGGGTACCCAGCCCTTGCCAAGTTCATGGCAATGACTCACCACGGCTACAACGTCCTCAAGATTCCAGGAAGCTGCGGCATCATCACGATGGCCTGCGATGAGAAGGATGTAGTATGCTCCCTCGAGCGCGCCTACCAGGCCGCAGCGGTCGAGAACTCAAATGACGAGGGTGCTATCCACCCTCCTAAGGTCGTCCCCAAGAAGAATAAGCAACTATTCCTCAGAGGACCTCAGGAGGGTGGGGCATCTGGTGATCGTGCCTCAGGACCTGCACCCACAACTGGGGCGTCCTTCCCTCTTGCATGGGAAGGCGTGCCTGGCGCCCCTCTCAGGTTGGGCTCGAGGGCTCTCCTCTGGAGGGCCTTTGACCTGACCAACGTCATGAGGGAGGCGTTCAGGGACCATGTGGAGGCGTGCTTCAACGCACGCTTCCATGAGCAGGGCGCGGAGCACCAGGCGCTCAGGAATTCATCACCAAGGCGATCAAAGAGCTTCAGGATGTGCGATCCATGCGTGGCGAGAGCCGCCCCTCATCACTCAATGCAGCTGCCGCCCCGGACATGGGTGGCGAGCTGCGCGTCTGCGTCAACATCCCGGGCCTTAACAGGGCTGCTTCTTAGGATCTCTTCTGGCCGTCCCGCGTTGGAAGGAGCGGGGGCTACCCCCGCAGCCATCTTCGCATGCCGTTCGGCCTGCTGAACATGGCTGCCACACACCAGCGCTACATGCAGGGCATATCCTGGCGGCTCACGAGGCCAGGCGCCAGGCGATCCTATCAGAGGAGGCGCTGGACCCTCGCGAGCCTCCCAAACCTCTGGAGCCTCATGAGACCCAGGAGCCAGACGACTCGTGAGGAGCGACCTCTTCAGCACGCATCTTCAGCTGCCCCAACACTTCTCCAGCGATGGTGCCAGGTGACTTTTTGGTTTGTTCAATTGAGGGTGCCCCTCGGGCTGCATTATCCTCAAGCTGTCAGGGCCAGCCCCGCAGTGGCACCATTTTGATTCATGTACTCCAGACCATTATGCTTGCCTATGTTATCATGGTTGTTGACAATACCCCTGCTATCCCGTTATCTATGGAGTCACCCAGCACGACCTTCGCGCGTTGCTAACCTGCCTCCTGCTCATCCCGCAATGGGGGCTGCTGGCACGACGCCTGTGCTCGGGTCCGTCCCTGCAGTGCTGATAAACCTGAGAGACCGAGCTCTGGCTCGCGACCTGCCCTGTGCACGTCACCTCACCGGGTCCTCAGTGCCTTCGTCTTCGTGCGAAAAGATCACCGTCAGGACAGCAAGCGCGGCTATGTGTTATGTTTTCTTTCTTCGGCTAACTCGTCGGGACCTCCGGAGTCGGGACCATGAGTCGTGATTCCTCCAAGGCACCCTTGCGAGGCCAACCACTCCTCTTTCACGCAATTCGCTTGCACGTTAAAGGGGGTCCCTGAGCATTGTGCCTGTGGGACTCCTACTGGCTCTCGAGCCCTTACCCCTGGCCTTGACCACGGCATCGCGACCTGGCATACCAGCAGCGGCTGAGCCTCGCTCGAGGGCCGGGACCCGAGGACATAGAGCATCCAGATGAGCGAGGAAGAAGGGGTCGGCGCGAGCCTTGCCCGGGAGCGCCACCACCACCAGGACGCAACCTGGCGTCTGATACGTCTCCAACGTATCTATAGTTTTTGATTGTTCCATGCTATTATATTATCTATTTTGGATGTTTGATGGGCTTTACTAAGCACTTTTGTATTATTTTTGGGACTAACCTATTAACCGAAGGCCCAGTGCAAATTGCTTTTTTTTTTGCCTATTTTCGTGTTTCGCAGAAAAGGAATATCAAATGGAGTCCAAACAGAATGAAACCTTCGGGAGAGTTATTTTTGGAACAAACGTGATCCAGGGGACTTGGAGTGGACGTCAAGAAAGAAGTGAGGAGGCCACCAAGCAGGGAGGCGCGTCTGCCCCCCTGGGCGTGCCCCCACTCTCATGGGCCCCTCGCAGCTCCACCGACCTACTTCTTCCTCCTATATATATCCATATACCCCGAAAACATCCAGGAGCACCAGGAAACCCTATTTCCACCACCGCAACCTTCTTTACTCGTGAGATCCCATCTTGGGCCTTTTCCGGCGCTCCGTCGGAGGGGGAATCGATCACGGAGGGCTTCTACATCAACACCATAGCCTCCCCGATGATGTGTGAGTAGTTTACCACAGACCTTCAGGTCCATAGTTATTAGCTAGATGGCTTCTTCTCTCTCTTTGGATCTCAATACAAAGTTCTCCTCGATCTTCTTGGAGATCTATTCGATGTAACTCTTTTTTGCGGTGTGTTTGTCGAGATCCGATGAATTGTGGGTTTATGATCAAGATTATCTATGAACAATATTTGAATCTCCTCTGAATTCTTTTATGTATGATTTAATATCTTTGCAAGTCTCTTCAAATTATCAGTTTGGTTTGGCCTACTAGATTGATCTTTCTTGCAATGGGAGAAGTGCTTAGCTTTGGGTTCAATCTTGCGTTGCTCGATCCCGATCCTGTAAAGGGAAACGACACGTATTGTATTGTTGCCATCGAGGATAAAAATATGGGGTTTATATCATATTGCTTGAGTTTATCCCTCCACATCATGTCATCTTGCCTAATGCGTTACTCTGTTCTTATGAACTTAATACTCTAGATGCATGCCGGATAGCGGTCGTTGTGTGGAGTAATAGTAGTAGATGCAGAATCGTTTCGGTCTACTTGTCGCGGACGTGATGCCTATATACATGATCATGCCTAGATATTCTCATAACTATGCACTTTTCTATCAATTGCTCGACAGTAATTTGTTCACCCACCGTAACACTTATGCTATCTTGAGAGAAGCCACTAGTGAAACCTATGGCCCCCGGGTCTATTCTCCATCATACAAGTTTCCAATCTATTTTACTTTGCAATCTTTACTTTCAATCTTTATCATAAAAAATACCAAAAATATTTATCTTATTATCTCTATCAGATCTCACTTTTGCAAGTGGCCGTGAAGGGATTGACAACCCCTTTATCGCATTGGTTGCAAGGTTCTTATTTGTTTGTGTAGGTACGAGGCGACTTGCGTGTAGTCTCCTACTGGATTGATACCTTGGTTCTCAAAACTGAGGGAAATACTTACGCTACTTTGCTGCATCACCCTTTCCTCTTCAAGGGAAAAACCAATGCAGTGCTCAAGAGGTAGCAGCGTCGCGCAAAAGCTGCCCTCACAGCGAGAGGATAACCACAAGCTCGCCGAGATAAGTCACCCCATACCCGCGAGTGTGAACCTTACGATCAACGCTTTGCCTCTCGCGATCTCGCTTGGGCAAGGATGCTTCCCTTTCAGTCTCTCAGAAGCCGCTTGCGCATCAAAGGGGACCCCCTGAGCATTGCGCCTCAGGGGCTCTTACCGGACCTTGGGCCGCTCACCTCCTGGCTTGACCACGGCATCGTGACCTGGCATACCAGCGACGGCTAAAGCCTGCCTAGGGACTATGTCCTGCGACGTAGAGCACTAATAAGCTACTGCAAGGATGAAAGGGGGACCGTGCCACAACAAGAAACATAAACGCAACATTGATTGGGAATAATAACATATAGACAAAAGCGTCAATGTTTTTACATACCCCCGAGGGGCTCGTCATGGTTTCGTGCAAAGATGAAACAAAAGGAAAACCCCTAAAGAAGCCACGGCCTTGGCGGCGTCACCGACGACGCCGGGTTGACGCCACTGCTGTAGTTCGAGCACGGCGGCTCGGTGGCTTGTAGCTGTCGTCGTCGCTTGAGCCGTGCCCCAAGGAGGCGCTGCTGCTATTGGAAGAATCACAGATAAGGCCAAGGGCAAGTTCGCCGCCGGAGGCCTCGCTGCGTCGATCGCCTCCCCTGGGGCAGCATTCCAGGCGCCGGCCATCCTCGTCGAAGACCTTGAAGAAGAGCGTCGACGCCTCGTCGTACTTGAAGTGGATGGCATGGCCTGCCTCCGGGCGACAGGCGCGGGCGATCGCGCCCCATCATCGAGTCATGAAGACGTCGCCGGGGTTGACAACCTCAACTTCCGCCTCTGAAGCCTGGCCGCAACACCCGTCATGCTGCAGCAACAACTCGATGGGCCCCCTCGGCGGTATCTCCCTTGCGAGGGGCTGCGGGAGCTGGATCCATGTGCGCGGCGGCATTGCCACCCACACCACAAACTCACGGGTTGTGCCTTCGGCGTGGGTCCGCGAGTGAGGTGGCTGTACGGCCACCACCTGTTCTCCTCCGTGGCCCTGCTTGTCAGGGAATCGGCCGCTGCTCCTATGCGCGGGGCTCTGCGCGTGGGCATACACCGGGGACCGGGAAGCCCGGCGGAGCCCGTTCATGCCAAGGCCGCGTCACCATGGGCTCCGTGGCAGCGTCACGGGAGCAATCGGGCCTCTTCTTCAGCGGGAGAAGCTTAGGTTTCACCCGAGGGGTTTTCCCTTCTCCGCAGCGGAAAACCTTCTCACTAGCGCCATGGACGCTTCGGCAAGACGGTGGGGCAAAGAGGAAGAAGGAGGAGCAAGCAGCGAGAAGACGGAGATGAGCAGGTGCCTCTGCCTGCTCTCCCATTTATAGTCGGAGGGAGGCCAACCGTCGGCCTCCCACGATTCCAAGTAATGATGTTCTGCATGCAGCAGACAGTCATCAAGTCGAACGGTTGCCGAGGCAGCTGATGTCTACTATGCAACTTTATTCTTGTAGACACGTGTTGGGCCTCCAAGCGCAGAGTTTTGTAGGACAGTAGTAATTTTCACTCAAGTGGATGACCTAAGGTTTATCAATTCGTGAGAGGTGTAGGATGAAGATGGTCTCTCTCAAACTACCCTGCAACCAAATACAAGAAATCTCTTGTGTCCCCAACACACCCAATACAATGGCAAATTGTATTGGTGCACTAGTTCGGCGAAGATATGGTGATAAAAGTGTAATATGGATGGTAGAAATATATTTTTATAATCCGAATAAATAAAAACAGCAAGGTAGCAAATAGTAAACGGGCACAAAAATGGTTTTGCAATGCTTGAAAATGAGGCATAGGGTCCGTACTTTCGCTAGTGCAACCTCTCAACAATGCTAACATAGTTGGATCATATGATTATCCCTCAAAGTGCAATAAAGCGGAGAAGAAAAGATAGGAATTGTTTGTAGGGCACGAAACTACCTCAAAGCTATTCTTTCTGTTCGATCTATTCAAGATTTCGTACTAAAAAAGCACAAAGCTATTTTTTCCATTCGATCTATCCTAGAGTTCGTACTAGAATAACACCAAAGCAAATTCATATTCATAATACTCAATCCACACAAAGAACTATAAAGATACCACAAAGTTTCCGTCGGAGAAAAACGTGCATCAACCCCTATGCATAGATTACCCCAATATCACCGCGGGAATCTGCGAGTTGAATGCCATAACACATATCAAGTGAATCAATAGGATATCTCATTGTCACCTCAAGTATTCATATTGCAAGACATATATCACGTGTTCTCATCTCTGAATATTCAATCCGACAAGACAAAACTTTGAAGGGTAAAGATTCAATTCATCATAACAAGAATATAGAGGGGAATCATATGATCCGACTATATTAACAAAGCCCATGATGTAGATCACGAGAGAGAGAGAGAGAGATCAAACACATAGCTACTGGTACAAACCCTCAGCCCTGAGGGTGGACTACTCCCTCCTCATCGTGGTGGCCGCCGGGATGATGAAGATGGCCATCGGAGATGATTCCCCCTCCGTAGGTGCTTAACAGGTCTAGATTGGTTTTCGGTGGCTACAGAGCCTTGCGGCGACAGAACTTCTGATCTAGGTTAACCCTCGAAGGGTTTCAGAATATTTGGGAATTTATAGTGCAAAGAGGGGGTGCGGGAGGCCACCGAGGTGGGCACAACCCACTGGCACGCCAGTGGGCTGGCGCGCTACGGTGGGTTGTGCCTCGGGCACCCCTGTGCAGCTCTGGCCCATTGGGTTCCTTATGGTCCATAAAAAATCCCCGTGGAGTTTTGTTGCGTTTGGACTCCGTTTGGTATTGATTTCCAGCGATGTAAAAAACAAGCAAAAAACAACAGCTGGCACTGGGCACTGGGTCAATAGGTTAGTCCCAAAAAAGATATAAAGTTGCTATAAAATGATTGTAAAACATCCAAGAATGATAAAATAACAGCATGAATACTTCATAAATTATAGATACGTTGGAGACGTACCAGCATCCCCAAGCTTAGTTCCTGCTCGTCCTCGGGTAGGTCAATGATAAAATAAATAATTTATGAAGTGTGAATGATAGCAAAGTGCATAAGTTTGGTCAATGACAATTTCAATCACTTTTTCTAGCATCATAACAACAATTATTTCTTATGAAACTTCTCATGTCATAATGGCAACCAATTCACATGTTAAGGTTCAAACAATGAACTCTCTCGAAACCCAACAACCTATGTTCTTAGTCACCAAGCAATTGCAATTCAACATATTCAACTGAATTTAAGTAAGAGCTCCACATACTCAACCATCTTATAGTCTTCTATGAGGAAAACGTTTCAACCGGACACATAGAAAAATAGGGGCTTATTGTTTTGCCTCCCAACGTATTCACCTCAAGGGTGATGTCAACAATAATAACTCTTGCTACCCATATTCAACCAGACATATGTGCCTAGATCTTTCCTCACCACATGATGCTTGCCAAAAGAGAAAAATAAAAAGGAATAGAGAGAATAACTTAGACTCTTGCATGAATGTAAATACATAAAAGTAAAATATAGCCCTTCGCAGAGGGAAGTAGGGATTTGTAGAGGTGCCAGAGCTCAAAGCGAAAATTGAGAGATAAAAACATTTTGAGAGGTATACTTTTCCCACCAACGAAAACGACTTAGAGCTCCCAACACTTTCCATGCTAGATATATCATAGGCGGTTCCCAAACAGAAAATAAAGTTTATTCCTTTTTCCACCATACTTTCACTTTCCATGCTAGCCGTATCCATGGGTGCCCTCCATACCAACACTTTCCAAGTAATTTATTATTTGACAACATAAAGTAAATTCATCTTTCATTTTGGGACTGGGCATCCCTAAAACCTTTGCCATACTCTCGTGCAATGACAAGTGAATAAACACTCATTGTGAGAATAACACATCTAGCATGGAAAATATTGGCCACCCCTCACCACCTCGCGAGCGGTATGAGCCCACAAAAGAGAAATTTATTTTTGAAAATTAGAGATGGCACATACAAATTTGCTTAGAACGGCATGTAAATACCGCATATATGTAGGTATGATGGACTCTTGAAAATAAGATTTGGGTTTAAGGGTTTTTGGATGCACAAGTAGTATCTCTACTTGGTGCGGAATTTTTGGCTAGCAAAGATGGGGGGGGGGGGGCAAGCACCAGATGTTGAAGGATCTATGACAATATGACTTCTATGTGAATATGAACAAACATAAACCATTACATTGTCTTCCTTGTCCAACGTCAACAATTTTGGCATATAATATTTTGATGGGGCTCACAATCACAAAAGTTTTCCATGATAGTGTATTTATATGTGAAAGTTCTCTTCCTTATACTAATTATTCATGAATTGCTTGTATGACCAATATTGTGATTGTCAAGCCTCAAAAGATTTCACTTTCTAAACCCAATGTGAAGCTACCACTAGGCATGATATGATTTAAACTTCATGACATACAATTTATTTAACAATTTACTCATAGGATATAAGTGAAGCACAAGAGTAAATGACAAACTACTCCAAAAAGATATAATTGAAGATCATGCGAGTAGTTAAGTAAATAGATAGCTATGTGAGGACTCTCTCTTATTTAAAACTTTCAGATCTAAGTATTTTATTAAAAGAGCAAGCAAAAAAAATGACATTTCAAGGAAAGCACACATCATGTGAAGAAGCAAAAACTTAGGCTCAACCGATACTAACCGATAATTGTTGAAGAAGAAAGGTGGGATGCCTACCGGGGCATCCCCAAGCTTAGATGCTTGAGACTTCTTGAAATATTATCTTGGGGTGCCTTGGGCATCCCCAAGCTTGAGCTTTTGTGTCTCCTTAATTCCTCTCATATCACGGTTTCCTAAATCGCAAAAGCCTCGTCCACACAAAACTCAACAGGAACTCGTGAGATAAGTTAGTATAAACCAATGCAAAAACTTTATCATTCTCTACTGTAGCAAATCACTAAAATTATTATTCAACATTGCATACTAAATGCCTCTGCATATTTAATACTCCTATCCTTAAATAGAATCATTAAACAAGAAACATATGCAAACAATGCAAAAATAAAAGCAATCTTCCAAAACAAAGTACAACAGAAGAATGCAAGAGTATCAATACTTATTCAACTCGAAACATTATGAAATTCTACCACACTGTAGAAAATTTATCAGAGCTTAATTTGCAAAAAGTTTCAACATTTTATCACACTCAGACTTGAAGGAAATATGCCCTAGAGGCAATAATAAAGTTATTATTTATTTCCTTATTTCATGATAAATGTTTATTATTCATGCTAGAATTGTATTAACCGGAAACATGATACATGTGTGAATACATAGACAAACATATAGTCACTAGTATGCCTCTACTTGACTAGCTCATTAATCAAAGATGGTTATGTTTCCTAACCATAGACATGTGTTGTTATTTGATTAATGGGATCACATCATTAGGAGAATGATGTGATTGACATGACCCATTCCGTTAGCCTAGCACTTGATCGCTTAGTATATTGCTATTGCTTTCTTCATGACTTATACATGTTCCTCGTAACTATGAGATTATGCAACTCCCATTTACCGGAGGAACACTTTGGGTGCTACCAAACGTCACAACGTAATCGGGTGATTATAAAGGAGTACTACAGGTGTCTCCAAAGGTACATGTTGGGTTGGCGATTTCAAGATTAGGTTTTGTCACTCCGATTGCCTGGAGAGGTATCTCTGGGCTCTCTCGGTAATGCACATCACTATAAGCCTTGCAAGCAATGTAGCTAATGAGTTAGTTACAGAATGATGCATTACGAACGAGTAAAGAGACTTGCAAGAATAAGATTGAACTAGGTATTGGATACCGACGATCAAATCTCGGCAAGTAACATACCGATGACAAAGGGAACAACGCATGTTGTTATGCGGTTTGACCGATAAAGATCTTCGTAGAATATATAGGAGCCAATATGAGCATCCAGGTTCTGCTATTGGTTATTGACCGAGAATAGTTCTAGGTCATGTCTACATAGTTCTCGAACCCGTAGGGTCCGCACGCTTAAGGTTTCGATGACAGTTATATTATGAGTTTATGAGTTTTTGATGTACGGAAGGAGTTTGGAGTCCCGGATGAGATCGGGGACATGACGAGGAGTCTCGAAATGGTCGAGACGTAAAGATCGATATATTGGACGACTATATTCGGAGTTCGGAAAGGTTCCGAGTGATTCGGTATTTTGGGAGTACCGAGAGTTACGGAATTCGTATTGGGCCTCTTTGGGCCATACGGAAAATGAGAGAAAGGGCCAAAAGAGTGGCCGCACCCTCCCTTGGACTAGTCCGAATTGGACTAGGAGGGGGCGACCCTTCCTTCCTTCTCCTTCTCTCTTCCCTTTCCTTCTCTCCTACTCCTACTACATGGAAGGGTTCCTAGTTGGACTAGGAAAGGGGGAATCCTACTCCTGGTGGGAGTAGGACTCCCCTAGGGCGCGCCATAGAGAGGGTCGGCCCTCCCCTCCTCCACTCCTTTATATATGGGGGCAGGGGGCACCCCATGGACACACAAGTTGATCTACGGATCGTTCCTTAGCTGCAGCGGTGCCCCCTCTACCATATTCCACCTCGGTCATATCGTCATGAGTTTAGGCGAAGCCTGCTACCGTAGAGAGCATCATCATTGTCACCACGCCGTCAGGTCGACGGAACTCATCCCGACACTTTGCTGGATCGGAGTCCGGGATCGCCATCGAGCTGAACGTGTGCTAAACTCGGAGGTGCCAGACGCTCGGTACTTGGATCGGTCGGATCGTGAAGACGACGACTACATCAACCGCGTTGTCATAACGCTTCCGCTTACGGTCTACGAGGGTACGTGGACAATACTCTCCCCTCTCGTTGCTATGCCATCACCATGATCTTGCGTGTGCGTAGGAAATTTTTTGAAATTACTACGTTCCCCAACAAGACTTTCCTAGGGAATTTTTGCAACATCGATAAACTTTCTGTTTTCAAACAGCAACATGTATACTTGCAAGATAAGCATAGTAAAGGCTATCAATGCCACTTTTATTGAAATAAAAGATGCAAAACATTGCTATAAATAAAAGCAAGCAAATACTAACAAAATAAATTAACGCTCCAAGAAAAACACATATCATGTGACGAATGGAAATAGGGCTGGAAGCTCGAAGCTCGCGAGCTAAACGAGTAGCTCGTGACTCGGCTCGAATCGACTCGAACTCGAAGAATAACGAGTCGAGCCGAGCTTTACTTTAAGATCGTTTATAGACCAAGTTAAACGAGCCAATCTCACGAGTAGTCGTGTAACTAGTTAGGCTCGGTACAAAAGATCAGCCACTCCCAATACAAAAAGACTACCACTCAAAGACCCTATGTCCCAGGCGCACAACACAAGGCCTAGCCGTTGAAAGCCCAACCGCCTAGGAGCCTCATGCGTTACAAGGAAATTACTATTGTTTAGTGATATATATGTTTAATATATACATAATCATTTTTATAATATATGAGGGTTTTATGTTCATATCTTTAATGAGCTTAACAAGCTAAACAAGCCAGCTCGCGAGTTATACGAGTCGAGCCAATCTTGGATTTGATCTCGTTATAATAACGAGTAAACTCGATCTAGCTCGTTAACGAAACGAGCTCTAGCAAGTCGAGCCGAGCTGGCTCGACTCGGCTCGAATTCCAGCCCTGAATGGAAACATAGCTCCAAGTGAGGTTACCGATAATGTTGGAGACGAAAGAGGGGATGCCTTCTGCTTAGTTGCTTGGATCTTACTTGAATATTACCTTAGGGGTGCCTTGGGCATCCCCAAGATTAGGTTCTTGTCACTCCTTATTCTCCTCATATCGTCATCTCACCCAAAACTTGAAAACTTCATTCACAGAAAACTTAACGGAACTTTGTGAGATAGGTTAGTATGATAAAGAGCAAACCATTTTACTTTGGTACTGTCAAAGACAAGATTCATAATTGTTCTCACACAATTCCTACTATAGCATATCATTTCCATAATTTATATTGAGTAATATAATCCATAGAAACCAGAAAACAAGCAAACTATGCATTGAAAACAGAATCTGTCAAAAACAGAACAGTCTGTATTAATCTTGATAACTACCATACTTATGCTACTTCAAAAATTATGAAACAAATTGGACCACGTGAGAAATTTTTATATTAAACTCCTGCAAAAATAATCAAATCAATAGCACTCTTCTGTTAAAAATGAGGCTCATTTTCGTGAGCGCAAAAGTTTCTGTTTTTCAGCAGGGTCAAATCAACTATCACCCAACATGATCCCAAAGGCTTTACTTGGTACTTTATTGAAACAAAAGCAATAAAACATGATTACTACAGTAGCATAATCATGTGAACACACAAAAACAGTAGGTAAAAGTGTTGGGTTGTCTCCCAACAAGCGCTTTTCTTTAATGTCTTTTAAGCTAGGCATGATGATTTCAATGATGCTTGCATAAAAGATAAGAATTGAAACATAAAGAGAGTATCATGAAGCATATTACTAGCACATTTAAGTCTAACCCACTTCCATGCATAGGGATTTATTGAGCAAATAACTTATGTGAACAAGAATCAACTAGCATAGGAAGGCAAAACACGCATAACTTCAAAACTCTCAACACATAGAGCGGAAACTTGATATTATTGCAATTCCTACAAGCATAAGTTCCTCCCTCATAATAATTTTCAGTAGCATCATGGATGAATTCAACAATATAGCTATCACATAAATCATCCTTTTCATGATTCATAAGCATAGAAATTTTGTTACTCTTCACATAAGCAAATTTATTCTCATCAATAGTAGTGGGAGCAAACTCAACAAAATAACTATCATGCGATTGAAAATTAAAATCATGATGACAAGTTTCATGGTTATAATTATTCTTTATAGCATACATGTCATCACCACAATCGTCATATATAGGAGCTTTGTTGTCATAATCAATTGCAACCTCTTCTAAAATAGTGGATTCGTCATTAAATAAAGTCACGACCTCTCCAAATCCAATTTCATCAATAGAATCATCATAAATAGGAGGCATGCAATCGTCATAATAATTTTTTTCATAAAAACTTGGGGGACTAAAAATATCATATTCATCAAATATAGCACCCCAAGCTTATGGCTTTGCATATCATTAGCATCATGGATATTGAAAGAATTCATACTAACAACATTGCAATCATGCTCATCATTCAAATATTTTGTGCCAAACATTTTATTGACTTCTTCTTCTAACTTGAGCACAATCTTCCGATCCATTATTTTCAAGAAAGATATTATAAAGATGATCAATAATATGATGCAACCTCAATTCCATTTTTTTAGTTTTCTTTTATAAACCACACTAGTGATAAAACAAGAAACTAAAATATTCGATTGCAAGATCTAAAGATATACCTTCAAGCATTCACCTCCCCGGCAACGACGTCAGAAAAGAGCTTGATGTCTACTACGCAACTTTATTCTTGTAGACACGTATTGGGCCTCCAAGCGCAGAGTTTTGTAGGACAGTAGCAATTTTTCCTCAAGTGGATGACCTAAGGTTTATCAATACGTGAGAAGTGTAGGATGAAGATGGTCTCTCTCAAACGACCCTGCAACCAAATACAAGAAATCTCTTGTGTCCCCAACACACCCAATACAATGGCAAATTGTATAGGTGCACTAGTTCGGAGAAGAGATGGTGATAAAAGTGTAATATGGATGGTAGAAATATATTTTTATAATCTGAATAAATAAAAACGGCAAGGTAGAAAATAGTAAACGGACACAAAAACGGTTTTGCACTGCTTGAAAATGAGGCCTAGGGTCCGTACTTTCGCTAGTGCATGCGGACGCGGTGTTTTGGCTCCTAGGTGCATATGCAATCATTGTCTAAATACACATTTTGAAAAGTTAAAAAATTCGGAACACAAATCCCGCAGGTATATCCGGACATTCTATGTGCATGCACAAACTTTCGGTGAAAAACGATGTTCTGTGGCTTGCTCTGTTGGAAAAGGCAGTGCCTAGGAGGCGCTTAGGCACGCCTAGGCGCTAGGCAATAGCCAAACGCCTCGCCTAGGGCATAAATGGAGGTCTAGGCAGGGCAAGCAAGGAATTGCCTACGCAAGCAAGAAATCATGCCACATACTGCACTAGTATGCCAAACAGGTTATATTCCAATGGTAGTAGACGGTAATTAACTTATTTATATGCCCTAAACTAATATCAACACCCATATAATAATCCCAAATACACTACGAGTAAAAACTATAATACCGCCTAGGCCACGCCTAGGGCGCTTAGGCACCACCTAGGCACTAGGCGAAGGCCAACCGCCTCGCTTACGCCTACCGCTTTTTCCAACTGGTGGCTTGTGTAAAAAAGATAAAGAAATGCAAAATAAATAGTTGTAATGAAGCATAAAAAAATGTCTTTTTTACACAAGCCACAAAAAACCTCGTTTTTCACCAAAAACTTTGTGCACGCACATAGAATGTCTGGATATAGACGCGGAATTTTTGTTTGGAATTTTCCAACTTTTCAAAATGTGTATTTAGACAACGAGTGCATATGGACCTAGGAGCCATTGCCAATTTCTGAGTGCGACCTCTCAACAATGCTAACATAGTTGGATCATATGATTATCCCTCAAAGTGCAATAAAGAATCACTCCTGAGTTCCTATTAGCGGAGAACAAAAGATAGGAATTGTTTGTAGGGCACGAAACTACCTCAAAACTATTCTTTACGTTCGATCTATTCAAGAGTTCGTACTAAAATAACACAAACTATCTTTTCCGTTCGATCTATCCTAGAGTTCGTACTAGAATCATTGTTGAGGAAATCGTTAACTGGTAGCTGCTCGGTTGGCTGGCGAGTAGGGGATTAATGGGCTAATCGACAAGTTAATTGGCCATTTAATCAATTAATCGGATGATTTATCGGTTTTTCGGCTACTCGGTGACCCTATGAGTAGGGATTAATCAGCAAGTTAACTGGTTAATCGGATGAATTCTTGAACAGGGACTAGAATAACACCAAATCAAATTCATATTCATAATACTCAATCCACACAAAGAACTATAAAGAGACCCCAAAGTTTCCGTCGGAGAAAAACGTGCATCAACCCCTATGCATAGATTACCCCAATATCGCCGCTGAATCCATGAGTTGAATGCCATAACACATATCAAGTGAATCAATAGGATACCTCATTGTCACCTCAAGTATTCATATTGCAAGACATATATCATGTGTTCTCATCTCTGAATATTCAATCCGACAAGACAAAACTTTGAAGGGTAAAGATTCAATTCATCATACAAGAATATAGAGGGGAGAAACATCATATGATCCGACTATATTAACAAAGCCCATGATGTAGATCACGAGAGAGAGAGAGAGAGAGATCAAACACATAGCTACTGGTACAAACCCTCAGCCCCGAGGGTGGACTACTCCCTCCTCATCGCGGTGGCCGCCGGGATGATGAAGATGGCCACCGGAGATGATTCCCCCCTCCGGCAGGGTGCCGAAACTGGTCTAGATTGGTTTTCAGTGGCTAGAGAGCCTTGCGGCGGCGGAACTTTTGATCTAGGTTAACCCCCGAAGGGTTTCGGAATATTTGGGAATTTATAGTGCTAAGAGGGGGTGCGGGAGGCCACCGAGGTGGGCACAACCTACCTGGGCGCGCCAGGTGGGCCTGGCGCGCCTTGGTGGGTTGTGCCCCCCTCGGGGCACCCCCTAGGTGCAGCTCTGGCACATTGGGTTCCTTCTGGTCCATAAAAAGTCCCCGTGGAGTTTTGTTGCATTTGGACTCCGTTTGGTACTGATTTCCTGCGATGTAAAAAACAAGCAAAAAACAGCAACTGGCACTGGGCACTGGGTCAATAGGTTAGTCCCAAAAAAAGATATAAAGTTGCTATAAAATGATTGTAAAACATCCAAGAATGATAAAATAACAACATGAATAGTTCATAAATTATAGATACGTTGGAGACGTATCAGCAGCGTGGAGAAGTGGAGACGCCCACGTCCCATCAAGCGCTACGCGTCGACTCGGTCCGCAGGCGATTGGGGCCCGCGGCACTTCACCCTTGCCCTTTGGCTTCGCCTCGAAGCCAAGTCCAAGCGCGCGTCGGGCCCGGGGGCTATTGTCGGTGTTCTGGGAACCAGGGTACCCAGACTTGCCTGCCTGCGGCCAACGACATGGCTCCATCGGCGGCCTGGTATGGCCCATCTTCAGCATCGACAAGACAAGACCCTCGCGAGGCGGACGACACCAAGACCTCCGGAGGGAGCGGCCTCCCTAGGATGGCTCCTGAGGAGCGGAGATTCCTATGCAGGCGCTCACCTCATGAGGTGAAGGTGACGCAAGCCATGGCGACCAAGGCCAGGCGGGCGCCAGCGGGCACATAGCGGCAGGTTTCCACTTTGGTGCTAAGGAGGCAAGCGCAAGCGCGGGGTCCCGAGGAATCAGCCAAAGGTTTCCATTCCCGTGCAACGAGACCAAGACCGTCAGGACGACAGGACGGATGTCATCACCGAGTCCACCACGGCGTCACGACCAGAAGCTTTGCAGGCGAAGTCCACCTTTCGTCAGGATAAGATGTACTACTTGTCCCCCTTCAAACTTGGCCACTGTGGGATGCCTTCCCGCCTTCGTTTTGGAGGAAGAGGACGGAGACCACTATGAATAGAGCCTAGCCACCACCCTAGGAGGGGATCCCGAATCCGAACCCTCACTAGCTCACACCAACACAAGAACATACCTCCTGAGGTTGTTCTTCCTCTGTACTAGTTCATCCTCAGCCCCTCGCGATGTTAATCCATCCCAAAAGCAGGAGTAGGGTCTTACACCGCAAGGTGGCACGAACCTGGGTAAACTGCCGTGTCTCTTTCCTTTCCGTTCATCGAGCTAGGCCGTGAGAGCGACAAATTCGTTGGCTGGACAGGTTGAATTCTTCGTGCACACCCCTGAGTTTGAACCTTCCTTGGATCCACGGAGCCTTGAATCCGACAGCAAGGCTCAGGGGCAGCATGGGTATCCAGATGAAGATGGGGACGAGCGAGGGTAGCAGTAGAGAGGCAACAACAACTCGATGCCAAAGCCTGCACTATGAGCGCTCTGCTCATGCTTTGGACGTGCACACTGAGTGTTCGACAAAATGCCAGGGTGGGCTACAGTGATCCAATCAAGATGAGATTTGGCAGGATAGTGTTAGTTTCGATGACAAGGATGGTGGAAAAGTTAGTTTAGCAGGAGGAGCTACTGTCACATGGAGTTCAGAAAGGTTGCCCAATTTTGCCATGAGCTCAAGATGTTCGACAGAATGTTAGGGTGGCCTTGGTAATTTTTTTTAGACTTGGGAATTGGCAGGTGGAGGTATCCTTGGATGTTAAAGATGGTGGTGGAGTTGGTTTGATAAAAGGAAAATCTTGCAAGTGCAAGTGCTGGTGGAATTCAGTTCTGGACCCAAACTTGGAGGAAACATTTAGTGGGCTTCCAAGATGCAAATTGAGCTGATCTTCTGGACTTAAGGGTTTGGTTGGAAGGACTATGAGGTGGAAATTTTTCAAAATTATTTGAGTAAGGAAAAACGGGGTTGTAGTCCAATGCTCAAATCGGACCAGAACTGAAAAATGGAAGTTCTGCTCAAAATTTTCAAATGGCCAAGATGGATTTTTGCACAAAAGTGATCTATAGGCATCGTATGACCTCTCCAAAATTCTGTGGCATTAAATTTATTCGAATTATTTTTAGTTCAACAGAAGCATTTGAGTGTTTGAAAATACCGTTAAAACAATTATTTTGGGCAAATATTTATCATGAAAATATTTACTACTGAAATTTAAAAGTCAAATGAAAGGTTTAAGGAAAACTTTCAAAACCCACAATATTTTCTAAAGTTTCTATATGGAGGGATGGACTTTTGAAAAAAAAAACAGAAAAGGTACTAAAATTAATATAAGACCTAATATAATGCAAAATTTTATTTCTGTCAAATTTTTATTTAACAAAAACATGGTTTGAAATTATTTTTACTCCACCGGATACTTCACTATTTATTTATTAGGGATCGGTTAGAAATGGCCTTACATAGCCCGACCCAACCCACATCACCATGCCAGGTAAAATGTGTTAATACTTTTTAAATGTGGTAAAATATGTCAAAAACGTACAAATGGGGACTAAAGGTGAAAAAATGCTTCAATGTTTGTTTGCATCAATCGGGAGAGCAAAAAACAGGAGGATTTGTCACACGAGTGTATGTACCCAAACTGCACCGGGCATCAACGCGGAGACTGAATTCCTATGTACGCCGTGTCAGTGAAACTGACATTTCTAGTGCTACTAAGCTCTACCCCAGACCCAGAGTGGCCAGAGTACGTGGTCGGCGACGGTGATCCACGTAGCAGTTCCACTAGCTCCGCAGAATCTGGCGGCCCCCATGGATGCTGGGCCAGCTTGCTCAACCTATGAAGCTCCTCCGCAACCTCCCGCATGGACGGCCTGTTCTCGCCCAGCATCTCCAAGCACCGCTTCGCCAGCTCCGCCGCCTGCTCGAGCACCTCGATGCTCGTCTCGCGCTTGATCTGGGGATCTAGCATCTCCTCCAGCCTGTTCTCCCCGAGGACCAGGAGGAACTGCGACGAGAGGTACTTCTCCTCCTCGAGCTCCTCCAGGTTGAGCGCCTTCCTGCACGTGAGCAGCTCCAGCAGGACGACGCCGAAGCTGTACACGTCACTCTTGTCGGTGAGCTTGCACGTCCTCATGTACTCCGGGTCGAGGTACCCGCAGGTGCCCTGCACGAAGGTGACGAACTGCGCCTCGTCCGTGGGCGCCAGCGTGGACGCCCCGAAGTCGGAGACCTTGGCCGTGTAATCCTCGTCGAGGAGTATGTTGGACGTCTTGACGTCGCCGTGGAGGATGGGCGGCGAGGCCCAGGAGTGCAGGTAGGAGAGCGCCTCGGCGGTCTGGTGGGCGATCTTGAGCCGGGCGGTGAAGGGGATGCGCGGGCCCTCGCGCTCGCGCCGGCCGTGGATGAGCCGGTAGAGGGTGCCGTTGGGGATGTACTTGTAGACGAGCATGGGGACCTCCACCTCGAGGCAGCAGCCGTAGAGCTTGACGATGTAGCGGTGGTTGATCTGGGACACGATGAGCATCTCCTTGCCGAACTCCTTCTGCTGCCTCTCGCTGGCGAGCCTGCACTTCTTGATGGCCACCAGGTCGCCGTCCTTGGTGGTTCCCTTGTACACGGTGCCGTTGGCCCCCTTGCCGATCACGTTGCGCTCGTCGAACCTGCCTGTCGCCTCCTCCAGCTCTTCCTGGGTGAAGAGCTTGAAGGACAGCCCCTGCCTCGACCTCATCTCGTCGAACAGCGTGAGGCCCCCGTGCTGCTCGAAGTACTCTCTCTTGATCTTGGCCAGCCTCCGTTTGGCGTAGATCATGTAGGCGCAGGAAGCGGTGGCTATCAGTACGATCACACCGATGCTGACTCCTGCGGCAACCAGTAGGGATGGACGTGTTAGATGATGGTACACCAATTGGAAAAAATCAATCGAACCCCAGAAATAACATCGATGGCTTACCAATGGCGATCTCCCACCCGATCTGAGACTTGTCTTTCTCGCATGTTCCGTTGTATGCGTTGCCTGATGTCTTTTCAGGGCAAACGCAGCTGTATCCTCCGATGGTATTCACGCACGTATCCGGAACAGAGCAGGGGTACCGTTCGTCTTGGCACTCGTTGATATCTGCAAGGACAAGGCAGCCAAAACGGCCGGGCATGCATGAATCGCCATGAACTCGCCGCAGTGGAATGGAAACAATGCCAACCAAACCAACAGTACCTTGACAGCCGTCGAGGAGGTAGGGATTGCCGTCGTAGCCGGCGGAGCAGTTGCAGAGGTATCCCTTGCCCCGTCCGTACTTGGAGTCGACGCACTCGCTGTTGCTGCTGACGCAGGCGTAGGCCGACGTGTTGCGCCTCGCCTCCTCGCACGTCTTGTTCCCGATGGCCCAGTCGAGCACGAGCGGCACCTGCCTGCCGTTGGCGGCCATGAACTCGTCGGTGGTTATGTAGGTGGTGCGGAAGTCGAAGGCGGCGGCCTCGAGCAGCACGGCGTAGCTGCAGGGGCTGAATCCCGCGGTGCCGGAGGTGTTGAACTTCTCCTCGAAGGAGATCTGGTAGCCGTTGAGGCCGGAGGGGATGGCCGTCTGGCAGCAGCCGACGCCGGCGCAGGAGCCGTTCTCCAGGCGGCCCACGCCGGGGCACATGGCCATGCAGCCCGTCATGTAGCGGTCTGCGGTGTCGTTGAGGGAGCGGATGTAGGCGAGCGAGTTGCAGCCGATGACGGTGAAGCGGTTGAGGGCGTCGTTGATGCGGAAGTTGGTGATGTCCATGTTGTACCACCAGTTGTTCTGGTCGTTCATGGCGCGCGTGGTGGCGTTGTAGCACCACGGGTTGATGAGGCTGTAGATGCGCAGCTGGCCGCGCCGCACCGACATGTCCAGCACCTCGATCTGGTAGTTGTACAGCCGGCGCCGCCCGTCGCCGGTGCGGTTGCAGCTGAGCGAGAAGGTCCAGTCCCCGGTCTCGAGGTGGCACCCGCTGCCCACGCCGAACGGGTACGGGATGTCGATGTCGCCGCACCGCCGCAGGCACGTGTCCCTCGGCTGCATCGCCGTCGCCGCTGCCGACGGCCGCGCCGAAGAAGATGCCAGGACGGCGATGAGCACCGCGAGGATCATCTTCCTCCCTGCGCATGCGCGGGGCGGGTGGTGTGGCCGGGAATGGGATAGGGTGGCCCGAGGGGAGTGTTAATCTGTGATTACTGTGAACTAATAATCGAGGTTTAAATGAATGAACCCCATATGGTGTGGTTTGACACGATCAAACGGCATAGTAGCATGTCCCACCTGCACGCAGCCACGGCCTGACTTAATTACACGACACAGACGGGCGTTGTGGAAGTTTCCCCGGGAGGCGTGTTTAGTCGGATGCGGTGGTTGATGCACGTTGATCTTCAGGCCAAAGCAACATACTTACATGAGTGGGTGCCGAAAAGGATAGATTGCTCTACTACTTCGTACCAGCGTTCAGCATGAGTGTCCTTTCGACGTTTGAACAGAATTGATACTTCTGACAAGATGAAACCGGTAGTACGTGTACTCCTTCCGTGCAAAAGCCTCTTACATTAAGGGATCGTGGGAGTACTATTTTTCTGGAACGTAGACGCACGTAGCGTCCGGCTTTAAATTAATAAAGCCACATGGCAGCATCCAAACCAGGCATAATCCACATCAATATAACACTTAAGTTCAGCGGGCTCGCAGTCCCGGCAAAGTAGAAGACTAAAGTTCACTAGGACGCTAAAAGCACGTAACCATAAAGATACTAGACGTAAAAGCTCAATCTAGCGAATCTTGAAGTCTTGCTCTTGCTGTGCATGCTTTGATCTGCTTCACGATCTCGTTCATGCGCCTCGCATCACGCTGCTTCCCCAATGGCACCCAAGCCTGTAGGAAAATATGACATTTGAAAAGAATCTCAGCTGGGTGAGCAGGGAACTTATGTTTGATAGTAATTTTGTTCCTCACAGTCCAAATGGACCAAAACAACGCCCCAACGCATCGCCACACCACACGCGCATTCGCACCCCTCTGTGCGGTTAACAAAGACAAAAGGTCCGAGCTATTTTGCGGGTTCCAATTCCGCTTAAATGTATCCGTAAATAGCTTCCACGCAAATCTAGCAAGGCAGCACTTGAAGAAGACGTGGTTAGCGCCCTCCTAAGACCGCAGATGGCGATGTCCCGTTCGCCGCCCGCTATGCGTTTGGCCACATTATCCAAGGTTGGAAGACGGTTATGGAACATTTGCCACAAAAGATCTTGATTTTGAGGGAATGCCAACCTTCCACAACCCCCGCCATATCAAGCCCATTCCTCCGTAAGCTTCTCGTATAAGGATTTGACCGAGAATTTACGAAGCCGTAAGCTTCCAATCAATCTGATCTTGATCGTGGCTGATACTCCAACCCTCAAGCTTCACCACCGGTGCCTCCCAAGCCGCCGCCTCCCGCTTCAGAGGTCTCAAGAAGGAGATCGCCGGGTGCACTCGAGAGCGCCACGACCATAATGTGCGTGTCCGTGGCAAGGTGGTACAATCAAGGGAAGGACTGCCACAACGGAGTCTGGCCCTTCCAGCAATCCAACGAAAATCGCGTGGACTTGCCGTTGTTGACAGCAAACTGGGCCCCAACCGCAAACGTTGGCCTAACCGCTTGAATGCCATTCGAAAAGGACGATCCTTTGGACTTGGCCTTAAAGAGGTTGCCATCCGGGAAATACTTGGCCCGGAGAATATCAACCCAGAGACCCTTCTCGTTTTGGGCAAGGCGCCACCACCATTTGGTAAGTAGTGCAATGTTCATCAGCTTCGAATTCGTGATCCCTGCACCACCGAACTTCTTAGGGCGATGCATGACCCACTTAACCAGATGGTATTTGTGCTTTGTCCCAGTTCCTTCCCAAAAGAACCGGGCGCGAGGCGTGTCAAGCTTGGCATGCACTCCATCTGCTAGGAGGAACATACCCATCGTAAAGATAGGCAAGGAAGATAAGCTAGAATTGATCAAAATTAACCTAGCAGCAGAGGACATGAACCTACCTCTCCACAGACTAACCCGGTTCACCACTTTGCCGTAAAGTGGCGCCCAGTCGGCAATCGTCAAGTTTTTGTGGTTTATCGGTAGGCCCAAGTATTTGATCGGAAACTTCCCAATCTTACAATTGAGCAAGTTTGCGACTCTCCGACCTTCGTGATCATCCATCCCTATGGTGATCACTTCGCTTTTGAGGAAATTAATCTTTAGACCCGAAAGAATCTCAAAAGCAATCAAAAGCAACTTAATTGTTGCAATGCTATGGTCGTATGGCTCGAAAAGCAACATCGTGTCATCCGCGTATTGCAGATGAGTCACGCCGCCGGGGATGAGGTGGGAGATCAACCCTTTGATATGCCCCGCAGCCCTGGCTTTGCCGATCAAAGCCGCCAAAGCGTCCGCAACAAAATTGAAGATCAAGGGAGAGCTAGGATCTCCCTGCCTAAGGCCGCGTTTGTTGCGAAAGAATTTGCCCATTACACCATTGATAGTTACAGTCGTGTGTCCAGTACTCACAAGGTGCATGATACGGTGGACAAAGGCCACATCAAAACCTTTTTTGATGAGGACCTCTCGCACGAACTCCCAGTTCACGCGATCGTAAGCTTTCTCAAAATCTAACTTAAGGAGAACACCTCTAGACTTGGTACGTTTGAGCTCATGGACGATTTCGAGAAGCGCTAACGGCCCTTCAAGAATATTACGCTTCTTGAGGAAACCGGATTGGCTAGGGCTAATCACTCGTTGAGCGACGGGCGCCAAGCGGGAGGCGTATGCTTTTGTACAAATATTGAAAGGGACATTAATCAGAGTAATAGGCCGAAACTGCTTGATGTCGTCGGCCCCTTTAACCTTAGGTATCAGACTAATAGCCCCGTAGTTGAGACAAGATAGGTCCACGGTACCCAGCGCAAAGCCGTTCACTAAGTCGTAGAAAAGATATTTGAGCTTAGACCAGAATTTCTTGAAAAATTCCACTGGCCACCCATCCGGTCTGGGCACCGTGCCCGTTTTCATATCGTGAACGGCACGATCTATTTCCTCCGGAAGGAAAGAGAGGATGAGCCCATCGTTCTCCTCCTGTGAGACCCGATCAGTAGGGTCCCAAAGGTCGTCCCGGAGGCAAAGAGTTTTCTCCTCGGCCGTTCCCAACAGCCAGATGAAGAACTCATAAATGTGAGCCACGATGAGCTTGTTGGAAAGTAAGAGTCCTTGATCGGATTGTAATCTAAGAATCGTACTTTTCCGTTTTCTACCGTTAGCGTAAGCATGAAAATAGCCGGTATTAGCGTCTCCTCTCGTGACCCACTTGATCCCGCCCCTGCGGCGCCAGTACTCCTCTTCGGCCTGGAGTATGGCAAAAACTTGGCGCTCTAAGTCGTAACGCAAGGCCCATTCACTCTCCGAGAAGGAGCGCCGGTCAGCCTCCAAGTCTAGCGCGGCAATTGCCTCAACAATTTGGGCCCGCTCTCGCTTGGATTCGCTGCCGTGGTTAGCCCCCCAACTACGCAGGAAAGCCCGGAGTTTGCTTGCCGCCAAGTTCGGCCATTCTGCCGGTCCTCTGCGGACCAAGCTGGTGGCAGATTGTATCCCAACGATCCGACACCATCTGGGCAAACCCCTCGGACTCAAACCAAGCCGTTTCGAAATAGAATCGGGGGCTTCGCCTGATATATTCCTCCCCAGAAGAAAATATCGACGGTACATGGTCCGAGCCAATTCTAGTTTTGGCCACCAGATTGCATAGGGGAAATAAAACCTCCCATTCGGGGGTAAAAAAATACCCTATCCAACACGCTCCGGACCGGGCACAACTGCTTGTTTGTCCAGGTATATCTCGCACCGGTCCGAGCGGCCTCACGCAACGCTGATGCTGCTATGGCCGCATTGAACATGGACACCCGAGTCCAGTTAATGTTGGCGTTGCTTTTGTCCGCACCCGAGCGGATAAGATTGAAGTCCAGGTACTATTTAATTATTCTTTTTGTGTGTGAATGAACTATTCAATTATTCAGTGCTATTATTATGTATACTCGTTTATAACGGGACCGGACAGCCCGACAGATGTGCCCTGTTATTCAGTGAGTGGATGCAGACACATGGATGAGAAAACCACCTTGATCGCGAAGCACTTGGCCTGGAGCACGGGACAAATCCGTTCGCGACAAGCCAGTCGGTGTCGAGGAATTATCCTGCAGGTCTCTCGCCGCCACCCTCAGCATTTCGGAGCCGTTTCACTCTTCGATACCAAATTGGCCACGCAATCTTACAGTATGCAGTTTAATACTAGTACATCATCAAGAATGTCAGCCTTTGCTGAGAACGCCGCAAAGTCCTCATTAGCTACTACAAAAGTAGTGTGAAGAAATAGATCCGCATGCTTAAATTAGTCTGAACCCAGTTATTATGCCTTCCTTCTCAATTGACTCGGCAGCTCGCTTCAGTAAAATAGTCAGTTTTTCCTTTGATAGTCAGTTAGTCGCAAGGAGAGAGGCTTATCAGGAGAGTAGCAATTACTACCATCTGAAATCCATCTACTGCATGCCACCATTTCGACGATCCTATTTCTTACCTAGAAATATACAGTAGTTAACTACTCCTTTGAATCTTCTGCGCACTGAAAACGCCAGGATCGATGGATTTCGATGTTACAGACCAGACGCCGGGGAAGTTATGCTGTCGCGGGATGGCTTTAACAAAAATGTCAAAAGTAGCATAGCACGCACACACGCCACCGTATCCAAGCTGCGACCCGGAGCCCCGCCGAAACGACAGAAAAGACATGGCCGTCATAGACTATGCCCTGCTGCTCAAAAATTCGGAGCAACGTATGCTGTCGACCAAAGACGGGCTGGCGAGGCACACGTGAGTGGGAGCTTCGTCAGAGGCCGTGGCGTGTCATCTCCCTCCAGTCTGAATTGCCGGTATCCTGTGCCAGCGCAGCATGCAAGCACCTCATAAGCAAACATTTACTATCTTATCCTGCCTTGTAAATATTTACTGTTACCAGCTGAAGAGTTCATTCATGCCACCACGATAAGTGAAAGAATTTTATACTTCCTCTGTTTCAGTTTACAAGTCCTGTGCGTATACCTAGATTGCCAATTTTATCACTCTAATATAAACTATATAACACAAAAGTTATATCGTTTGAAAATAGAACATCTGAAATTTATATTGGTATATTTTTTGTAATATATGACTTATATTAGGTTGGTCAAATTGACGATCTAGGGGTACGCGCACGCCTTGTAAACTGAGAGAGAGGGAGTAACATTTGTCCAAACTGTAGTCAATGTAAACGGTTTAGATCCGTGTGCGCTTATCGGTAGGTCGATCGACGCTCCTCGGATAGGAGGCGAGAGGACAGAAGGCCCCCTCTGCCGCGACAGTTTGGGGAGGTTTTTGTTTTGTTCAGGGTTCGGTTATTTATTTATTTTGTTTTGAAGATGTGGTGTCGCTCCTCACCGGTGGCTCCGCAAATTTCCTTTTGCATCCGTCTGCAGATAAGGAAGATCAGTCTGTGGACACGGATGCGGGAGGTCGACATCCAATGTTGCCTCATACTACATTTCAATCACTCTTTGAACCAACCGGACGAAATACATGCAAACACGGCGCTTTCATACAAGTTGGACGAAAATATTTACATTTTAGACTTATTTGTAACTAAAAATGATACTGCACTAAGATAAAACTAATCTACGACCGCGTCGGCGAATATCCATTCCGACGACATGGATACCCTTGACTAGTCTACTGCCGGCCGCGGCGGATTTCCATTGCCGTCCCCAAGTCCGGCAGACGTGAGCCCTGGAGGTATATGCTTTAGCGCAAAGGGCGGCTCGCTTCCCCACTGCTGATCGGAGTGGAACCGACGGATGGTGCTTCAGTCGGAGGGGAAGGGTCCCTACGCCGCACGAATTAGAGTTGGTTTTTGGGTAGGGGGGCGACAGTGGCCTGCGACCGGGCAAGACAACAGTTGTGTACGCCGGTGTCGCCTCGGCGGTGGCCTTCATGGGACCCAAGCGGCAACGACCTTTCATGTTCTACTTCTCCTTGATGATGGTGGTGGGCGCGGACGTGCGGGCTGCCACCTCATCGATGTCAGCGCAACATGCTTCTTCCTCTGTCGTCAGGGCGCGGTTACATGTGCATTGATAGCGGATGGCACGGGCGCACGCATGGGAGGCGTGGTACAACACGACGTCGTCCACGGCAGCCATGATGCCCGTACCACCGTGCTCCCCCCTCCGCGCCATCATGCAGCAACTGGCCCCTCCTCTGTGAACGGGCTTGGAACAGCGAGTTGCTGAACCACACGTCAACTTGGAGTGGCAACTTACTCCGTCGTGCCTAGGCGAGGGAAGTGGAGCAGCGAGCTACGCGCCTCGCTCGTAGCCGGCGTGCTCGGCGGGCCACCAGGACGGCTTTTATGCCGAAGAACTGCTCTTCCTGCTCGTCGGATGCCAACGGAAGGATGGAGAAAATGATAGTAGAAGAAGGGGATCGGAGTGGTGCGATTCTTGCCCGGAGCAAGATTAGAATAAGATGAAGCCAAGTTGTCAGTTGGAACCACCACCGCAGGAAAGAGAGCTGCGGCCGTTGCCAAAGGACGCACTGTACGCCGCCGGACGTGAGAGCTAGGGATCAGGCGGAAGAACGGGGCACGGAGGTGGGCGAGGTTCTCCGGCTGGGCGGAAAGAGAGATAGTAATTTTGATCATTTGAAATTTGACCTCCATGGAGGCTGAGCTCCATTGAGTATTTTTGCATCCAAAGGCTCAAAAAAAAAGGAATGATGAATCTATACAGTACTGTATGCAGCAAAGTGTGTACGCTTATGTGCAAAACGTCCTCCTAGTTTGATCCAGATTGGCCATGGGTTACAAACTATCACTCAAATGTTAAAAATATGCACGTAATAAAGGAAGCTAATGAGGGAAATACTCTGTATAATTTTGCATCCGTTGTACCATAAAAAATTCCTAATGTCATGCCATCGAATTCTAAGTCACATTTTCTGCATCATGTGACTTTTGTTTCTTTTGATGTTGTAATGATTTAATGGAACCACGTCACCTGCGAAATTGCACTGTCGTTTGCCAAAAGCGTGTAGAATCAGAGTAGGTAATACGTACTGAAAGACCCTGCCCAGACTCTGTACAGATGATCTACACGTAGACGCCATGGAGCAGTTAAGCTATTCGAGCAAGTAATCTCCATGTTTTATCAAAGGATAAAGACTCAGTCTTGCTAAATCTCTTTTTTGAGCATATAACTTTATTCATCAAATGATAGCCAAGTCGTTTACAAAGAGATGAAGAATAAAGTCAGGGATGTTTTCTCATACTTCAGACTTTTTCATGCTAATACAATGCTTTGCTAGAGCATCCGCTACTGTGTTCGCCTCTCTACTGCAATGAACAAAGGAAATATGAGCAAAATCCATTATCATTAGGGAGCACTCTGCTATAATAGGCACTGTTGGTCCCATATATGCATTAGGGTCTGAAACTGCCTCAAGCGCCCTTGTGCTATCAGATTCTATCACTAGCTTTGTGCAGCCCAAATTTGCAGCTAAATTCAGTCCACACCGGATAGCAATCATTTCCGCTTCATCTACGTTAGGCACATGGGGTAACGGCTTAGAGGCTGCGCCTAAGAACTGTCCTTGATCATTGCGTGCTATGACTCCACAAGCACGTGAGAGAATATCCGCAATAAAGGATGCATCAACATTTATTTTAATCATCCCCACTTCCGGTTTCTTCCATATTACAAAGCGGGCATTGTGGCAGTAAAGGTATATGCCGGCTGGCCAACACCCCGTAGCAAGGCAAGACTCCCTTCAGCACTTTCCAACCAAAATGTTTAACTTTTCCTGGTAGCCTTAGCTTTCATAAATCTTTCCAAACCCCATTCTCGTTAGCACTGCCTTGGCTATTCCGGTTAAGGTGTCGTCCAAACTGGTTCTCAAACTCAATATGATATGCCGATCTCACTGAAAACGTTCCCGACCTTGTGTGGTTCCAAGCTACAAAATCTTCCACTACTTCCACATTAAGCTGAATTTGCAGTATTCTATTTGCATCGACTGGCGAGAACACTTGCCTAATGAGATCCTCATCCCAGTGTCCTGTATGAGGATCAATTATCTCCTCTACTCTTGTCAACATGATGCCACCTTTGGGTGTGATCAGCTTCCTAGTTGCACTTGAGGGAATCCAAGGGTCATCCCATAAATTGATATGTGAAACGGAGCCTACCCGTCAGATACATCCCCTCTTAAAAGTTTTAATTCCCTCAACAATGCTTTGCCAGGTAAACGAAGCTCCTTTCTTTGGACCAGCTTTCAATATATCTCCATCGGGATAATATTTTGCGCTCAACACTTTTGCACACAGCGAATCAGGATTTTGGAGTAGACGCCAACACTGCTTTGCTAACATAGCAAGATTAATGCTGTGAATGTCTCTAAATCCCATACCACCCCTTTTCTTTGGTACACACATTTTCCATCACGCAAACCAATGCATTTTCCTCTTCTCCTCTCCATCTCCCCACCAAAACCCCGATATTTCATCGGTAATTGACTTACTGGTTCCTTTCGGCAGCTTGAACACAGACATAGCATATGATGGGAATGCTAGCGCTACTGCCTTAATCAGAATCTCCTTGCCTTGTATGGAGAGGATCTTTTCTTTCCACCCCTTTAATCTCTTGCATACTCTGTCCACCAGGTGCTGGAAACAGTCACTTCGGTCCACTCTAACCAAAGTTGGTAGGCCAAGATATGTATCTGACAAGGCTTCAGTTAAGATATCCAACGTAGCACATACACTTTCCCTGTCATTTACTCTTGTGTTAGGACTGAAGAAGATACTAGATTTGGGAGTACTTACACGTTAGCCTGAACTTTCACAATATGTGTCCAGGATTTTCTTCAGAGTTGCTGCATTCTGACTTGTTGCATTCATCAGGATTAAACAGTCATCTGCAAACAGCAAGTGTGAGATAGACGGGGCATTTCGAGATACTTTTACTCCTTCCAAACCACCAGTTTCTTCCTCAGAAGACAACATACTAGATAGTCCTTCTGAGCAGATCAGAAATAGATATGGGTATAATGGGTCACCCTGTCTCAACCCCCGAGATGGAAAAAACTCCTCTGTTTCAGTATCATTAAACCTGATTCTATAACTCACCGAAGACACACACTCCATGATGAGCTCAATCCATTGTGCATGAGATCCCATCTTTGTCATCATCGCATGCAGAAACCCCCATTCTACTCTGTCATATGCTTTCAACATATCCAGCTTAGCTGCACATATCCCATTAGTCCCATGGGATTTCTTCTTTATTGTATGAAAGCATTCATAAGCAACTAGCACATTGTCCGTTATTAACCTGCCTGGTACAAACGCACTCTGAGTTGGTGAAATTACCTCAGGCAAAATTTTCTTTAGTCTATTAGCTAGCATTTTCGAGATAACCTTATAGACCACGTTACATAAACTTATAGGCCTAAATTGGGTTATCATTTCAGGGCTATCAACTTTCGGGATCAACACCACATTTGTTGAATTCCATCCCTCTGGTATCTTTTTGTTGTTGATAGCTTCCAGAACTTCCTTAGTGAGCTCCTCACCAATAATGTGCCAAAAGCGCTTGAAGAATATAGCATGGAGGCCATCAGGGCCCCGGGCCTTCATGTCACCGATTTGAAACAATGCTTTCTTCACTTCTTCCTTAGTGTAAGGAGCAATCAGCAGGTTGTTCATTTGTGCCGTAACCACAGGTTTAACTGTGGACAATAAATCATCATCAATCATCCCTGAATCAGTGTGAAAAAGGCTCTGGAAATACTCAAGAATCAAGGGCTTGAGGTTATCATTACCCTCAACCCAAGAATTATTATTGCTTTTCAATCTCTTAATTAAATTACGGCGTCTACGAGCCGAGGCAAACTAATTAAAAAACCTTGTGTTTCGATCTCCACGCTGTAGCCAGTTAGCGTGACCCCGTTGCGCCCAATAGATCTCCTCTTGCTCCAGGAGATTCTCAATCATCATTGTGAGATCTTGTTGTTTTGCTTTTACTTCTGCATTATGTGGCTGCTTCATAAGCAACTCAAGCTCCTGTTGAGCTGCTCTCAATCTGTACCGCGGCCCTTTCAGGACCTTTCTGTCCCATGCATGCAGGTCTTTGTGTACATCATTTAGCTTGTCCTTTGTTGTAGGACATAGGCCTTGAGTGACCGCCTTTAGCCACGCCGTTTTAACGATCTCTTCAATTGCTTCTTCTGCTAACCATCGAGCCTCAAACTTGTGTCTGCTCATGGGGCGGTCCGCAGCCACTCTAGCCAAGTGTTCAGTATCTAGGCAAACTGGTATATGATCTGACTTGCCCATCTCCAGATTACTCAATCCACACAACGGATGCATCTCCATCCACTCTACATTAGACACAGCCCGATCTAGGCGTTCACGTAATCCTCCTCTGAAAAAGGTAAACTTGTCTCTGTTGTATCCAATATCTTCCAGAGAAGTCATTTAGCGCATCTTGAAATAATTGCATCCTAGCTTGCTATCGGGGGCCTCCTCCCTCTTTCTCCGACGAATACAAAATTTCATTAAAATCCCCAATCACCACCCACGGGAGGGTGGACTGGGCATGAAGATCACGCAGGAGCCGGTATGTTTTCTCCTTATTATCCCAACTAGGCTCACCATACATGCCAGTTAGTCTCCAAACTTTCCCATCATTTTCCTCTACCGAAACATCAATGCAGTGGAATGTAGCAATCCGGGAGTAGATCCTCACATCCTTCTTCCAGACTAGCAACAAACCCCCCTTCCTACCATCAAGACTTGGTGCTATAATCTTGTGGTCCATTCCCATATTTCTCATCAAAGCTTCTGCCTTCTCTTCATCCAGATGCGTTTCAGACAGAAAGAACACATCCGCTTTATGCCGTCTCTGGATATCCAGAAGCGAACGAACTGTCGGGGCACCAAGTAGTCCCTGACAGTTCCAACTAATGAGTTTCATTGCGCCCGGCGATCCTCCCCAGAGGAGGACGCCAATACATCAGTTGGTACCTCTGTAACTACTGCCTTCAACCTTTTGTTATCATGGATTTTCTAAGGTGTGCTCATCTGTGATTTGTCAATCTGCTCATCACTCGTACTCTCAAGGAGCAGGACCTTGTCATTAACAAAACCCGCAGGAGGAGAAGCTGATGGATCTGCTGTACTATTTATTTTACCATCCTGTGAGATCAGACATTTGCTTACCCCCAAGATAACCGTACCTTCTGGTTGTGATTTCTCCTCTCCCATCTCCATGCTTTCCTGCTCCTTGGGGTTACCTTCATTCGGTTTTTCAGTGTTCCAACCATCTCTGTTCATGCAACTGCCCGGATTCCCCCGGGGAGCCCCTCTCCTTGCCGCACCACGATCATTTTGTTCCTCATAATTCACCAGAAGCCAGTCCCCCCATTCACAATCTGCCGGATCATGGATTCCATCACAGCATTCCATCACAAGATGCCCTAAAAGGCCACAAAAATCATAGAAATCCGGGAGGTTTTCATATTCCGCTGGGTACCTCTTACTCTCCTTTAGCGTAAGCGGTACAAACCTGACAAGTGGTGTATCAAGCTTCAGATAGACCCTTTCCCTAAGATACGTCGAGGGATTCAACCTTCCCTCGGTAACAACCACTCTGAAAGGAGGGATACCCACTTTAGCCGCTATCTTTTCTGCTACTGACGTCTTCTTCATCAGTCCATCAGGGATTCCCATGATCCTCACCCGAGCCGGAATTGTGTCTAGCTTGTACTGCCTGACATCAGGTATGCCATCATATTCCTCCATTACCACTGCTGCATTACGAAAAATCCACGGGCCGCCCCCCATCACACGATTCCAGTCTCCTAGACACAAGAATTGCGCCAGGAATAAATTAGCCCCTTCGGCTTGAAGATCACACCTTGCGCCGCCGCCCATGCATTATGCAATGTTTTGAATAGCGAGACATGGCTAAACGGTTTCTGAGTATGAACCCTAAATACTGCGATCCAGCGATTTTCCGCTATAATTTCATCTACCTCCCTAGTTAGATCAAGCTCCTCTTCCTCCTCCCCATGGAGATTCAGTACCTGAAACTTGTCCTCCAGAATTGTAGCCCCAGATCGGTCCTGCGAGTTCTAGCCCGAAGACCCGCTCCCGCCACCCAGGGGAAACCCTGGTCCTTCCATGCTCGCCATGCGAACCCTTGCAGAGCTCGAGAATGCCGCAAACCCTCAGCTAGATAAATCCCAGGGATCCCCTGACGTGGAGATCGAGAGATCTAGCGGGTAGTTTTGGAACCCTAGCGGGGGTGCCGCAGGGGATAAGGAGAACCCTAGGTGAGACCTAGGGGAACCGAGTTTGACTAGGAGGCGATTTCAGTCTTGCTAAATCTTAATTAGCTGAGACATGGTGGAAGCAAGTCAGTTGAATTTTAGAAAGGCCAACGGCCTAACACCTCTCCTAGCTTCCACCTCTCTCCTGCGCCGCGCGCCACTCCGGCGCCGGTGGCCACCAGCCCAAACCGCCGTCTCCGCTCTGGAGCCGGCGGCCACCATCTCCCCCCTGTCCTCCCATGGAGAGTCGTGTCATCCTGTCCGGCTCCGAAGGTTCCAGCTCAAGATCCCCCCCTCCTCGCCCTCCGCTTCGCTTACTAGTCGTGCCGGTTGTCGGCTCCGCCTTCGGCCCGCTCGCCCATTTCGGCCCGTCGGTCCCTGCGCCGGCCGGCCCGAGCTGGCGCACTAAGCGGAGCCGCCCCGACCGGCACAGGCCCCCTTCCCCTTCCCTCGGCCAGCGGCCCGACGCGTCCTCCCCTCTGCCCACCCTCCGCCGCATTCGCGCATGCCGGTGTGCTTTCATGGGTGCTGCTACAACTGTGGACAGCCGGACCACATCTCCCGCGAATGCACCAACCCGACGGTGTGCGCCTGCTGCAATGGGGAGGGCCACATCGCCCGGGACTGCTCCCTGCCATGCTCCTCCTCCTCGGGCGGCAGCTCGCCGCGCGCCCCTCTAGCGGTACGTCTGCGCATCTCGCCGCCTGCTGTGCCGTCCGCAGGGTGGCCGGCTCTTCCGGCGTCGGGGTCTCTTCCTCCTCGGCCACCAGGTCCTCCTCTGGCGGGTGCTGTTTTGGTGGACCACTCCTGAAGCAGGGTGTGCTACCTCTTGAGCACTGCGTTGGTTTTCTCTTGAAGACGAAAGGGTGATGCAGCAAAGTAGCGTAAGTATTTCCCTCAGTTTTTGAGAATCAAGGTATCAATCCAGTAGGAGGCTACGCAAGTCCCTCGCACCTACACAAACAAATAAATCCTCGCAACCAACGCGATAAGGGGTTGTCAATCCCTACACGGTCACTTATGAGAGTGAGATCTGATAGATATGATAGGATAATATTTTTGGTATTTTTATGATAAAGATGCAAAATAAAATAAAAGCAAAGTAAAAAGCAACGGAAATAACTAAGTGTTGGAAGATTAATATGATGAAGATAGACCCGGGGGCCATAGGTTTCACTAGTGGCTTCTCTCAAGAGCATAAATATTTTACGGTGGGTGAACAAATTACTGTTGAGCAATTGATGAATTGAGCATAGTTATGAGAATATCTAGGTATGATCATGTATATAGGCATCACGTCCGAGACAAGTAAACCGACTCACCGCATCTACTACTATTACTCCACACATCGCCCACTATCCAAAGATGCATCTAGAGTATTAAGTTCATAAGAACGGAGTAACGCCTTAAGCAAGATGACATGATGTAGAGGGATAAATTGATGCAATATGATAAAAACCCCATCTTGTTATCCTCGATGGCAACAATACAATACGTGCCTTGCTGCCCCTCATCACTGGGAAAGGACACCGCAAGATTGAACCCAAAGCTAAGCACTTCTCCCATTGCAAGAAAGATCGATCTAGTAGGCCAAACCAAACTGATAAATTCGAAGAGACTTGCAAAGATAACCAATCATACATAAAAGAATTCAGAAGATTCAAATATTGTTCATAGATAAACTTGATCATAAACCCACAATTTATCGGTCTCAACAAACACACCACAACAGAAGATTACATTGAATAGATCTCCACGAGAGAGGGGGAGAACATTGTATTGAGATCCAAAAAGAGAGAGGAAGCCATCTAGCTAATAACTATGGACCCGAAGGTCTGAGGTAAACTACCCACACTTCATCGGAGAGGCTATGGTGTTGATGTAGAAGCCCTCCGTGATCGATGCCCCTCCCATGAGCTCCTAACAGGCCCCAAGATGGGATCTCATGGGTACAAAAGGTTGCGGCGGTGGAGTTAGGTTTTTGGCTCCGTATCTGATCATTTGGGGGTACGTAGGTATATATAGGAGGAAGGAGTACGTCGGTGGAGCAACATGGGGCCCACGAGGGTGGAGGGCGCACCTGGGGGGGGGGGGGGTAGGCGCACCCCTACCCCGTGGCTTCCTGGAAGCTTCCTTGACTTAGGGTCCAAGTCTCCTGGATCATGTTCGTTCCAAAAATCACGTTCCCAAAGGTTTCATTCCGTTTGGACTCCGTTTGATATTATTTTTCTGCGAAACTCTGAAATAAGCAAAAAACAATAATTCTGGGCTGGGCCTCCGGTTAATAGGTTAGTCCCATAAATAATATAAAAGTGAATAATAAAGCCCAATAATGTCCAAAACAAAAGATAATATAGCATGGAGCAATCAAAAATTATAGATACGTTGGAGACGTATCAAGCATCCCCAAGCTTAATTCCTGCTCGTCCTCGAGTAGGTAAATGATAGAAACAGAATTTTTGATGTGGAATGCTACTAGGCATAATTTCAATGTAATTCTTCTTAATTGTGGTATGAATATTCAGATCCGAAAGATTCAAGATAAAATTTCAATACTGACATAAAAATAATAATACTTCAAGCATACTAACTAAGCAATTATGTCCTCTCAAAATAACATGGCCAAAGAAAGTTCATCCCTACAAAATCATATAGTTTAGTCATGCTCCATCTTCGTCACACAAGAATGCTCTCATCATGCACAACCCCGATGACAAGCCAAGCAATTGTTTCATACTTTAGTAATCTCAAACTTTTTCAACCTTCACGCAATACATGAGCGTGAGCCATGGACATAACACTTTGGGTGGAATAGAATATGATGATGGGGTTATGTGGAGAAGACAAAAAAGGAGAAAGTCTCACATCAACGAGGCTAACCAATGAGCTATGGAGATGCCCATCGATTGATGTTAATGCAAGGAGTAGGGATTGCCATGCAATGATGCACTAGAGCTATAAATGAATGAAAGCTCAACAAAGGAAACTAAGTGGGTGTGCATCCAACTTGCTTGCTCACGAAGACCTAGGGCACTTGAGGAGGCCCATTGTTGGAATATACAAGCCAAGTTCTATAATGAAAAATTCCCACTAGTATATGAAAGTGACAAAACAAGAGACTCTATATCATGAAGATCATGGTGCTACTTTGAAGCACAAGTGTGGTAAAGGATAGTAACATTGTCCCTTCTCTCTTTTTCTCTCATTTTTTTGTATTCCTCTTGGGGCAATGCTCTAGAGAATGATGATCATCACACTTCTATTTATTTACAACTCAATGATTACAACTCGATACTAGAACAAAGTATGACTCTATATGAATGCCTCCGGCGGTGTACCGGGATATGCAATGAGCCAAGAGTGACATGTATGAAAGAATTATGAACGGTGGCTTTGCCACAAATACTATGTCAACTAAATGATCATGCAAAGCAATATGACAATGATGAACGTGTCATGATAAACGGAATGGTGGAAAGTTGCATGGCAATATATCTCGGAATGGCTATGGAAATGCCATAATAGGTAGGTATGGTGGCTGTTTTGAGGAACATATAAGGAGGTTTATGTGTGAAAGAGCGTATCATATCACGGGGTTTGGATGCCTTTGGCGAAGTTTGCACCAACTCTCGATGTGAGAAAGGGCAATGCACGGCATCAAGAGGCTAGCAATGATTGAAAGGTGAGAGTGCGTATAATCCATGGAATCAACATTAGTCATAAAGAACTCACATACTTATTGCAAAAATCTACAAGTCATCAAAAACCAAGCACTACGCGCATGCTCCTAGGGGATAGATTGGTAGGAAAAGACCATCGCCGTCCCCGACCGCCACTCATAAGGAGGACAATCAAAGAACACCTCATGTTTCAAATTTGTTACATAACGTTTACCATACGTGCATGCTACGGGACTTGCAAACTTCAACACAAGTATTTCTCAAATTCACAAATACTCAACTAGCACGACTTTGATATCACTACCTCCATGTATCAAAACAATCATCAAGCATCAAACTTCTCTTAGTATTCAACACACTCATAAGAAAGTTTTTACTAATCTTGAATACCTAGCATATTAGGATTATTTAAGCAAATTACCATGCTATTTAAGACTATCAAAATAATCTAAGTGAAGCATGAGAGATCAATAGTTTCTATAAAACAAATCCATCACCGTGCTCTAAAAGGTATAAGTGAAGTACTAGAGCAAAACTATATAACTCAAAAGATATAAGTGAAGCACATATAATATTCTAATAATTTCCGAATCATGTGTGTCTCTCCCAAAAGGTGTGTACAGCAAGGATTATTGTGGTAAACTAAAAACAAAGACTCAAATCATACAATACGCTCCAAGAAAAACACAAATCATGTGGTGAATAAAAATATAGCTTCAAGTAAAGTTACCGATGGAAGTAGACGAAAGAGGGGATGCCTTCCGGGGCATCCCCAAGCTTTGGCTTTTTGGTGTCCTTAGATTATCTTGAGGGTGCCATGGCCATCCCCAAGCTTAGTCTCTTGCCATTCCTTGTTCCATAATCCATCAAATCTTTCACCCACAACTTGAAAACTTCATAACACAAAACTCAGCAGAAAATCTCGTGAGCTCCGTTAGCGAAAGAAAACAAAAGACCACTTCAAGGTACTGTAATAAACCCATTCTTTATTTATATTGGTGTTAAACCTAATTTATTCCAACTTCTCTATGGTTTATAAACTCTTTTACTAGCCATAGAGTCATCAAAATAAGCAAACAACACACGAAAAACAGAATCTGTCAAAAACAGAACAGTCTGTAGTAATCTATAACTAACGCAAACTGCTAGAACTCCAAAACATCATCCAAAATAGGAAGACCTAGAAAATTTGTTTATTGATCAGCATCAATTGGAATAAATATTTTATCACGTTCTGGTGATTTTTAACAATTGTTTTCGTGAACAGAAAGTTTCTGGAAATTACAGCAAGATCAAATAACTATCATCCAAGAAGATCCTATAGGTTTAACTTGGCACAAACACTAATTAAAACATAAAAACACATCTAACCAGAGGCTAGATCAAATATTTATTCCTAAACAGAAGCAAAAAGGAAAAAACTAAAAAAATAAAATTGGGTTGCCTCCCAACAAGCGCTATCGTTTAACGCCCCTAGCTAGGCATAAAAGCAAGGATAGATCTAGGTATTGCCATCTTTGGTAGGCAATCCATAAGTGGCTCTCATGATAGATTCATATGGTAGTTTTATTTTCTTCCTAGGGAAGTGTTCCATGCCTTTCTTTAATGGAAATTGGAATCTAATATTCCCTTCCTTCATATCAATAATTGCACCAATGGTTCTAAGGAAAGGTCTACCAAGAATAATAGGACATGAAGGATTGCAATCTATATCAAGAACGATAAAATCTATGGGCACATAGTTCCTATTTGCAACAATAAGAACATCATTATTCTTCCCATAGGTTTCATAATGGTGGAATCCGCAAGGTGCAAGTTTAAAGAGCAATCATCAAAATCACGGAGACCTAGCAAATCGCACAAAGCTTTTGGAATCGTGGAAACACTAGCGCCCAAATCACACAAAGCATAACATCCATGATCTTTAATCTTAATTTTAATAGTAGGTTCCCACTCATCATAAAGTTTTCTAGGGATAGAAACTTCCAACTCAAGCTTATCTTCATAAGATTGCATCAAGGCATCAACGATATGTTTGGTAAAAGCTTTATTTTGACTATAAGCATGAGGAGAATTTAGCACGGATTGCAACAAGGAAATACAATCTATCAAAGAGCAATTATCATAATTAAATTCCTTGAAATCCAAAGTAGTGGGCTTATTAATATCTAGGGTTTTGTTCTCTTCAATCCCACTTTTATCAATTTTAGCATCAAGATCTAAAAACTCCGAATTTTTGGAACGCCTTCTAGGTAAAGGTGGATCATATTCAGTCCCATCATTATCAAGATTCATATTGCAAAACAAAGATTTAATAGGGACACATCAATAACTTTTAGATCTTCATCTTTATTTTCATAGAAATTTGAAGAACACGCTTTCATAAAGCAATCTTTCTTAGCACGCATCCTAGCGGTTCTTTCTTTGCACTCATCAATGGAAATTCTCATGGCTTTGAGAGACTCATTGATATCATGTTTAGGAGGAATAGATCTCAGTTTTAAATAATCAACATCAAGAGAAACTCTATCAACGTTCCTAGCTAATTCATCAACTTTAAGCAATTTCTCTTCAAGCAAAGCATTGAAATTCTTTTGCGAATTCATAAACTCTTTAACACTAGTCTCAAATCTTATTAAATTTCCATAAGAATGGTTGTAGGAATTACCATAATTATTAGAGGAATTGCTAGGATAAGGCCTAGGATTAAAGTTTCCTCTATACGCGTTGTTACCAAAATTATTCCTACCAACAAAATTCACATCCATAGATTCATTATTATTCTCAATCAAAGTAGACAAAGGCATATCATTGGGATCAGAAGAAACACTCTTAGTAGCAAATAATTTCACAAGTTCATCCATCTTTCCACTCAAAACATTAATTTCTTCTATCGCATGCACTTTTTTATTAGTAGATCTTTCAAAGGTGCCATTGAGAATAATTAACCATAATATTATCTAGGAGTTTAGTAGCTTCTCCTAAAGTGATTTCCATAACAGTGCCTCCCACGGCCGAATCTAAAAGATTTCTATAAGCAAAATTCAATCCGGCATAAATTTTTTTGTATAATCATCCACAAATTCAAACCATGAGTAGAGCAATTACGTATCATTAATTTCATTCTCTCCCAAGCTTGTGCAACATGTTCATGATCAAGTTGCTTAAAATTCATGATATCTAGGGCTGGAAAAAAAGCTCGAAGCTCGCGGGCTAAACGAGTAGCTCGTGACTCGACTCGAATCAACTCGAACTCGAAGAATAACGAGTCGAGCCGAGCTTTAGTTTAAGATCGTTTATAGACCAAGTTAAACGAGCCAATCTCACTAGTACTGGTGTAACTCGTTAGGCTCGGTACAAAAGATCAGCCACTCCGAATACAAAAAAAGATCAGTCACTCAACACCCTATGTCCCAGGCGCACAACACAAGGCCTAGCCGTTGAAAGCCCAACCGCCTAGGAGCCTCATGCGTTACAAGGAAATTACTATTGTTTAGTGATATATATATATTTAATATATACATAATCATTTTTATAATATATGAGGGTTTTATGTTCATATCTTTAACGAGCTTAACAAGCTAAACGAGCCAGCTCACGAGTTATATGAGTCGAGCCAATCTTGGATTTGAGCTCGTTATAATAACGAGTCAAGTTGAGCTAGCTCGTTAACGAAACGAGCTCTAGTGAGTCGAGCCGAGCTGGCTTGATTCGGCTCGAATTCCAGCCCTAATGATATCGTTTCTAAGAGAGATGATCTTAGCGGGAGGAAAATACTTAGAGATAAAAGCATCTTTGCACTGATTCCAAGAATCAATACTATTTTTAGGCAAAGACGAAAACCAAGCTTTAGCACGATCTCTAAGCGAAAAAGGAAATAGCTTGAATTTAACAATATCATTATCAACATCTTTCTTCTTTTGCACACAAATCAACGAAGCTATTTAGATGAGTAGCGGCATCTTCACTAGGAAGGCCGGCGAATTGATCTTTTACGACAAGATTCAACAAAGCAACATTGATTTCACAAGATTCAGTATTGGTAAGAGGAGCAATCGGAGTGCTAAGGAAATCATTATTGTTGGTATTGGTAAGTCACATAATTTGGTATTATCTTGAGCCATCGTGACAAACAAGCAATCCAACACACGAGCAAACAAGAAGCAAGCGAAAAAGAGGCGAACAAAAAAGAGAGGGCGAATAAAATGGCAAGGGTGAAGTGGGGGAGAGGAAAACGAGAGGCAAATGGAAAATAATGTAATGTGGCAGATAAGGGTTTGTGATGGGTACTTGGTATGTTGACTTTTGCGTAGGCCTCCCCGGCAACGGCGCCAGAAATCCTTCTTGCTACCTCTTGAGCACTGCGTTGGTTTTCCCTTGAAGAGGAAAGGGTGATGCAGCAAAGTAGCGTAAGTATTTCCCTCGATTTTTGAGAACCAAGGCATCAATCCAGTAGGAGGCTACGCGCGAGTCCCGCGCACCTACACAAACAAATAAATCCTCGCAACCAACGCGATAAGGGGTTGTCAATCCCTACACGGTCACTTACGAGAGTGAGATCTGATAGATATGATAGGATAGTATTTTTGGTATTTTTATGATAAAGATGCAAAATAAAATAAAAGCAAAGTAAAAAGCAACAGAAATAACTAAGTGTTGGAAGATTAATATGATGAAGATAGACCCGGGGGCCATAGGTTTCACTAGTGGCTTCTCTCAAGAGCATAAGTATTTTACGGTGGGTGAACAAATTATTGTTGAGCAATTGACAGAATTGAGCATAGTTATGAGAATATCTAGGTATGATCATGTATATAGGCATCACGTCCGAGACAAGTAGACCGACTCACCGCATCTACTACTATTACTCCACACATCGATCGCTATCCAGCATGCATCTAGAGTATTAAGTTCATAAGAACAGAGTAACGCCTTAAGCAAGATGACATGATGTAGAGGGATAAATTCATGCAATATGATAAAACCCCATCTTGTTATCCTCGATGGCAACAATACAATACGTGCCTTGCTACCCCTCATCACACCGGGAAAGGACACCGCAAGATTGAACCCAAAGCTAAGCACTTCTCCCATTGCAAGAAAGATCAATCTAGTAGGCGAAACCAAACTGATAATTCGAAGAGACTTGCAAAGATAACCAATCATACATAAAAGAATTCAGAAGATTCAGATATTGTTCATAGATAAACTTGATCATAAACCCACAATTCATTGGTCTCAACAAACACATCGCAAAAGAAGATTACATCGAATAGATCTCCATGAGAGAGGGGGAGAACATTGTATTGAGATCCAAAAAGAGAGAGGAAGCCATCTAGCTAATAACTATGGACCCGAAGGTCTGAGGTAAACTACTCACACTTCATCGGAGAGGCTATGGTGTTGATGTAGAAGCCCTCCGTGATCGATGCCCCTCCAAATGAGCTCGGAACAGGCCCCAAGATGGGATCTCATGGAGTACAGAAGGTTGCGGCGGTGGAATTAGGTTTTGGCTCCGTGTCGATCGTTTGGGGCGTAGGTATATATAGGAGGAAGGAGTACGTCGGTGGAGCAATGTGGGGCCCACGAGGGTGGAGGGCGCGCCTGGGGGGTAGGCGCGCCCCCTACCTCGTGGCTTCCTGGAAGCTTCCTTGACTTAGGGTCCAAGTCTCCTGGATCATGTTCGTTCCAAAAATCACGTTCCCGAAGGTTTCACTCCGTTTGGACTCTGTTTGATATTTTCTTTTTCTGCGAAACTCTGAAATAGGCAAAAAACAGCAATTCTGGGCTGGGCCTCCGGTTAATAGGTTAGTCCTAAAAATAATATGGAAGTGAATAATAAAGCCCAATAATGTCCAAAACAGAAGATAATATAGCATGGAGCAATCAAAAATTATAGATACGTTGGAGACGTATCAGGGTGGTGGCGGACTCATCCAGCGTGGGGTCGCTGGAGGGGCCGGCGTTCAACGTGCCGTTTGCGGAGCTACAACCGCGGGTGGAGGTAGTGCGTCTGCCACCGGCGCAGGTGGTGGATGAGCCTTCCTGCTGCTATCTGGAGCGCTCGGAGGAGATCTCGCGGCTGGAAGAAGAGCTCGCCCGTGCTGTCGTCGTCTCCATCACCGGCATGAGGCCGTCGGTGGACCTTGCAAGCACCACGGAGGCGCTGCATGCGGCCTTCCAGATCGGTCCTGCCAACATGTCGATCCGCGCCTACCACCCGGAAGATTTCCTCGTCCTGTGCGACTCCATGCTCCTCCACCAGCGCATGGTCGACTATGGACGTATGACGGTGTGTGGTTCTCCCTCAGCCTCCACCCGTGGATTCGGCAGGCGCAAGCCAGCGCCATCAACCTCCCTTTCCTCATCCCACTCGACCTGGTCGGGGTGCCGGCAAATGCGTGGACACGTCGCACGGCGGAGGTGGTGCTGGAGGGGTGCGGCTAGGTGGTGGATGTGGCTGAGGCCATCGCCCGCCGCAACGACATGTCCCGTTTTCTGGTTTGGTTGCGCACGGCGGACATCTGCCACATCCCTTCCCGCAAGCTGCTATTCGTCAAGGAGCCTCCTGCGCCGGCGGGAGCTGCTCGCGGGTGGCAGCGCAACCGGGCGCCGCGGACCCGTTCTGGTACCTTGCGCTACCCCGTCAGGATCTTGTGTGTCGCGGACGACGCGTCGGCCTCCCTTCCTCTGCAACATCGCTCGCCTCCCCCAACCCCTTCCCCCTTCAGGAGGTGGCCAAGATGCTAGCCCAGTGGACTCTCAAGGCCGATGGTAGGGCGGTGCTGCGCCAGCCTTAGGTGGCGTCTTCCACGCCGGCCTGCCCCGGCGGCGCCTTCTCGGCATCGCGCAGGCTCGCCGCCTGCGGTGGCCGCGGTTGGGCCCTCCCATGTCCTGGTGGATGCTGGCGGGCGTGACGCTACTCCCGAGTGGCCCCGCTCCCAATGCACGCCCTCTGCCTCGGTTTTCTGTCAGCATGCGGGCCGCTGCTCCCCCCCCCCCGAGACCATGCAGAGCGTCCGATTGGCCAGCTCCTCGTCCTGGTCACCTTTGACCTCACCAGAGAGCAGATCTGAAGCGGGCCAGCGGCTGACCTCCGAGGTGGACAGGTCCGTCGCGTCCTTGTAGCTGACCTCGCCGGATTCCTGGACCCATTCGGTGGACCGCTCAGCGGACTAGCGGTCGCCGCTTGGCAGCGCGCGGGCGGGTAGCTAGTGCTCTGATGCGGGTTCCGTTCTCGCTGCGCTGCGGGGCCAATCGGCCCGTGCCAGCGGGAGAGCCAGGAGCCCATCCCCCACTGGTCGGCCTCCTGGTCGGTCAGCGGCTCTGAGGGCTGAGAGGTCCGCCTCTCTGTGGATCTGCGGCCCGCTTTTGACGTCTCGGCCTCTCCGCCGCACACAATTGTCGTCTCCCCCTTGGCCAGGCGCCCCACCTCGCCTTGCAGTTTCCATGCACCCCCTCGCGTCATGCTACACCCCCATGCAGCAACCTTTTGCCTCCACCAGCCCTGCCCGCGTCCCCACCACAAGCTACGTGCCATGCATCGTCACCCGTGGCCCAACCTGCCGTCCTCCAGCAGGTTCTGTCGCAAATTCCTGAACACATCCGCTCTCCACTGCTAGCCCTGCCAGATGTGCAAAGGGAAAGGCGCAAGCACGCGATCGTGCCGAAAAGCATGTGCCGCCGTAGTGCCCGGCTTAAAAAATGCGCCAAGGGGCAGATGGCCTCTGACATCAAGCGAGCTCAACGGGTTCTCATGTCAAAGATGGGGGTCTGTGACCTAGAAGATGAACCACAGGTGGATTGCCTTGAGAGATATGCTGAGCTATTCAAGATCCCCCTGCCTCCACATCGCATCGACGCCCTTGCGAGGCTCTTCTCTCTGGATGTGCTGCTCCCCGAGTCATCGTTGTCGTTGGAGTTTTAGGCTCCTCGCATGTGTGGTCTGTAGGCCTTGTCAATGAATATTGTCAATCACAATATCCTTGTGTGGAACATTAGAGGGCTCAATAACTAGGCCAGGGGATCGGTCGTCCGGAGCGTGATACAGGAGGCCACGGCCTCGCCCGTTTGCCTGCTGGAGTCCAAGTTAGACACGGTGGATCAGCGGGTGGTCACGTCCATCCTCCGTAACCGCTTTAGCGCTTTCGTCCCCCTACTTGCCGTGGGGACGGCTGGTAGAATCATTGTGGCTTGGGACGCTTCTGTGGCCTCTGTGCCGGCTTTCAGGGTGGATCGGTTCTCGGTCACGGTGGAACTCGCATTCGAGGGCGGCTTGCAGTAGTCGCTCACCACCGTCTACGCCCCGACACATGATACCCTCAAAACTGAATTCCTCGACGAGCTACGCCACGTCTGTGCTGCCTGCCAAGGCCCTTGGTCGGTTGATGTCTACTACGCAACCTTCTTCTTGTAGACGTTGTTGGGCCTCCAATTGCAAAGGTTTGTAGGACTGTAGCAAATTTCCCTCAAGTGGATGACCTAAGGTTTATCAATCCGTGGGAGGCGTAGGATGAAGATGGTCTCTCTCAAGCAACCCTGCAACCAAATAACAAAGAGTCTCTTGTGTCCCCAACACACCCAATACAATGGTAAATTGTATAGGTGCACTAGTTCGGCGAAGAGATGGTGATACAAGTGCAATATGGATGGTAGATATAGGTTTTTGTAATCTGAAAATATAAAAAGTGCAAGGCAACAAGTGGTAAAAGTGAGAGTAAACGGTATTGCAATGCTTCGAAACAAGGCCTAGGGTTCATACTTTCACTAGTGCAAGTTCTCTCAACAATAATAAATAATTGGATCATATAACTATCCCTCAACATGCAACAAAGAGTCACTCCAAAGTCACTAATAGCGGAGAACAAACAAAGAGATTATTGTAGGGTACGGAACCACCTCAAAGTTATTCTTTCGAATCGATCTATTCAAGAGTTTGTACTAGAATAACACCTTAAGATACAAATCAACCAAAACCCTAATGCCACCTCAAGTATCTGTGGGTATGATTATACAATATGCATCACACAATCTCAGATTCATCTATTCAAACCAACACACAGAACTTCAAAGAGCGCCCCAAAGTTTCTACCGGAGAGTCAAGACGAAAACGTGTGCCAACCCCTATGCATAAGTTCACAATGTTATGGAACCCGCAAGTTGATCACCAAAACATACATCAAGTAGATCACGTGAATATCCCATTGTCACCACAGATAAGCACATGCAAGACATACATCAAGTGTTCTCAAATCCTTAAAGACTCAATCCGATAAGATAACTTCAAAGGGAAAACTCAATCCATTACAAGAGAGTAGAGGGGGAGAAACATCATAAGATCCAACTATAATAGCAAAGCTCGCGATACATCAATATCGTGCCAAATCAAGAACACGAGAGAGAGAGAGAGAGAGATCAAACACATAGCTACTGGTACATACCCTCAGCCCCGATGGTGAACTACTCCCTCCTCGTCATGGAGAGCACCGGGATGATGAAGATGGTCACCGGAGAGGGATTCCCCCTCTGGCAGGGTGCCGAAACAGGGTCCCGATTGGTTTTCGGTGGCTACAGAGGCTTGCGGCGGCGGAACTCCCGATCCAGGTTATTTTCTGGAGGTTTCTGTATATATAAGAGGTTTTGGCATTAAGAACAAGTCAGGGAGGGTCTCCGGGCTGTCCACGGGGTAGGGAGGCACGCCCAGGGGGGTGGGCGCGGCCCCCACCCTCGTGGGCAGCCCGGGATTCTTCTGGCCCAACTCTTTTACTCCATGACCTTCTTCTGGTCCAAAAGTAAGCTCCGTGAAATTTCAGGTCAATTGGACTGTGTTTGATTTTCCTTTTCTGTAAAACTCAAAAACAAGGAAAAATGTAAACCGGCCTTTGGGCTCTAGGTTAATAGGTTAGTCCCAAAAATCATATAAAATAGCATATAAAACATCCAAGGTTGATAATATAATAGCATGGAACAATAAAAAATTATAGATACGTTGGAGACGTATAGCATCCCCAAGCTTAATTCCTGCTCGTCCTCGAGTAGGTAAATGATAAAAACATAATTTTTGATGTGGAATGCTACCTAGCATATTTATCAATGTAATTATCTTTATTGTGGCATGAATATTCAGATCCATAAGATTCAAGACAAAAGTTTAATATTGACATGAAAACAATAATACTTCAAGCATACTAACAAAGTAATCATGTTTTCTCAAAATAACATGGCCAAAGCAAGTTATCCCTACAAAATCATATAGTCTGGCTATGCTCTATCTTCATCACACAAAATATTTAATTCATGCACAACCCCGATGACAAGCCAAACAATTGTTTCATACTTTTGATGTTCTCAAACTTTTTCAACTTTCACGCAATACATGAGCGTGAGCCATGGACATAGCACTATAGGTGGAATAGAATGGTGGTTGTGGAGAAGACAAAAAGGAGAAGACAGTCTCACATCAACTAGGCGTATCAATGGGTATGGAGATGCCCATCAATAGATATCAATGTGAGTGAGTAGGGATTGCCATGCAACGGATGCACTAGAGCTATAAGTATATGAAAGCTCTTCAAAAGAAACTAAGTGGGTGTGCATCCATCTTGCTTGCTCACGAAGACCTAGGGCACTTTGAGGAAGCCCATCATTGGAATATACAAGCCAAGTTCTATAATGAAAATTCCCACTAGTATATGAAAGTGACAAAATGAGAGACTCTTTATTATGAAGATCTTAGTGCAATTTTGAAGCACAAGTGTGGTAAAAGGATAGTAGCATTGCCCCTTCTCTCTTTTTCTCTCATTTTTTTGTTATTTTTTTGGGCCTTCTCTTCTTTTTTCCCCTTTTTTTGGCCTCTTTTTTTATTTTTCATCTGGAGTCTCATCTCGACTTGTGGGGGAATCATAATCTCCATCACCCTTTCCTCACTGGGACAATGCTCTAATAATGATGATCATCACACTTTTATTTACTTACATATCAAGAATTACAACTCGATACTTAGAACAAAATATGACTCTATATGAATGCCTCTGGAGGTGTACCGGGATGTGCAATGAATCAAGAGTGACATGTATGAAAGAATTATGAAGGTGGCTTTGCCACAAATACATGTCAACTACATGATCATGCAAAGCAATATGACAATGATGGAGCGTGTCATAATAAACGGAACGGTGGAAAGTTGCATGGCAATATATCTCGGAATGGCTATGGAAATGCCATAATAGGTAGGTATGGTGGCTATTTTGAGGAAGATATATGGTGGGTTTATGGTGCCGGCAAAAGTTGCGTGGTACTAGAGAGGCTAGCAATGGTGGAAGGGTGAGAGTGCGTATAATCCATGGAATCAACATTAGTCATAATGAACTCACATACTTATTGCAAAAATCTATTAGTTATCGTAACAAGGTACTACACGCATGCTCCTAGGGGGATAGATTAGTAGGAAAAGACCATATCTCGTCCCCGACCGCCACTCATAAGGAAGACAATCAATAAATAAGTCATGCTCCGACTTCATCACATAACGGTTCACTATACGTGCATGTTACGGGAATCACAAACTTTAACACAAGTATCTCTCAAATTCACAACTACTCAACTAGCATGACTCTAATATCACCATCTTCATATCTCAAAACAATCATAAGGAATCAAACTTCTCATAGTATTCAATGCACTTTATATGAGAGTTTTTATTATATCCCTCCTGGATGCCTATCATATTAGGACTAAAATTTATAACCCAAGCAAATTACCACGCTGTTTAAGACTCTCAAAATAATATAAGTGAAGCATGAGAGTTCATCTATTTCTTCAAAATAAAACCACCGCCGTGCTCTAAAAGGATATAAGTGAAGCACTAGAGCAACCGACAAACTACTCCGAAAGATATAAGTGAATATCAATGAGTAGTAGAATAATTATGTAACTATGTGAAGACTCTCTAACATTTAAGAATTTATGATCTTGGGATTTTATTCAAACAGCAAGCAAAACAAAGCAAAATAAAATGACGCTCCAAGCAAAACACATATCATGTGGTGAATAAAAATATAGCTCCAAGTAAGGTTACCGATGAACGAAGACGAAAGAGGGGATGCCTTCCGGGGCATCCCCAAGCTTAGGCTTTTGGTTGTCCTTGAATTTTACCTTGGGGTGCCTTGGGCATCCCCAAGCTTATGCTCTTGCCACTCCTTATTCCATAGTCCATCGAATCTTTACCCAAAACTTGAAAACTTCACAACACAAAACTCAATAGAAAACTCGTAATCTCCGTTAGTGTAAGAAAATAAATCACCACTTTTGGTACTATTGTGAATTCATTATAAATTCATATTGGTGTAATATATACTGTATTACAACTTCTCTATGGTTCATACCCTCCGATAATACTCATAGATTCATCAAAATAAGCAAACAACACAAAGAAAACAGAATCTGTCGAAAACAGAACAGTCTGTAGTAATCTGTATCAAACGTATACTTCTGGAACTCAAAAACTCTGCCAAAATAGGACGACCCAGATAATTTTATTATTGATCTACTGCAATTGGAATCAGTATTTTATCACTTTATGGTGTTTTTTAACAATTGTTTTTGTGAGAATAAAGTTTCTGTCTTTTTCAGCCAGATCAAATAATTATCATCCAAGAAGATCCTATAGGTCTTACTTGGCACAAACACTAATTAAAACATAAAACCACATCTAACCAGAGGATAGATGGTTTATTTATTACTAAACAGGAACAAAAATCAAGAAACAAAAATAAAAATTGGGTTGCCTCCCAACAAGCGCTAACATTTAACGCCCCTAGCTAGGCATGATGATTTCAATGATGCTCACATAAAAGATAAGAATTGAAACATAAAGAGAGCATCATGAAGGATATGACGAGCACATTTAAGTCTAACCCACTTCCTATGCATAGGGATTTTGTGAACAAACAGTTTATGGGAACAATAATCAACTAGCATAGGAAGGCAAAACGAGCATAATTTTAAAACTTTAAGCACATAGAGAGGAAACTTGATATTATTGCAATTCCTACAAGCATATATTCCTCCCTCATAATAATTTTCAGTAGCATCATGAATAATTTCAACAATATAACCAGCACATAAAGCATTCTTTTCATGATCTACTTGCATAGAAATTTTACTACTCTCCACATAAGCAAATTTATTTTCATCAATAGTAGTGGTAGCAAACTCAACAAAATAACTATCATGTGAAGCATAATCCAATTGAAAATTAAAATCATGATGACAAGTCTCATGGTTATCTTTATTCTTTATAGCATACGTGTCATCACAATAATCATCATAAATAGGAGTCATGCTTTCATCGTAATAAATTTGCTCATCAAAACTTGGGGGACTAAACATATCATCTTCATCAAACAGAGCATCCCCAAGCTTGTGGCTTTGCATATCATTAGCATCACGGGTATTCAAAGAATTCATACTAACAACATTGCAATCATGCTCATCATTCAAATATTTTATGCCAAGCATTCTATGTAATTCTTCTTCTAGTACTTGAGCACAATTTTCCTTCCCATCATTTTCACGAAAGACATTAAAAAGATGAAGCATATGAGGCACCCTTAATTCCATTTTCTGTAGTTTTATTTTATAAATTAAACTAGTGATAAAACAAGAAACTAAAAGATTTAATTGCAAGATCTAAAGATATACCTTCAAGAACTCACCTCCCCGGCAACAGCGCCAGAAAAGAGCTTGATGTCTACTATGCAACTTTCTTCTTGTAGACATTTTTGGGCCTCCAAGTGCAGAGGTTTGTAGGACAGTAGCAAATTTCCCTCAAGTGGATGACCTAAGGTTTATCACTCCATGGGAGGCATAGGATGAAGATGGTCTCTCTCAAGCAACCCTGCAACCAAATAACAAAGAGTCTCTTGTGTCCCCAACACACCCAATACAATGGTAAGTTGTATAGGTGCACTAGTTCGGCGAAGAGATGGTGATACAAGTGCAATATGGATGGTAGATATAGGTTTTTGTAATCTGAAAATATAAAAACAGCAAGGTAACAAGTGGTAAAAGTGAGCGTAAATGGTATTGCAATGCTTCGAAACAAGGCCCAGGGTTCATACTTTCACTAGTGCAAGTTCTCTCAACAATAATAACATAATTGGATCATATAACTATCCCTCAACATGCAACAAAGATTCACTCCAAAGTCACTAATAGCGGAGAACAAACAAAGAGATTATTGTAGGGTACAAAACCACCTCAAAGTTATTCTTTCGGATCAATCTATTCAAGAGTTCGTACTAGAATAACACCTTAAGATACAAATCAACCAAAACCCTAATGTCACCTAGATACTCCAATGTCACCTCAAGTATCCGTGGGTATGATTATACGATATGCATCACACTATCTCAGATTCATCTATTCAAACCAACACAAAGAACTTCAAAGAGCGCCCCAAAGTTTCTACCGAGAGTCAAGACGAAACGTGTGCCAACCCCTATGCATAAGTTCACAATGTTACGGAACCCGCAAGTTGATCACCAAAACATACATCAAGTAGATCACGTGAATATCCCATTGTCACCATAGATAAGCACATGCAAGACATACATCAAGTGTTCTCAAATCCTTAAAGTCTCAATCCGATAAGATAACTTCAAAGGGAAAACTCAATCCATTACAAGAGAGTAGAGGGAGAAACATCATAAGATACAACTATAATAGCAAAGCTCGCGATACATC